>CM028131.1:103320000-103920000 GCA_016271365.2 Neoceratodus forsteri | reverse complement strand
GGGATAGGCTGGCCAGTATCCAGAGGGAGGTACCTGGGGCGGGACTACGGGGGCATACACACAACCTTGGGATCCCAGAAGGGAGGACCCTGGTGCAGTGAGGAGGGTAGCAAAAAAAAAAAAAAAAAAGACATGATGGCATGCAGCAATTCCATCCTCATGACATGTGGAAAAGTTGAAAGGTTCTAAATCTACATAAAACTACTTAAAATTATTGTGCCACACAGAATCCTTGAGTTTATACAACAGGTCACATGTGTCTGTGAGGTGGGATTGTAATTATGTAACTTTCTGATTTAGAAAAAAGTTAATAAAGTTTATCCGTCAACGATCCCACCCTACACTATAGGGCAACCTGATGTATTGTTAACATTCATATGGATCTTGGAAAGGGGTAAATAACTGGCATAGTGAGGTCAAGATTCCAAATGAATCCCAATTCTACCTGTCTTATCTCACCAGGCAGTCGCGCACCCTTCACAAGATTCAAAAGCTCACATTTTAATTGTGATGTATTACTCGATATAGTACAATACCTTTTGTGCATCACTCAGTAGATCTATAAACATACTGACTTACCGTTTTATCCATAAGCACTAGGTTACTACCCGTAGGACAGTATTATCCCACTACCGAATTTTTTCAGGGCAGTGTGCTTCCCAAAGATGAGATTATGATACTGCTTTGTTGGTCTGTTATTTATGATCTGGTGTACCTCATTTGCTACCAGTGTTTCAAACAATAGTAAATTCATGTTCATTGTTTTGTGGAAAGGATTGATTTAGATCTAAACATTCTCTCCCTTTAGATCACGTGAATCTCTATTTAAAAATATATAACCTCATCTACCTCTGGTTTGAATTCCTCCTCAGTACAGTCACCAGTTACAGTATTTGTGTACTACCACGCATTTCAGCTTCAGTAGATTCTGTTGAACTATTACGCTGGACTTTGAAAATCAGTTCCTTCAAAAGATGTACATTTATACTATCTTGCTTATCCAGCGTAGATACTTCTTGTTCATTGTGTTCTCCAAGTGAGGGATTCTGTGCTGCTTCCTTATTCTCAGTAGCAGTGTTCTTTCAACCTGTGCGTTCTGAAAAAAACTTAGAGCCACCAATGCCTCAAGAAGAATTTTTTTATGTTCTATAGGTTTTTATAAGCTTTTTGTAGTTTCTCCCGCATTCCCTCCCTCCCCCGGGCCCCGGCACACGGCCGTACGTGCACGTGGAGGCGTGTACGCGTACTGGAAGCCAGCTCAGCCCCTTCCATCCACCCGTACTGCTGCCCTCGCCTGCCTACAATACCCCACCGGACCTCCACCCAGTGGGGACGGAACTACAGGGAGGGTTGACTGCCCACTTTCACCACTTCTGGGAGAGGAGAGCAGCCCCAAGGCTTGCACAGTCCCACTCCTCACTCCCCCTCCCCCCCAGGCTGGCATCCTGACAGCCTGAGGTCGTTCTTGAACCTGGGTCGCCGCCATAACGTGAGGTAAGGTGTCCAGCACCTCAACCCTCAGTGCCACTGGGCCGGCTACTCAGGAAGGACTTTGAAGAACATAATATTTGGACACAAAGCAGCTTATATTTCTCATTAGCTCTGTATTTCTTATCTCCATTATTGATTACTGAGGTCTGATGCATAAAAACAGAAGAGCTGTTCCCTGAGGGTTCGTCCGCTCCTATTGCTTCTTCCCAACCTGATGTCATAATGCTGTGCTTATGACCTCAGTTATTCCCAGAGTAATAGACTGTGATATCACAACAGAGCATTAATGATGTCCAGTAGGGAGTAAGTTATAGAGGCAGATGAGTTCTAAGGGATAGAGATCTTGTTTTTGTGTGAATGTCTTTAGTAATAAATGATGAAGAGGAGAAATCTATAGACGATATGTGAAATACAAGCTGAATTGTGTCCGGCTATTATGTTTTCTAAAATTTTTTTCAAAGGCGTTAGCTGGTCTTTAAAAAGATCAATTTTAGTATTAAACTTTTTAACTTCTGGAGTGAGGGCAAAGTACAGACCTTTTCCCAGTACTCATTCCTGGTTGGCTGTGCCTGTTAATGTTCTTGAGTAAATGTTTATGATTTGTGCTGGGCTCCTGTTTTTCTTTCTGAATGCCTTAGGGCTGTTCCCTATGCCTTTGCCCCTCTTCCCCCTGTGTGCCTTCCTCTTACTTGTTTTTTCTTTTTGACCCCTTTTAACACTTGTTCTAAAAAAAGCCTGGTTGGAACTCTCTTTTCTTGTGTTTTCTTCTGTATGTGTTGGCATTGAATCTGTAGAAATGTCAGGCCCTGTACTTGTTTCAAAAGAGATCGCTGGTCTCTCCCTTGATTTATTCTTGCTAGCTCTTCTCATGTGTGACTGCCCCCTCCTGCTTAGTGATCTCTCTGTTTTTTAGGCTAGTCAGAGCTCCATTAGCATAGTCATCTTCACCCCATTTTAGTTTCCTCTGTTTTCTTTCAACAGGGGAGTGTTCATACTTTGCTATCTTATTTATTTATTTATTTATTTATGTATTTATGTATTTATGTATTTATTTCGTTTTTGTTGACTGGGAAAAGAGGACTAGACAGTTCTGCCTATGTTCAGCCTCGTCCCGGGGGAGAGGGATACAGATGGATGCCAACTGATATTGAACCAGATTAAGCTGTTGGTGGTATTCTTAGTTTCTTTTTTAATGGTTTATCAAATTCCTTGAATTGTGGGTGGGACAAGTTTTTGTTTTTTTCTGCTTTTAATATTTTAATGTTAAGTTCCTGATGTTTTCTGGTATCTTCCAATGAAATAAGCTTAACAAAAGTTCTGGAGCAGTTGTTTGCTGCTTTTTCCCAGTCTTCTTTCAGATGGAAAGATTCAAAGCCTCCTGAAGGAGTCTTTATCACCCTCAGTCCTCTCAGTACTTGGTTCTTCTCTAAGTATTTTTCTAGGGTGATTATTTTATACACTTAGCTAAGAAATTAAGTTTGAGTTTCTCAGAATGTAAGCTTTAAATGTACTTTTTCATCCTTTGCTAGCTCTCCGATATAGTTATTCTCAGGTAAGTCCTTAACTTTTAATCTTCTTGTCTCTAAAGGCTCAGGATCCTCAACATGGAATGGCTCAGCTGGATTTACACTCCCATTAACTTCCTATGCTTGGCTGATATTAATTGACTTGTCCGGACGCTTATCAACAGTCCTCCCAGCCAATTCCCATGAAAATGCCAACTATAATTGAGTAATTGTAGCAAAACCTCATTGCTGACTAATCACTAGTGGCTGTCGAAAAAGGTCACACAACATAATAAATGTGAATTACTGAAATAGGACACCCATGGCTGCAAAACATGTAAAGGCCACACCACACACAGGATCCAGAGGGAACCACGTTTTTACCCTGTGGCACAGGGACAGTCCTCACCCAGGGGTAGGCTAAACCCCCAAATCAGTGTCTATCGCAAAAAACAAAAGGGGGTGGGTAAGCACACAGTGGCAGGTAACCATATAAATTCTGTTTCTTCAGACCCCTGAATTGGCAAGTGGGATTAGAGATAATCTTCCAACATGAAAAACTGCATTAAATCATTTGCTTTTTATTGGTAGTTTGGTAAATATTAAAAACTGATTTTAGCTCTGCAAATCCATCAGTTCAAAAAGTCATTCGGTGTAAATATTGCCACATTCTCAACAGTTCCCACATATACAAAAAGGTTTGGTATCTTACCCAAATGGACAGCTGCCACCATACCTCAGCACTTCGCACACTTGGAGCTTCATCAGGAGGCATGGTTTCATGATTAGCTTGCACCTTAAATATCTCAAAAGAGGAGGGGGTCACGTGATGCAGGGCAGCTAGAGGCAGCACTTCTGTGGAGCTCCCATCTACCACCCTCTTATATACCGCTTTTTTTTTCCCCCTACTTCGACCAAAAAGTGAGCAGTGGTTTCTTATTTTAAGTCTTGTCATCGCAGTCGCACTCACAGAGTGGTTTTTGGGCTAAATCTAATACAGTTATTGGCCCGTAATAGCGATGGAAGAGAAATCTACCAAAAAATCTAAGAGTCAAGGTTCGGGGACTACCCCCCAAATCACCCTCATCCAGTGCTCCCCCGATTCCTCTTACCGAGGATCACTTTCTCCAAGAGTTGTTACCATTCAAAGAAATGTTGGAGAATATTTCGGTGGAGCTAAAATCACTACGAGGGGACCTTAGCATGTTAACGACCAGAATGGGTGATTCGGAGGCAAGAACCTCCTCTCTGGAGAAATGGAGGGAGAAGACAGACCCAGAGATTGTCCAGATGAGACAGCAAATTACTAAACTCTAGCTAAAAGCAGAGGATCTAGAGGGGAGAAGCCGGAGAAATAATTTGTTGATTCTAGGCCTCCCAGAAGCCGAGGAAGGTGCCAACATTATCCTTTTCCTCCAGAAGTTCTTAATTAAGGTTGTTGGTCCGTCTCCCCTCAATCCCCAATACCATATAGAGCGGGCTTATCGCTCCCTCTGACCAAAACCCGCATCTGGTACACCACCAAGACCTATCATTGTTAAGTTTCTAAGTTTTCTGGAGAAGCAGCATGTCCTGGCCAAAGCAAGGGATCTACAAGCAATACTGTGGAGTGGCTCTAAACTACGTATCACCCAGGACCTCCCTTATGAAACACGGCAGAAACTATCAGTTTTTCACCCAACGGTCAGCAAGCTGATTGCTGCTGGCATTTGATATAGAATGAACTATCCAGCCAAACTACAGGTGTCCATTGATGGGACCTGGCACTCCTATAAATCTCTGGATCAAGCTCTTAACGACCTCAAGCTCAAGCTACCCAACCTGTTTAAATCTGGCTGACCATCTACCGCAATGTTAGATTGTTAATTGTCACTTGTAGCAGGGAGGTTATATTCTCACCTGTTTGTTGGGTTTGTTTCCCTTTTTTGTCTCTTTTGGTTTCCTCGTTGGTGGGATGTGGTGGATGGATAGGCCGGAGAGCGGCCTAATAGGCCTAGGGCCTGTCCAGGGAAGTGTGAGCTATTTTGCCTGGTGAGAGGGTGGGAACCTTTGTTCTAGTCTGTGTTCCCATAAGCCGTTAAGCGGACCGGACATTCTGGTTCCCTCGGCTTTTTCGGTCCTCCGGCCTTTTTCCTTGTTCCTTCAAGGGCGGAAAGTGCCCTGGGACCCTTGAGAATGCAGCGACTCAAAATGGGGTCTTGGAGATACTCACCCTTCAGGTTTAAGCCGGGCAGAGCAGGACGCCCCTAACCGACGCTCTCCGCAGTAGTACCTCATAATTTCAAGTAGGTTCAAACATCCAACTCACAATTTGTTTTACTGTTTTGGTAACGGTTGAGGGAACAGGGTTTCCTAGTAATAGTAAGCTTTCCACTGTCTCTCTTCCGATTCCCGATCTCTCGATGGTATAGTAGGGTTTATTCTGATCCACCTAAGGGGGTTGGGTGGGGGGATGGGAGCTCCGGGATGGAGCTTGCTCTGGGGGGGGTCAGCATTGCGCATCAAAGAGAGGGATGGGTGGCACCTTTCTTGGGGGGCTTTTTGATTTTGATGCTCTCAGTTTTGTCCTGTTGCAACGGTTTGAGAGAAAGAGGCACATACTCTATTGGCACTGTCTCCTGGGTACAGAACCTGCCTCCCAATGGAAGGGGGTCTACGGGTTTAGGTTCTCAGATTCAAAGTTTAAGGAAATTCCTAAATTTCAGGTACCAACTGGGAGACCTTTTGTATATAGTTGGAAGGGATTGGGGAGGGGGTTCGGGCACCGCTGTCTTTCCTTCCCTTGCTCTGTTTGGGATGTTATTTAATGGTTGAAGATATTCTTACTTTTGCTAATTTTTATAAGTACTGATGAGAGGTGGGGAGGACGGGGGGTCTAGATGCGTATATTTCAAGGGATTGAAGGGGGAGGGGGGATGTGCCTTTTGAGTTGGCTTATCTTTTCACTGATGCTTACTCTCTTTCTTTACAAATATAAATCGCTTGGCTATGGTGTAATTTAAAATTGCCACGTGGAATGTCAGAGGTGCCAGAGATTTGTCCAAGAGATACCAGGTTCTCAAAAATTCTGCCCTTTTGACTATTGACATTCTTCTGATGCAGGAGACCCATTTACTGACATCGGAGATTAGTGGGCTACGCCGGCAGGGGTACTCCCAGATTTTTGCTTCTTGTGGGTCATCTGCGAGTAGAGAGTAGAGGCTATATTGATGAAAAGACACGTCCCATTTCTGGCAGAAGAGTGGCTATCGGACCAAGACGGCAGATTCGTCATAGCTAAGGGCACTTTAAATAATGTCAGGGTGGTATTAGATGCTATCTACGGTCCAGTGGGAGGGGGATCCAGACTCCTCATGAGACTAGCTGACAAATTGAGTGGTTTCCTGCCCTCCTGATGATACCCGGGATTGAATATTGTCTGCCTCAGGACTTGGATAAATCCTATAGGCCATTATAACCACCTTCCCCTTCACAGCTTGCCCTAAGGGATTTCATGGACCTATTGGGGCTATGCGACCCATGGCGTTTGTTTAATCCCTCTGGCCAACTTTTTTCCTTTTATTCCCAAGTTAATCGGTCATGGTCCAGAATCTGTTTCATTTTAGTTAGTAATACCCTTGTGTCCAGTATTTCACAGACGGGAATAGAGCCAATTGTTATATCCGATCATTCTGTGGCATGGATCTCAATTTCTCCCGATTCACAGGCTCAAAGAGATTCCTGCTGGAAATTAAACACACAGCTTTTAAAAGAGGAACACACAGTTTCTCATATTAAATCGTTGATTTCGTCCTTTATTGATATTAATTCAGGTTCAATCAATTGGGAAGTCCTGATTTGGTGCTCTTTTAAATGTTTCATCGGGGATTTATTAAGTTAGCGTCCAGAAGGAAGAAAGAGAGAGGCTAGAATTCTGGCACTGTCAAGCTAAATCAGGCATGCGGAAAACACCTTATCCTCGACATCTTCCCAGACAGACTTAGAAATCCTAATGAAACTCAGGAATGAGTACTCAGACCTGCTAAGAGAAAAGGCGGAGTACGCTATCCTCAAGACCAAGGCTCGCTATTTTGACCAAGGGGATAAACCAGGCAGGATGTTATCCCTCCGTTTGTGGGAGGTAGAGGGTTCGAGGTGGACCCCTGCTTTATCTTCCCCAGATGGCTAGCTCAAGACTTCTTCTCGGGATATTTCCCAAACTTTTGAATCTTTTTATAGGGACCTTTACAGCATTGGTCCTTTCCCAAATTGAACAATTCTTGGATGGCCTTCATCTCCCCTTCCTGCAGGCTCATCAGCCTGAGCTTTTGGTCTTCCCTATTATTTTGGCGGAGGTGGAGGAAGCGATCGGGGGTCTAGCTCTGGACAAATCCCCGGGTCCTGATGACTTCCCTTCTAATTTCTACAAAGTTTTTTATAAGGAGATTGCGCCCCCCCCCCTTGAAATTGTTTGAGTATATGTTTACCTCTGACCTCCTAGATCACTCTTGCTGGAAGCCACGATTGTCTTGATTCTGAAGCCGGATAAGCTCTCAGAACCACCCAGCCAGTTACCGCCTAATTTCATTACTAAATTATGACATGAAAATTCTAACTAAAATTTTATCCCTTAGAATTAAACAGATTTGGGCTAACTTGTTGAGTCCTGACAAGTGGGGTTTGTGCAAGGCAGATCCCCTGCTGATCATTTACGTACCCTCTCGCACATTTTCCAGTCTGACCAAGATTCCCAGGCTCCCATGGTCTTAGTCTCATTAGACGCAGAAAAAGCTTTTGATGGAGTTCACTGGGAATTTCTCTGGGCCACCCTCAAGAAAATGGGCTTCCCGGATATGTTTATCCAATGGATTTGGGCGGTATGTAAGTTTCCCACTGCTAGAATTTATTGTAATGGGGTCTTTTCTTTTCTATTCCCTTTATTTACTGGCACTCGACATGGGTGCCCTCTGTCCCCTTTCCTGTTTAACCTATATTTAGAACCCCTTCTGCTTAGCATTAAAAGTTCGTCCCAGGTTACAGGATGCTCAGTGCATCAACAAATTTTGACCCTTTCCGCTTATGCTGATGATATCCTTCTGCATTTGGCTAACCCGGAACTCTCTAACACACATTTTACAAGTTATTGCCTGATTTGGTAAGGTGGCCAACTATAAGCTGAATCTATCTAAGTCAGTCATATTCCCGTTAAATGATAGTACACCTCATGCCAACTTTACCCAGTTCGGTATGAAATGGTCTTCCTCCTCATTTAAATACTTAGGTATATACCTTACTAGAGATCCTGATGCCTTTTTAGAAAACTCAATTTGGATGACCTAGTCTCAAGGATACAGCAGGACTTTCAGAGATGGTCCGCCCTCCCTCTGTCACTGTGGGGTCGTATAAGTATTATTAAGATGAATGTACTACCCTGGGTTTTTTACCCATTAAATTTACTGAATATTTACCTCTCCACGTCCTACTTTCAACAGCTCCACTCTGCTATTTCCAAATTTATTTGGCAGGGCAAACAGCCCAGGTGGGCCTTTTTAAAGCTTAATCTACCTAAGGAAAGAGGTGGACTTTGTCTCCCTAATTTTATGTTATATTACTGGGCGAGTCATTTGTCCAAAATGGGGAGGTGGTATGAGGAAAGGTCCGATGTATACCTTCCTATATGGCTGCTGCTGGAGAGAAGGATTCTGGATAAGTATAATCTTCAGTTATCCAGAGTCTTCTATTATACCTCTTCCGCCTTACCTTCTCACTTACAAAGTAGTGTCATAGGGGTTTCTATTAAGGTGCTGACTCAGTGCTGGAACTTTTTCAATATTTCGTTTAAAAAAGATACGGCTCAGCCTCTTACTTTAAACCCAACATCAGAATTGGTGGCTCTCCGATTTCTCTAGATTGGCTTCCTCAGCTAAAAGACTGTTGTGCGGAAAGCCTTTTTTCTCAGGAATCCCTTCGCTCCTCAGTTGAGATTATGAGTAAATTCAACATACCTCAGGCATTTATTTTTAAGGTTTTTCAGTTGAGACATCTCATGGTTTCTATTCTTGGCCCCACATTTAATTCATCTCAAGTCAGGCCTATTCTAAACCAGATACAAGAATATGCGAATCAGCCCCATAGCATCTCTAAAATATACTCGTACTTATTAGATGCTAAACATCGTGATCCCCTTAGTGGTTCTAAAATCTGGGCTACTCTTCTGCCAGACTGCCCCTTGACTTGAGGTCAGATGTGGGAGGAAATGCATAAATACCTTACCCAAGACAGACACAGGCTTATCCAATACCACATCCTAAATAATCTATATTACACACCGGTCAAGCTGGCTAGATTAGGTAGACTGCCTTCGAATACCTGCACAAGGTGTGGCATTGCTGAAGGGAACCTGGTACACATTCTTTGGCACTGTGACAAAGTGGCTCCTTTATGGTATTTAATTCAGTCTAAACTGGATCCCCTTCTGGGATTAAGAGATTTGTTTACTATTGAAGTTTGTATTTTAGGGAAGCTTGCTAATATTTAGGTTCTGGAACACAGGTTCCATATGGCTTTAATTTCGATAGCAGTTAAAAGACTGGTTCTTAGACATTGGATGGACCAATTAGTCATATCGTACGAGGAATGGATCAAAGAAATATCTCATTGCTTCAAGACCGAAAAACTAATAGCGAGCTCTCGGAACTGTTTGACTTCTTTTAACAGGAAATGGGGCAAATTGTACGCTCTTTACTTGCATTAAGCTTTATGTATGTACACCTCTGACTGTTTGATTTGTATTACCTTCTCTTGATGCTGTTTACTGTATATTGACTAGCTCTTGGTATATGTCTTAAGAGAGTTTTTCCAACAAGGCACATCCCTGGGGGTGGGGTGGGAGGGATCTATGAGCGGGGGTAGTGTAGGTGACAATGGGAAGGGTTTGTTTTCTTTAGGGTTAAGGTTTACAATACATTCCAGAGGTAATTTTGAATTTAATTCCTTTTACATTTGTTGTCCCTGATACTAGCCCATGCTTTTTAATATCAAAGGCTGGTTTGTTTTTCTAAAACTTAATAGATATTGAATTTCAAAAAAAAATATCTCAAAAGTGGCCTCTGTGACATTCATATTAGCATAGCCTGGTCTCATCACCTATGTGCAAACAGTATTTAAAATATAACAAATTACGCTATTTACCGTATGCAAAAAAACAAGATGTTATAAGAGTATAATTTTATCTGAAGAGTCAATGCTGTATAGGCAAAACACATGTCATATAATTGAATCACACAATTGTGATCCTCAGATCAGGTGCTCATGAATGTCCAGTTGCCTGACAATCTGATCCTTATTCCTGAAGACAGGATTGCATTTTTTTTTCTTCTATAAAGGTTTTTATCACTCCAGTGGCTGGAGCTGGCAGCTGTTCATCAATTGTCCCTACCTCCCTCCCTCCTCCGGCATCCACTGCCCTGGGACTTACCTGACTCTCCAGATCTCCCATGGATTACCCCCTGCGATGAAGCCAAGGAGGGGAAGGTACGTCCCCCATCCCCAGAGTCACTGATCAAGATGAGGGTCCAGGATTCCGGTGATGCAGGTGGAGGGCTGGCATGCAGACCACAATGGAGCATGCCCTGCTATTTTTCCACCAGACTTTTTCCTCCCTGTTCCCATGCTGGGGTGTACACACTGGTGCATGCTTGTGGAAGCACCCCGCTGCAAGAGTCTTGTAACTCCTTACCTTGCATGCTGCTGTGATCTGCACTGTCACCCAGCCTCCACCAGGTGGTAATAGAACAGCAGAGATGATGGCCCTTACTCCCTTGGAGAGCAGAGCAGCTGATTAGGCTCTCAGTCCCCTCCCTTACTGGACGACCCCCAGCGACCTGAGTCCATTCCCCAACCCGGGTCGCCGGAGTGGTGCGAGGTGTGACACCCATCTCCTCAACCCTCATCGCCACCGGGCCGGCCTCAGGACTGTGTTTCTTCTCATTACACTCTTTTGCGCTGCCTTGCTAACACCAGTGGGAACTTGATTTTTGACATTGTATAGGACAAAACTATTCCACAAGACAGAGAGTATAGGTAACTCGTTGTACATAATGAACATATAAGCTCTAACAATCTATGGAGCTATACTAATACTGACACAAACTTATCTACAGACAGTCTGTTGTATTGTAAATATGAATTGAGTTGCCCTAGTGGTGCCATTTATTTCCACAAGATGAATACTAGTCTCCGAATAGTATTGATTGCGTTTTCTGTGGTAGTTAATTTTGTGTCAGTATTAGTATAGCTCCATAGATTGTTTGTACAGTATGTTAATTGTGAGCTTTCCCTGCACTCTCTTCTCTCTCTTGTGTAATAGTCAGCATATTGTAGTGGGTAAGGCACAGAATCTGTATAGCAGATCTAGATTTTAATCCTGATTCCCCTAATTTTGACTTTTCTCTGAAATGCCACTGGAGTGGTGATCCAGAGCAGGAGGCATTCGATTTTGTAAATGTACATGAAAGGGACTTGTAGGAAATATGTTCTACTAAAATAAAGCACTTTTGAATCTGCCGCTGGATTACTGTTTGTGGAAACAGTTTGGTGGGAGCTATGCATAATGGCAGTGCCGCTCCACCCAGCATACTGTGAGGGGCAATCAGCAAGATGGCAGCCACGCTGGACTGCTGTCTGCAGAGCTCTGGAAAGAGCTCCGATTTTGTTCCTGGATATTTCCCCTTCTGCCTTTTTCTGGCTCTTTTCAAGATAGTATTATTGGACTCTCTTATTGACTCCTGGAACTGCTGTCCTGGAGCCAAACAAAATATTTTTAAAGTTAGTTTTAGCGGCGAGGCATTAGGTGTAGGGTCAGAGAAATAGTCAGGGGCTTCTGCAAGCCAGCGGTAGGAGTTAGCTTTTTTTATTTTGAGCAATAGGTGCTGGAGTGCCTTACCAGTGTTGGGACCCAAGTGCTGCGGAAGAGCTGAAGAACAGAGTGCTTAGGAGGAGTCGAGGACAAGAGCTCAAAATCAGGAATACGGCCAAGGAGTTCTGGACTGGGACTGGCTGACTGCTTCTTCTGGAGGGTAGTTTTGCCTTCCGCTGCTGGAGTGTGTCTGGTACTGCCGAATTTGTCTCATCAATGAATGAGGACTTGAGGAGTTGTTCCATCTTTGGACTGTGAGTGCAGTGATTTTCCTGGTTGTCGGCCATTATGTGGAACCTGAAGAGTCCTGTGTGCAGGTTTCCACATCTCCTGGAAGGGCCTGTTTCGCTGACGGACTGGCATTCGGGGCACCTGTTTCCCCCCCCCCCCCACTGCAGTTTTCGAAGAACAGCTTGTGCTTGGACTTCGTGGTGGCTTTTCTGGCCTTTAATTCCCTTTTTTATCTGGACTGTAATCCTTGTGATTGAAACAGTCATCTCTGGGGGCTGGTGAGAGAGGTGCCTGGTGGTCTTTTACCCCTGGACTTCAACTCAGTGAGTGACTGGTCTTCTGCTATCCCCAACAGTGGTCTTGGAAGGGCTGAGTCTGGCTGGAGTGAGAGGCCCGCCTCCCCTGCCCTTTGTGTTGCTCTTTCCTCATAAACCTTGGTCCCATATAGCTTATCCACCATTGCAACTCTCCCCTTGAAAGTTCCCAGCAGCTTGGTGACAGTGATTTGTTGTACCTTGCTTGATAGACCTGGATTGTCATGTGGTTTTGGAGTATTTTCATCTGCTGTTTTTGGCAGTTGAGACACTGGACTATGCTTTCTTGATTTGAAGCATATATCATTTTCTGAGCACTCCACCTTTACTTAAAATTTATTTTAATATTTGTGTGGGAGGGGGGTCTTACTATGGGGTTTGGATTGTTTTATTGTTGGGGGAGTAGGTTATTTTATTTAGTGTGGATGTGGGGTGTATGACTGGGGTCGTGGTATGATTGGCTAGGCCCTTATTATATTAGCTGATCGCCTGTGAGTGTGCTTGAGGTGTGTAGTTAGCGTTAATTACTGCTTAAGGCATCATAGCTAGTCAGTATGTGTCTGGGAATATGCAAAGGTCTGGGGCGGGCTAGGATGTCTATGAGGCATCCCAGCTACTCGACCTGTGGCCCTTCACTGACCTCCTCATTTCCATCACTACAGCTCGTCGCTGTCGGGAGGTCAGGATTGGGAGGTGCTGCAGTGATCGATTATGGCAGGGCGCCTCGGACATATTGGAGGGGGGCGGGAATAGAGGTAGTCAGGTGTAGAAGATGCCCTGGGGTCAGATGTCCTTAGAGAGAGACCAGACATGTCTAATGACTCTTGTCCCCAGGGTTCCCACCAGACCGAGTTGGCAAGCAGCTAGAGGGACTGCATTGCCCACCAATTCCCCAAGGGCAGTGCTTTGCAATGCCAGATTGATCAGAAACAAGGCTGCATTTATAGTAGACTTGATTTCTATGGTTGATGTGGCTTGCATTATGGAGACCTGGGTGGGTGACGATGCTGGCCCAGTTTGGGAGGCCGCTGTCCCGCCCAGGTACTCCGTAGTGCACTGCCCCAGAGTGGAGGACAGGGTTGGGGAGAGGCCATCTGTTTTAGATCCGAACTAGGCTTCATGGTACACCCTGTGGGAACACTGGGTTCCTTTAAATGTGTGGCTGTCCATGGGGGTCTTGGCGCAGGCTGTAGGGTTCTCCTGATTTACTGCCCTCACAGGACGTTGGGAGAATTCCTGCAGGAGGTAGCTAACTTCGTCAGTGAAACATTGGAGGCCCCCAGATGTTTAGTTTTGGGGGACTTCAGTGTTTGGGCCTGACGAATTCTTTAGACTAGGTTGTAACCACCTCCAGATGTTGACATCTCTGGGCTTATCGCAAGAGGTTTCTTCTGTGACCCACAGGGATGGCCACATGTTGGACCTTGTGTTCTCATTGGGGCTTGAGATTAACAACCTCAAGACTGACCGGGTCTCTTTGTCCGATCATTACATCATGGAGTTCTCGTTTGGTGCCCCGAGAGCCCTTCCCCTGCATAGATGGTAAGCTACAGCTCTTTGAGGGGTTTGACCCTGGAGGGATAAGGGATTCTTGGCAGTAGTTGATCTGTCTAGTGGGGGGTAATGCATGTGCGGGGGGACCAAGCAAGGTGGTTGCCGCCTATAACAAGGCGATATCTGACGTGCTCGATTCTCTCACACTGGTCCGTGTATGACATAAAGCTTCTCACTTGAGGGCTCCATGGTTTGATGAGGAGCTCAAGGCAATCAAAGCTATGGGGTGGAGGATAGAGCGCTGCTGGCGAAAGACTGGCTGGAGGCAGACAAACTGGCCCTCCTTCCCCACTATGGTGAGTACCAGGGGCAATCAACCATAAGAAGGCAGAGTTCCTGTCCAGGGCAATTGCTGCAGGAAAGAATCGACCGACTGTGCTCTTTTGGACTGTAGACAGGCTATTATGCCTAGTATGTCTACAGCCGAAAAGAGCCTTTTCTGACGACTTATATGAAGAGTTCGCTCGACTCTTCTTTACCAGGGTGTCCGCCATCTGGCAGGGGATTCCGCCAGTGAGCCAAAACGTGGATGACAGGGAACGCCTTGGGTATCGGGGGTGGTTTGCGAGGTGGTTTGAGTCCCACCTTGCAAACAAGAGACAATGGGTGGTGATGGGGAATTTCTCCTCCTCCTCCCAGTCTCCTGTCTTGTGGGGTGCCTCAGGGTTCGGTCTTGTCACCACTGTTGTTCGCTGTGTATAGACTGCCCCTGGGTGAGCTCATTAGGAAGTACAGCTTTGGTTTTCATTGCTATGCAGATGATACCCAACTGTACCTCTCCGTTGCCCCTGGGACATCCAGCGCAGTGGATGTGCTAAATACATGCCTTGCCGAGATCAGTGACTGGATGCCCTCCAGCTGGTTGTGACTGAACCCCAATAAGACAGAGGTGCTGGTGATGGAATCGAACAAGGGTCGTGATAGGCTGGCCTCTGGTGCGATAACAGGATTATTCCTGGGGCCTACACCATTGAAGTCCTCCTCCAGGGTGCGCGATCTTGGCGTTATTCTTGACAGCAGATTGACATTTGAATCTCAGGTGCCATCTGTTGTCCATGACAGTTTCTGTCATCTGAGGCATATCACAAGGATCAAACCCCAAGTTCTGCCCATGGCCCTCCCCACCTTGGTACACGCCTTTGTGTCATCGAGGCTTGATTACTGTAATGCACTGTACTTCAGGGTCTCTGGAGGTATCCTGTGCCGGCTGCAGCTAGTGCAGAACACAGACGCTAGGCTGCTGACTGAACAGCCCAGATACAATCATATTATTTCAGTACTGCGTGAACTGCACTTTAAGGTGGGTTTACTCACCTTTATGATCCTACACAGTCTCGGCCCTGGCTACTTGACTAATCTTCGAACACCTGCTGTCTCGGTCTGCCCCCTCCATTCCTCCTCCAGGGGCCTCCTTGCGATTCCTAGGACGAGATTAAAAACTGCTAGCGACAGGGCCTTTAGTGTCCCTCCGGCTCTGTCCTGTGTAATTTGCTTCCTCCAGCTATCAGGGAGGCCCCTTAAATTGAGGTATTTAAAGCCTGCCTCAAGACCTATTTATTCAGCCTGGCCTTCCCTGACACTGCCTTCTGAACGACTGCTTTGATCTATAGCGCATGTAGTGCAGGCAGTTGTTTATAATGTTATAAGCTTGATATTTTATCATTTTATGATTTTTTCAATGTATGTTATTTACAATTGTGTGTGTTTTACTTATGTAGTTTTCTTTTTTACTTTGTGTATTTTATTTTTACGGCACCCAGAGCCTCCAGGATTGGGCGCCTTAAAAATAAATCTTGCCTTGCCATTTTGTCGCTGATGTATTTTAGTTAAAGGCACCCATGTCATTGTAAGAGCACTAACTAGTATGGTATGGTAAAATGTTATTCATATTTCTTATGAACAGGAAACTCAATTGAGCATAGCTCATTTACAATGGGATCCTTTCTACAATGAATACAGTTATGTGAAATGTAAATATAAAAAAATAAACTGTTTCAAAATTTGTATTATCAAATTGCCAAACGTTTAAAGTACAGTAGACGCAAGTCACACATTAACCAGTATCCCAACTAAGAGGCAGTAAGCTGAGTTTCCATATGCCTGGATAGACAACCATTTGCCGATTCTGCCTGTACTAATTTTACTCTCTGATGACGTAAGATAGGAGGGCAGATCATTCCATAGGTTGAGGCCCTTAGTAAAAAAAAAAGTGGGATCTTCCGATCTCAAGATTACGATTTCTTGGGAGAAATTCTAGTCCAGAGGTTGGTCGTAAATTTGATTTCATTTTTCTATGCAAGAGGTTTTTTAATAAATAAACTAGCACAAGGTTTTTATAGCATTTATACATAAATAACCATGTTTTAGTTTCTCCAGTCCTTCAGTTTCAGTCAATCCAATGGATTTAATAAGACACAACTATGTGTCATACATGGGGCGTCAAGGATGAAGTGGGCAAATCTATGGTGCATAACATCAAGCTTTGCCAGCTCCTTGCCCGAGGCCCCTGCAAACAATAGATCACCATAATCAAAAAGAGGTAACGCCATTGTATTTACAACATGTTTTCTAGTTTCTTTATCCATGTATGATTTATGTCTATGTAAAAACCCCAAACGTTTTCCTAGATTCTTAACTATGTTATCGATATTGACATATCATTTGAATCTTTCATCCAACCAGACTCCTAGATTTTGTAGCTCTGTACCAGTTGCAGCGTTTGATTTCCCGAGGTTAGTATTCACAGTTTAACCCCTTTAGTGCCCTGTGTCGTATTGTGTGCGACACAGGGCACTAACCATAGTATAAAGACGTTTTTAGTACGTCTTGCCATAAATCCCTCCGTGCACCGGGATCTGTGAGATTTATAAGCTGACCCTGGGGTCCGAGAGCAGATGGTAGTCTCGCAATCCTGGGGGTCTGGAATGCAGCAGACATCACGTGTTTGCAGAAGCATGCAAACACGTGGCTTGTCTGGGTTTGTCTGCTTTCAGTTTCTCTTGGGCTCCACTCTGAGAAGCAACGTTGTATCAGAGCACACGGAGGTTGCTACAGTTGCTAATAAAACTACTTGATAACTTGCTTTTAAGTTGTAAATCAAGGACCTGCAGTGTTTTGGAAGAGATTTATTGTGTTTCTGAAGCTAGTGTGGGTGCTAGGCAGACTCATTTAGTAGAAGAAAAAAAGTTAAAAGTTCATTGCTCTTTTTACCAGCCTTTGCCTTGTATTTTGGCAATACATTTTTTTTTTTTACTTTTTTTTTTTTTTGCAGGCAACTGTTTTAGAACTTATTAGTTTTTAACTGGTGTTTTGTGGTGTGTTGAAAATAAGTTTTGTTTTGTAAAGTGTCTTTCATTTGCTTTATTTTGATTTGTATTCTTTTCCAGTGCTCCAGGGTCAACCCTGTAAATGGGCCTTGTGTCCAGTGGGTCTTACCCAGTTACTAAGGAATAATAAATTAAAAAAAAAATATATATATATACAGATAAAGAATTTGATATTTTGTATACATTGCAGTAAAAGTGTGATCCTGAGCAAGTCACTCTACTTTCTTGTGCTCCCAGGTCACACCTGTAAATAAGCTTTCAGCTTAGTGTGTCTTTCCTGGTTAAAAAAAAATAAATAAAAAAATTAAAAGTGTCACTCTGTCTATAGTAAGATACAAGCCTAGGGCTCTAGGATCTCTTTTAGTTACAAACAATAGCATAAATCAGTTTTGAGTTAGTGAATAGTGATGCTGTATGTACTCATAGTGTGACGCAGTTGTATATAGTGTTTACTGCTTTTAGCGAAGAGTGTGAGCCTTCTGTTTTACATAGTTTTGGTTGTTTGGGGCCTTACACACCACTGTCACTCTGAGACAACCCTTCTTTTTGCTGTCCTTTCTAGATACACCCCCCTCCCCAAAAAATAGCATAAAAGAATCAGAGCTATTATACAGCAACGCTGGGAGTATCTGTAGTGGGATACAAACCTAGGGCTCTAGGTTCTCACATAGTTAGCAAAAAATAAATAAAATTCAGAAAACAATCCAGATATTATACAGCAATTATACCCAGCCCCAATTTAAGTGTCCCTGGTGAGATTCAAACCTTGACCTCTGGTTCTTACTTGTGTGCTTCAAGCACTAGGCAAAGATATTTAGTGCCTTTTACTTGCACTATCCCAACGTGCTTTACAATACAGGAGAGGGAGGGGGGAGAGAGAGGTATCTCTGCCACTAAGACTTACTGGCTGCTAATCATGCCAAAGAAATACACTGCAGAGAAGATCGTAAAATATATCATCAGCTCTGATTCAGAGTTGGATGATCTTATTGATCCAGAGTCTGGGAGTGACTACTGTCCAAGCAGTACTCCTACTGATGATACAATATCGAGTGATGCTGACGAGGGTGGTCCGTACAGTCCTAAGACCAAGTTGAAGTCCCCACGTGGATGCAAGCGCACATGTGTGCCCACCAGCGAGCACCAGCCAAAGCATAAACAGAAAAAGCAGAATTCACAGCCCAAGCAAGCATCCAAACATAAAAAGCAGAAGCAGCATGGGGATCTGCCTAAGCCTGAGCAGATACCAGAGCCTGAGATATTTCCCCAAAAAGAGGCCCCATGTGTGCCTTCGATGGAGCCGGATGCCACAATGCAGGCAGAGGGAAGTCACATGAAGCATAAATGTAAGCAGAAGCACCTGCCATTTACTCATGTTATGGTGCCTACAACACAGGATGAGGGTAAATGGAAAAAGCACAAAAAAAGTGCAAACATCTACTTCAGCCAGAATCAGAGCCCCAGCCTAGGCAAGAATCTCAACCCAAAAGGCGTAAGCTAAAGTGCAAGCAGTTGTCTGACACTAGCACACTACCCAAGCCTGAAACTCTGCCCAGAGCAGACACCCTGCTTGAGCATGACCCCCTGGACAAGCCTTATTCTCTGCCTGCATATGACTCCCCACCTGAGCCTGGTGCCCTGCCTAAACCTGACTCATTGCCTGAGCCTGACACTCTGACCGAGCCTGACACATTGCCTGAGCCTGACACTCTGACCGAGCCTGACACATTGCCTGAGCCTGACACTCTGACCGAGCCTGACACATTGCCTGAGCCTGACACTCTGACCGAGCCTGACACATTGCCTGAGCCTGACACTCTGACCGAGCCTGACACATTGCCTGAGCCTGACACTCTGACCGAACCTGACACATTGCCTGAGCCTGACACTCTGACCGAACCTGACACATTGCCTGAGCCTGACACTCTGACCGAACCTGACACATTGCCTGAGCCTGACGCTCTGTCCGAGCCTGACGTGTTGCTGGAGCCTGACATACTGCCTGAGCCTGACACTCTGCCCAAGTCCTGCATCTTACCTGAGGGAGACACTCAGCTTGAGCATAATGCACTGTTTGAGCCTGACACCTGCAGTGCCACTTTCTCAGAAAAAGCTGATCCATTGGCAGTGCCTGAGTCTGAAACTACTGCCCCAGTGCTAGGTACAGGCCATAGCAAGCACTACAGTGGTTATACTCCAGTTTACCAATGGAATCCCCCAAATATGGAAAAACCATGTGTTCCACCATTTACTGGGAATGCAGGTGTCCAGGCTTGACACAAAGGAATTTACCCCCCTAGAATATTTTGTCTTATTTTTTAGTGATGAAATACTTTCGCACATAGTGACTCAAACAAATTTTATATGCAGATCAGTTTTTAGCTCAGTATGGGGACAAGCTAAAACTACATGCAAGGGCTCGCCAATGGACTCCCACAAACTTAGAGGAAATGAAAAGGTTCTGGGGTTTTACATTTTTAATGGGGATTGTGAAAAAGCCCACCATCAGCATGTACTGGTCCACCCACCCTGCTCATTCTACCCCTCTATTTCCAGCTATAATGAACAGCAACAGATTTCAGCTTCTGCTGAGATTTATGCACTACAATGACAATACCAAGGCTTTGCCAAGGGACCATCCAGAGAATGCTAGGCTTTTTAAATTACGGCCTATTATTGATCATCTTTTTAAAATGTTTTCTGAGGTGTACACCCCATCCCAAAACATTTCAGTGGATGAGTCTCTTCTGCTTTTGAAAGGGAGAATAATATTTAAACAGTACCTTCCTCTGAAATGTGCCCGATATGGAATTAAATTGTACAAACTTTGCGAAAGTTCCACTGGGTACACATTCCGTTTCACAATCTACACAGGAAAGGATGCCACACAGGATGTTGCAGGCTGCCCCCCATGTCTAAACACAAATGAGAAAATTGTGTGGGACCTAATTCTTCCCTTGCTAGGCTCTGGCTATAACCTGTACATTGATAATTTCTATACTGGGATTCCTCTGTTTAATATTCTGTATCTGTTTGATTCAGTAGCTTGTGGCACCATCAGACCTAACAGGCAGCGTTTTCCCAAAGAGTTGGTAGCCAGAAAGCAAAAATGTGGTGAGACCAGTGCTCTCCGTTGTGATGAACTACTGGCTGTAAAATTCACAGATAAAAAAGATGTGTATCTCCTTAGTACAATTCATGATGAATCCACAGCAGCAGTTCCAGTTCATGGTCAGGACAAATTAATAAGCAAGCCTCAGTATGTCCTAGATTATAACAAACATATGGGAGGTGTGGACAAAACAGATCAGATGCTTGAGCCCTATGATGCCACTCGAAAAACAATGGCTTGGTACAAGAAATTAGCTGTTCACCTGTTTCAGCTGGCTATGTATAATGCTTTTATTTTGTACCAGGCAAAGTCATCTGGTCATTTTAAAATCCTTCGTAGATTTCCAAACAGATGTCATTTCAAGTCTTCTATTTGATTCAGCAGAAATACCAGAAATAGAAAGAAATGAGGGTGTAGCCAGACTAACTGAAAGACATTTCTGCAGAACGTTGCCACCTACTGAAAGGAAGGCTAGGCCCCAGAGGAGATGTAGAGTCTGCTACAAAAAAAGGCTTTAGGAGAGACTCAAGATATTACTGTCCACACTGTCCCACAGAGCCAGAGCTGTGCCTGGAGAACTGTTTTGAGAAATACCACACCAAGCTCAATTACTGGAATGACTGATGGGTGTAAAAATTCATCTTGAATAGGACAGTGAGGCTAAAGCAGTTATTAGGTTAAAAACATTTTGGGAGAAGTTATTTTCTTATCTAAGCACCCACAAACTGTTGTTTTTACTCTGTTGGTAACCAAGTAAGGCCCACGAAGCACAATGCCTATTTGTAGGGACAACCTGGAAACACTGGGGATGTTAAGTGACTTGCTCAGGGTCACATAGTATGCAAGTGGAGGTGGTGAGAATCAAACCCAGCGCTGTACCAGACTTGATTACGGTTCATTACACTAACCACTAGGCTATATTGTCAGCCCTTTATTCAGGAGCCTTTAGGATATAATTATATTTTACACTGTATGGGCAAACTCACTTTATTTCTGATTCTGCCAGAGTATTTTGGTAATGCAAATGTGAAACACATGCAGTCTTACCATGGCATTCTGTCCAGATCTGCCTATTACAATATGCTTTTGTAGAAACCTTTGTCATGCAGCCCCTCCCTCCCTGCCTGCATTTCCCACCTCCAGAAAACGTCAATGCATTGTATTACCCAAGGAACAATATGTATTGCTTCAAGGATTACAAAATAAAGATTTTAAGGATGTTTGAGAAAGTATCCTACCCACGTGTTCGCTATCTATAATCTTCTAGTGAATTAAGCTCCACAGCTAAAAATACTAAATAAAATCCAATATTTTAGCCCCTTTTCTACCTAATTATTTGGCTGTCTCATTTATCAAGTACAAACTCCTACCATGTTGGGCTTCTTTGGGGAGTACTAACTGTGTTGGTACCACAAACTTACACCTCCACCAAAGGACCCTTGGTACAAAATGCTCCAAACCTGCTAACACTGTACATTCAATGGATCTGAAATGCATTTAGCAACCTGTGTGTTGGGCTTACATCTGCCAGACTCTGGTAAAGAAACATAAATTTAATACCGCATTAAGCATTACCCTCTTAAGAATAAAAAAAAAAAAAAAGTTTTCCTATACCAGCATCCTACTTAACTTGCTGAAATGAGAGAATTATGCAGAATTTTTTTTTTATAGTTGTACTAAATGTAGAGGAGGATTATGGGTAGCACATACTTTGGTAACGAGCAGTCTTACCAATGATTACAACAAGTATTTTATTGCGTTTCAGAAAATATATACTTTTCTTATGGTATCCTGGTGTCCCGAGATCAATGCTGTGGATTTTCCATTGTGGGCCTAAGTTTTCTCCTTTAAAATATACATCGCACCCTATAGGTTTCAAGCCTATTTCAACCAAACCTTTGTGGTGAAGGTATATAAATGTGGTATCATTGTAACCAGTACTCTAAGCAGAATCCAGAAATGTGGTGTTTGTGTACCTCTATCCTATGTTACATAGATATTTGGTTTGCTAAACTGTGAAAATGATCTGAATTTCCATCATTTTGCATAGTTCTACCAAATGTAGAGGAGGATTTTGGATAGCAAACATTTGGACAGCAGGCAATGTCATACATTTTTAAAACCAGCATTTTGTGCAGTTTCAGAAAATATATACTTTTCTTATGATATCATGGTGTCCTGAGATCAATGCTGTAGATTTTCTATGGTGGGTCTACATTTTCTCCTTTAAAATATACATAGCACCCTATAGGTTTCAAGTCTATTTCAACCAAATCTTTGTGGTAAGGATACATAAATGTGACATCATTGCAACCAGTACTCTAAGCAGAACCCACAAATGTGGTGTTTGTGTACCTCCATCCTATGTCACATAGATGTTTGGTTTGCTAAACTGTGAAAATGATGCAAATTTCCATACTTTTGCATATGTCTACCAAATGTAAAGGAGGATTATGGGTAGCAAACATTTGGACAGCAGGCAATGTCACACATTGTTAAAAACAATATCTTGTGCAGTTTCAGAAAATATATACATTTGCTATAATACCATGGTGTCCTGAATGTCTACAAGCCAGAGAACCAGTGTTGTGTACTTTCCATAGTGGGCCAAAATTTCCCCCCTTTGAAATGTTCTTAGCGCTATATAGGTTTTGAGCCCATTTCCACCAAATCTTTGTGGTAAAGGTACACAAATGTGGCATCACTGTAACTGGAACTCTCAGCAGAATCCACAGTTGTGATATTTGGGTACCTCCATCCTATTTTACATAGACATTTGGTTTGCTAAATTGTGAAAATTAGGTGACTTTCCATCATTTTCCATAGTTCTACCAAATGGAAAGGAGGATTATGGGTATCAAACATTTGAATAGTGGGCACTTTCATACATTTTTAAAAACAGTATCTTATGCATTTTCAGAAAATATGTACTTTTTGTATGGTACCATGGTGTCCTGAATGTCTACAGCCCAGAGAAGCAAAGCTATGTGTTTTTTCAGTGTGGGCCTAAATTTTCCTCTTTAAAATATGCATAGCATCATGTAGGTTTCAAGCTTATTTAACTCAAATCTTTATGGTAAAGGTACATAAATGTGGTATCATTGTAACTGGTACTTCCAGCAGAATCCACAAATGTGGTAATTTTTTGTACCTCCATCCTATTTTGCATAGACATTTGGTTTGTTAAACGGTGAAAACATTTTGAATTTCCATCATTTTGCATAGTTCTACCAAATATAAAGGAGGATTATGGGTAGCAAACATTTGGATAGCAGGCAATGTCATACATTTTTAAAAACAGTATCTTATGCAGGTTCAGAAAATGTATACTTTTTCTATGATACCATGGCTTCCTGAATGTTTACAGGCCAGAGAAGCAATGCTATGCATTTTCCGCTGTGGGCCAACATTTTCCTCCTTAAAATACAACATAGCACCCTATAGGTTTCAAGCCTATTTAAACCAAATATTTGTGGTAAAGGTACATAAATGTGGTATCATTGTAACCGGTACTTTCAGCAGAATCCACAAATTTGATTTTTGTGTACCTCCATACTATTTTACATAGACATTTGGTTCGTTAAATTGTGAAGACTATGCAAATGTTCATCATTTTGCGTAGTTCGACCAAATGCAAAGGACAATTATGGGTAGCAAATATTTGGACAGCAGGCAATGTCATACATTTTTAGAAACAGTATCTTGTGCAGTTTCAGAAAATATATACTTTTTCTATGATATCATGGTGTCCTGAGTGTCTACAGGTCAAATAATCAATGTTGTGCATTTTTCACTGTGGGCATATATTTTCCTATTTAAAATACACGTAGCACTCTATAGATTTTGAGCCTATTTCAGACAAATCTTTGTGGTGAAGGTACGTAAATGTGGTATCATTATAACCAGTACTCTTAGTGGAATCCACAAATGTGGAGTTTGTGTACCTCCATCCAGTATGGCATAGACAATTGGTTTGTTAAAGTGTGAAAACTATGTGACTTTGTGTCATTTTGCATAGATCCACCAAATGCAAAGGAGGATTGTGGGTAGCAAACATTTGGATAGCGGGCAGTGTCATACATTTTTAAAAACAGTATCTTGTGCAGTTTCAGAACACATATACTTTTTCTATGATATCATGGTGTCCTGAATGTCTACAGGCCAAAGAATCAATGTTGTGCATTTTTCACTGTGGGCATATATTTTCCCATTTTAAAATACACGTAGCACTCTATAGATTTTGAGCCTATTTCAGACAAATCTTTGTGGTGAAGGTACGTAAATGTGGTATCATTATAACCAGTACTCTTAGTGGAATCCACAAATGTGGAGTTTGTGTACCTCCATCCAGTATGACATAGACAATTGGTTTGTTAAAGTGTGAAAACTATGTGACTTTCTGTCATTTTGCATAGATCCACCAAATGCAAAGGAGGATTATGGGTAGCAAACATTTGGATAGCGGGCAGTGTCATACATTTTTAAAAACAGTATCTTGTGCAGATTCATAAAATATATACTTTTTCTATGGTGACAAGGTGTCCTGAATGTCTACAGGCCAGAGAAGCAATGCCAGGCATTTACTGTTATGGACAAAAATATTTCCACTTTAAAATGCACTTAGCAACCTGTGTGTATAGGGCTTATTTCTGCTAGACTTCTTTGGTAAAGGTACATAAATTAGGTACCGATGTAACCAGATGCTCTCCACAGAATCCAAAATGGGATGTTTATATACCTGCCTCTTATGTTACATTTGCATTTACTTTGTTAGAACATGAAAATTCTGTGAATTTAAATTTTTTTATTTTTGCAAGACATATAAAGAATAATAATGTGTAATATATATTTGGGTAGTGGGCTATGCTACCCATGTTTAAAAACAGTATTTTGTGTAGTTTCAAAAAATATATACTTTTCCTAAAATAACATGAAGTTCTTGGTCTCTACAAGCAAAAGAAGCAATGATGTGTATTAAATTAGAATTTAAGGCACTTCAAGTAGAAATTAGAGTACTACCGCTATAATATGTTTCTGCCTATAAAAAAGATTTTTGGAGAGTATATAGCACAGGCACTGAGAAGTTCAGCGCCATATAGCTTTCCATAATTCTCAGTTAAATAATATGTTTTCTGGGATGTTTTCTGCAACATTTTTGAGTAAAAATAGCATTTTGTTTACATTTCAGGCAGTGTTTCATGGCCACATGACCTGATATTGACAAAACCTTACTACCTATAAAAAGCTCAGAGTCTAACAGTAAAAAACATCCATGGTTTCCCAACTTTTCCTTGAAGGGAACATAGTGATATTTTAATTTTATATAATATTGTGCAAAAATAACATAAATTGCCTGGCCCAGGAGTGTAAAATACCCCTGGCAGCTAAAGGGTTAAAAGAAGAGTCCACTTTTTTTCCCTATGGAAAAGCATAACTTGAGTTTTGTTTTTTTTTTTTAAGTATTCATAACCAATCTAGAACTACAGAAATAAGCTTGACTTTTATCAAAAACTACCTGTAATTGATATTCAATTTTAGATACTGTTGGTCCCTATACATATAACACAGCATAATCAGTGTAAAGATGATATTTGGTTTGAGAGACATTTTTGGGAAATTGATAAAGTATATATTAAATAATACCGGGACCAGAATTGAGCCCTCAGGGACTCCTGACATAATGGGAGCTAAACTGGACTGACATTTTTCAAAACTACAAGTTGCAGGCGTTTTTTTAAGTAGGTGCTAAACCACCCCACAGCTTTCTGTGACAGTCCCACTGATTTCAGTCTGGACAGGAGGATGTCATTGTTCAGAGTATCAAAAGCTTTGGACAAGTCAACTAAAATGGCTCCAGAGTACATCCTCCTGTCCAGAGCCCACTGCAAATCAGATGTAACCATAACCAGTGCTGAGGCTGTGCCATGAATAAGTCTAAGGCCTGACTGGATACCATTAAAAATATTATTGTCCTCCAAATACTTCCAACAGTTGCTTTCCAATCAGTTTTTCAAACATTTTAAAAGCAACTGACAACAGTGATATTGGATGGTAATTGGCTACTAGTACTCTTAACTAGTAAACCTCAAAGCATTTGAAAACAGCTGGGTTCCCCACACAGTATATACATAGATACATAGACAGTGTCGGCAGATAAGGGCCTATGGCCCACCTAGTCTGCCCATTTGAGCTTGTAAGTTCAGTTTGTTTTCCTAGAAGTCTATTTCCCCTTACCCCTGACCTCTAGAATTCCTTTATGTCTATCCCATGCATTCTTAAATCCCGTGATTGTTTCAGCCCCCACCACTTCCTCTGGCAGGGTGTTCCACTTGTCCACCACCGTTCAGTGAAGAAATTCTTTCTCATGTTTCCTCTGAATCGTCCCTCCCTCCAACTTCATCCCATGCCCTCTAGTCCTGAAACATCTTTTCGCTTAAAAATAGTGTTTTCCTGCACCCTGTTCCTCCCTGTGAGATACTTGTATGTCTCTATCTATATCCCTCTCTCCTCCTCTCCTCCAGGAGTACATGTTCAGTTCCTTCAACCTGTCTTCATAGGATTTGTGATGCAACCCATGCACCATCTTTGTTGCCCTCCTCTGAACCTTCTCTACCCTGTCTATGTCCTTACGTAGGTATGGTCTCCAGAACTGTACACTGTACTCAGGTGGGGCCTCACTAGTGTCTTGTATAGCGGAATTATGACCTCCTTTCCTGCTGGTGATGCCCCTGCCTATACATCCCAGCATCCTATTTGCTTTACCTGATGCCTTGTCACACTGTTTCCCTACCTTGAGGTCATCAGAGATGACAACCCCAAGATCCCTTTCCTGCTTGGTGCATGCTATATCCTCACCCCCAACTGATATATTGTGCCAGGGTTTTGTGCCCCATATGCATTATCTTGCACTTCTTTGCATTGAATTTCAACTGCCAAACCCTTGACCATTCTTCAAGTTTCTGCAGGTCCCTTCTCATTCTGTCTACACCCTCTGGTGTGTCTACTCTGTTACAGAGCTTTGTGTCATCAGCGAACAGTGAAATTCTGCCTTCTATATCGTGTGCAATGTCACTGATGAAGATGTTGAGGACCGGTCCCAGCACTGATCCCTGTGGTACCCCACTGGTCACTCTTCCCTCTGTGGAGTGACAGCCATTTACCACCACCTCTGTGTCCTGCCACCCAGCCAGTTACCTACCCACCACACTACTGTCCTGCCCACACCCATATTCCCCAGTTTGTGTAATAGTCTTCTATGTGGCACAGTGTCAAAGGCCTTGCTGAAGTCCAGATAGGCCATGTCCACTGCCCTCCCTGATCCACCTCCCTAGTCACCCAGTCAAAAATTCAATGAGGTTGGTCTGACATGACCTCCCCTGGTGAAACCATGCTGCCTTGGGTCCTGTAGTCCATTGACAACCAGATGTTCCACCAATCTCTCCTTCAGTAGTGCTTCCATGATCTTTCCCACTACCGAGGTGAGGCTGACTGGTCTGTAGTTCCCTGCTTCCTCTTTGTTCCCACTTTTGTATAAAGGGACTACATCTGCTGTCCTCAGTCTTTGGGTACCTCCCTGTTTCCAGTGATTGGCTGAACAGGATAGCCAGAGGTTCAGCCACCACCTCTCTTAGTTCTTTAAGGACCCTGGTGCACCCCATCTGGCCCCATTGCTTTGTCAACTCTTATTACTTCCAGTTCCTTCAGGACCCTTTCTGTAAAGGGACTTGTGTCCATTTCTGCACCATTCTCACCCTTGTACTCCTTCAGACCCATTACCCCTCTTCCTTAGTAAAGACTGAGCAGAAATACCTGTTCAATATGTCAGCTTTACTGTTGTCATCCTCCACGCTGCTCCCATCCTCCCCTTCAGTCTAACTATCCCTCCCTTTGTCCTTCTTTTTCACTTATGTACCTGTAAAAGGTTTTGTCCCCTTTAACCACTGATTTTGCAATGTGTTCTTCTGTCTGAGCTTTGGCTTCCTCTGACTTCCCTGCCTCCCTTTGTTTCTGTACTTCTCCTATCCCCTTCTGCCTGTGTCTTTTGTATTGCCTGAATGCAGTCTTTTGGCTTTCACTTTCTTTGCTACCTCTTTGGAAACCATAATGGTCTCTCTTTCTTTTCCTCTTGCTAACCTGCTTAATGCATAATTCTGTTGTTCTTATAATCCCATTTTAAATACTGCCCACTGTTCCTCAATCCCTGATTCCTGTCCCATTCCTTAATGCCTCTTTCAAGCATCTCCCATTTTCCCAAAGTCTGCCCCTAAAATCCAGGATACGTGTTTTTGTGTGGTTTGGTTCTGCTCTTTCTGTGATTTCAAACCACAATGACTGGTGGTCACTGTTACCCAGGTGCTCCCCACTGTTACCCCCATCACACTGTCCCTGTTTGTGAGCACAAGGTCCAGTATTGCCTTCTGCCGAGTTGGTTCCATGACCAGTTGCTTGAGGAAGGCACCCTGAAGGAGTCCAGAATAAATCTGCTCCTAGTTGATGCTGCTGCTGGGATGCTCCAGTCCACATCTGGTATATTGAAGTCTCCAACCAGTACTACTCATTCTTGTCAGCCATCCTTTGGATGGCTAGCATCAGCTCCCTATCTGTTTCTTCCTCCTGGGCTGGTGGTCTATAGACCACACCTGTGGAATGGCTGGTCCCATTTTCCTTTCCAGCTTAACCCACAGTATCTCTCCCCATTTTGTTCCTCCTGGATCTGTGTGGCCCTTATGTCATTTTTCACATACAGTGCCACTCCTCCTCCTTCCTGCCTGCTCTGTCTCTTCTGAATATGTTGTAGCCAGGTATGGCCATCTCCAGTCATGGTTATCATTACACCAGGTTTCAGTGATGGCCACAATGTCCAGGTCTGACTGTACCATGACAGCCTCCAGATCTTCCATCTTGTTGCTAAGGCTCCTGGCATTTGCACACATGGCTTTCCATGATTTGACCTCCTAGACTGCTTCACTGTTCTACTCCAGCCCCTTCCTTGGTTGTCATTTATCCCTGGTTCTCCTTGCTGTCTGCCCTTCTGCTGAATTTTGCCCTTTTCTGCTTATCCACCTTTGGACACTAATCTCCAACTTTTGCACGCTGCTTTGCAGAGATAGCCACTCCTCTGGTTCACTGGTTCCATTACTAGCTGTGGGGTGAGCAAGTAGGTACCATCCTTGCTGGCCTGCCACCCCTTTGCTAGTTTAAATGCTTGTCAATGTAGCATTTAAACTTATCATTGAGTGCTTGGATTTCTCCAGGATGGATGCAGGTCAGCCAGGCTTGAACAAACCTCCTCCATCCCTCCAGATGGGTCCCCAGTCACCAATGAATCAAACCCTCTCACAGCACCAGTTCTTCAACCATGAGTTAAAGTTCCTGGTGCATGCACTCCTATGCTCTCCCTGCTCTCACAGGTAGTACTTCTGAGAAAGTGACAGAAGTAGCTACTTGCTTGAGACCCTCCCCAGTTTCCTAAACTCTTCCTGAACTTCCTTTTGCTCCCATTTGCCAAGTCATTAGTACCTAGGTGGATAATGACATCCAGCTCACCCTCCTGTCTTGCCTTCCCAGTGATCCCCAGTATCTTCCTTCCATCCCTCCATGCCGTGGCACCTGGTAGGCACCTCACCTCCCTGTCCTCCCCCTCCTGTGTTCCTAGCTGGATCCCTCTTATGATGGAGTCCCCACCAGGATTCTGCCTCCTCCTCTGGGGTCCACTGCTTTCCCACTGAGGTCACCTCCTTGCCTAACCTCCACATCCTTTCCTTCCACTTCCCTGGGTACCTCTTATTTGGTTGTCCTCATTTGCCAGTGTGGCATATGAGTTCTTGAGAGGAATAGGATCTGGGATGTGCCTCTGCCTGACTGCTCTAACCTCCCTGAGCCCACTGTCATCCAAGTGCTCCTCGCTCGGCATCCTTGAGGCAGCTGCATTGGACTGGGTGGTTCCTGGACAGGGTGATGGTACTCCTGACCCGGGTTTACTCCGCCTGGAGTCTGGCTACCTCATCCTCTGTGTCCCGAGAGATGCATGCAGATAGGGCAGCACCTCAGTGTCCAGAAGGTCTGCCTGAATATGGCTGCCCCACAGCCACTACATTGCACCACTCCCACATTATACTGCAATTCCACTACTTATCTGCTACTGAAGCTCTCTTAGTTCTCTTTTTATTAATTTACAGTATTAAAAATCCTGTAACTGATCCTCAGATATATATTTTTTTAAGGAAGAAGAAACCAATAAATAAATAAATGAGTCAAAACACTTGTGCTGAGGGTGGTCTTCTTCCCCCTTATGCCCCTCCTACTTCACACCTCTTACTATACCCTGTGTTTAGCTCCAGTCAATCAGATTTATCAGGGCATATAATTAACAGTTGGGGAAGGGGGGGGGGAAATTTGCAGCAATTAAAGACAGCACAGAATTACACCACCACTATTTTTTAAATTTTCAACAGCCCAAAAACAATTATAAGTAAAGACAACACAGAAAGAAAGTATAGTGTCACTACAAGCCTGCAATCTAAGTTTAAAAGAAAAATACCAGTTACCAGTTACTCTGAAGCACTGAATTGAATATGTTTCCTTCCTTCACCTTCTGGCTTCTTCAAAGTGTGCTCTGTAATGAAACCTCAAAACATTTTAAAACGTATTGAGACAGCCAGTGTTGCGTTCTTGATCAGATCTCAGTACATTTTACTATCTTTAGCCCCCCACTGCTTCATTTGTTAGATTACATATGTACTGCTTGCTGGTTTTCTGGCACCCTCGTGAAAATGAGATGTTGACTCTAATAACGTTATCTTTTTCAGTAATTGCCACTGTGCTACAGTAATAAATCTGCTTTGAGAAGGGATACAGAATACAGATCCTAAAGCTGGCTCAGTGGTGTGGAGGGCTGAGGCGCTTGCACCTCACCTGCCGCCATGCCGGCGACCTGGGTTTGGAAACGGACTCGGGTCAGTGGGGGGGGGTCGACTGTTGGAGGAGAGGATTAAGCCTCCCAGTTATTGCTCTCCTCTCCTGGGGAAGGGTGGCCAGCCACCTCAGCCTTTGACTGCCACCAGGTGGAGGCCTGGAGTAGTGCAGGCACCGAGTGACTCAATGGAAGGGGCCATGGGTCTGTAGTGTGTGCGTGCCCATGTGCCTCTACTCATGCTGCTGTGACCAGGGGGATTGGACAGGAAACAGAAAAAGGGGCTGGGGTGGACTTCATGAAGCCATGTCTGCTCTCCTCTGGCCCGCACTGTGCTGCCAGCATCTGGATATGTTACAAGGTGGGGATAGGGGTGAGGATGGCCCTCCTTCTTCTAGCTCCACCACGGAGGCAGTCCACCGAGGACTCTCCATAGCCAGGGGAGGCAAAGTGATGGTCGGAGGGAACGGGGGCATGTTTGATAGCCATCCGCCTGCATCCCAGGGGGGAAAAAACTAAAAGAAAAAAAAAGAATACAGATTCTGGAAACTTTGCACCTTATAGGATGGACATCCTTATTAGTTATGATATAAATGTTGCACAACAAAAGTCTAAAATAAGTCCTTTTATAGTCACGTAAATAATGCAGTAGTGCCACTTGTGACTCTGGCACACAAGGGATCATCGCTTATCAGAAAGTCGTCAAGAGAAATAGGAATGGGGACATGCACTTTCTTAGTATGGTAGCCAGTTCTGCGACAACACTACCACCTTAATGACCACAGGTTGTTATGTTCACTGCTGAGCTGGTAGTGAGGGAGGTCACCTGCAGGTATCTTTGTGTCATGCATTTGCATGTGCACACTTAGCATTGCGAAATCAATATAAGAAAATAAAGTGTCATTAAAGTGCAGTATTTCTCAAAGTTCCAGTGTAGGTATACTCCTGACAAATGGCCGAATGCCCAAATGTTATTTTCATAATGGAGCTTCATCAGGGGGCCTTCCCATTTATTTATCAGGGAAGGGCGGTGGACGTGGCCTACCTGGATTTCAGTAAGGCTTTCAACACTGTGCACCATAGGAGGCTTGTAAACAAGCTGAGCAGCCTGGGAGTGGGTCCCAGGGTGGTAAAATGGGTCACAAATTGGGTGAGCTATAGGACGCAGAGGGTGGTGGTAAATGGAGTTCAATCTGAAGAGGGGGGTGCCCAGCGGGGTCCCACAGGGATCAGTACTTGGACCAGTCCTCTTTAATATATTCATAAGCAACATTGCAGAAGGGCTGGAAGGGAAGATGTTTCTCTTTGCAGGTGACATGAAGATCTGCAATAGGGTTGACACTCCAGGAGGGGTAGAGAAAATTAGAAGGGACCACAGCAAGCTTGAGGAGTGGTCAAGGATATGGCAGCTAAGATTCAGTGCAAAGAAGTGCAAGATCATGCACTTGGGGCACAGAAATGCGGGGGAGGAGTACATGATGGGGTGGGGAGGTACTGACAGCCACCATACAGGAAAGGGACCTGGGAGTAATCGTATCTGATGACCTAAAGGTTACCAAACAATGTGAAAAGGCCATGAGGAGAGCCAGTGGAATGCTAGGGTGCATAGGAAGAGATATCTCCAGTAGAAGGAAGGAGGTGGTGATGTCACTGTACAGAACATTATTGAGACCTCATCCAGAGTACTGTGTCCAATTCTGGAGGCTGCATCTCCGGAAAGACACTGACAGAGTATAGGCGGTCCAGAGAAGGATGACAAAAATGGTGTAGGGGCTGCACCAGAAGTCACATATGAGGAGACTAAAGGATCTCAATATGTATTCCCTGGAAGGGGGGGATATGATAGAAACTTTCAAATGTTACAAGGGTATAAATAAGGTACAGGAGGGTAGCATCATTCATAAAAAATGGTGTTCAAGAACAAGGGGCCATAATATGAAAATAGAAGTGAGTGGACTCAGCGGTAACATGAGAAAATATTTTTTCATGGAAAGGGTGGTGAATGCATGGAACAGCCTCCTTACAGAGGTTGTGGGGACAAAAACGGTAGAGGAATTCAGACGTGCATGGGGAAGACATAAAGGAACTCTAGCGATAGGAAAGAGAGGGTAAATCACAGATCATTTGGGATCTGTGGAATATGAAACAGGTAGGGAAAATGGGCAGTCTAGGTGGGACAGGCGGTCCTTATCTGCTGTCAAATTCTCTGTTTCTCAGTTTCTGTTTATTAATTTCATAATAAACAAGTTATTTGAAACAACTTGGTTCTGAGGTCAAGTTGCAGGTAAAATGTATATCAAAAATGGCTGGTATTATAGACCTCTGTTTCACTTTGCCCCTCACACACTGTTGGGTGGGGTACTTTTTAACCTTTTTTTTCCCCTTTATTCTTCACATGCTGGTGTGTAAGAGTTGGTTTAGATCTTTATTTCACTTAACTCTCGTATTGGGCAGGAATTGGTTTAAATCTGTTTCCCTTTACTCCTTATATGCTGTTAGATGGGTGTTGGGTTAGACCTCAGTTTCTCTTGACCCTACACATACTGTTTGGTGGGTGTTGGTTTAGATCTCGGTTTCCATTTATCCCCGCATACACTGTTGGTTGGAGATTGTTTTAAACCTTTTCCTTTAATGCTCACTCTGTTGAGTGGGGTCTGTTTAGACCTCCGTTTCCCTTTACCCTTCTCTGACTGTTGGGTTGGGGGTAACTTTAGAGCTTTGTTTCCCTTTACATATTCTCAGGTGGGGGTTGGTGTAGATCTGTTTCCCTTTACTCCTCTCTGTCTGTCTGATGGGAGCAGCTTGAAACCTCTGTTTCCCTTTACTCCTCACATACTGTTTGGGGTAGTCTTAGACTTCCGTTTCCTTCTACCCTTACCAACTGTTGGGTGGGGTGTTGCTTTCTACCTCTTTTTGTCCTGCTGCCTACTGTCCTGTTTTGATTTGTCTTCTGTCTTCAGTCTCTAGTTCTGATCTCCCGTCTGCCCTTCGTGAACCTGTTCCAGTCGCTGCTACAGCTGATTGCCCCGGAGTACTTTGAGAAGCTGGAACCGTGTCTAGAGGCAGGTAGGAACTGATGCATCAGCCCTTGGTTTTGAGCTGTGGACACATAACTGAAAGCATTGCCAGCAAAGACACTTTATTATTAATTTACTCTGATTATCCAGGATAGTCCAGCTGTGAAAGCAGACATAAACATACTCCATGCTTGTTCCTGCTTTCTAGTTGAGAATTTGTGAACGTTGGGTGCAGTCTGGGGATAAGTGTCTCAAGGAGTTTTATTTATTTAAGTCTTTGCTTACCGGGTAAGTGCGTTGATCCAAGAACCATTTTCAGGCATGACCTGGGCCACAAACAATGGCTTAGAATCAAACCGTTAAAATAATTTACAATCCGATAAGAGCAGTAAATTACGAGCTATACAGACACAAGTCCCAACAGAAACATACACAGCATAATAAGCAATGGTACAGAGAAGTAACTGAACAATGTACAGTTGCAAGCCCTATGAAAGAGAACTAGCTGTACTATACATTGACACAGGGTGGTGGAAAAAGTCTGTTACAATCAGTAATACTAATTTGTAACAGGGTAAACGGGCTGTACCACAGTAACCTAGTAGGCTAAAGAGTCCAACAAGCAACAGTACCCAGGTGGAGATTAGTAGGGAGGAAGCAGGGAAGTTAGGTGCTGTCGGTGGTAAATAGAGGCACACACCAAGGGTGCTAGGGAGGAGATGGAGAAAAGCAGAGGAACTAAGTGCCAGTGGTAACTGTCATCGAGGCACAGGTCAGGAAGCATAGGAAAAAAACACGAGCAGTTGTACAATTTATAAAAGTGTTTATTAGTACTAGCAATAACATAAAAAAATAAACTTGTTCAGAATCACTATTTACAAAGGCAGAATAAACAGAGAAGATCCATCTGAGTTTTTCTTCAATCCCTGTGTCTTCCAAAACACTGCAGCTCTCTTTCTTATAAATCTTTGCAACCCCCTCCTTAACAAGCATTCTGCTTTTTTCTAAAATGTTTTTGTCAATTTCATGCAGGTGCAGCAAGAACACGATGCCCCACAGCTGAGGCCCCCTTCCCCACAGCTTCTGAAAAAGGGCTTAAAAACTGCTCTCAGGTTAACCCATTGAGTTCCCCAATAGCTTTTTGCAATCATCTCAAACTATAATTATATACATTTCAATAGTAACACTATATAATTTCTAAACAAAGGGATCCCAATATCAGTTACATTTCCACATAATGATTTGCATATGTTTTTATACCAGCAGATATGCAAGGGAGGAAAAGACAGAAACAGCAGGGGAAGACTGAGAGACAGTGAGGCAAAGAATTGTGAGACTTCTGGGGTGATCAAATCCTAGATCTCACAGGAAAATTTGGTTGCGCAACCAGACAGACGAGACGGGAAAGGAAAGAACAGAACAGATCCCTGCATTCAAACTCTCCATAACAACTGGAACAGGGTCCTATTCAACCGTGTCACATACACCCCCTTCCTTAAGAGGGAACTGTTTTATCAAACAGGTTTCCAAAACTTTCTATTAATTCTTCACTAATATTAGCTTCTAACTTTCAGAAATTATGCACATGTGCAGTATCCTTTTTTTCTACAACAGTACAGCAAACAGTAAAGTTTAAACACGTACATTTATTTTTCAACCTTCAGAACCCTCAATTCCTGATCCATATCTTGACAGAAAATCAGCATTGCTATTCTCTTTACCAGATTTGTGTGTCGTCTTGAATTTAAATGGATGTAGTGCCAGGTATGACCTTGTGATTCTGGAATTTTTCTTTCATTTGGTTAAGCCAGCAGAGAGGATTGTGATCTGTTATAAATACAAAGTCAGTTGTAGCAAGTAAAACTTAAGGGACTCCATGGCCCACTTTACTGTTAAACATTCCTTTTCAATGGTGGAGTACCTTTTCTCTCTGTCATGCAACTTCCTACTTATGTACAGAATAGGATGTTCCGTCCATCTATATTTTGACTCAGGACTGCACCTAGACCTACCTCTGATGCATCTGTTTGTAACAAAAATGTTTTTTCAAAGTCTGGGCTTCTTAAAACAGGCTGAACATAATGCAGCCTTAATGTCTTGAAAAGCTTCATCACACTCTGGGGTCTATTTCACATTATTTGGGTACTGTTGTTTCGTGATTTCAGTGAGGGGAGTAGCTAACTCGGCAAAGATGGGAACAAATCTCCGATAATAACCAGCCAGCCCTAGAAATTACCTGACCTGCTTCTTTCTTTCTTTTAGGGAAAGGGCTGTTAGCTACAGTGTCTGTTTTAGAAATCTCTGGCTTAACTTCTCCATTTTCCAACACATAGCCCAAACATTTGGTTTCCTGCATGCCCAATGCACGTTTGGTAGGATTAATAGTCAGGCCTGCATTTTTGATAGCTTCGATAACTGCTCGTAGGTGTTCCAGGTGACTTTGAGTCTGGACTGCACACCATGACATAATTCAGGTATGCAGCACAATAACCAGTGTGAGGGGATAAAATTACATCCATGTACCGCTGCAATGTAGCGGGTGTACCATGTAAACCAAATGGCATGGTGGTGAACTGATAGAATCCTATAGGGGTGGCAAATGCAGTTTTGTCTTTGGATTCTTTAGCTAAAGGGATTGGCCAGTAACCTTTGGTGAGATCGATGGTACTGATATACTTTGCACTCCCCAGTCTGTCCACCAAATCATCTATTCTGGGCATAGGATAAATGTTAAATTCTGGCACTTGATTAAGTTTCCTAAAATCAAGGCAGATTCTTACGCCCCCTTCTTTTTTGTTTACAGCCACCATTGGAGATGACCAAGCACTCCTTGACTCTTCTATGTTACCTAATTCTTGCAAAAAATGAATTTTCTTAACCAAGTCAGCTCTTAACCACTCTGGTAACCTGTGTGTCTTTTGCCTAGTAGGGCGAGCATTCCTTGGCATTATTACGTGCTCGACCCTTTTTGCTTGGCCTGGTACTGTGGTAAAAGTACTGTTAAATGTCTTTAGCACATTACGAATTTCTGTAGTTTGTTCTGAGGTTAAGGAAACATTCACCTTTTACAGCATCAGCAGTTAAAGTTTGTTCCAGTCTATCATAAGCTACATCAATATCTTCTTTATCAGTTTCTGGTAAAACTAGCAAAGCAGCTTTTGATATTTTTTCAACCCATTTCTTGAGGAGGTTAGTATGATATATCTTAGTAGGATTTTTCCTGTGAGGGGTCTCAATCTCGTAGTTAACAGTGCCAGTACGTCTAAGCACTTTATAAGGCCGTTGCCACTTTATTAACAGTTACCTGGCTTAAAAACCTTTTGTTTTACCCTGTGGTCATAATATACCTTCTGCTGGTTTGGGGCCTCTTCCTGATTACTATGGGCAATTTGAACGTATTGTGCTAGCTTTTTTCTTAGGGCACACATATAAGATATTATAGATTGTTTCTGAGTGGAGTTATCTTCCCATGTTTCTTTTAGCACCTCTAGTGGCCCTCTTGGCTGTCTACCATATAGCATTTTAAATGGTGAAAACCCTGTTGATGCCTGTGGCACTTCTCTGCAAGCAGAAAATAGGTAAGGCAAGTGTTGGTCCCAATCTTTCCCATCCCCTTTTACAAACCTTTTTAACATGTGTTTTAGGGTTTGGTTAAAATGCTCAGCAAGACCAGCTGTTTGAGGGTGATGGGGAGGTTCATATGGCAGTGATACCTAGTAGTCTGTACAGCTCCTTAAGTGATGCAGCATCAAAATTACTACCCTGATCAGTAATAATTTCTTTAGGTATGCCCACTCTGCTGAAAACTTTTGCAAGCTCCGCTGCCACTTTTGAAGCTGTGACAGTACGCATTGGAACTGCTTCTGGGTATCAAGTAGCATAGTCACATACTACCAGGATAAATCTATTACCCTTTTTACTTTTGTACAAAGGACCAACCTCATCCGCTGCAATTCTCTCAAAAGGCACGTCTATCAAGGGTAGGGGCACCTTGTCTTTTCTAGTGACGGGGGCTACTTTCTGACACTCTGCACAGGAATTACAATAGGTAGCAACACCTTCATGAATTCCGGGCCAGTAAAATCCATACAGCAATCTGGCAAGGGTGCAATCCCTCCCTGAGTGACCAGTCATAGGACTATCATGTCTGTAATAACTCTGTTCTGTACTTCTGTGGTATAACCAATTGTTCTATCTGGTCCTGTGTCTGAGGTTTAACCCATATTCTGTACAGTAACCCATTACATTTTTTTAAACATAGGTTCACCCTGTTTTGGTTTCACCCCCAGCTGCTTAAAATAACCCTGGAAATAAACATCTTTAGCTTGTTCTGAAAGAAAATTACAATCAGTGATCAGTTTAGTTTCAGCATTTTCATATGTTAACCACTTAGGTCCATTAGTCATTTGTTGCCACTGTTTCTTCAGGTTTCGTTTTTCTTTCCTGGATTTCTGGATCTTGCAGCTGTACTCAAACAAGTCCGAATCAAAATCGGCGAAAGGAGAAGAGTCTCCACCGTCTGAAATTGTCTTTGCCTGAGCTCTTGTCACCACAGCTGCTGAAACATCAGGATTTACTCCCTCTTTGATTAACTCAGTAAATCCTGTAAAGTCATTTCCAATAATCACAGGTACAGGTAACTTGGGTACTACCCCTACTTTCATTTGGTGCGACTCACCCTTAATGGTCAGTGTCACTTGGGTGGTGGGGTAGTATCGAGTGTCCCCGTGGATGCAGATGACACCAGTACCCGGTCCTTTTGCAGAGTTTTCCCAGCACTACAACATGCACTAGCGTCTGTCTGCTTCCTGAATCAATGAGTCCCTTTACAGTCTTATCCCCCACCTTCACATCTGTTAAGCACTTGCCCCAATTTGCCAAGGATAGATCTGCTCCAGTGTCGCTCTTCTTATGGCAATTTCTTGCGGTATGATCTAGCTCATTACAGTTAGATCAAATAATGTCTTTGAGCTCAGATTTGTTACCCCCACCAGAGTTCTTATCAGACTTGGAGTTTAAATGGGGAAAAAGAGGCTGTTACCTCACTGCTGGGATGTCTGTCTGGCCATTTGATAGTCTTCAGCTAAAGAAACAGCCTTTTCCCCACTTTCTGGTTGGTGTTCCTTTACCGAACTGCACATCTGTAGGCAGGATGTTGATGAATTGCTCCATTGCAAATGTGTTGATGATCTGTGGGACTGTTTTGCTCTCTGGTTGCAGCCATTTGTATTTATTTATTTTTTGATGACCGAGTAGGTGCACTAGACACAAAAGTGACTATTTTCAGGCATGATCCAGGAGGTCAACAACACAGAGAGATAACAGGTACATAGACTACAGTGTCAAGAAATAAGCAATACATCACAATCAGAAGTGAATCAAAATTAAGACAATAATGGTATTAAAGCACGTAAAGAGTAATTGTACAATAGAAGGTAAGTGTCCATGTAAAAACAGTAATAGTAATATCATTATTAAGGTGCAAAAGTGCCATAGGGTATCATTATGTCCGGCTGAGTCTGGGAAAAGACAGCTATAGGGAGGAGGAGGCAGGGGGAGAGATAATGCTGAGATAAAACCTAGCGAGAGAGAGGAGGAGAGAAGGAAGAAAGGGAAGGTAAAGAGGGAGGGAGGGAGGATAGAATATTTGGTAGGCTGAGAAGCAGGGTGCCAGATCACACCACAGAAAGGGGAGAGAACTGTGAGCGACTGAGGCAAGGGGAGCCAATATCTATGGTGGGTTGAAATAGGTACAACAAGCACGTGCAGCAGGAGTTCTCTGAGTCCGGTGAAGGCTTCTCGAGGATTGTTGACTCAGTTGTACTTCAGAGATTGAAATATCTGCCTGTAGGTCTCTCCTGAGATGTCATACCTTTTCAGTATTTCGTTTTTCATCAGGTCATACTTTTCTGACTGTGCAGTGTCAGCCCAGCATGGCTTTAGGTTCGGCCACAGCACAACTATGGCACTATTACAATTTACTAATGATGTGCTGCTTAACAAGGACAAAGGAAAACTCACTGGGGCCATTTTTATCGACCTCACAAAGGCCTTTGACTTGGTTGACCACCCTCTTCTGCTCTCCAAACTATCCTCTCTTGGTTTCTCAAATTCTGCCACTGCCTGGTTTGGCAGTTACCTTCTGGGTAGGCAACAGTTTGTTCAAATAGGGAACATCGCATCCAATCTTGTCTCTACCTCCGTTGGTATTCCCCAAGGTTCTGTTCTTGGTCCCCTCCTTTTCTGTCTCTTTATAAATAATCGTGCCCCCCCTCCCGTCCGGATCGACTTTGTTTCTTTTCTATACGGACGATATGGTTATCTACTCTGCCGCTAATGACATTTCGGCAATTCTCACCTCCCTTCAGTCTGACTTTGACTGCTTCTCGGCTTGGGTAAAACAAAATAAGCTCCTACTTAACACTAGCAAAACAGTGTCAATGCACTTTGGGACTTCCCCTAGGCTAAAAGCTTGTTACATAGAACTTTCCCTTCATGGACCTGATGGCGTAATCCTGGATACAGTCACATCCTTCAGATACCTTGAGATGACTCTTGACCCCTTACTAGACTTTAATCTTTATGTTGCAGCCACTTGTAAGGCAGTGAACAGTAAACTTGGCCTGGCTTACTAGGTAAGATGCTTCCTAAATTCGACAGCCAGGCTGGCCATTGCTCAGGGAATTCTTCGACCTTGCCTCAGCTATGGCTTTATAGTTTAACTTAATGCTGGCAAGCAAGTAATCCAGAAATGGAGCACTTGTTATAATAGTATCTGCTGCTTCACCCTTGTGGCTCCTATTCTAACACATCGCTGTCAGCTCTATTCTTCTCTCAGTTGGCTCACCCCATCCTCCTATCGTCTGTACACAGCTGGTTGTCTGGTCGATAAATTAACCCGGACTAATACTCCAAGGTCCCTTGTAACTCTGCTAAAACAACCTGACTTGCTCTATATGCTGAGATCTACTGAAAATGCTTCCTTTGTTATGCCTAGATGCCTAACCAAGAAGGGTGAACTTGCATTTGCCGTATCTGCTCCCAGAATGTGGAACATCCTTCCACTTTGTTAAACAATCAGCTATTCACCGGGCCTTTAAAAAACATTTAAGAACTCACCTTATGAGCTCGGGTCTCTGCTCCTGTGCTACCTCTTACTTGTCTCCACTCACTTGCACTGCTACCACTGATCTTCCACTTTGAGAGCGGTACTTCCTCTCAGCACTTATGTACCCCCTGTGTTTGCTGTATATGTATTCTTTCAGTCAACTATACTGTTTTCAAAATTCCATAAAAGTTTATGTAACTGTGATTACTGTTTATCCTCATACTATGTATATTCTACTTGTTGTACCTGAATGTGCCGTGTATTCAAAATTGTCATGTGTTACTGTATTTTCCTTCCAACTAGATGTTTTGTATTCTGTTGTGGACACTATGTATCTGCTGTTTCTGATGTGTAACCCTCCTGGGTCGTGCCTGAAAATAGGCAAAATATCTTGTCTAGTGCACCTACCTGGTTAACAAAAATGAAATAAAAATAAAATATTGATGTAGGCAAGTTGGGATTTCCCTGTCAGGTAGTGTACCAGTCTGATTGTCCATTGCTGCTTTGGCCATTGGCAGGCTGTGGCAACTCTTTCAGAAGTTGTCAGGTATGCCTCGATATCATCCGAGGGACACAGCTTTATAAGTTTAATGGCTTTTAAGTTGCTTGTGTGTTGTTGCTCGTCTAGATCTGTGCCAGATCCTCTGCCTTTGATAGCTTGCAAGTCATCCAGCCATCGCTGCTCCTGTCACTGCATCTATTCTCTCCTCTGCTGCTCCTGTTGCTGCATCTCTTCTTTTCTCTGTGCTTCTAAACTTTAAAGCTCTTTTTCTCTTTGCTTCTGCATCTCTTTTTGTTGTATAGCCCACCATTTGAAAGGACAGTCAGGCTTTCAGGTTCTGTCACTGCCTGTTCTTTTCCCATAACCGGTGCTGGCTGCACAGTCTCACCTTGGACTTCCGTCTCTGCTAGTTTGGCTGCCATTCTCCTGGTAACCACTCTTGGGCTTGCTGCTGCAGGATCCATACCTTTCAGTGTGCTTCTCTGATACTAGGTCCAGTACCCAAGCACAAAACTCCTGACTTAGAGTATGCATGGCGTAATCCCACTTAGGCTGAAACCATCTGTTGTTGAGGCACAGATCAGGAAGCATAGGAAAAACCAGGAGCAGTTGTAGAATTCGTAAAAGTGTTTATTAGTACTAGCAATAACACAAAAAAAAACTTTAGTATAACAGTTTACAAAGGCAGAATAAACAGAGAAGATCCATCTGAGTTTTCCTTCTATCTCTGTGTGTCTCTCAAAACACTGCAGCTCTCGCTGTCTCTCTGTCTTTGCAATCCCCCTCCTTAACAAGCATCCTGATTTTTTTCTAAAATGTTCTTGTCAATTTCATGCAGGGTACAGCAAGAACACAGTGACCCAGAACTGAGGCCCTTCTCCACAGCTTCTGAAAAAGGGCTTAAAAACTGCTCTCAGGTTAACCCCTTGGGTTCCCAATAGCTTTTTGTAATTATCTCAAACTATAATTATATACATTTCAACTGTAACACTATATAATTTATAAACAAAGGAATCCCAATATTAGTTAAATTTCCACATAATGATTTGCATATGTTTTTATACCAGCAGATATTGCAAGGGAGAAAAAGACAGAAACAGCAAGGGAAGACTGAGAGATAGTGAGAGGCAAAGAATTACGAGACTGTTGGGGTGATCAAATCCTAGCTCTCACAGGAAAATTTGGCTGTGCAACCAGACAGACAAGAGACAGGAAAGGAAAGAACAGAACAGATCCCTGCATTGAAACTCTCCATAACAACTGGAACAGGGTTCTATTCAACCCTGTCAACAACTGGGACAGGGTCGTATTCAACCCTGTCAACAACTGGGACAGGGTCCTATTCCACCCTGTCACAGTAACATGGAGGCTCACACTAAGGTTACTATGTACTAGGGTAAGGAGGAGGGAAAGTAGAGCAGGATTATAAGGGTAGGACAAATAGGGAAAAGATCTAGGGAGGAGGAGGTGAAGACACTGGAGAAAACAAGGCAACTAGTAGGGATAGGGGTGGGGGAGGGAGGGTAGAGAGTGCTAGCACATAAGGGTGAGGGGAGAACAAGAAAAAAGGGAGACAGGAGTGGGGGAAAAGGGGTTATGCTTAGGCTGCTGTGACATTTGAAAGGCAGAGCAGTAGACTAATTGATCCGTCCCGTTCAATGCAGGTATTGGTCAGAATGTTCGCTGCCTGTCAGTAGGCCGTGTTTAGTCATCTGTGTAGACCATGCACCTTCCAGTGACCTGTCTAAGCTCTGGCAATAACTAACATGATCTGTTATCCTATATTCTCTTTGGTATTTTGCCTGAATCACTCTCCTGCTAATGCAAATCTTAACTCTGTATCGATATTAAAATATTTGTATATTGGCATTGATTACATTGGGTGTGTTTATAAATATTAAGACTTGAATATAACATCTTATAGAGTGTAATAATTATTTTAGTATGTAAAAAAATTTGCTCTGGATCCACTTGAAAAATAAGTGCTACCCCTAAAATCAAAATATAATCTAGCATATGACTTGTATTTTCAACTGTTGTTACAGTGCTCGTCATTGTGCTTTTGCTAGCATTTTGGTGAATTTCTGATGCACACTGAAGACACCTGTAGAGCTGAAGGGGGGACAGGTGTATCAAGTTGGCCAAAGGTTTCCCCCAAGTTTCTGCCCCTGGTTGTTTATCTTTCCGAAGTGCCAAAGTCCAGAACATGTACTGGTAACCCTGTTCATTTACAGAGAGCTGCCGCTGGCTCACATAATATTGCAGCTATCTGGATGGTAGGAGATGGTGATGGTGGACCCGCATCCTCACCTAGAATTTCCTACGCTCCTTTGTTCCATCCACACTGTTTGCTGCACTGTAATTTAGCGAATCTCAGTGCTTCAGGTAGCGTGGGTCTTTTTAAATATAACTTCTTTTATAGATTTTCCCTGGGTCACTTCATGAAAAGGGGTTACTGATTCACAAAACAGTAAGTGCAGGAATTATCACCTAAATAAAAAGTGTCTGCAAACATAAAAACATAGAATTTGACAGCAGATAAGGACTGCCTGTCCAATGCAGTCTACCCATTTATCCCTGCCTATACTATTAGTGCAGACCGTGCCCGATCTACAGCGCTTTCTTCCTCTCCCTCTTCATTTCCACCGTGATTCCTTTGTGCTTATCCCATGCGTTCTTGAACCCCACCACTGCTTTTGCTGCCACCACCTCTGCTGGAAAGCTGTTCCAGGAATCTAACATTCCTGTGAAGATGTACTTCCTCACATGTCTCCTAAATCTACCCCTCTCCAGCTTCATAGCGTGTCCCCGTGTTCTTGAGCACTTTTTCTTCTTGAACCAATACCGGGTGGCCCATGTCTGACCGCCTCAAGAGCCCAGCACCTCACCTTCTTGTCGCGCTGACCCCCAGGCAGCCTCACTGTGGAAATCCAGGGCTCAAATGTGACCACCCACCACAATGGCTGACCAATATGCCACTGCATGAGCAGCCCTCAGTTATTGCATTTTAAACACTAGTGACAAAATAAATGCTCATGGATAGGTTTGACTGGAATCTGAACTTCTCCCACCACCTTCCAAATCAGGCACAGTGCAGGTAGGTTCCCCTGCACTGCTTTACCGAGACACTGCTTGACCTGTAGTGGCATCCTCTCTTGTGCAGGGTCTAAAATTTGCACTGGTCCACCAGTTAAATGCTGGTAGATTTTATACTGGGCCAGCATAATGATCCTTTTTATTTTCCCTTGCTGGCTAGTATTGCAAGCAGTAATATCTGATTAAGTACTGTTGGGCCAGTTAAATTGGGGGGGGGGCGGGGTGAGTGCATCAGTGGGTTTTCTAATCAACCAGCCCTGCTGGCTACTGTCTGGATAACTTAGAAAGCAGCTCTGCATTGGAGTTTGTGCTTTTGTTAACATAATGTTTCAGCTTTTCCCATTTATTAGAGGACATATTTGTTTACACTTTGTTTCTTTTTTTTATAATCATCTTTATTGGGTGAGACATCATAATACATAGTACAATTATCAGTAGCTTGCATGAATATACGGACTAAAGAAAGAATACTTTGATCAATTAAGAACCAAATAAATTGCTAGTCATAATAGCGACACACACCACAAGTAAGTATTGTCATAGTTTCAACTTTCCACAGTCCATTAAGATAGTTAGAAAGGTATAAGGCTGGTGGACCGACCCCTTCCAGAGACTGGATAACTTAGCTGGGGGGGACCTGTGCCATATATGTACTCCTTACCCCAACCCACAAGGCCAGTCCCCTCAAGGTACAAATTCCGGGTCTCTCAAAGACAAATATAGCACCCACTTACGCCATTTAACTTCAAGAGCGCATTGCCTGTTTTTTAATTTAGCTGTAAGATATTCTGAATTATAAATTCCCAGGATTATCTGACGCCGATCAGCCACTGTGGGGTAATAGTGGACATCCATTTTTTGAGTAATGACTTTCCGAGCTGCTAAAAGGTATACAGGTAGGAGGGTATGATCCCATCTGGGTCTGTGGGGAGGATAAATTGAGAGGAGAGCCACCTTAGCTGATAGCTCCAACTCCTCATCCAGACATTCCCGCAGTTCACACTGGAGGGTGCACCTGAAGGGTGTTAATTTAGGGCAAAACCAAAATATATGGCCTAGATCCGCCAGTGTGCATTTACACCCTCTCCAGCAATGGCCATAAAGGGCTGGTAGGTACAGTACTTTGCCAAAATCGCTGGGGAGCGAAAAAATCTGGAGCGGGCCTTCCATGCAGATTCCCTCCAGATATTGGAGGAAGTGATTCTAATTACACTCGGAGTTGCCACTTCCCATAAGGAAAAGGGAACCTCCAACTCCAAATCCCTGTTCCATGCTGCTAAAACTGTTTGGGAGGAGTCTCCTAGGGACTCTCTCAGTATTCTATATATGTGGCCAATCAATTTATTCCAGGGGTTACCATTGAGAATCCCTGATCAAGGCCCATAGTGCTGGGAGAGGGGTAGGACTCTTGGCTGCAAATTCCTTCTGCCTTAAAATGTGGTTCCTCACCTCGGTATAGCGAAACATGTCTCTATCAGGAAGAGAATAGGCGGTTTGTAATTTAGTGAAAGGAATAATGCCAGTATGATTAATGAATTGGTAATAATAGCCTAGACCCATTCTGCGCTAGTGGGCAAAAGTGGAATCTAGTGAGGCCGGAAGAAAACTCTCATCTCGGGAAAGCAGAGTATAGAAAAAAATTGTTGACTTAAAGGCATTTTGTGGTTTTAGGTCGTCCCACAGTCTTTTTTTTTTTTATATTTTTTCTATTTCTTTTTTATTAGTTGAGACAACTTTTGTACATCTGGCTAGTACAATTGAGCATCTATCGTTGAACAGTTCCAGTTTGTTATATGTAAATCATACAAAGAAATGGTATCCGTCGCAATTGTACAACACTGGTAATGAATTTCAGTTAATACACACAACCTTTTTTATTCATGAAGCCTCAAAAAACTCCTGTCTATCTACCCTGATTGTTAGCAGGTGGCGGAACAACCTTCAACTTATTTGTATTAAGAAATATGGGTCGACATGAAGAGAGAGATCCTCCCCTACCCCACCCCCAAACAGAGGGGGAAAGAGAAAGACCCCTGAAGTAGAGGAGGAAGACTTCACCCCCATCTCTGTGTCAACAAGGGTTGACGTCCCCCATGGGAACTAAGGGACAAAGGATGGATCCTTTTGGGAGTAGTATAATAGCCAACCCTGCCATTTCCTAAGTAAGGCCTCCTGTTCATTGTAGAGTTTGGCCGTTATATATTCTAATCTGTAGATGGCTTTTACTAAAATATGGCAATCTGAAATTGTGGGAATAAGTAGAGACATCCATTTATGAGTAATGTGTTGTTTTTTTTTTTTGCAGCCAAAAGGAAAAGAGGGAGCAAGGCTTTAGTCCAGTTAGGCCTGCAGGGGAAGGGAAATGGATAGTATTACAGTTTCAGCTGTCAGTTCAATTGTTTCACCGAGACACCTCTCTAACTCTATTTGAAGTGTTATCCAAAACGGCATTAGGGCTGGACAATACCAAAAGATATGGCCCATGTCGGCTAGTGAACAGTGACAATTCCTCCAGTATCTTCCGTATGAGGCTGGCAGATATTTTACTAGTACTGCTAGGGAATGGAAATACCGGGACCAAAATTTCCAGGCAAATTCCCTCCGTATACCTGATGATGTAATCTTAAGTGCTTTTGAAGTTGTTTCTTGACAGATTGGGAGGCGGATCTCAAGTTGTAAATCCTTATTCCAGGTTTCTAGTATCGAGAAAGATAAGTCTCAAATTATCTCTTAACATTCTGTATAGATGACCTATCAGATTTCCCCAAGGGTTGCCTGTTAAAGTGTCTCTGAGCAAAGACCACAGAACCGGCAAAGGGCTAGAGGCGCAAGTGAGGAAGTCCCTCTGTCGTAGGATAAAATTCCTCACTTGAACATAATGATATTGGTCTCCCACCGAAAGAGAGTATTTGCATTGTAAATCTAAAAAAGGTAAGACTCCCGAAGTACTGATTAATTAATAGTAATAACTCTGGCCTAACCTGTGCCACGCCTTGAATGTGGTATCCAGATGGGGTGGATAGAATCCTTCATCTCTGGAAATTAGAGTAAAAAAGAAGAAACATTGTTTAAAGGTTTTCTTCCTTTTAAGAGTCCTCCAAATTTGTAAGATCTGGGTCGGGAATTTTGAAAAATCGGTCAAGGGTGGGGAGTGGGCAGGAGAGGAGAAAGCAATTTTTCCTATATCAAAGGTCATTTATTGAAAATTCTATTTCCTTCCATCTGGAAGAGGAACCAGGCGTGAGACAGAATTTTTTTAGGAAAGCTGCAGTTGCATATTTTTTTAAATCAGGGAGATTGACTCCCCTCTGATCCTGAGACAAACATAAGAGAGATTGATGTATTCTTGGCCTTTGATTCTCCAAGGCAGAAGTTGAAATTAATTTATTCCAAGATTTAAAGCAAAAAGCAGCTGGGAAGGTCGGGACATTCTGGAATAAGTATAATAAACGAGGCAGAATATTTATCCGAATGGTTTCTATTCTTTGAAACAAGGTTAATTTTAGATTGCCCCACCTTTTTACAGTAGCAGCCACAGACACTGCCAGATATTTCCCGAAATTTCTGTGATATTTCCAGACATATCTCATGCTTTCTCTATTTCCACAGTAGGGGCAGCAGAGAAAAACTCTTTAGAAATTTTGAGAAATATCTGGAAATAGCTGGCAATGTCTGTGGCTACTACTGTAAGTCTTCTTGAATTTGAAGAGAGATTGGTTCATAATTTACTAGTTCCAGATGTTCCAGTTTGGAGGGTATATGGATACCCATCGTACCACAGTCTTAAGATTTGGGCCGAGAATTTTGTAAAATCAAGAAGAGGAGGCAGTCTCCCTGGGGAAACGAAGGCAACTTTTTCTATGTCATGTAAATCATTAATTTGGAACTCAATATTTTTCCATTCATTATGGGCATTTGGAGAGAGACAAAGGAAGAACATTTTCAATAAGGCGGCTAACGCATAAAGTTGCAAATTAGGAAGGTTGACCCCGCCTTGATCCAGGGAAAGACATAATAGGGAAAATCGTATTCTTGGTTTCTGGCCTTCCCAAATAAAAGAGATTTTGTTCCACGATTTAAAATGGAATGATTCCAGGAACAATGGTATATTCTGAAAAAAATAGAGTAGTTTAGGGAGAATAATCATGCGAATGGTTTCAGTGCATTGGAAAAAGGATAGCTTTAATTTTCCCCATTTAGTTAAGTCATCTTGGATTTGAAGAGATATAGGTTTGTAGTTAACCAAGTCCAAATGGATCAGGTCTTTAGGAATGTAGACTCCGAGGTACTTAATTTTAGTTCCACGCCATTTTATAGGTAAAGCTTCTTTTAAATGAGTTGAAGGTTGGAAATAGAGCAGGAGGGCCGCTGTCTTAAACATATTTAATTTAAAGTTAGCTAACCTTTCAAATCTCCGTAAAGTGTCCCAGGTTGCTGGAATAGAAAGTTCAGGTGAGAGGAGGGTAAGCATCACATCATCAGCAGAAAGAGAAACCTTGTATATTTTCTGGCCTAGGGGGTTTCCCTCTGTGGGGATGTAATTGTAAAGACGCCGATAGGGGTTCCATATAAATAGCTAAAAGAAGTGTGGATAATTGTCAGCCCTGTCGGGTACCTTGTTGTAGAGTGAATAGGGAGGAGAGTGACCCATTAAGATGGATGTATGCCTGAGGGTGGAAGTGTAGATTCTGGAGTCATTGAATAATAGTCAGGGAATGAAAAGGCGTGAAGCGTGTCCCAAAGAAAATTCCAAGAAACTCTTATCAATTGCCTTTTCGGCGTCTAAACCTAATATTGCTGAGGGGATCTGTCTGGAATGTATGTGTTCCAAAAGAAGCATGGTGCACCTTATGTTGTCCGAGGTGCTGTGTCGTTTGATAAAACCCACTTGGTCTGGGTGGATGATTTTTGGAAGGAGAGTTTCGAATCTAGATGCCCAACTTGCCATGTAAATTTTGTAATTGACATTTATAATGGAGATAGGTCTGTATGAGGCTGTATCGGTCAGATCTTTATCGGGCTTGGGAAGGGGTGTTATTATCGCGCAACTCCAAGAAGGGGGAGGAGGTTCTCCCTCCGCCACTGCCCGAAATGTGGACAGAAGAAGATGAAGAAGAAGGTCAGAAAATTTCCTGTACCATTGCGACGTAAAGCTGTCCTGACTTGGACATTTAGCTAACTTTAGGAGATTAATATGGTCAAGAATCTCGTTTGGACTTATTGGGGATTCCACAGAGGAGCACTGCAAATCCGTAAGCTTTGGTAAAGAAAGTTGAGAAAGAAAATCTCTTCTTTCCTCCGGATGTGGCTGATCTTGTGGGCGGGCGTATAGTGTTTGGTAAAAAGAAAGGAAAGAGGAAAGAATATGGTTGTCCGTATGGGAGAGTTTCCTGGAATCAGGGTGTTTAATTTTAAGAATAGTTGTGGCTCTTTTTCTGTTTCTGAGCTTTTGTGCCAACAACCAGGCACCCCGGGCTCCTCCCTCATAATTAAATTGTTTGAGAAATTTTAGGGATTGAAGAACTTTAAGGTCCATGATTTTCTGTATTTCTTTTTTAGTTTCCCCAATTTTCCTTTGGAAGACATTGTCCTCTTCTCTGTATAAAAGTTGGTAAGAATGAAGCTGCTCTACTAAATAAGTGTAGGTTGCTTCAAGTCTTCGTTTTTTCCAAGTGGAGAAGGCTATAATCTCTCCCCAAATTACTGCTTTTAGGGCATCCCATTTTATAGGGTCAGATATCTCATCTTGGTCATTTTCTTTTAGGATTTGTGGGATTTTGGTGTTCATGTGGTCCATGAATTCTTGGTCTCTCAGCAGGGAGGGATTAAACCGACAAAGTTTCGCCTTTAAGGGTTTGCCAAGGTTTATTTTAAGAGTAAGTGGGTGATGATCTGACAGGATTCGGGGGCCGAGAGTTAAGTCGTGGACCGGTGAGAGGTGTTCACATGAAATAAAAAAAATAATCCAGACGAGAGTAGGAGTGAAAGTGTGGGGAATAGTAAGAAAAGCTGGGGGCAGCCGGAAATAACCTCCTCCAGACATCCTCTATACCCAGGTGAAAAAGCGTAGCCTTAAAATATTTCATAGCTCTGGAAGATCTATAAGCTTGAGGGGAGGAAGTGTCGAGCTGGGAAGATAAAACTACGTTGAAATCCCCAGCCTTTATTAAGGTCCCTCTTAGGACCTCTAAAACCTTAAGAAAAGTGCGAATTACAGGAAGGGAAACCTGGGGTGGGAGATCTGCGTTCATCAGGGTAACCTCATGAGAGAATAGGGTGCCTGTTAAAATTACATATCTCTCCTGTGAATCTATAATAGAAGTATGTACTTCCCGTGGTGTAGTAGCAGGAACTAAAATAGCCACTCCTCTTCTATGGCCACTGAAGTGGGAGGAGGCATATACCCTAAATCTTTAGCCCCATTTTAGTTTGTCATGTTCCAGCTCTGACAAGTGGGTTTCCTGCAGATGGTATAGGTCTACCGCCTGCCTTTGCAGACGTGGCATCAGTCTAGACCTTTTAATTGGACTGTGGAGCCCATTAATATTTAAAGAAAATATCTTAACAGGGTTTACCACCATCCCATGGGTAAACAAGAAGGGATAGAAGATAGTAAATCAACTAATCTGGGGGAAACCTGCATCCTTCAGAGTAGTTTCCCCATAGGGGAGCACACCTCCAGGTTGTCCTGAAGGTTGAGTTGGAATAAAGCTTTTTTTTTAAAAACAAGGTGTGTGTGTGTGTGTGTGTGTGTGTGTCCTTTTCTCGTTTTTCATTTTTAATAACTAAACGGATATAAGGCCAAACTTCAGGCCAACTACCCAACTGAAAACACAACCCTCCTCTCCAAAAACATTTAACTTTTGCCCCAACATTACCCTCCCTACAGAACAATCCCCATCTGTGGGGGTAAACAAAGTTTGGTCTGTTAATACCTTTAAGGATAGTTGTAACTCTTGTGATTTCCAAGTTGAAAGGGAATTTTAATCCCAACTGGGGGTCCCCAAGGGGTGCCAGCCAGGACAGCCCAAGGGAACTGGGGTCAGATCCCCCCCCCAGAAAGGGGGAAGAGAGTGGCCCCAAGAGGGTGGTGGCCCTCTATGAGCTGATTTGTCATTCCTAGGAGCGAAAAGCCAACCCCGAATAGTGAGGCTGTGGTGCCCTTCCCACGTGGAACCTGGGTTCCCCCTAGGAAATACCCATGTCTGGTCTCTCGCCGGCCTCTATCCGCTAACCCCCCAACCCCATGGAGGGCCAGATGGGCTTACCCAAGAATACCCTTGGGTGATGTACCTCTTATTATTCATGTTTGGGGGTATGTCCTGGGGATTACCACTACCATGACTTAATCTAATAGTGCCACCATCACCCCTAGCTCAGCTGCCTGATTTAGGAGAGGACTGCTAGATAGCCCTGCATGACGTTGCCCAGGGTTGGTCAGTCGAGAGGCAAGATGGCTCTTCTCTACCTCAGACCGGGTCGTGCCTGAAAATAGTCATTGCTATGGCTAGTGCATTTATCCGGTAAACAAAAACTAAATAAAAAAAAAATCTTCGCCCAGTAATGCCCTTTAACACCCCTACCAGCCCCCCACCCCTCCTGAACAGAAGCCAGTGCTCTGAAAAGTCTTGGACCAGTGAATAAATTGTTCATGTTTTTAAGCAGGCCAAACCAGTTCGTCCTGCTTCGGTCATCAGGATTGTAAGTTCTTGTAGTTCCAACAGGGTTCCTTTACAAATAGTGTTAAATCCAATAGTCCTAGAGAGAGGACCCCCAGCTTAAAGCCCCAATCTCTGTAGGGGAGGCAGACGGGCGAAGCGGGGGACCACCAGGGCAGCGGAGCGACCCAGGGCCCAATCCACGGACATCCCCTTATGATTTAAAACGAGGCCCTCAGCCTGTCCTGATGAACTGCCATTAAAGGACCCAGAGACCACATTGTGATGGGAGAACATAATTCCTATCAATTCCATCTCTCTACTAGTAGGGAAAAAGTAAGTGTAATCTGGGAGTCCTGTTGTGGACGTTGGATCCTGGCCCCATCCACCATCACCCACTTGGAAATCTGCTCAGGAAGAGCGGGGGTCCATAGTTCCAAATGCAGTCACTTTTCCCACTGAGATCACTCAGGAATGATGTAGGAACTTCGATATTTCTGCATGCCCTTTAAGAGATCCTCCAAGGTTTGCGATGTTGTTGAAGAGTGTGACTATCAGGCTGCTGACTCATTTTGAAGGGGTTTTCCTTGTCTTGGGGTTGTCTTGCTTCCCCCCCTGCTATCTGGCTCCATGAATAGACCCCTGGCGATCAGGTCCTGCTTCGCTCCATCAGCCGAGGAGTATGAATGAGGACCTGAGGAAAAGACCACCACCAGCCTGGCGGGATAAGGGATTTTAAATTTCAGTTTATTCTCTCTCTCAGACAAGGGAACAGAGGAGAATATTCACGTCTCTGCTTCTGGATTGTAGGCGCATAATCATTGTTCTCATAATGGACTTGTTTCTGAGCACAGGCCTTCTGCAATATGCTTTCTAGTAAGTAAGTAAAAGTTTATTTTTAAGCGCTTTTCCAAATCAAAGCGCTGTACAATAATAAAATACATATAAAACATACATACAACGTAACAAACAACAATAAAATATAATTTCAATTCAGTGCAGTAACTACTCCCCATAAGCCTTTTGAAATAAATAGGTTTTCAGTTCTGATTTAAAGCTTTCAATGGTCAGGCAGCTTCGTATCCGACGAGGTAGAGAATTCCACAGGGTAGGGGCAGCATAAGAAAATGCTCCTGCCCCAGATGTTTTTAAACGAACCCTGGGAACCTCTAGCAATCCCTCGTCGGTGGAGTGGAGTGAGTGGGAGGGACGGTAGGGAACAAGCAGATCTTGCAGATATCGCGGTCCCTGTTCGTGTAGGGCTTTATAGGTCAGTAAACCGACCTTAAAGGTGATCCGCCACTGAACCGGCAGCCAGTGCAGTTCGCGCAGCACAGGCGTAATATGATTCCTCATTGATGTCCCCGTCAAAAGCCTGGCTGCAGCGTTCTGCACCAGCTGCAAGCGGCGGATATCAACCCCCGGCATCCCTAGGTACAGGGCATTGCAGTAGTCAAGGCGAGAAGTAACAAAGGCATGGACTAATGTCGGGAGGTCAGCCGGAGGAACAAGGTGTTTCACCCGAGCGATATTCCTCAGATGGTAAAAAGAGGATTTGACGGCAGATGACACCTGGGATTTCAGCGTCAAACTGTCGTCAATAATAATGCCCAGGTTACGCACCCGGTCTGAGGTCGAGAGCTGTGCTCCATCGATCCATATGCCCGAGGGAAGACCAGCCCTACAACCCGCCTCACGACGACCTGGGTCCACCACCAACACCTCAGTCTTATCCGGGTTTAACCTTAGCCAGCTGGCACTCATCCAATCACTGATCTCGGATAGACAGTTGTTAAGTTTAGAGACTGCATCTTCTTGCCCAGGGCTAAAGGACAAATATAGCTGGGTGTCATCTGCATAGCAGTGAAAACCCAAGCCATATTGCCTAATAATGTCTCCCAATGGCAGCATGTAGACGGCGAACAACATGGGTGCCAAAATGGAACCCTGCGGAACCCCATAAGGCAGGGAGACGGCATCAGAGGAATAAATTCCAGTGATAACCCTATGTCTCCGCCCTGTGAGAAAAGATTGAAACCACTGTAGGACCGTACCAGACAGTCCACAGTGGAACCGCAGGTGTTCCAGAAGCACACCATGGTCCACAGTGTCAAAAGCTGCAGAGAGATCAAGAAGTACTAGAATAGTACAAGCCTTTGATCCTCGCTATCAGGAGATCATTTAGAACCCGGACAAGAGCAGTCTCAGTACTATGTCTTTTCCTAAATCCTGATTGAAGAGTATCATAGACATTATGATTTATAAGATGGTCGCCCAGTTGCAGTGCAACCACCTTTTCAATAACCTTACCCAAGAAGGGAGGTTAGAGATAGGTCTGTAGTTAGCTGGACAGTCCGGATTCAGTGAAGGTTTTTAGGAGTGGTCAACGACCCCTCCTTTAGGGGTTCAGGAAAGATCCCCTGCTTGAAGGATTTCAGACCATTTCAGCAATGATCGGACAGATAATATCTACGCAACCTAATAAAGTGGCGAGGGCCGGATCCAAACTGCAACTGGTTGGACGACAGTCTGACAATCCTCATAATGTCCATGAATTCGGCCTACCAAAGTCAGACCAGGTGACACAGGTGTTTGCTTCCTCACCGACCGCTGCAAGCCCTTGTAGATTGAACCTGGTTGAGATCCCCTAATGCCGCAATCTTATCAGCGAAAAATCGAGCAAGCTCATCACACTTTATTTGTGAAAAATCTCTTCCAGACTGTAGACAGAGTGGATTGCACAATCTGTCAACAGTCCGAAAGAGTTGAGCCGGTCGGTTTCTCGCAGCAGCAATCTCCCTGGACAGGAATTCTGACTTCTTACGGGATATTGCCGATTGATAGATAACATAATGATCCATCAATCTAAGTTTGTCGGCATCCAGGCAAGATTTCCGCCATGCTCTCTCTAGCCTTCGCCCCACTCTCCTCAGCTCCTTCAAAGACTCATCAAACCAAGGAGTCTTTGGGCGCTGAGTGAGTGGGCGAACACGAACAGGAGCAATTCGATCCAGGGCCCCGGTCACCGCCTTATTATAGGCAATAACCATGTCCCCTGGACCCATGCTCTCATCCGAAATACCCGATAGGTCCAGTACCGCCATTAGGCCCTCTGGATTTACTCCCCTTAAAGGGCGATACTGGACCATCTCCGTAGGGATAGGCCTATTAGGGGGTGCCCCAAAACTGAATCTTATGGTGTGATGGTCTGTCCACGCATTTGGTTCCACCTCCAAATGCTAGACATCCAAATCCAGTAGGAACACCAGGTCCAATGAATGTCCACCTATATGGGTAGCAGAGGTAACTACCTGCGATAGGCCCAACATAGACATAAGTTGGAGGAAGTTCTTTCCAAGTGAGAGAGTTCATCGTCGACCAGGCATTGAAGTCACCCAGAATTAACCATCTAGGCGACCTGTGCCATGTCAACGATGAAGTCCGCGAACTCCTTCAGGAATTCACCACCATCACCGGGTGGATGGTAAATGAGGAGAATCCTGAGCTCTGCACCTGCTGCCAGGATACACTAAAGGATCTGGTGTTACCCACTGGCACCTCCACAAGACTCAGCCTGATCTAAAAAGATGGCCACCCCCGCCTCACGATCCAATCTCGGACGGTGCATTACCGAGAACCCAGCTGGAGCAGCAGAGTCTAAGATAGGACCTGCATTTCATGCAGCCAAGTCTCGTAATACATGCCAGGTCAGATGTTGCAACAAGATCTGCAATAATAGCAGTCTTGTTCCTAATCGACCTGGCATTACATAACACCGTCGAGTTGGATGAGTTTTCGGAGAGGATCGCAGTACCTGCCCACGATCTGTGGAGCCCTTGGGTATGGGAATCAGGCAAGGAGGACCCCTCTCCTGACTCCATTTCGCCCCAGGGCGTCTCCTTGTCCCGACTATCCCTATCCGCCCACCCGTCTCCATTCTCCCACTCTGCCCAGTCCATCGATTCCCTAAATGCCTGCTCAATATCCCAGCTCTCCGGCAGTTGTTAAAGGCAATATCGGGTAATCGAGGACAATAGAAGGGACGGAGGTCCCGGAGCAGAGCGGGAGAATAGCGCCTGACCGTCTTAAGCCCCATCAAACACATTATTGACGGCAAAAACAACCTATCTTAAATAACAATAGAATAAAATAAAATCATATACTCAAATCAAGACCCATACAAGATTATATACTTCTTTCTTTCGTTGCATAGTTCCAAAATCGAGTCACGATCGACCGAGGGCGAGCTCCAGCTGGGGGTCTGGCTCCCAGAGCTTGATGTGCCCTTAAAATATCAAACGGGAGGTCGGGACTTAAATCAAGAGAGGTGCATAGCAGGTGGCCTAAAAAGGCTGACATAGCTGTGCCCTCCTCTCCCTCAGGAACTCCATAGATCATATTTTTCCTCTGCGATCTGTTTTCTGCGGCTTCCTGCTGATGCATAATTGTGAGTTGAATTTGGGCCATTTCCTGGGCTGAGGCCTCCAGTGCATCCAGGCGCTTGGTGCTAGCCGAGATCTGCATATCCACCTCATCGATGCGGCTTTGGAGAGTCCCCTGGTCAGAATGTAAGTCCCGGAGGGTGTCCATGACCTCCGAACAAAATTCCTGGATTGCCTGCAGAATAGATTCAGAGGAAGGTGATGCCGCTTTAGGCGTATTATGCTTTTTTCCCCCGCTGGTGCATTTAGGGTCATCGGCGCCAGCATCACACCCTGATCCAGGCCATCCACGTCTTCGGTAAATACCCAGAATCTGTTAGAATTGCTGTTGGATAATGGCATAAGTAGTACCTAGCATACAACCAGACACTGCAAGAGGCTCTTGTTTTTTACCCTTTAAATTAGAACAGCAGGAATTGTTTTTTCTGGAAAAGCAGGGGGAGAGCTCTGGAATCATGCTGCCTAGCATGCCATGGCTCCAACGAAAGTCACACTTTTAGTTTCATCTACACCTTTAGTTTCGTCTTTCCAGGGTTTAGGAAACATCGACAATAAGTAGCCTATGCAAAACGTGTGTCATAAAAGCAATGGGCTATCCCCAACTGACATTATTTGCCTCTGTTTAAGACATCATACTGCTTAGCATGACAGCACACTAATGTCATAAGCAGCAATTCTAGGGTCATACAGATGCTTTTGGAAAGACACAGTGAAGTAAGTGCATCCAAATTACCTGAAATATTTAGGAGCCCAGTTACTGGAAAAAGAAAAGAAATTAGAAACCACTCAACTTCAGTAGAACTGCAGTCAATGTATAAGTTTGTAAGCCGTTTCTTTTTTTTTTAAACTTTATTTTTATTAGTTTAACTGTATGACTTACACAGTACACTACCCTCATAGGTAGGCTTCTAGAAACAGTATTACAGTGTTTAAACCTTATTGTTACAGAAAGGATTTGATGAGCCCCTGTATTCTTGGTACATCACAGTGGGGGAGAAACAATATATTTTAAAACATTTCACATTAGTTTACAATAGGCCATTACTGCCATGAGACTGGAATACCATTATAGCATTCAGTATTAACGAGCACCCTTAATTTCTGGGCATAACATCCCTCATCTGTGAATTTTATTTAAGCATTATAGCAATTCAGCAGTGCTCCCCTTATGAGATAAACTCCCCGGTTGTTCCTTTTAGCAAAGGTCCTTTAACAAAGTAAAGTTTGAAAACATTCTTTCTTTGAACGATCGCTACCTTCTGAACTAAATTCAAACCATGCAATATGAAATTACAGTGCGCAGATTCGGCAGATTGGCTGCACAATTAGCTTTCAAGGCTAAAAGGAAAGCAGGGTTGTTGTAACATGCGCACTATACCGATCCGCCATTTTCTACCTTTGTCTACATTCCCTTTACCCAGCCATTCTCCAAAAAACAGAGCATTACACCCATAAAAGACATAGAACCAGCACATCACTCCAAACTGGGAGGGAAATATACTTAAACATTATTTTGCATGTGTTTAAGCATAGTCAAAAGTATTATAATCTATCTGAAAATACTCAGACACTTTCCCCAGAGTCACTGTCCACATTGTCCCCTTTAGTTTGAAATTCAGACTCAATACGATCCATCATTTTCTTAGCTGCCTCTGGATCTGCAAATTGATACGTCTTCTCACCATATGTGATCCGCAAACTGGCTGGCATCAGGAGGACGTGGTGAACCCCTATTTGTCTCAGGTGGGATCTAATAGCATCAAAGCCTTTCCTTCTTTGCTTGCAAAACTTAAATCCAGAAAAATGTGCACTTCAGTATTGTCCCACTTCAGAGTTCCCCGTTGCTTAGCTTTATTAATGATGAGATCTCTCTCCCTTACTGAGCCCAGAGCCACAAGTAAAGTTCGAGGCAACGCCTGATTTGTAACTACACGGCCTCTCCCACCACGCGGGGTCATCCTATACATCTTCAGAATGGCGATCGACTCCTGGATTTGTAAAGCTTCCTCGAAAAAAAGTCTGTAAAAAAGAGACAGGATCCTCTCCTTCGGTGTCTTCAGGTAAGCCTAGGATTCTGATGTGGGAGGCTCTAGATGCATTTTCCAGATTTTCTAAACATCGTCTAAGCAGCTAGTTTTCCTTAATGAGGCCAGTGGATACTGTCACAGCTTTTGCCACAGAAACAGATGCAGCTTTAGTCTCTTCTTCAAGCATACCAACTTTTGTATCAAGTATTTTGAATTGAGAAGTAAAATCCTCCAGTTTTTGATCTAGTCACTGGATTGCCTTTAACAGAGCTGCATTTGTAGGTTGTGATGCAAGGTTGTCCGTCCCCGATCCCGATTCAGTACTGGTGCTAGGTTTTGGGTCTTTGCCTCGGGCTCCCTCTCCTTTGGTGGCCGCTCTATTTGTTCTCCCCATATTTCTGGAACTCGAGCAAGAAAATATCCAATAAGGTATCGATCGATACAGCGAACTATCTTCTTAAGATAGGTCCAGTTGCTGTCAGGTAACTAGCGGGTTAGATTATTTAAATTAATAAGAAATAAATTGCTCTAGTGGAGCTTAGCTTGAACGTGTCCGCAAGCTCGGCTGTTGGTCACGCCCCCCAAGCCTTTTCTTTTAGTATATAGCTGCTTTTTAACCTTAAGCCCTGCTGAGTGACAGGAGCATTCATTCTCCAGCACCAGTTTGGACTTAACCCGTGCTGAATGATGGGAGCATTCATTCTTCGACATCAGTTTGGCCCTAACCCCTGCTGAATCATTGGAGCATTCATTCTTTAGCACCAGTTTGGCCCTGACCCCTGCTGAATGATGGGAGGATTCATTCTCCAGTACCAGTCTGGGCCTGTTCCCTGCTGGACGAGAAGTGCATTCATTCTCCAACAACAGACTAGATCTAACCCCTCCTGGGTGATGAGAACATTCATTCTCTAGCACCAATTTGGCCCTAACCCCTGCTGAATGATGAGAGGATTCATTCTCCAGCTCCGGTTTGGCCCTAACCATTGCTGAATGATGGGAGCATTCATTCTTCAGCACCAGTTTGGCTGTAACCCCTGCTGAATGACAGGAGCATTCATTCTCCAGCACCAGTTTGGCCCTAACCCCTGCTGAATGATGGAAGCATTCATTCACCAACACCAGTTTGGTCCTAAGCCCTGCTGAATGATGGGAGCATTCATTCTCCAGCATCAGTTTGGCCCTAACCCCTGCTGAAAGATGGGAGCATTTATTCTCCAGTACCAGTCTGGGCCTGTTCCCTGCTGGATGAGAAGTGCATTCATTCTCCAACAACAGACTAGATCTAACTCCTCCGGGGTGACAAGAACATTCATTCTCCAGCACCAGTCTAGGCTTTACGGGGAGCATTCATTCTCCAGCACCAGTCTGTGCCTATTCCCTGCTGAGTGACAGGAGCATTCATTCTCCTGCACCAGTTTGGGCCTAACCCGTGCTGGACAAGAGGAGCATTCATTCTCTAGCACCAGTCTTGGCCTAACCCCTGCTGGATGAGAGGAGCATTCATTCTGCAGCATAAGTCCGGGCCTAATTCCTGCTGAGTGACAGGAGCATTCATTCTCCAGCACCAGTTTGGGCCTTACTTCTGGACGAGAGGAGCATTCATTCTCTAGCACCAGTCTTGGCCTAACCCCTGCTGGATGAGAGGAGCATTCATTCTCCAGCACCATTCTCGGCCCAGTCCCTGCTGAGTGAGAGGAGCATTCATTCTCCAGCACCAGTCTGTGCCTAACCCCTGCCGAGTGACAGCAGCATTCATTTTCCAGCACCAGTCTAGGCCTAACCCCTGCTGGATGAGAGGAGCATTCATTCTCCAGCACCAGGCTGGGCCCAACCCCTGCTGGATGAGAGGAGCATTCATTCTCCAGCACCAGGCTGGGCCCAACCCCTGCTGAGTGATGAAAGTGTTCGTTCTTCAGCACTAGTTTGGGCCTAGCTCCTGCAGGACAACAGGAGCATTCATTCTCCAGCACCAGTCTGTGCCTTACCCCTGCTGGATGAGAGGAGCAGTCATTCTCCAGCATCAGTCTGGGTCTAACTCCTGCTGAGTGAGGGGAGCATTCATTCTCCAGCACCAATCTGGGCCTAGCTCCTGCTGGATGAGAGGCACATTTTTTCTCCAGCACCAGTCTGTGCCTAACCCCTGCTGGATGAGAGGAGCAGTCATTCTCAAGCACCAGTCTGGGCCTAACCCTTGCTGAGTGACAGAAGCATTCATTCTCTAGCACCAGTTTGGGCCTAACCTCTGCTGGACAAGAAGAGCATTCATTCTCCAGCACCAGTCTGGGCCTAACCTCTGCTGCGTGAGGGGAGCATTCCTTCTCCAGCACCAGTCTGGGCCTAACCCTTGCTGGATGAGAGGAGTATCCATTCTTCAGCACCAAACTGGGCCTAATCCTTAATGGACAAGAAGAGCATTCCTTCTTCAGCACCAGCCTTGGCGTAACCCCCACTAGGTGATGGGAGTAGTCATTCTCCAGCACCAGTCTGTGCCTAACCCCTGCTGGACAAGAGGAACATTCATTCTCCAGCGCCAGTCTGGGCCTGACCCCTGCTGAATCAGGGGAGCATTCATTCTCCAGCTCCAGTCTGGGTCTAACCCCCGCTGAGTGAGGGGAGCATTCATTCTCCAGCACCAGTCTGGACTTGTTTATTATTATTAGGGTCAGATATGCACTGTAATGTCCTCAAGTAAATCAGCTGTACTGGAACACCAAAGGAAGTACTGGTATGCATTTTTATAATTGGTCAGCTGATACTGAAATGTATGTCATTGTTATTTAATTTGCATGTATTAGTGTTTTTTAAACTAATATTGATGTTGTATTAAGTGTGGTTGCAATTATTTTTTCATTTGCGACTTTGGTTTGTAAAGAAAACGTTCCTAGTGGTATGTAAGTGGAGGTTGAGAATCATATCCAGATCTGCTGGATGTACTAAGTTCATTCACAGCTCATTGCTCTAGCCTCTAGGCTACACTGCCAGTCCCAGTCATAACATTATTATGACTGATTTTTGAAAGTGATCTTATATACAGATAAAGAACCTCTGTGCGCAAACACTGAGGCAAGGGTTACCCCAAAGGGCATTTGGCTGGGAAGCCAAGTTTCAAGAAAATACAAAATCACACATGCCCACACAATGCAAAGCATCATGGGCTGCATATGCAAATCACCACAGAATGTTATGCTGGTCCAACTTTAAGCAGAATTGTAGGATACAGATAGTTAAGTTCAGAATCCTAAGTTGACCATAATTGTGTTATTTTAGATGTCAGGTTCTCAAATGCAGCATTTTAATCTGGCAAAAATGTGACATAGAAAAACCTATGTGGTTTGCTTGCTTTTGTACAGAAACTAAAATGGTGCAGTGCCTGCATCAAAAGCCCTATGAGGAGAGACTAAAGGACTTAAATATACACACCCTGGAACCGCCGGGGGGAATAATGCAGAGGAGGAAAGTATTTTTCAGATAAAAGTGCTCAGGAATAAGGGGACATGCTATGAAGCTGATAAGGGGGTAGATTCAAGAGAGATATAAGGAAATACTTCTTCTCAGAAAGCGTGGTGGATTCCTGGAACAGCTTTCCAGTGGAGGTGGTGGGGGGTGAAAACAGTGGTGGGTTCAAGAATGTGTGGGATAGGCACAAGGGAATCAAAGTAGAAAGGAAGGGGGGAGGCAGAAAGAGCTATAGATCAAGTAGGATCTGCTGTGAGAATTTAGGAAGGGAAAAATGGAGAGACTGGGTGGGCCAAGCGGTCCTTATCTGCCATCAGATTCTGTTTCTGTACTTTCATGTGTACACTTGAATAAATGTTATTCATAAGAAGCCTTTGGTGTGGTGTGCTTATTAGGTGCTGTTTGTTTGCCTTTTATTGCTTAAATTTCTTTTTATCGAGGTCTGCATTTTGTGTGCTGAGTGTAACAGCTCGTGTTCTAGCATGCTATATTTACAACATTGCCTCTCCAAGCTGTATTGCTAACCTGTGGCAGATTTGCACCTTCCTGCCTGTTTCCTAAATATGCTAGAATGTTCCCTGTGCCAACAGTGTCTGTAAACTGCCTCTCCCGAGGATATAATTATAAGTCTTCCCCTGTTGTCCTCCTCCTCACCCAGATATTCACTCACCGTAGGGGTGGAGAATCATTTCCTAAACTTAGCATCTCATGAATTATGGGTTTCAGCTGGATAAGGTAGCCCCTAGTTTCAAAACAAAATTTGTAGTATCAGCACAACCTGTCCTTTTAGCCTCAGGAGAAGTGTAAGAAAAGCCATTGTTTCCTGACCTGATATTCAGCATTGCCTTCATCCCGAGGTAAGCCTGTGTTACACTGGTCCTGCAATTGTCGAATTAGGCTTTTTTTTTTTTTTTGCATGTTCCAAAATGTAAACATGCATTCAATGTATGTAAATCAGTGTAAGTGCTTTATTTAGTACAAGATTTGTGTGTGGGGGTTGAATTAAAAGTGTGCTTTAGAGTATTTATGTAACGGCAGACACCAAGCAGTGCGCTGTCTTTGTTCTCTCAACACAAGGTATGCCTAATTAGAAACATAGACAGTGTTGACAGAAGAAGACCATTGGTCCACCCAGTCTGCTCTGTTTTACTCTGTGCCACCGAGTGACCTATTGTCAGATGGATTCTTGCCCTCGCTCCCCCTGCTCCCTCCTTGATGAAGTGCCCTCCTTCAGGTATCTAGGAGTTTGGCTCGATCGTCACCTCTCCTTTTCCACGCACGTGGATGCCATCATCTCTAAACTACGCCCAAAACTTTGGCGCCTCACAGGAACCGCACTAGTCTCCGCCACCTGTCAGACGTGAACTAGTCCTGAAAATGATTCTACCCACCATCGACTACTGTGATGTCGTCACAGCTCTGCCTCAAAGTCCACCCTAGCCAAACTAGACCCCTCTTAACGCTGCTCTGCCGGCCTCGATGCCCCCCTGCTCACATCACTGCGAGCTCACTGCTCACTGGCCCCTGCCATCCCTGAGCAACCGGCACCTAATTCATAGTGTCAAATTCACTTCCAATTTTGGCTCGGCTCCCTCCCGCCCTACCTCTTATCCTCCCTGTCTTCCCTCCTACCCCTCCCACTCCTCAGGTCCGCTTAACACTAGGCTCTTAGTCATCCCTCACCGAGTGACCACCGCCGCCAATCGCCTTCACTCTTTCCCTAAACTCTGAACGCCTGCCAGCCCAGATCCGCCACTCTTCAACCAAACGCCCCTAGCCTCTGCCCTCACTAACTTCCTAGCTCCAAATTGCAACTGTCCCTGACCTCCCCTTGATAGTTTCTCTTCCCCGCTGCCCTTTAGCCTGACCAGCAGCTTGGCCACGCCCAATTGTCTGGCTTATCTACTGCCCCACGCACTTACACTCACTCTTCTCTCCCAAACATCCCCTTCTCTCCCTTCTTCCTAACTATGCTACGTTCTTCAGCACTACTCACAGTTCTACTCCACTCCCCTTCCCTCCCACCTTACCTAATCCTCCCCCCTACTCACCAAATGTTTACTAGACCACCCCCACAACTTCCACTGCAGCCCTAGTCCTGCTACTGGCACACACATTCTGATACTGCACCCTAGTCCTGTTACTTGCACTTATGTAAATTCATGTATTGCCTCATTGTGTACCCATGAAATGTTTACCCCGTCCCTGAAGAACAAGCTCTGTACAGTTCTTGCTTGATATGTACCCATGTTATGTATACCATGTCCTTAATGATTATGTTCTTACTGTTCTAATGTAATCAAGTTCAAATGTAATCCCTCCCAACTGTGTGTTATCTGTATTGCTCTGCTGCTAATCTCAACTATTGCATGTATAACTGCCTCCTCTGTAACCCCTCCCCCCAGGTCGCACCAGGAGACGTGCATCTTTTTTGCTCAGTGTGCCTTTCCTGGTGAAACATTTTCAATAAATAAATAAAATTGTGCCTTAAGTAATTTTAAGCCCTTTACTTTGTCCCAGCCATGCTTGAGCCCTTTAATGATTTTTGCACTCACCACCTCGGCTGGTAGGCTGTTCCACACCTCAGCTACTGTCTCTGTAAAGTTAAACTTTCTCGCGCCTCTCCTGAATCTTGCCCCCGGACAGGTGTTACTCATATCCTTTTGTTTTTGACCTGACAATCCTGCTAAAAGCGTTTCTTGCAATTTACATTGTTTATTGCTTTTAGGAATTTGAGGGTCTCCATCATGTCACTGCTCTGTCTCCCTGCTGGTCTTCAATAAGTACATGTTCAGTGCCCGACTTCAGTCCTCATAGGATCTGCTCTTATGGCCCTGAATCGCAGCTTGGTCCGCCTTGGTGTTCCAGTTACAGTGGTGTCGGCCAGGATGCAATGCTGTATTACGAGTTACTGCATGACGAGAGGGATTAACTGCCATTGAATTGGCCTTGCTTACTGCAGTAACTCTACTGTAGTACACTGCTGTTTTGCTGCATCCTGACCAACACTACTGTACATTTATCACAGACTTTTACTCTATCTATTTTCCAGCTGCAAGGAATATACAGTGGGGAACATCAGCATTAACTCGGCATTTATTGTAGATTTTAGAGACTTTTAAAGTTGCCAAGTATCTTTTTAAAATGTTTTTTTGACCAGTGTGCTGAATGCAACTAGAATACTCAGACCACACCATGCAGTGCTTAATTCATCATAGATGTGGTTTAATTTACTTTTCAGACAGTTTGGGTCTTTAAGGAAGTTAGTATTTTGTTTTTGATGAGAATGTAATTTTTTTAGGGGGTTTACCGCTGTGACTTTTGTGGCCACATTCAGCTTCTTGCTTCTTTTTTGGTTGTACGTTAGTGTATATGTGTGTGTGGTTACTAGAAGAATGGATTTGTCTTCTGTGCTGAATTGAATGTGACCAAGTGTGGAAGGGTAAAAACGCGCCATGGAAATATCCTGATCTCTTTTTGTCGAGTATATACAGAATATGCGTGAAGACTGCAGTACACATGCAATCAAAAAAGCAATCGAGGAACTTTTGCACAGACACACAACTAACCAAAATGGTACCACTGGGAAAGCATTAGTGTTACTCAGAGTCTAAATGGTACAGAACTAAACAGACAAGAAAATTGCAGGGAAGAAGAGACCACATTATTCCAGCTTGCAGAAATCCTAAAAGAGGAGATCAGCTCTTGAGATGACACCTGCATATTGTATCAGGTCAACACACCAATTTTTGGTGCTAAAAAAAAATTTTCAAGGGTTTGGTCTTTGTGGAGGGGTTATGGGATAACAGATGGACCAGACACAGAACTTCAGGTTCAACACACAATCTCTGTGTGATATTTATTTAAAACACAGGGGATAACCTTAAGAAATGGCATATCCCTTCTTCAGTACATCAGTTTGCAGCAACCGACTATGCATGTCCTTCCTCTGCACTAAGCACCTACTAACCCACTGATTTACTGATGTCTTTAGTGAACATTAATTCATTCCCTATGTTGGTCTTGTGGGTTTGAGTGATGGGGAGCTCAAAAACAAGCTAAAGACAAAAAACCTTAGTGCAGAAGCACTGAAGCAAGGGTTATTCCAAAGGGCATTGGCAATAAAGCCAAGTTTCAAAAAAACACATCATCACACATAACCCCCATAATGCAAAGCATCATGGGACGTATATGCAAATCACCATGATGTTTTAGGCTGGTTCAGCTTAAAATAGGAATGCATGGTGCGAAAGGGCCTCTCAAACAATCTGTAATTTACATGCATTTTAAATAACACAATGGGGGGTTTCTGATATCTCTACCCCAGTAACATAACTTTTATAATACAGTCCCCTAGTAACTTTTTACCTTTATCAAAAACACCTAGTGCTGTGGTATTTTCAACATTTGCAGGTTTCATACACATAAGGTATATACATCAAAGTATTTTAGACACAATGTTATTGCATACTAAATCCAACAACGAGGAACACAGCCTGTTGTTTTACATCAGCTTGGAGGTCACCACAATAACTTCCCTGTATGAGGACCTGAGAATGAAAAGGAAAAATTAAAGAGGACTCTGTAGCATAGTCAAGAAAGGGAAGGGGGTGCCCATAGGTGGCCAACCTTATGGACTAGAAATTGTAAAGGATAGATTAGACTAAGAAATAGAAGAACTGTTGCAACAAATTTAAGAAAAGGTTGGTCCTCAAGAGTGTCAGGATTTTCCTGTCACAGTCCTTATGATCTTTGCTGAGAATTATGTGTGTAATTACCAGGATAAAATTCAGTCTTGTCATTGGCACGGTGAACAGGCCGTAGTTCACCCTGTAGTCAAATGCTACAGGTGTGATAAATATACAGTCACTAAGTCACTTGTATTCTCATCAGGCAACCTTAAACATGACTACCATTCCGCTCATCATTTTGTTGATCTTTCCAGTTTGTATCTCCAGAGCATCTGCTCTCTGAACATTGAGCGAGTTTGATAAGAAGAACATAAAAAGGCATGCAGGACTAGAAGTAAAAACATTATGAACTGATTTGCATGGGTGCAGTACACCTCTAGCTCTGAGTTGTAACATATCCCTGGTAGTCTAGTAGGCAGCCACCCCTGATTGCCCCCTTACTGTGCATTCTGAAAGATCTCGGGTAATCTAGTGGACCCCTCTCCCCAGATTGCCCCCATTCTGTTAATACTGAATGATCCCTCTTAGAATAGCGGATCCCTCTGCCCTCAGTTGCTCACGTACTGTTAATATTGAATGATCCCTGGTAGTCTACTGGACCCTTTCCTCCTGATTGCCCCCATACTGTTACTACTGAATGATCCCTGGTAGTCTAGTGAACCCTCCTCCCCCAATTGCCCCAGTACTGTTAATACTAAATGGTATGATCTCTGGTAGTGGTAGTCCAGTGGACACCGTCCTCCCAATCACCCCAGGTCCCATGTATATGTAAACTCAGAGTGCCAACAACCCCCCCCATGCAGGTGCCACCATCAACCCGCTTAGGACCCCTGCCCCGTGCATCTCTTCCCCCCCCCCCCGTCAACACTCATGGTACAATTGTAGCAGATCAGCGGCCGGCAAAGTCCTGTGCTGACCTTCTTGGAGGGCCACTGTCTGACAGCCCCAGAGCGTGACTGCGAGTATCAATCAGTCAGTCAATCCGTTTTATTTATAAATAGCGCTATTCTAAAACCATAGTGCTAGTACATGATCATAAAATACATAAAAACGACTACACTTGTCAAAACATATTAGAACATCTGCAGTTGATCAAATAGCATCAGGAAATGCCAAATTAAATAACTAAGTTTTTAATGCAGACTTAAAACTCTCCACCATCAGGCATTGTCGAATCCAACGAGGTAGAGAATTCCACAGGGATGGGGCTACGAATTCAAACGCACAGGCCGCAGATGACTTTAAGCGAACCCTGGGAATCTCTAGCAATCCCTCGTACAGCACTTGCAATTGTACTCTGTGACTGTCAGATGGTGAGTGGCCAAGGAGGTAAGTGGAGGGAATTGCCAGCCACCGATCTGCTATGATCGTACCATGAGTGTTGATCAGGGTGAGGGGGGTGTAGGGTGGAAGGGTCCCTCAGTGGGTGGGTGGGTGGTGGCACTTGCACTGGGGTTGGTCTTGATGCTCAGTGGGGGCACTACTCACTAGGGAGTTTACACACACAGGACCTGGGGGCTTACTGAGGAGAGGGGGGTCTACTGGGCTACAAGGATCATTCAGTATTAACAGCACGGGGGTAATTGGGAGGAGGAGTCCACTAGATTACCAGGGATCATTCAGTATTAACAGTAGGGGGCAGTCGGGGGATGGGGGCCACCACACACAGGGGGTGGCAGCTGCAGTACAGCCACCCTGCCTTTGGGGAGGTGGCCATATTGCAGCAATAGGATGGATTTTTCAGCATCCGTAAATAGCACCACTCTGGGGGCTGTCTAGTTCTGCTGAAACTGTTTCAATATACTGCTGTGCCATTATGCATGAGGGACTCCCTCATTTGCATGGGCACAGTGATATTGTTAGTGCGATAGCACTGCCAGATTTGGGCAGGGCTGCAAAATTTCTGAAAATTGTGCTGCCAGGAGCTCCAACGCAAATCCAGGTTGGCACAGGTGCTAATCTTTTGAATATGGGGCCCACAGGATTCCTGTTCTGGAAATTAATGGCCACTGTTCGCAGAGTTTCCAGCCGGTTTAGTAGCCAGTAGTCACGGAGGCTCAGTCTGAAGAGTAGCAGGCCAGCAGCCGAGCACCTCTCCTTTATGCAGGATCAACCCCAAAGCCAGGGGTAGGTTTTTCTCTGTTTGGTTCGTATTTTGCAGATGGGAAAGCAAGTAGTCACAGGGTTATTTCTATTATGATGCTGAATGTTTTAGGGAATGTGATTTGGGGCCCAACCTGGTGAGTAACAGTCAGTAGGTGCAGGGGCACAGTCTGGTGAGTAATGGCCAGTAGTCAGAGAAGCTCAGTCTAGTAAGTAGTGGTTTATAGTCGTAGTGGCAGAGTGATGAGTAATGGCCATTAGTCACAGGGCTCCCAGTCTTGAGTAAAGGCCAGTAGTCACAGAAGGCCCAGTCTGCTTAATAACGTCCAGTAGTCACAGGGTGCCCACTCAGGGTGCCAGAGCATGACTGCAAGTACAGTACTTGCAATTGCACTCTGTGACTGTCAGATGATGAGTGGCCAAGGAGGTGAGCGGAAGGAATTGCCAGCCACCAATTTGCTACGATTGTACCATGAGTGTTGATCAGGGTGAGGGGAGTGGAGGGTGGAGGGGTCCTCAGTGGGTGGGTGGTGGCATTTGCACTGGGGGGTGGTCTTTGATGCTCAGTGGGGGGTGGCAGTAGCCTACCAGGGAGTTTACACACACACATAGGACCTGGGGCAATTGAGGGGGGGGGTCTACTGGACTACAAAGGATCATTCAGTATTAACAGCGTGGGGGTAATTAGGAGGAGGGTCCACTAGACTACCAGGGATCATTCAGTATTAATAGTACGGTGGCAGTTGGGGGATGGTGGCCACCGTACACAGGGGTGGGCAGCTGCAGTGCAGCCACCGTGCCTGGGGGGGGGGCCATATTGCAGCAATAAGATGGATTTTTTAGGGGCTGTAAATAGCACCACTCTGGGGGCTGTCTAGCTCTGCTGAAACCATTTCAGTATACTGCTGTGCCATTATGCATGAGGGATGCCCTCATTTGCATGGACACAGTGATTTTGTTAGTGCGATAGCACTGCCAGATTTGGGCAGGGCTGCAAAGTTTCTGAAAATTGTGCTGCCAGGAGCGCCAGCGCAAATCCAGGTTAGCACGGGTTCTAACCTTTTAAATATGGGGCCCACAGGGTTCCTATTCTGGAAATTAATGGCCACTGGTCACAGGGTTTGTAGCCTGTTAAGTAGTGGCCAGTTGTCACAGATGCCAAGTCTGAAGAGTAGCAGGCCAGCGGCCGAGCACCTCTCCTTTGTGCAGGATCAACCTCAAAGCTAGCAGTAGGTTTTACACTCTTTGGTTTGTATTTTGCAGATGTAAAGGCACATAGTCACAGGGTTCTCAGTCTGGAGAGTAGCAGCCAGTAGTCACAAGGTTCTCAGTCTAGTGTGTAATGGCAAGTTGCTACAGGGGTCCCAGTCTGGTGAAGAATGGCCAGTACTCACAGGGGACCCAGTCTGGTGAGTTATGGCCAGTAGTTACAGGGTTCCTAGTCTAGTAAGTAATGGCCAGTAGTCACATTGGAGGGGCCCAGCCTGGTGAGTAACAGCCAGTAGTTGCAATGGCACAGTCGGATGAGTAATGGCCAGTAGTCACAGAAGGTCAGTCTAGTAAGTAGTGGTTTATAGTCATAGTGGCAGAGTGAAGAGTAATGTCCATTAGTCACAGGGCTCCCAGTCTTGTGAGCAAAGGCCAGTAGTCACAGAGGGTCCAGTCTGCTTAGTAACGTCCAGTAGTCACAGGGTGCCCACTCTGTTAAGCAATGACCAGTAGTCACAGGGGCATAATTTGGTGAGCAATGGCAGTAGTGTTGAGACTCAGTCAAATTAGTAACAGCCAGTAGTCACAGCGACCCAGTCTGGTAATAGCCAGTAGTCCCAGGGACCCAGTCTGATGAGTAATGGTCAGTAGTCATAGGGGGTCTTATCTGGTGAGTAACAGCCAGTAGTCACAGAGACCCAGTCTGGTAATAGCCAGTAGTCACAGAGACCCAGTCTGATGAGTAATGACCATTATTTATTTATTTATTTATTTAGTTGTTTAACCAGGTATAGCACACTAAGCTGCAAGCTTTTTTACAGGAGCGACCTGGAAGCACAAGGAGGTTAAGTGACTTGCTCAGGGTCACACAGTATGCAAGTGAAAGCTGTGGGATTCAAACCCAGGTCTGGTCTGCTGGATGTCACCAAATTTGCAGCTCAGAGCCTTAGACCACTGTGCTATACTGCCTCCTAAATTAGAAAATTGGTAGAAAATTTCACGGCCCCTGATTGGTAAACCCTTTGCCAAGGTGTATATTTATATGCTAACAAAAACCGAAAAATGAGTGCCACTGCTACCTGACTTTTCACAGACCATATCCCTGTGCCAAATAGAGTTTTTGAAACAAAACTGCTGCCATGTTTTCTCCCCGCTTAGCGGCTCACCCTTCTTTATCCACCCCCAGTGGGCACCTCTCCCCCCCACTGTAGCCCTAATTACCATTCTTTTATTTAAAAAAAAACAAACAAACTTGTCCTTGGTGCTCCCGGTCTCAGCAGCGTTTACTCAGGTAATCTGTGTGTCCCAGAGCACACTCCCTCACAGCAACTGCCGATGCCACTCGTGCTCTCACTGTATTCCTGTCCCGAGTCATCCCAATATTAGGTGCCAATGCCACTTGCGACCTGACTCAACTTCTGGATCATATCTACCAGGTTTAGATCTGCATTATTGGACAATTGTTTGAAATGTCTGGGCAGGAGTAGAACTCTACTTTAGTAGATAAGTCTGGGTGGGGCACAGAGAAATAGTATGTTAGGAAAGCCAGCACTGCAACATGCAGCTCTCAGACAGAAGAGATAGTAACTGCAAACATCATGATAACATTACCCACGCCTTCCCTGAGTATGATATGAATAAACCCATTAGTATATTTCCAAAATATGCCCAGTCTACAGTCCCAAATGTGCACTAGACTTTAATTGGATCTGAACTGCAAACCGGAACAAAAATTGTAGTTTAAAAAAAAAAAAAAAAAAAGGAAAAATTATATTGCTGGGGGGAAGGGATTGACTGAAAAAATAAAGGTTGGAGGGGCATGGCAGCGCTACTGAGCTTACATAAAGGGTGCCCACAGCACTCGCGCTACATTTGCAAATGGTGCTGATAATCTCTCCTCCTGGCCCTACCAATTTTCTTTAGCTCTGAAATTCTGCTCCAAGAAACAAACACTCATCTCTCATGGTGGTGTGTGTGTGTGTGTGTGAGAGACATGTTAGACACAAAGGCATGGGGGGGACAAAAGAAAATGGGGGTGAAAAGTACTGTATAGTTAAAAAAACAACAACAAAAAAAAACCACAACAGTACTATCTACTGGACATATTACCAGTAGAAGGACTATTTTACAACAAAATGCCTTTTTTTTTTTTTATTTATTAATTTTTATTACATCTTCCATAGCTTTTTAAATTTTTTTTTAACATTTTCATGAATATACCAAGCAGGTAACCTATTTTCTCATACCCTCTGGGTTAGGAGTTTTGGCCATACTGACCGTCCAGGTAGTTCTAAGGCCCTCTGCTCATGTATCGGGCCTCATTACACACCTGGGTGTCTGGTATAGTCCGATACCGCTCACCCTGTCTGGTATTATTGCTTACGTAGTCACAGGGGCCTAGGCTGATGAGTATAGCCAGTAGTCCCAGGGTCCCAGTCTGGTGAGCAGTGGCAAGTAGTCACAGAGATCACATCTGGTGAGTAATAGTCAGCAGCCACAGGTGGCCCATTCTGTTGAGTAATGGCCAGTAGTCACAGGAACCCAGTCTGGGGAGTAAAGGGCAATAGTCACAAGGAGCCCAGTCCGGTGAGCGACAGCCAGTAGTCAGAGGAGACCCAGTCTGGTGAGTAACAGCTGGTATTCACAGGGGGCCCAGCATGTTGAGTAACAGCCAGTAGTCACAGGGGGTGAAGTCTGGTGAGTAATGGCTAGTAGTCACAGAGGTCCAGTCTGAGTAACAGCCAGTTGTCACAGGGGGCCCAGTCTGGTGAGTAATGGCCAGTAGTCATGAGGCAGTCTGAGTAATGGCCAGTAATCACAGGGGGTCCAGGTTGATGAATAACAGGCAGTAGTTGCAGGCTCATTACGCCCCGGGTGGTCCAGTATAGTCCAATACCGCCGACTCTTTTGGGTGTTATTGCTTATGTAGTTGCAGGGGCCCACTCTGATGAATGGCAGCCTGTAGTCACAGAAACCCAGTCTGGTGAGTAAGGGCCATTAGTCACAGGGAGCCCAGTCTGGTGAGTAATGGCCTGTAGCCACGGGTGCCCGGTCTGGTGAGTAAGGGCCAGTAGTCACAGGGGGCCCAGTCTGGTGAATAATGGCCTGTAGTCACAGAGACCCAATCTGGTGAGTAATGGCCAGTAGTTGCAGGAGCCCAGTCTGGTGAGTAATGGCCAGTAGTTGCAGGAGCCCAGTCTGGTGAGTAATGGCCAGTAGTTGCAGGGGCTCAATCTGGTGAGTAAGGGCCAGTAGTTGCAGGAGCCCAGTCTGGTGAGTAATGGCCAGTAGTTGCAGGGGCTCAATCTGGTGAGTAATGGCCAGTAGTTGCAGGAGCCCAGTCTGGTGAGTAATGGCCAGTAGTTGCAGGGGCTCAATCTGGTGAGTAATGACTACTAGTCACAGAGACTCAGTCTGGGGAGTAATGACCAGTAGCTGTGCAGGCCCATTCGGGTGAGTAACAGCCAATAGCCACAGAAGACCAGTCTGGTGAGTAATGGCCAGTAGTCACAGAGGCCCAGTCTGGTGAGTAAGGGCCAGTAGTCACAGAGGTCCAGTCTGGTGAGTAAGGGCCAGTAGTCACAGGCGGCCCAGTCTGGTGAGTAATGGCCAGTGGTCACAGAGATCCAGTCTGGTGAGTAACAGCCAGTAGTCACAGGTGCACAATCTGGTGAGTAATAGCCAGTACTAATAGCGACCCAATCTAGTGAGTAATGGGAAGTAGTCACAGGAGCCCAGTCTGGTGTGTAACAGCCAGTTGTCTCATGGGCCCAATCTGGCGAGTAGTGACCAGTAGTCACAGAGACCCAGTCTACTGAGTAACGACCACTAGCTGCAGAGGCCCATTCTGGTGAGTAACATCCAGTAGCCACAGAGAATCAGTCTGGTGAGTAATGGCCAGTAGTCACAGAGATGCAGTCTGGTGAGTAATGCTGTATGAACATATGATCATGACAAAAGCAGAAGAATAAAGCCATCAGGTCTTGCGTGTCTGCTTGTATTACAGGGCCCTCATTATCAGCTACTGCCCCTGCCCCCCTCAATCAGTCCTTCCCCTCCGTCTGATCCCCCTTGATCTTATTTTCCCATTAACTCTGTCCCAGTCTCTCTTGAAGATGCCTACTGTTTTCAACATAATCACCTCCTCAGGAAGCCCATCCCAACCCGACACCACTCTTTCTGTGAAGTGCCTCCTAGCCTCTCTCCTGTATCCCCCCTCCAACTTGAGATGGTGTCCTGTTGTGTTCCGATTCTCACTGAGCTTGAAGAGACTCTCCTTGTTCATCCCATTTATTCCTTTCAAATACTTGAAGGTCTCAATCATGTCCCCTCTGTCTCTCCCCTCCTCCAGGGAGTACATGTTCAGGGCCTCCAGCCTCTCCTAATAGTAGTAGTAGTAAATTTTATTTGTTTATGGTGCCCTTCCGCAGAGTCTCGGGTGCCAGTACAGTACAATTCTAAATAAATGATATCAATAAATAACTTGTTACAAAATTTTCAACAGCCAACTAAGATGCACTGCATAATATCTCAGATATTTATCCATAAAACCAATAGGGACTCTCTCTTCCCAGATGCCTTTGCAAATAAATATGTTTTGGGACCTGTTATAAAAGCCTCCACCAAGATAGCCTTCTTCAGGGCCCTCGGGACAGAGTTCCAAAGTGCTGAACATGCAACTGCAAAGGGACGGTCCCCTGAGGTTTTAAACCTAGCCCTGGGGACAGCCAGGAGACATTCCTCAGTGGAGCGGTGGGGGCATGTAGGAGTGCAAGAGATTACAGAGGTAACCCAGGCCCAGCCTGTGTAGGGGCATATAAGTTAATAACCCAACTTTGTAGGAGATATGCCACTTAACTGACACCCAGTGCAGTTCACATCCTAACCAGCTGGCTCATGATCATCTTGGTCACCCTCCTTTGGACTGTCTCCACCAGGTTAATGTCCTTGTAGGGGCACCAGTACTGTATGCTGTATTCCAGATATGGCCTCACTAATGACCTATTCAAGGGCAGTATTACCTCCCCTCGCTTGCTGCTGATCTTCCTGGCAGTGCAGCCCAACATTTTATTTGCTGTTGCTGCTGCTTTCCTACACAGCCTGGATTGCTTCAGGTCACTAGTGATCATCACCCTGGGTCCTTGTCCTTCTTCTCAGATGCACATACCCAGACCCCACCCATGTTGTGCTCAGTCCTCTGATTCTTGGCTTCAGTGTGCATACCCTTGCGTTTCCTTTCATTGAAGCCAAATTGCCAAATCCTGGAAAACCTCTCTACTTTTCCATAATATGCTTTTCTTCTATGGCCATGACGGGTTTTGGCTCTCATCTGCCCAGACTCCACCACCACCCACCATTTATCTTCCCGGGCTCACCTGTGCAGCTGGTACCCCCATAGATTTCCTCCTGTGGCGAGATCATGAGTGGGAGAGCCATCCCCACCGGTGCATTATTCCAGTGCTGCCGACAGGTTATCCCAGTGATGCAGTGGGTGGAGGCATGGTGTGTGGGCATCATGAATCTCCGCCGTGCCTTCCATTTTCCTCATGTTTTCTTCCATCCCTGCCCGTCAGCCATGGCATACACGGGAAGCACATGCACGTGGAGGTGTGCACGCATTCCCAGACTGTGACTGCCACCTCTGTTTGCCTTTCCGAGCTCCTATGGGCTATCACCAGGCCTCTGCCTGGTGGCAGCCAAGAACTGAGATAGCCAACCACCCCGATCTGGGTGAGGAGACCCACCAGGTGGCTGTGCAGTCCTTTCCCAGCCCCCCCCCAGTCAACGCTCCAGCAACCCATGCTTGTTCCTGAACACAGGTTGCCGGCATGGCGGGAAGTAAGGTATTCAGCACCTTAACCCTCCATACCACGGGGCAAACCTATCTCTACAGCTTTTCTTGGTTTTCCCTTAGGTCTTGTACCCCTTCTGTTGTGTCTCCTTCCCACAAAGCTTGGTATTGTCTGTGAATAGGCAAACTTTGCCCATAATGCCATCCCCACTATCATTGATGAATATGTTGAAAAGCACTGGTCCGAGCACCTAGCCAAGTGGGACCCCACTGGTGACCTCTGTGGTGCTGGTGCTGGAGAGCTCTCCTCTTACTACCACATTCTAGTCCTGCCCGTCAGCCAGTTTTCTACCCACACAGTCAACTTTTCACCAACCCCTAGATCTTGCCAACTTCCTGATCAGTCACTGGGGCAATATTGGACTTGGTGTTTACTAACAGGGACAGTGTTGTAGACATCATGGTGGGAATTCACCTGGGGACCAGTGATCATTGTACAGTGTGGTTCAGCATAAGAACAACTGTGGAATCCAGCCACACAGTGGTAAGAGTTGGGAACTTCAGGAGGGCTGATTTTATAAAACTGGGTGAATGCCTCAGGAATGACCTGGCAGAGGGTGATTAACTGGGGGGCTGGAGGAACAGTGGGCAAAACAAAAAGACGACAGTGAAGGTAACAAACCTCTTTGTCAAGCAAGTAAGCAAGTGCACATTTTTCATTTATTTATTTAAAATATGGTAATCGGGAACGGCACATTGAGCCGAGGCTGGTTTCCAGGTGCGACCTGGGGGAAGAGAGTAAAGGGATTTACAGTGGTCAGAAACTGTACAGCATTGACACAGTCATGGATACAGTAAAACATATACAAAAATTGGCAAAATATACATTTAAGTTACATTGTCGAGGCAGCATTATTAAAGTGCATAGTACATGATGGCATTTATAAACTGTGTTAACATCGAGCATAAAACATGTTACAAATTTAGATAAGAGGTGATAGTCTAGTGGGAAGGTAAACTTAAGCAACATGCCAGGTATAAATCTGCATGGAGGAAGGACTGGGGCATGAACGGGAACGCTGAGAAATAAAGGAGAAGATCAGGCTATAAAAGTAGTGAGAACTACAGAGAAGATGCATGGGAGAGAGAAGGCGGAGGGGCACAGCTACCAGGAGGAAGGGAAAAGGGGAAGGGGGAGGGAGGAGTCGAGTGGTGAGATCTGGGGCGGATGGGGAGCAGTTGCAGGTGGGGTAGGAGTTTTAGTTGTTTTAGCATGGTAAGAGTGGGTGCAAGGTGGATAGAGTGGGGGAGACAGTTCCAGAGATCGGAGAGTCTAAAGGAGAAAGCAACCTTGCCTGCTTGTGAGTGAGGGGATGGGAGATTAAACGTATGGGGATCACGGGTTCTGAGGGAGTAGCCAGACATACATGAGGGGCCTTGGAAAGTGGAGAGATATGAGGGGGGAGGGCTGAGAACCAGTACTTGCTGATGAGGGTGGCACAGTGTGCAAGGTGATGGTTTGCTAGGGAGGGGATGACAAGGGCAGAGTATAAGGAGCAGTGAAGGGTTTGGTACGGGAGGATTGACACGAACAAACAGAAAGAGTTGAACAGGGGATCTAATTTAGTGAGATATGATTGGGGAGCTGAGCTGCAGACAACATCGGCATAGTCTATCACTGGGAAGATAAGTTTGGATGAGCTCTTTGCGGATAGGAAGGGTTAGACAGTCCTTGATACGATGCAAGGTACCCAGTTTGGGCCTAAGTTTAGAGTGGGTGGAGTGGAGAGTGCTGGGAAAAGTCTAGTTTTGGGTCCAGCCAGACCCTGCAGGTAGTTAAAACACTGCACAGTTTCAATTATTGTGCTGTCCAAGGAAAAGAAGGATGGAGATGATATGTTGGCCAACCTGTGGGCAGAGACGAAAGCCATGGCAACCGGTTTTTTGGTGTTACATTTTAGGAGGTTAGCCTCAAACCAGTAGAAGGCATGGGTAAAGGCAGCTTGTAGTGATGACTGTACTGTGGCGAGGAAGGGGTGCCAGGCAAATATGATGGTATTTTCGGCATACATATGTACGTGCATTGGTGAGCATGAGGAGGGAAGGTCATTTACAAAAATGGAGAAAAGAGTGGGGCCCAGAATAGAACACTGGGGGGCACCGGCAAGGATGGGGAGGGTGGTGGATTTGGATTGACCTAACTGCAGGTATTGGTACCTGTCAGAGAGAGATAAGATCTGAACCAGTCTATAGAGGAGGGGGAGACCTATAGATGTAAGTTTGTTCAGAAGGAGACTGAGTTGAATGCCTTAGCAAGGTCGATGAATATCACCAAGGTAAGGTGGCCCTTGTCCGTAGCGGTTTGGATATGGTTTGTGAGACTGAGCAGGGAGAACGAAGTGGAGTGGATGCGCCTAAAGCCAGATTGGAAAGGGCTCATAGTATTGGAGTAGTCTAGGAAGGAGTTAATCCTACTAGAGATGAGAGCCCCTGGAAGTTTTGAGAGAGTGGGGAGGAGTGAGATGGGTCTGTAGTTTCCAGGTATAGCAAGGTCAGCTCCTTTGTTTATGGGAATGACTTTGGCCAGTTTCCAAGCTTTGATGACTGCACACTGAGTAATGAATAGGTTAAGGAGATGGACGATGGAGGGGGAAATAGCTGGGGCCGAGCTCTTGAGTAATTTAGAGTCAAGGCCGTCTGGGCTCTGGTTGGATGTGTTTAGAGATTTTAGGGCCCGGAGTACTTCAGTTATAGTGATGGGAGTGGGGGGTGGGGAAGGTGAAACCATTGGAAGTGTTGGAGGAGAAGGAGTGAAGGGTTGAGACGATGATTGGGGGTGGGCAGGGGAAGAGCACAGGTGGTGAAAAAGCGGTTTACAGAGGAATCTACGGAGGAAGGGTTTGAGTCATCAGTGCTGGGGAAGGTTTGGACCGGAGGGGAAGAGGAAACAAGAAGGCGGTGGAGAGTTTTCCAAAATTTCACAGATGATATTCTGGAATCATTTAGTTTGTTTCTGAAGAAAAGGGCTTTTGAGGAACACACTGTCTTCGTGTAGGCATTTCATAGAGACTTGTAATTAAGCAGGTCAGCTTGTCTGGAGGTGGATTTGAAAGTGTTCCAAGCTTGGTCTCTGGACTTGCATAGGGAGATTAATTTTCGGGTAACCCATGGGAGATGCTTCTGGCGTAATCAAAGCCTCTTGAGGAGGGCTTGCAGATCCCAGGTTCTGAGGAAGGTTGTGGTGAAGGAAGTAAGAGTCCACCTCTGGTGCATTCCAATAGATATAGATGGGAGAGGAGGACTCCGATGTTTAGAGATTTGAGTGGGCGGAACTACAGATACTTGGTGGGGGGGGGGAGCATGGCGGGATTTCCTACAACAGTATGTCATGCAGTGGTCGCTGAAAGAATTGGATAGGGTGCCAGCTGATGTGTATTTTAGAGGGTGGGATGCTAAGACCCAGTCAGTTAAAGAGTGGTTGGCAGAGTAGGGATTTAGCCTGGTTGGCTTGGATAGAAGTTGGGTTAGGTTTAGGACGTAGTTTTCATGGGTGATGGATTTGGCATTTAGAGACAGCCAGTTAACATTGTAGTCACCCAGAAGTAGTAGTTCACCGGTCTGGGTAAGGGAGGTGAGGGATGCTATAGTGGAGGCTATGACAGAGGTCAGGACTTTGGGGGAGAAGTAGCAGATCCCTGTGTAGAATGGCGATGTGGATGGGTAGGTCAGCTTGAGGAGCAGCAGTTCGAGAGAGGACAGGGAGATCTGTAGGGGTATGGTGGAGGAGGGGAGGGACTCTGGCACATAGACAGCTACACCACCACCCCTTTTCCCTCTGTCTTGTCTTAGCAGCGAGTATCCAGGGAGGTCCACTGAGGTGTTAAGAGTTTTGGATGACAGCTAGGTCTCAGATACGCATACGTTGTCTGGAGAGTTAAGACACCCAGGCCGTCAAGTGGTCGATTTTAGGTAACAAGCTTCTGGCATTTAGATGATATATGCCAAGGCCACTCAGTGGGGAGGCGGCAGGGTGGTAGGGCCGGGGTTGGGTTCAACATTGCCAGCCATTAGGAGGAAAAGGAAACAGGGTAGGAGAAACCTGGAGAAATGCCTTTTCTTTAGGCTGTTGAAGGGCACGCCTCAGTTTCATACTGAGGATGCAACATCTATCGGGGGTGGAGAGCGCTCTGAGGCAAAAGGAATAGGAGACCACTATGGTTCTTGAAAGAGGTGGCAGAAAAGGTTGAGGCTAAAAGAGTAGTATTTAGAAGGTATAAGGAGATCTAGAGAGCGGAGGATAGGGAAGGGTATCCGGGAAAACAGACAGAGGCAGGGAAAGCAGTAAGGAGCACAAAGGCACAGACTGAAGAAAGACTAGCTCAGGCAGTATCAGAAGGGGATATGGTGCCAGACCGGTGGTGCAGAGGGTTCAGGTGCTGGTGCCATGCTGGTGACCCGGGTTCGGGAGCGAGCTCGGGCTGCTAGGGGTCGGCCGGGGGTGGGGTGGAGTGAGGAGTCAGGATTGAGCAGCCACCAGGTAGGTCTTCTCTCTGGGGAGGAACGTGAGGTTTTCCCGACTCATGGCTGCCACCCGGTGGAGGCTAGGTGGCAGTGCCCAGTAGGGGATGGGGGGAATCTAGGCGCTAGGCCGGGCGGGAGGATGGGGCTGTCACCGGAGCCGCGGGATGCATGTGCACCTCCACGCGCATGCGTGACTGCCTACTGGGATCCCGGGAACAAGGGGAGAAAACACAAATACCTTTTCTCCCCCATTGCCAGTAAGGTGGGAGGGGTAACGGGGGAGCACCAGCCTTATTAAAAATAAAAAAATAAAAAAAATAATAAAAAAAGGTGTGGAATAAGGCATTTTTTAGGTATGTTAGTGGAAAAAAAAAGGGGAGGGACTGTACGTTGGGGGACCAAGAAAAGGCAAACCTCTTGGACAAATACTTCAGTTCAGTGTTCACAGAGGAAGGGGGAGGGGAGGGACCATGAAAAAGCATCAGGAGCTTTGATGGGAGGCAAGTAGACACTAGTCCTTTCCCTGCAGAGAGAGTTCTGAAAGCACTCGCTAACATGAAGGTGGACAAAGCTATGGGACCAGAGGGGTGCATCCGAGAGTGCCAGTGAAAGTCAGGGAGGTACTAGCTACACATCTGATGGACCTATTTAACAGACTCTGGAGACCGGAGTGGTCCCTGAGGACTGGAGAAGTACAGATATAGTCCTACTTCACTAAAGTAACAGGGAAGAGGTGAGCAGTTATAGGCCTGTCAGCCTGACATGGGTGGTGTATAAGTTAATGGAAACACTACTAAAGGAAAGGATTGTGGAATATCTGGAATCCAGTGGGTTACAGGATCCGAGGCAGCATAGATTCATAGGGGAAGGCCATGCCAAACAAATCTGATAGATATCTTTGACTGGGACACCAAGGAGTTAGACCAGGGTGGATAGGTGGACGTGGCCTACTTGGATTTCAACAAGGCTTTCAACAGCGTTCCACATAGGAGACTGTTAAGCAAGCTGGGTAGTTGGGAGTGGGCAACAAGGTGGTAATCTGGGTAAGAAAATGGTTAGGGGATAGGAGACAGAGGGTAGTGGTAAACAGAGTTTGCTCTGAGGAAGGAAGGGTGACCAGTGGGGTACCTCAGGGGGTCAGTCCTGTGACCGGTCCTCTTTAATGTCTTTATTACTGACATAGCAGAGGAGCTGGAAGGGAAGATTTCCCTCTTTAAGGATGACACCAAGAGGGCGGACACTCTGGGAGGGGGGGAAGGGGGGATGGGCAAAGATCTGAAAAATACTGGAGGAGTAGTCCAGGGTATGGCAGCTGGGTTTTAATACAGAAAAGTGCAAAATAATGCTCTTAGGCTATAGAAACCTGGGTGCAGAGTACAAAATGGGTGGAAGGATACTGACAACCACCAAGCAGGAAAGAGACCAGGGGGTAATCTTATCGGATGACCTAAAGGTGGCCAAGCAGTGTAACAAGGCAGTTGGGAGGGCTAGTGAGATGCTTGGGCGCATAGGAAGGGGTATCACCAGCAGAAAAAGGGAGATGGTTTTGCCCCTGTAGATCGCAAGTAAGACCCCCACCTTAAGTACTACGTCCAGTTATGGAGACTGCATCTCTGCAAGGACATAGACAGACTGGAGGCAGTCCAGAGGAGGGCTACCAAAATGGTGAAGGATCTGCATCATAAGCCGTACGAGGAGAGATTAAAGGAGCTCAGTATGTACACCTTGGAAGAGAGGAGGGAGAGGGGGATGTGACAAAGACCTCTAAATACGTCACGGGGGTTTGTAAGGTACGGGGGGAGTATTTTTCAGAAAAAAAGGTGCTCTAGAACAAAGGGACGTGTTATGAAGTTGGAGAAGGGTAGGTTCAGGAGAGATGCAAAGACGTTTTTCTTCACAGAAGAGTGGTGGATTCCTGGAACAGCCTTCCAGCTGAGGTAGTGGAGTTGAAAACAGTGGTGGAGCTCAGAAATGCCTGGGATAGGCACAAGGGAATTGTAGGGGTACGGGGAGGGTGGGGGAGAGACAGCACTGTGGATCTACAGCAAAAATGAAGGTGGAAAAAACAAATAAATTGGGCAGATTAGGTGGTCCAAGTGGCTCTTATCTTCTGTTAGATTCTGTCGTTGTGGGGTAGAGTCAAAGGCCTTGCTGAAGTCCAGGTAAAGGATGTCCACTGTTTTAGTGACCCAGTCAAAGTTGTCGATTGGATTCATTTGACATGATCTCCCTCCCATAAACCCGTGTTGTTGCTCATTCTGGAGACCATTCTCTTCCATATACGCTGCTAACCTTTCCTTGAGGAAAACCTTTCTGTAAAGAGGGAGGAGAAGAGACTGCGGCATACATAAAGTCATTCTGCAGCAAAATGGAAGGTGGGGGAAAAATTGGGCTACTGGGTGGGCCAAGTAGCCCTTATCTGCCATCAGAGTCTATGTTTCCATATTTAAGTGTGGTCTCCATGAACTTGCACATGGCTGAGGTCAGGCTGATCGGTCTGTAGTTCCCCAGATCATCCTTGGGACCACAGTTATGGAGGAGCACTGCATGTGCCATTTTCTAGTACTGCGGTACCATACCCGATGCCAGTGAGCTATCGAACAGGGGGCCCATTCTGGTGAGTAACAGCCAGTAGTCACAGGGGGCCCACTTTTGTTTGTAATGACCAGTAGTCACAGGGGACCTAGTCTGGTAAATAATGGCTGGTAGTCATAGGGGGATCAGTCTGATGAGTAAGGGCTCATAGTTTCAGGTGGCCCAGCCTGGTGAATAACAGCCAGTAGTCACAGGGGGCACAGTCTGTTGTATAATGGCCAGTAGTCACAGAGGCCCAGTCTGGTCAGTAATGAGTAGTAGTCACAGGGAGCCCAATCTGGTGAGTAATGGCCAGTAGTCACAGTGGCCCAGTCTGGTGAATAATGGCCAGTAGTCAGAGAGAACCTTGTCTGATGAGTAACATTCAGTAGTCACAGGGGCCTAGTCTGGTGAATGATGGCATGTAGCCACACATACCCAGTCTGGTGAGTAACAACAAGTAATCTTGGGGTCCAGTCTGGTGAGTAACATCTAGTAGTCCCAGAGACCCAGTCTGGTGACTAATGGCCAGTAGTCACAGAGACCCAGTCTGGTGAGTAATGAGCAGTAGTCACAGAGACCCAGTCTGGTGAGTAATGGCCAGCAGTCACAGAGACCCAGTCTGGTGAGTAATGAACAAGAGTCACAGTGACCAGTCTGGTGAGTAATATCCTGTAGTCACACAGTGCCCAGTGTGGTGAGTAATGGCCAGTAGCCACAGGTTCCCAGTCTGGTGATTAATGACCAGTAGTCACAGGGAACCCAGTCTGGTGAGTAACGGACAGTAATCACAGGGTGCACAGTTTGGTGAGTTAAGTCCAGTAGGCACAGAGTCCCAGTCTGTTGTGTAATGGCCAGTAGTCACAGAGGCCCAGTCTGGTGAGTAATAAGCAGTAGTCACAGGGGGGCCCATTCTGGTGAGTAATGGCCAGTAGTCATAGGGGGCCCGGTCTGGTGAGTAATGGCCAGTAGACAACAAGAGCCTTGTCTGATCATTCAGTAGTCACAGGGGCCTAGTCTGGTGAATAATGGCCTGTAGTCACACATGCCCAGTCTGGTGAGTAACAAGTAATCATGGGGGCCCAGTGTGATGAGTAACATCTAGTAGTCCTAGAGACCCAGTCTGGTGAGTAATGGCCAGTACTCACAGGGGCCCAGTCTGAGTAATGGCCAGTAGTCACAGAGACCCTGTCTGTTGACTAATGGCCAGTAGTCAGAGACCCAGTCTGGTGAATAATGAGCAGTAGTCACTGAGACCCAGTCTGGTGATTAATGGCCAGTAGTCACAGAGACTCAGTCTGGTGAGTAATGAGCAGTAGTCAGAGACCTAGCCTGGTGAGTAATGAGCAGTCACAGAGACCCAGTCTGGTGAGTAATGATCAGAAGTCACAGAAGCCCAAACTGGTGAATACGGCTCGTGGTCACAGAGGCCCAGTCTGTTACGTAATGGTCAGTAATCATGGGGGCCCAGTCTGTTGAGTAATGGCCGGTACTCAGAGACACAGTTTGGCAAGTAATGGGCAGTAGTTACAAGGGCCCAGTCTGATGAGTAATGAGTAGAAGTTTCATTGGACCCAGTCTGATGAGTAATGGAGAGTTGTCACAGGGGCCCAGTCTGGTGAGTAACCGCCAGTAGTCACAGGGTCCCAGTCTGAGTAATGGACCAGTAGTCACAAGGGCCCAGTCTGTTGAGTGACAGCCAGTAGTCAAAGGGGCCCAGTCTGGTGAGTAATGGCCAGTAGTCACAGGGGCCCAGTCTGATGAGTAATGGCCAGTAGTCATAGAGACTCCGTCTGTTGACTAATGGCCAGTAGTCACAGTGACCAAGTCTGGTGAGTAATGGCCAGTAATCACAGAGACCCAGCCTGGTGAGTAATGAGCAGTCAGGGACCCAGTATGGTGAGTAATGATCAGAAGTCACTCAGTGCCCAGTGTGATGAGTAATGGTCTGTAGCCACGGATGCCCAGTCTGTTGATTAACGGACAGTAATCACAGGGTGCACAGTCTGGTGAGTTAAGTCCAGTAGGCACAGAGGCCCAGTCTGATGAGTAATGGCCAGTAGTCAGAGACCGGTCTGGTGAGTAATGAGCAGTAGTCGCAGAGACCCTGTATGGTGAGTGATGGCTAGTAGTCACAGAGACCCAGTCTGGTGAGTAATAATCAGAAGTCACAGAAGCCCAAACTGGTGAATATGGCTTGTGATCACAGAGGCCCAGTCTGTTAAGTAATGGCCAGTAATCATGGGGGCCCAGTCTGTTGAGTAATGGCCAGTATTCAGAGACACAGTTTGGCAAGTAATGGGCAGTAGTTACAGGGGCCCAGTCTAATGAGTAGAAGTTTCATTGGACCCAGTCTGATGAGTAATGGAGAGTTGTCACAGGGGCCAAGTCTGGTGAGTAACAGCCAGTAGTCACAGGGTCCCAGTCTGATGAGTAATGGACCAGTAGTCACAAGGGCCCAGTCTGTTGAGTGACAGCCAATAGTCACAGGGGCCCAGTCTGAGTAATGGCCAGTAGTCATAGGGGCCCAGTTTGGTGAGTAATGGCCAGTAGTCACAGGGGCCCAATCTGGTGAGTAATGGGCAGAAGTCTCTTTAGACCAAGTCTGGTGAGTAAAGGGCAGTTGTTCCAGGGGCCCAGTCTGGTGAGCAATGGCCAGTATTCACAGGGGCCCATTCTGATGAGTAATGGGCCAGTAGTCACAGAGGGCCCAGTCTGATGAGTAATGGGCAGTAGTCACAGGGGCCCCATCTGGTGAGTAACGGGCTGTAGTTACAGGGGCCTATTCTGATTAGTAATGGGCAGTAGATACAGGGGCTCAGTCTGGTAATGAGCAGTAGTCACAGGGGGCTAGTCTGGTGAGTAATGTCCAGTAGTCACAGGGGCCTAGTCTGGTGAATAATGGCCAGTAGTCACAGGGGCGTAGTCTGGTGAGTAATGGCCAGTAGTCACAGGGGGCATAGTCTGGTGAGTAATGGCCAGTAGTCACAGGGGCCAAGTCTGATGAGTAATGGGACAGTAGTCACAGGGGCCAAGTCTGATGAGTAATGGGCCAGTAGTCACAGGGAGCCCAATCTGATGAGTAATGGGCAGTAGTCACAGGGGCCCCATCTGGTGAGTAATGGGCAGTAGTTACAGGGGCTCAGTCTGGTAATGAGCAGTAGTTACAGGGACTCAGACTGGTAATGCGCAGTAGTCACAGGGGCCTAGTCTGGTGAATAATGGCCAGTAGTCACAGGGGCAAAGTCTGGTGAGTAATGGCCAGTAGTCACAGGGCCCAGTCTGGTGAGTAATGGGCAGTAGACACAGACAAATCAGTCTGGTAACTAATGGCCAGTAGTCACAGAGTCCCAGTCTGATGTGTAATAGGCAGTATTCACAGGGGCCTAGTCTGGTGAGTAATGGCCAGTAGTCACAGGGGCCCAGTGTAGTGTATAATGGCCAGAAGGTCCAGACTTATTTTGGTGAGTAATGGGCAGTCGTGACAAGGGGCTTAGTTTAATGAGTAATGACCAGTAGCCCAGGAGACATAGTTTGCTAAGTGGCCCATAGTCACTGGGGCCCTAGTCTGGTGAGTAATGGGCAGTAGTCATAGGGGACCCAGTCTGGTGAGTAATGGCCAGTAGTCCCAGAAACATAGTTTGATGAGTAATGGCAGTAGTCCCAAAAGCCCAGTGTGAGGAGTTATGGCCAGTAATCCAAAAGATCCATTATGTTGAGTAAGGGCCAGTAATCACAGGAGTCCAGTCTGGTGCGTTATGTCCAGTAGTCACACTGACCAGTCTGGTGAGTAATGGGCAGTAGTCACACTGACCAGTCTGGTGAGTAATGGGCAGTAGTCGCAGAGGCCCAGTCTGGTGAGTAATGTCCAGTAATCACAGTGACCAGTGTGATGAGTAATGTCCAGTAGTCACAGGGGCCCAGGCTGGTGAGTAATGTCCAGTTGTCACAGTGATCAGGCTGGTGAGTAATGTCCAGTTGTCACAGTGACCAGTCTGGTGAATAATGTCCATCAGTCACTGCGACCAGTCTGGTGAGTAATGGCCAGTAGTTGCAGGGGCCCAGTCTGGTGAGTAGTCATAGTGACCAGTCTGGTGAGTGATGCCAATAGTCACATGAGTCCAGTTTGGTGAATAATGACCAGTAATCGCAGTGGCCTACTCCGCTGTGTATTGGCCAACAGTCAGTGAAACCAAGTCTGGTGAGTAATGACCATTAGTCACAGGGCCCAGTCTAGTGAGTAATGACCAATAGCCACAGGGGGTCCAGTCTGATTAGTAATGACCAGTAGTCACAGAGGCGCAATCTGGTGAGTAACGTGCAGTAGTCGAAGGGGCCCTTTCTGGTGAGTAATGGCCAGTAGTTGCAAGGGACCCAGTCTGATAATAATGGTCAGTAATCGTAGAGGCCCATTCTGGTGAATAACGCGCAGTAATCACAAGATGACTAGAATGGTAAGTTATTGCCACTTCTCAAAAGGTGTGGGAGGGGGTAGTGTGGTAAAGAAGTAGTTGTGTGGGGCTCACTGAAGAAAAGCAAGAATGCAGGCACAAGTGTCAGTAGAAGATGTGATAAACTGAGGTGCCAGAGAGCAGTGCTTGAGGGTGTGTGTGTGTCTGTGAAGAGCTCCGTCTTCGGTGTTTAAAAATAACTAAACATAGCCATAGCTGGTTTTTTTTTTTTTTTTGAGTTATTTTATTAGCGATACAACGTCAAGGAGATCATCAATGTACATTCATGTTATTCATTATACAGACACTTCAAGAAAACTTTTAGCCAGGTTTCTATACATTATAGTATTAACCTGTCCCTATTCTCTCTTTAATTTCTAAGTGAACTATTCCAGGATCTTACTTCTGTCAAATCCTGTCCCGGCCTAAAGCTGTATTGCTTAAGGAATAATATCGTCCCTGTGAGCCATAACCTAGATAAGCCATTTGTCCCAGAATAACCTAAAGCTGTCTAGTCTTACATTAATGGCAGCTGTGAGCGTCTCCATTGTGTATATTTGCTGTACTGTGTCTTTCCACTCCTTAGTGGTAGGGAGTACTTTCTGGAGCCAGCATCTCAAAATTGCTTTCTTAGCCACTAAAAGGAGGATTATTAAAACATTTTTTGTTTGTGTGTCTTTAATTCCCTCAGGGAACCAATGTAAGAGGGCCCCTGGGGTGTAAGGGTTTCCATTTCTGAAAGGAGGTCCTTGAGGGCCCCTCCCACTGTCCCCCAAAATCCTTGTAGCTCTGGGCAACCCCAAAAAATATGAATGTGCGTTGCACATGGGTCCTCGCACTCCCTCCCACAGTTTGCTCCCCGTACCTTGTTGTACTTCCCTGATATTTGAGGGGTTCTGAATCTCACAGCACACTTCCAGCCATATTCCTTCCACATGTAGGAAGATATGGCCCTATACTGATTAAGATAAATTCTAGGATCATGGATATGTTGTTCTATCCACACTTGTTGACATGTCCCTTTCCCCATTAAATCTTGCCGGAAGGTCTTAAAACTGGCTCCTCCCACCCACCCGGGTGGTATATCCCTCGGGTCCTCCCCATGACACTAGATCTTCCTTTCTGCTGGAAGATTCAGGTTCCCTCCTTATCGCTCCCGCGTTGAGTAGGCCTTTGTGCTTTCGCCTTCGGCTATTTTGCCAAAAATTAAACTTGTTCGAGTTTCTTCGCATTCATTTGCAGTATCGACCATTATGGAGGATGAGTCCTCACCCGGATTCCGCCAGTGCCCTTGTGAGCAGAAAATGTCTCGCACCGACCTGCACGCCACGTGTGACTACTGCCTGGGACATGGCCATGATTCCCCAGGCCTGCGATTTCTGTCACGCATTCCAACCAGCGGTCTTAGACGGCTGCCTCACACGTTTGCAGCTCGGGTGACCGGAGAAGCGGCATCTGCCGGTCAAGTCCTAAAGACGCCAGTTGGGTGGTCTCTGCGGCTGCGAGGTTCGCCGAGCAGTTGGAACAGATGAAGGCCTTTGAGGAGGAAGCAGCAAAGGCTGCCAAGCAGTCCTCCTCGCTCTTGGTTTTCGTTCCTCTTAAATTGGGTGCATCCTTTATGGGCTCCTTCAAAGAGTTGTGCCAGTCTCTCCCGACGAAAGGGGAGGGAACGTCCGGTTCGCACACCTCCTGCTCCCACAAAAAGGAGTCAAAGGAGTCAAAAGGTGAGTCGACTCGTCGATGTAGCTTCTGGACCAGGGAGAGATCTCGGTCCCAGGAGTCTTTATCTTTGACTGCTCTTGAAAGTGGGACCTCGGCTGCTGGCTTCATGATACCCGTCAGACCAGCTGGCCAAGACACGGGACGATGATCTGATTGAGATCATTCTTGACCCGTTATTGCCTGATGAGTCTGACGATTCTTTATTCATGACCCCAGTCCTGCCTGAACCCACCGATGGGGTCTTTCAGCCTGCTGGGAACCCCGTTGAGGTTCCGGTCCCTGACCTGGAGGAGCCAGGGTTCTCGCTGGCCTCTTCTGCGGACCCCTGTTGGTCCCCCCGACGGTTGAGGTCTTGGACACCTTTGGCCAAAAGGCCAAAGAAGGCCCATAAGCGGCACTCTAAGAAGCGGCAACGCTGCTACTCGTCCTCCTTGGAGAGGAGAGGGTTTAATGTAAATTACGTAGTCGCTACGAGGATCTGATGTGGCAACAACTGCTGCTGGCTGGTCCAAAGTCTACCCTGGCTTTCATTCCAGCCATCACGTTTCTGTCGTCCTCTAGGCCGACACTGACCCCGGAGCTAGTTGATACCATTTCTCCCCCTGCAGAGCCAGTAAAAACCCTCCTGGTTTGGCCGAAACCGACCTCTCCGCCAGTTGTGGTGGAGCTGCCACCGAAGCAGCCTCCCTCGGGGACTCCTTCTAAGGAGTCTTGGCCTGATTCGGCTCTCCTGCAAAGGCTGTCAATCACTCTCACTCCCGACCGCCTGCGGCGGGTTTAGACTGACTGTGGTGGCAGGCCGCTCTATCCGGACTCCTCAGAGTCCGAGGACCCTGAGCTGACATCGTGCCCACGTGGTGATGACTCCATGAGTCTTTCAGTGGAGGAGGATCCCATGTCCTTCTTGGGCATCCTCCGTCTCATCTCCGAATCCATGGGGATGCAGTTAGAGCCGGTTGAAAAACTGGCCGAATACCCCTTAACTGATACCTCAGAAAAGGCGATTCTCCGACTGAGGCCTTCCCGGTGGCCGAGGCCATTGTTGGTCTGGCTTTGGAGCAATAGCAGCATCCAGCTTTCTGCCCTGTGCCTTCAACTCGAATAGCCTGCACATATGCCGTTCCCATTGGCTCCCCTTTGGGGTTCACACAACACCCCTTACCTGAGGGGTTGGTGACAGTCCGAGTTCAGGCACTCGGGGAATCAAGGGGACTCTGATAGACCCCCTGGCAAAGAGTCCAAAAAACTGGACCATTCTGCCCGAAAGGTCTATGCTGCCTTTTCGCTCGGCCTCCGTCAGTAGTGAAGAGGCAGCATAGACCTTCGGTAGAATGGTTGGCGTTGCCTCTTTCGCTCGGGCCTTCCCGCCAGGACGCAAGCCCGGCTGTCATCATGGTACACTTCTCTCATGCCCTCCTGGGCTCCCTGGATGAGGTGCTCCCTCATCTCCCCATGGACCCTCAGACTATGGTCAAGCAGGTCCGGGACCAGGGTCAGGCGATTGCTAAATAGCAACTCCAGACTGTCCTGGACATCGGAGACTCGTGTGCCCGTTCACTGGCAGCCACAGTCCCCATGTGCCGCAGGGCCTGGCTGAGGGTCTCAACCTTTACGGCAGACACCCAGCACAAACTGGCAGATGTTCCCATCCTTGGTACCGATCTGTTCAGCCCAGGAGTTGGAAGGTCACCTACAGCATATCGAGAGATCCAGTGCCACCTTGGATCCGTTACCCCCACCCAGAAGGAACACCAAGGTTCCAAGAAACAAAAGAGGAAGCCCTTTCAGCCTCCTACTCCTGCGGCCAAACAGCGCCAGTACTAAGCTGGGCAGCAGCAGTAGCAGGCTCACTCTTGGCACCCTCGGCCCAAGCAAGGGGCTCAGGCAGCCCGCAGACCTGGAGGGAGAGGCTCAGGTGGTCCATCTGCTTTGATCCTTCTCTTCTTCTAAGCTTGCACAGTGACGGGATGGGGGCGGCCAACCCCAAGCCCATCACGACCACTCTGGGACCTCCCGTGGGTGGCCAGCTCCACCACTTCATTCCACCTGGTCCACTGTCACAATGGACAGGTGGATCTTGGAAATGGTTGGCCTGGGATTGCCTCTGGAATTCGAGCAGTACCCACCAAGCTGAGCCCGAGCCCCACAGGAGGAGAAGGTATCTGTGAACACTCAGTTGGCTCTAAGAGACGACATTGCCCAACTCCTCAGCAGGGTGGTAGTGGCTCGAGTTGCGGATCCCCCTGTCAACCCAGGGTTCGTTTCCAGGCACTTCTTGGTCCCAAAATGGCCAGGGGGCTGGCTCCCCATTCTAGATCTAGATGACCTGAATCAGTTTCTCAGGTCGCGCACCTTCAGGATGGTAACTCTGTCCCAGATCATACTCTCTCTCAAGCAGGACATGTGGTTATGCTCCCTGGATCTTCAGGATGCATTCTTTCACGCCCTGATCCATCTGTCACAACAAAGGTTCCTCCGCTTCAGAGCAGAGGAACCCTCTGAACCCTCTGAGTTCCAATCCATGCTGTTTGGCCTGTCATCGGCCCCCAGGGTCTTCACCAAATGCATAGCAGTAGTGGCGGCCCATCTTTGGTGTCGAGGGGTCAGAGTTTACCTTGATCTCGATGATTGGCTCGTAGTGGGTCCCTCCAGACAGGAGGTGGAGAGGTCCAGGGATCTGGCCCTCCAAACTTGCCTCAGACTTGGCCTCCTGATAAACGAGGCCAAGTCGGAACTCATGCCCTCGCAGGTGATCTGCTTCATCGGGGCAGAGCTCGACTGTTGCCAAGCCAGAGCCAGGCTCTCGGTGGACAGGGCGGATGTTATCTCCTCCTTTGCCCGATCATTTCTGGTTGGGCAGTTGTGCCCTGCCCGGGACTTCCAGCGACTTCAGGATTACATGGTGGCCTGCAAATCTGTGGTCTAATGGGCCCAGTGGCATATGCGCCCCCTGCAGTGGGAGTTGGCCCACCAGTGGTCCCAGCAACAGGGTCACTTTGACCAGCCGGTGATGTTAACCCAGAAGATGTGGGACGCTCTCTGTTGGTGGACCATCCTAGGACATCTGCAGGGTGGGATCCTATTTGTCTGCCCCGAGCCAACGATCGTTCTGATGACTGATGCCTCTCTCACAGGCTGGGGTGCCCACATGGGGAACTACAGAGTCCAGGGGCTCTGGAATCCCAGTGTCATATCAACCTGCTGGATCTTCGAGCAGTCCGGCTGGCACTGACTGCATTCGCTCCGTTCCTTCAGGGTCAAGTGGTTCAAGTCCAGACAGACAACACCACGACCATGTACTACCTCATCAAGCAGGGCGGCACGCACTCCCGGCCTCTGTGCAGGGAAGTGCTCCATGTCTAGACCCTCGTGAGCCAACTGGAGGTAGATCTCCTAGCCATCTATGTGGCAGGAGCCTCAAATCAGTTGGTGGATGCCCTCAGCCTTGTGTGTGAGGCATCCCACGAGTGGTCTCTCCTTCCAGAGCTAGTACACAGCCTGTTCTCCCAGTGGGGCACCTCTCAGGTGGACCTGTTCGCCTCCAGGGAGAATGCAAAGCTGAGGCTGTTCCGTGCCCGCTACCCTCAGCAGGGCTCGCTACAGGGGGATGCTTTCTCGAGGCCATGGATCCTAGGCTTCTTTTATGCCTTCCCTCCAATTCCCTTGATTCACAAGGTGCTGCTCAAGGTCAGGAGGGACAGGGCACAGGTGATCCTGGTAGCCCCAGACTGGCCCCGCCAGTTCTAGTATCCAGATCTCCTCAGCCTCAGCAACAGGCTCCAAAGACCTCTTCTAGCATGCCCTGACCTGCTATCCATCAGTCAGGAGAAGGTATTCCATCTGGACCTTCAGTCCCTGCACCTGACAGCCTGGTTCCTAAGCAGCTAGAGTTCCAGGCTTTGGGTCTCTCCGACGACGTCGTCACTCTAATTGAAGCATCTAGGAAGGAGTAGACCAGGAGGTGCTATGCCTTCAAGTGGAAAAGATTTTCCATTTGGTGTCTGGGCAAGGGCCTGGACCCTTTGTCCTGTTCAGTTGCTAGCATCCTTGACTACCTTTGGTCTCTCTCCAAAGGAGGTCTTTGGTCTTGGACCCTTAAGGTGCACCTGGCAGCAGTCTCTTCTTACCGGGCACGGGCCGGTCAGCAGACTGTGGCGCAGGAGAAGGTGGTCTGGCATTTCTTTAAAGGCCTCGACCATATATCCTCTCCAGTGGGTGAACCACCACCACCACTGTGGGATCTATTGCTGGTACTGGCAAAGCTCATGGGCAAGCCATTTGAACCGATGCACAGGTGTGAGATGTCACAACTATCATGGAAAACTGCCTTCTTGGTGGCTATCACGTCAGCCAGAAGGACTGGGGAGCTTCAGGTGCTCTCTGTCGCCTCCCTATCTGGTCTTCCACAGGGACAAGGTTGTCCTGTGCCCCAACCAAAAGTTCCTTCCAAAGGTTGTGTCGGAGTTTCACCTAAACCAGGTGTTTACTCTGCTTGTGTATTACTCCAGTTACACTTTGGAGGCTGAGTACAGGCTCCATACTTTGGACCTGAGACAAGCGCTCTCTTTTATTATAAGGAGCGGACGGCTGAAGTTCGGGGAGAGGTTTGCCAGCTGTTTGTCACCTATGTTGAAGCTGCACCTGGCAGACCTGCAGCGAAGCGGATGATTTGCAGATGGATAACATCATGCATTGACCTCTGCTATAGGTTGGCTGGTAGGGAGCCTCCTGTAGAGCTAAGGGCTCATTCCACCTGCCATACCACTGCGTCAGTGGCTGCTTCCAGGGATGTCCCTATCCAGGATATCTGCAGGGCAGCTACCTGGAAGTCAGCAAACACCTTCATTACCCATTACCATGTTGACCTAGAGTCATGTAGGGATACTGGTTTTGGGGCCTTGGTTCTCCAATCTCTGTTCCCTAAGTAGGGGGTGTGCGCCTTGCCTCCCTCCTCCCGGAGAACTGTTAGGAGTCTGCCAGCAAGTGTGGATAGAACAACATATCTGTGATCCTAGAAAAGCAGGTTACTCACCTGTAACAGTAGATCTTCCATGGAGTGGTCTCTTGCAGTAGCTCATTACTTTTGGGAGTTTCCAGCAGAGGTCGCTGTGACACGGCAGCTCTTCTACCAGTTTTGTACTAGGGACCGCCCACATATGACTTCATCTTCCTGTTTCCTATATACTGTAAGTGTGGGTGGTCCCTGGTACCCTCAGTTCATTTTTCCGCCGTCTTCAGTTCGCACAGCAGCTGGAATAACTTCTGAAAACACCAGTCATCGACGAGAAACAACATCGAAGATTCTACGAACAAGGGGGCTTACCCATCAAGAGCTCCCCCATCTACTGATCTACATTTCTGGACTAACACAGAGCAGGAGTATCTCTTCTCACCCTCCATGTCTCCTTTAATCATAGACGGCCACCATACCGTCAACGATGCATCTGTAGTCTCATTGACTGCCACCATGCTGTCAACGATGCATCTATACATTCATTGATGGTTCGTATCCGTCAACATCCTCATCGACGGCTATCACCGTTGACAAGGCATCTGTACTTTCATTGACGGCCTGTACCCATCAACTTCCTTGACGATACATCTATATTCTCATTGATGACCATAACATCAATGTTCTCATCAACAGCTACCTCCGTCGACGATGCATCTCTGTTATCATTGACGGCCACCACCATCAACGATGCATGTATATTCTCATCGATGGCCATACCCATCGAAGATGCATCCATATTCTCATTGACGGACATCCCTGTCAACGATGCAGCCCTCTTTTTCGTGGGCGGCTGTCCCCTGTCAGCGGTGCATCATTATGCTGCCTACTCATTGACGGGATGTTTTTCACTACCTCGTCAACAATACCTATCCTTCTTCAGGAGGACTTGAGGGCTCTACTGGTAACACTCACAGTTTCTTCAGTACCCCCCTCACAACATCAAAAGGGATTCCACTCCCACTTCTTTCAGGTACCCATATGAACTGGAGACCTCGGTCCGATACTAGACCTCAGAAAAGTGAACCTTTCCATCCAGTACAAATAGGTTTGAATGATAAGCTTGACTTTCATCATGCCAGTACTGAAACAGGAAGATTGGCTTTGTGTCCTACATATGAAGGGTGCCTACCTGCATCCATCCTGCTCATCGCAGTTTTCTTCATTTCCACCTGCTAGGTTAAGACTATTAGTTTCAAGCACTACGGTTTGACCTCTTCTCGGCCCTGAGTGTGTTCACCAAATACCTAGAGGTAGTTCTAACAGCTTTAAGAAGGAAAGGGCACTTTATCTTCTCATGTCTAGATAGCTGGTCAATCAAAGCGAAACAGCTTTGCTTTCTTGCCTAGAGGCTATCCTGCAAATATTTTCACACTTTAGGGATCACAGCCAATTGGCCAAAGTCCAACTCAGTCTCCAATACATTAAAGCCATCCTAGATACAGTCTCGGCCAGAACTTACCATCCAGACGTCTGGCAGGTTACACCCTTGTCTCTGGCATCACACATACAGACATAAAACATAGTCACAGCTAGACGACTTGCTATGCCTTCTGTGTCACATGATCGTTGCTGTCCCTACAGTAGCACTCGCCCGTCTTCCTATGAGACCTCTTCAGTGAATCCTGTAGAATCAGTGGCCTCAAAGACCAAGAAAAATGTGAAGGCAAGTTCACTGTCATTCCCTCTCTGATGTCAGCTCTGACTTGATGGTCAATCAAAGCCAATTTGTGACAAGGAATGCCTTTTCTGTCCCTCCATCCCACGCAGACGTTCACCACGGATGCTTCCCTGGCAGGATGGAGTGCACACCTGGGTCCTTATCGGACGCAGGGCACGTAGCCCACTTCTCTCCCTCGGCCTCACATCAGTCTCCTAGAGCTGAGACCATTCCGCTTAGCCCTTCTGGCATTTCAGCCTCTTATGGCTCTAGACTGTTGCTGATCCAATCAGACAACACTGCAGTGGTGTTCAACCTCAGCAAGCAAGGAGGTGCTCCAATCTTCAACCTCTTGACAAAAAATGAAGGAACTATGTTACACCCCAACCTGTGGGCTCTACACCTTCATGCTGGGTCCCTCAGGACGCTTTCATAACTAGTCTACAAGTGTCCTTTCCTGTTGCCAGTATTCTCTTGGTCTTCCTTAAGCCAGCAACAAGAGCAACATACAGTTCCAAATGAAAACACTTTTCCATATGGTCTGCTTCTTGATCTTTGGACCCTTACTCTTGTCCACTGACAAAGGTTTTGGACTACCTGGCCTTACTATCAGAGTCCGGTTTAAGTTACTCTTCTATCAAAGTCCACTTGGCCGCCATCTCTGCCTTCCATGAACCTCTAGATGGCAGGTTACTGTACCAACATCATCTAGCTAAGATGTTTTTGAAAGGAATGTTACATACTAAACCTCCTATTAGAAGACCCACTCCTCCGTGGGATCTCAATTTTATGATACAAAAATTGACCCTCGAGCCATTCGAGCCAGCGGCCACTTGTGACCTCCGTTTCCTTTCATGGAAAACGCTATTTCTCGTGGCTATCACTTCAGCTTGTCGTAGTTCCAAGCTTCATGCCCTCATGTGCAGGGAACCTTACCTAATCTTCCACAAAGATAGGGCCGTGCTCCTTACCAACCCTTCCTAACATACTTTGAACCAATCTTTGGAGTTACCGGTCTACTAACCTGCATACTCCAATGAAGGTGAACATCTCTTACATACTTTAGATGTCCATCATATACTACGCTATTATACTAATCAAACTCAGTCGATCAGGGAAACGTCTCAATTATTCGTCACTTTTGCCTCTGGCATAGAAGGGCTTCCAGTTGCTAAATGAGCCCTTTCTTCCTGGTTGGCGAATTGTATTATGTTTTGTTACAAAAAATACAAGAAGACTTTACCGGGACCTGTCCAAGCCCATTCCACTGGAGCTATGGCCACTACTGCGGCTTGCTTTAAAGGTGCCTCCATGTTGGATATCTGCAATACAGCTACCTGGTCCACAATCCATGCATTCACAAGCCATTACAATCTGGATATTGCTTCACGACGTAGGGCGGCCTTCGGCTGTGCAGTCCTACAAGGTCTTCTATCATAATTGTCCTCCCACATGGACATAACTGCTTGGAATTCTCCCAAAAGTAATGACCTACTGCAAGAGACCACTCCATGGAATATAGTACAGTTACATAAAATTTTACCGTAACAGTAGATCTTCATGGAGCGTCTCTTGCAGTAGGTACGATCTCACCTTCTATCCCCCTCCTTCGCTAGGAGAGCAAATTCTGGTCCAGTGACTTTGGGTTGGGACTCCTTGGTATCTCTGCTTCAACTCAGTCCTCGCTTTGCGAACTGAATCCAGCGGGGAACTGAGGATACCAGGGACTGCCCACACTTATATAGGAAACGTGAAGATGATGTCATGTGTGGGTGGTCCCTGGTACAAAACTGCTAGAAGAGCTGCCATGTTACAGCGACCTCTGCTGGAAACTCCCAAAAGTAATGACCTACTGCAAGAGACACTCCTCGAACATCTACTGTTATGGTAAGAGTTTTCGCAACTGTACTTTCTAGGAGTGGTATATGTTGTTCATCTACATGAACCCACCTGACCGCCCCGGCTTCGACGCACAACCCTCTGCTTCCAGTGATCAATATCTGGCATCAATAGGTGGAGCTGAGGGATACACCACCCGGGTGGGTGGGAGGAGACAGCTTTAAGACCTTCTGGCAAGATTTAAAGGGGGAAAGGGACATGCCAACAAGTGTGGATGAACAACATATACCACTTCTAGAACTACTGTTACAGGTGAGTAACCTGTTTTTTTTTTTTGTTTTGTTTTGTTTTTCTGGCCAGGTGTGTTCTGGTATCTCCACCCCAAGTCTTTTTCCCATCTATGTTGTAATGTTGTCGATATCTGAACTGTGTTTGGTTGAAGAACCCTATAGAGACAAAAGATTGTTGTTCGGCAGGTGTCTCTTTTTAGTTGTGGGTTTTTTTGCTGTTTCTTTCTACGCCCCCGGCCCCGGCCCCGGCCGGCTCCTTGTCTGGCTGCTGTCCCATTGCTTCAGCTCCTTCAGACCCTCACCCCTGTAACTCCCACGGCTTACCCCCCCCCGTGGTGGGGCAGCAGGGAGCCCCCTACTCACCCGCCGATTAGAATCCAGTTTGGGGTGTTACCTCCAGAGATGGAGCACTGGGAGACAGCCATCAAGCTGCAGCGACCAGCCACCAGGGTCTTTCCTAGTTTCTTCCCCCTTACGGAGTTCGGTGTGCAATGATGCCAGCGGCAGGCTCACCACGCACCTGCCCACGAAGCATCTGCCATGCTCCCACCCCACATTCTTGCGGCAGCGCACCGCCGAGCCCCAGCCTCTGGTCAGGTATGCGCTGACCGCAGATCACCCCCCTACCCCAGAGATGGAGAGCAGTCCGTTGGATGTTCAATCTATCTGCTCTCTGCTGACCCCTGGTGACCCGTGCTTGTTCCCGAATGTGTGGTGTGAGGTGTGGCGTCCAGCGCCTCAGCCCTCAGCGCCACCGAGCCGGTCTCTTTAGTTTCAGTTATTAGCTGCACCAAAGTATGGGTCTGCTTAGCCTCCCAACTAAGTCCACATCTGTCCTGGGAGTAGTGTCGGATTTGTAGGTACCTATAGTGGTCTTGTTTATCAAGGTGATACAATTGTTGTAAGTCATGAAAGGTTTGAAATATTCCCCCTTTATACAGCTGGTAGATATGCTGCAGGCCGTGCCTCCTCCTGCTTTCAAAGGTATGGTCTAATTTCACTGGGAGAAATGGGTCAAGAGAGGGTGTACATAGATACATAGATACATAGACAGTGTCGGCAGATAAGGGCCTATGGCCCACCTAGTCTGCCCATTTGAGCTTGTAAGTTCAGTTTGTTTTCCTAGAAGTCTATTTCCCCTTACCCCTGACCTCTAGAATTCCTTTTGTCTATCCCATGCATTCTTAAATCCCGTGATTGTTTCAGCCCCCACCACTTCCTTAGGGCTTAGGGCTTTGGCTGAGTCTCTGATCGAGGGGTCTCCTATCATTTCACACCATGTCTTTAGAATTAGTCTGGTGTATCTGGATGTGATAAGCTCTTCTATTTTGGACTTATTAGGAGGGGGTGTCCCTATAATTTCTTCTATCGCCGTAGCTGCTTCCCCCCAATTCAGTTGCCTTCCAATTGTTATCTGTGTTCTTATCCCACCACTGGAGAGCATGTGCTAATTGTGCAGCCTGAAAATATTTTTTTAAATCTGGAAGGGCTAGCCTTCCTCTTGTTTTAGTGAGCTGGAGAAGGCAATATGCCTTCCTGGGTCTCTTCCCTTGCCATAAAAAATGAGAGATCAGTTTGTCCCATTTCTGAAATTCTGCCACTGTAGGCGTGGCAGGGAAATTTTGAAAGAAATAAAGCGAGGCAGAATGTTCATTTTAATTGTTTCCACCCTTTGTATTAGAGGGATAGGAAGGTGTATCCAGTTTTGCAGATCCGTTTTCACTTTACGAATTAGGGGAAGGTAGTTCACCTCATAAAGCTGGGAAAGATCTTGGGGGAATCATGACACCTAGATATCTGAAGTTTTGTCTGTTCCACCTTAAGGGGAAAGTGGACTGTTAGTTCTGGGTTCGATTCATAATTCAGTTTGAGGACTTCCGTTTTGGAAGTATTTAATTTATAACCTGCTATGTCTTCCATATCTGAAAGCAGATCAAATAGTCTAGGTAGAGAAGTAGTGGGATGGGTCAAGTAGATTAATGATTAGTCCGCATAAAATGCAGTTTTATGTTCTACTCCTAAAATTTCAAAGTTTGTGATTCCTTTGTCTATCCGGATCGCTTTTGCTAGGGGTTCCGCATATAGTGCAAAAAACGGTGAAAGAGGGCATCCCTGACATGTACCCCATGTGAGGGGGAAGCGGGGGGAAGTGTAAAGAGCTGTAACCCAGTCTCTAAATTCTATTGGGAAATTAAAATATTTAAGTGTGTATCTTAAGAATTTCCACGACACTTGATTGAATTGCCCTTTGGGCGTCCATGCTCAAAAGAAGTAGGGGTGTTCTATTTTTTCCCGATAGGTAAAGGGTTCTTTTAATGTTATCAGTAGTTCTCCATCGAGGTACAAGTCCGGGGTGTAATACTGACTACTATATACTGAACACCCCACCAAGTTCCTCTAACCATAGCCAAGGTTCCTGCTTTATTCTGATAAGTTTCTTGTAGCTGGAATGCTGAATAGTTGGGGATTAATACATTAGTACTTCTCTTCCTACCCGTTTGATGGGAGCTAGCCACCACTGTGGACATCACAAATTTAGTCAACTTCTGGTGTTCTGCTGAACTTGAGTGTTTCTTCAAGTAATATCATTTGTGGGTGAGTTTTCTACAGTTGAGTTGTAATTTTTCGCCTTTTAATGGGGTTGCTCAGTCCATTTATGTTTTGGGTTATCACTTTAATATTAAGGATTTGTGTCATGGGAAGGAATAAAATAAGGTCTCGCCTCCATCTCCTAAGGGGGATGTTAGGGTGTGGTGATTGCTGGCTATCTCCATTGGCTTATCTGTTAACTGAAAAATGCTGATTCATCTATATATCTCCTTTTGTGTCCTACCTTGGATCGTTTTTTGAAGCATAGAACTATTTACATATAGCACTACTCCCCTAATAATACTGAACCTTTGGGGCTGTAACCAATGCCCAAACTTCAAATAACACTTACCAAAATTGTAAACCAGTTGTATACAATACTGGATCAAGTGCACTATATACATCTTAACTAATGTGACTTTCATGGTCGATGTTGTGAACATGGACTCTGGCGAAACAGGTTGCCGCCAGTGGAGGTGTGTACTTATTTTATTTATTTTATGTATAGAGGATTCGGAAAGTACCTTTGAGTCAGACTGCTTTACAAAGGTTCCATGTCACAGAAAGTAGAAACAATACAACATCACATAGCAAATCAAAGCAGGACACAAACAAGCTTGTTGCAAAAAATACAGTAAAAGGCTAACAGTCAGATACTAGGAGTAAATAGTACAGGTATCGAGCAGATACGTATATAAACTCAAGTATGGGGCTAATCCGGCAGATTCAGGTTGGGGGACTGATGGGGAGGAGGGATAAGCTGGCCAGAGGCCTTAGTTAGGGGAGAGAGGGGGACAGGGCAAGGTTCAATGGCAGTCACAGGGGTTAGAGGACTGGAGATGGTCCCTAAGATAAGTTTTGAAGGGGCCAATTCTGTTCTCATTTGTGAGTGAGTTGGGCAGGCTATTCACCTAAAAAGGGTCTCTGTAACTAAAGGACCTTTGGAATTGGGAGGTTCGGCAACGGGGAACCAAGAGGAGCTGCTTGCCTGAGCTTCGGGTGAGCTTATGTGATGGAGCCGGATGGATTAAAGGGGTGAGACCGGGGGGGAGGGTGAGGGCGATCTCTTTGGCCATGAGACAAGTGTGGAACCTGATTCTGTTATCGAGGTTAAGCCAGTTAGTAGCATTATATAATGAGCAGGTGTGGATGAGATGGTCATAGCCCAGGATGAGGTGACAGGCTTTGTTAAGGGAGAGACGGAGTCTGTGTAGGGCCGAGGTGTTTGCTGTGCTATAGGTAAGTATACCATAGTTGAGAAGGGAGAGGACCGAGGAAGAGACAGCGAGACGAAGGGCGCCAGGAGTAAGACACTGTTTGAAACAATGGAGGATGCCATTGAGGGTGGTAGACAGATAATGCATGTGTTGGTGGAAGTTAAGGGCCAGGTCTAGGGTGACGCCCAGGTATTTAAAGGAGTCCACTTGCTCAAGTGGGGTCAAATTGGCAGTTAGAACTTGGGGACAGTGCTCCTTCCAGGAGTTCAGTGGGTGTGAGAAAAACATAACTTTAGTCTTCTTGTAGTTTAGAATAAGGCGCTGCGTGGAGAACCACTTTTCAGCATCACTGAAAGAGGACTGGAGAGAGTGGAGGAGTTGAATGGGGTCAGGATTGGAGGAATATGGGACAGCATCATCCGCGTAGAGTAGGAGATTGCCAGAACAGGACAAGGGGAAGGAGTTAAGGAAGAGACTGAATAATAGTGGTTCGAGGATGGACTCCTGTGGTACACTGGTGCGGACTGGCAGCCTGTTGGATACAGTGGTACCAGTTTTGACCTGCTGGAATCTGTCCGACAAATAGTCGGTGAACCAGCAAAGGGCGTCCTGTGAGAATCTGGTATTGGAGAATGTAGTTAGTAAGAGGGAGTGGCTGACGGTGTCAAACGCCTTAGTGAGGTCAGTGGAGATAGCACCAGAGATATGGCCTCTGTCTAAGGTGGAGTGGACGTGTGCGGTGAACTGCAGGAGGGCTGTAGTAGTACTGTGTCCTTTGTGAAAGCCATATTGCTGTTTGGAGAGTAGGTTGTGTTTGTTGAGGTAGTCAGTGAGCTGATCCGAGACAATACGTTCAAGAGCCTTAGATAGGGGAGGAAGAAAAGAGATGGGGCGGTAGTTGTTGGTGGTGGTGGTACGATCCCTGCTTTTACATATGGGGGTAATGGAGATAGATTTGCAGCGGGTAGGGAATTTCCCTTGGCATAAAGAGCGGCTGAGAATGTGGGTGAGGGGGGGTTGAGTACCTCTTGAAGAGTGAGCCGGAGAAGTCTGAGGTCTAAGGAGTCACTACTGTAATGGGAGTGGCTTAGGGCTTTTTTGAGGTAAGGCTCTGCAGACTTGGCGGTGATGCATCGTAGGTGAAAGGGAGGGGCTGCTGGGGGGGAAGTAGGGGAGCAGGTATGGGGTGGGTCAAAGAAATTAGGAGGGAGGACATGACTGAGGTTGGCAAAGGCGCAGTTAAAGGCTGTGGCTATACCAGTGGGATCAGAGGTCCGGCATTGTCGACCATGATCTGATTAGGGGCAGGGTGTTGCCGAAGTGCACCTAGAGGTAGAGTTTCCCCCCATAAGGAAAGGGTGAAGCAAAAGGAACAGTTAAGGGAGAACAAAAATTAGCCCAGTTGATTCTAGGAAGGGGGAAAGTGAAAAAGGGGCATATTCCCGAAACGCCTGGCGTCTCAGGTCCCTCCCCCTGTCCACCCCCTAAGGTTTTCCATGAAGAGGGGATTAATATAAGTTCGATTCTGTAATATGTAATCCTGTAAAGTTCAAAAATATTGTTCTTAAATGAGGAAGCCTATATAGTTACAACTCTTGTTATGGATCTCCTTGATCCCCAGAGAAACCAGCACCCTTCAATTCTGTATCGATCTGTTTCTGTCCAATGCCCCGCTGAGCCACAACTGAAGTTTTGGATAGCAGAACTTACCAGTTGACATCTGGTGGCTTGTTGCATCATTGCATTACACAGCTAAAAGCAAAGAGAAAGCAGGCACACCAGAAAATACAAGGGGGGGGGGGGTGAACAGAATCTGCCACAGCCTCGATGAGCAGGCCTCTGTGGCAGCAGGAAACAGTAAAATAAAATGGAAGTTAAAAAAAATGACAGTATACTAATAATTCTAATGTCAGATGAGATTGCTTTTCTGTGACCTATGAACTGACCTGCTTTCTTGTGACCTGTGAACTGACTTGCCTCTCTTCCCTTCTGTTTTGCAGTTTGCAATGAGATCGATCAGTGGCCACTCCCAGTGCCGGGACAAATGCTCAACCTCCCTGTGATGGGGATAGTCATGCAGGTACGGGGTTCGTGGTAGAGTTTTAAAGAATGAACAAATGCCTCTTGGAGTCATCCTGTAGAAACCGGGCACCTAGGTGCATACTGTTCATGAACAGCGTCTTTGTGTAGCAATGTTCTGATCATCCAGAATCCCAGTCTGACCAGTATACCTTGGCAAAAAAAAAAAAAACACACAGGAGGAGCTCTCTATCACTGGACATGCCACTATCACTGGATTAGCAGAGAACAAATGAGTAGGTACGCATTCATCAAAACAGTTTAATATGTTGCATCCCCAGGAATCCGGTCTCGCTCCAGCTGTAGTGCTGGAAACAAAGCACAAGCAATGCAGGGAACAGGACCACCACCTTGAAGAAGCGGGAATGACGTGAAAAAACAGTTGGTGTGTGAAAGGTGGTCAGTGATGCAAGTTAATAGGGACTTCGAGGGATGTCTCTTGTGGTATGAGAGGACTGGGAACTGAAGCTGAGCGGTTCTGTCTGCCCAAACCTCAGGAGTGGACTCTTATGCCATAAGAGACATCCCTTGGAAGCCCTATTTATCTTGTATAAATAAGTCGAGTTTGGCTCAAACGACTAATAGTAAGATTAGAGTTTTTTTTTTTTTTGTTTGCCGTTCTTCCCTCTGGCGCTGAGATGGAGCACTCCCCTCCTAAGGCTCCTGCATGAGAGCACACTGTACACAGGATAAGAGGTACAGTGGCTCTGTGCTTCGATTGACACAATCACCTTAGTGATCTATAATGTGGATAAAGAGCCTTTGCACAAACAATGAAGGTCCATGTATTAAACTGATAAGATGATTGTGTAGCGCACTTGGTCCCTGTATTACACTGATACGATGATTGTGTAGCACACTTGTTCCCTGTATTACACTGATAAGATGATTGTGTAGCACACTTGTTCCCTGTAGTTTATAGTGATACTGGCCTGGTTGTGGCGGGGGACCCTAGGGAGTGAGTGAAGCTGGCTGAGGTTGGGAAGGATGGCCCACTTATAGTACTGCAGTCATGAAGACCTTGGTCCGACCCAAGAATGCCAACAGTGTGGTCCCATGCTACGGAACCATGATGTTCCCTAGCAAGCTGCCACTGAACAGTGCAGTGAAACTTGTCTACTGAGGACCCCTTTGGAACCAAAAAATCTGTCCTGAATATCAATTTTTCCTGAAAACGCCAGTTGCATATTTCTTGTGAAACTGCATTCAGGACTACAAGAAATATCCCTAAGATCACAATGTCCATTTCTGCCAAAGGTGGCCATTTTGTAATGAGGTTAAGCAGTGGAATACTTGGACTTCTAAAAGCACTGTTGGCAGAATTGATTTCTTAACTGCAGTGTCCTTAATGGGCAAGTCTGTATTGCTTGAACAGACTCTAAAACTGTGGGTTTAATGTCCTTCCTTCCTTTCTCCCTTTCCTTCCCTCCCTAGATCTTCTGACCTGCTTACAGCTATATTCTAGGGGGCTCAAGGTGCACTATAGCATGAAACAAACTTTGTAGAAAGCTGCAATGTAGTTCTTTCTTGTAGTGAAAAGCATTTTTCTGTTTTTTTTGTGCGTCTTACTGACAGTCGTTAAAGTACAACTTGCGTGGTGCATTGAAATAGTGAGGTGTCCTGTTATTAATGTAACCCTGAAGACCAGCTGTGAATCAGTCCAGAGATTCTCCAGTTTATATTTACGGCTGGCAGTATTGTGGAGACCCAATAAAGGGCATAGACCAGGGGCAGATCTTCAAAACATTTTGCCCGTGCAAATTGTGTGGTTGCTGCAGCATAATTAAACACATTTTTGTTGGCTGTAAACAGACTGCCTGGAATTTCTAGGGACATCACTGGAGTTGGTCAATGTTATCAGTTCTGCCAATGCCCCTGGAGACTCTAGAAGTCATTGTTCTGCAAATAAAAAGGCTTGTTTACACGGCAGCATTTTGCACCGCATCAGCCCAAGAGCACAGGTTGTTGCGGTGAAGATGCAGCTGTATGGATATGTACTTGATTGAGGTAAAACAATCGGTGCTCCTCACCTCGAGCTGCTGCAGAGTAGGGGACATATTCCGGAGCAAATGGTGTAGGCAGCCATATGGATAGGCTGCACTGCTCACTCCAACGCACCAGGAACATTCCCAGCATTCTCTTCTGCCCTCCCATGATGCCGCAGCCCACAAGGAAGTAGCAGACATTTGATTGCATGTTTGTAATAAACTAACCTATTTGCGTCAGTGTGTTCATTTTATGTATTTTTTATTTATTTTCTTCTTCCCTGTGCTCTGATTCAGGCCTGGGTCCTGTCCACTGCCCGGGTTCCCTTTTGTATCTCCCAACCCCTGCTGCTGCCTCGGTTCCAGTTTACACCCCCCTCCCGCCATTACCCTTGGTTGCTGTTCATATCTCCAACCCACTGCCGCTGCTCCTGATTCCCATCTCGCTCATCCCCCCCCCGCTACTGCCCCCCGTTCCCGTCTATGTCCTCCTTCACACTACATCAGCAGGCAGCCAACTGCCCCCCAAAATCATATCCCCTCTCCAGTGCGTCTTGCATAAGCGCTAAGAAGGGCCATGTAAACACAGCATAGGATCATCTCTGGAGATCGGGGGATCAGTGGAGCAGACCTGAAGCCACAGCGAAGCGGCCATGTAAACAGGCCTATTGTGTTCTAAAATGTGCTGGAGCAACCAAATAGTGTATTCCACTAAATATGAGGCTCACAGACCATCAGTCGGGCGGCTTATTTGGAAATGATTCCCTTATGAGCCACATCTAGTACCGCTGGCCATTGAGTGATGAATTAAAGGGGAAGAGTCATATATAGTGGCCATCATATGAAAGCCCATGAAAAATTCCCTCAAACGAGGTATTGAGCTCACCTGGAACTGGGCGCAGTCTGGGGATATACATTACTAAGTCTCGTTAGTACTGATACTGTAGTGCCACTGCTTTGTTGAACCCATGTGATGTCATGGAGGAATAAGCTGTACCTATCTACATGTAGTCAAGCACAGCTTGGTCCTGCGTGACATCACAAGGTGTCATACCATGAATGGTGGTCATGTAGTAGCAATATTGAACAGACCTGTTCATGGATATTTCTGGTGTGCCGCTAGCTGTAGGTAAGCCCAATACTTCATTTGAGCGAACTTTTCATGTCCTTTCTATTTGTGATTGTCACTGCGCATGAATGTCCCCTGTTAAGAAGACCCTCCTATTTCTATATGCTCCAGACCACCAGCTCCTCTCCACTGAGGCATACCTTCTCTCTGTCCCCCTGTTAACTGTGGACTTGTCCCTTGGTGAAGGCATTTAAGAGGGTACTTGCATCTTACCTATTTTCATCACGCTTACCCAGATTATGCATGACTATCTTAGGATATTGGTTATATAGTGCATTTTAATTGTTTATTTTCTTATTCTTTTGTATAATTTTATTTGACTTCTGTGTTTCTGTACTTCCTTTATGTTACCACATCATGTAAAGGGTTCCGAGTTCTGGGGCTAGGCTGCTTTTTCTAAAGTTGTATTTTATCTCCTGTTGTCACTTGACCTGTCCCCTTCCAGACTGGTCACCCAGCACCATCACTCAGCTTCTCTGGGACTTTCTTCGAGCTCTGACTGTCCTTTGCCACAGGACTCTGCATCCGTGGTTGGGATTTTTTATGTCATTTCTCCCCTAGGCCCAACAGTGCATGCAGCGATGCATTGTGTGTACTCCACCTCCGTGGGGATGCCCCCCCAGGATCTGGCGGGTGGTATTCCTTTCCCATTGCACTGCCGTAAAGATTCCTCGAAGTGGCAACTGCCTAGCAGGATGCGTGTCACCCTCTCCGAGAGAGGAGAGCTGTCTGTGGACACTCAATCCTCCCTCCCTCAGCCAGCCCAAGTCCATTCCTGAACCTGGGTTGCTGGTGTGGAAGGTGGTGTGGCAACCAGTGCCTCAGCCCACCATGCCACAGGGTCGGCCCTACTAGAAAGATAGAGAATGATGGCACAAAAAGACCAGAGGTCCATCTAGTCTGCCCAGAGTTCCCCATCTGCCCCCGGACATATTGTCCATATGGGATTTTATCCTTCTTGGTCTCCTGTCCCAGCAATGCTTGAAACCATCTATGGTCTTGGTGCCCACCGCCTCTGCTGGCAGACTGTTCCATGGCTCCACCACCCTTTCCATAAAGTAGAACTTACTCACATCCCTCTTAGACCTTCCCTCTGCCAGTTTCCACACGTAACCTCAGGTTCTTGACTCTACTCCTGTTCGCAGTTCACCTTGTTTATTCCCTTCAGGAACTTGAAGGTTCTAGTCATATCTCTCTATTTTCACCTGGTCTTCAGTCAATACAGGTTCAGTGCCTTGAGATGATCTTTGTAAGATTCGCTCTGTTGACCCCGAATCATCTTGGTCACCCTACACTGCACTGTCTCCAGCCTGCCCTTGTTCTGGCATAGGTGAGAACTCTAGAACTAAGCACAGTATTCCAGGTGCGGCCTCATCAATAACCAATGTAGAGGTAGTAGTACTTCCGTTTTTATGCTGTCAATACCGTTTCATTTTTTTTTTTTTGGCTGGGCTCTGCATCTGCTAGCCATCTGTCACCTGCACGCTGCACCCTTCGCCACAGGACAGATCCTACCCCTGAACACCATGGGCTTACCCCCCCAAGGGTGGGTCTTCGGGGGGAGATGTGTTAATCTCCTGACAGACGCAAGCAGGTAGCACGGGAGCAGGAGCCCTGGTGACAGTGCGTGGTCTGCTACATGGGGCAAATGTCATCCTGGGAAGGCTGAATCTCCTGTTTTTCTCCCCAGGAGGCGTGTCGTGCAGTGACGTTAAGGCGGCACACCGAACATCTGACACATCTCCCAACTAGAACAGGCAGTGGCAGCTATATTCACCCTGGCCTCCACCAGAAGTTAATCCGCACGGTCACACACCCTTCTCCCCAGAGGAGGAGGAGAGCAGTATAGGATGCTCAATCCCCCGGCTGGCCATCTAACATCCCGAGTCCAGATTCGAACCTGGGGCTTTGGCACACAGGTGGAAATCCAACCCCTGCACCAGCAGGCAGGATTGTAAGTACCCTTTATGATACATCACAGCATCCTATTAGCATTAATATAGGACTTGTTACACTGGCATGATTGTTTGAGGGAGTCACTAATGCTGACTCCCAAATCCCTTTCCTCTGCCATAGTTTTCAGTTTAACCCCTTCTATCCAGTACTGTGTCTTGTTTTTTTTTTTCCGTAGGTGAATAACCGTGCATTTTTTGGCACTGAATTTTAACCCTTGCAGGGCTGCTGCCTGATATATCAGTCCAGAACTCCAATACATTTTTATTCTGTCAGCAGTCTAAGGGTTAAATGCCAAACCTTAGACCTCCTCTCTAGCCTTTTTAGGTCCCTCTGCATCTCCCTGATCACTTCGTCACTATCTACTCTACGGTAGATCTTTGTCTCATCTGCAGAGAGACAGAACTTGCCCTGAATGCCCTCTCCATTGTCACTTATAAACATATTGAAGAGGGCAAGCGCAACGATTGGATTTCCTCTTGCGATGCTGATGACCCAGGTTCGGGAGTCTGCCTGGAATTTGGAGGGCCGGCCAGGGGGAGAAGGATCGAGCATCCGGGGGACTGCTCCCCTTCTTTGAAGGGAGTGGGGAAGAGTGTCTGGTGCTTTCAGGAACTCTGGCAGAGACTGGGGGTACCGTTGCAGCTGGCGCCGTCACTTGGGGGACGGGGCAGATGCTGGACGTCATTGCACGTCCCCCGCCTCCAGGATCCAACAAAATAATTGCGGCTGCTTCAGTGACGCCGCACATCTCTGGCCCCGATCGCCTGCCGGGCTCCTGCTGGTAGACCTAGTTTCAGGTCCATCGTTCCCAGCCTGACTCCGTGCCCCTCCCTGGGGGGCAGTCCAAGGAAGCAATGCTGGTCGGTGACCCCTGCCGGTATCCTTGTACTGGTGTCATGAGGGATCATGCCGGCAAGATGGCCCCACCCTAGCTGTTAAGCCAGGGGGATTGCCGAGCAGAGGTAAGTCCTGGGGGCGAGGTGCGGGCCTGGGAGAGTTGAGACTGAGCTCAGGGCAAGCCGCAGAAAAAAACCATAAATAATAATAAAAAAGAAAAAAAACATATTGAAGAGGACAGGACCCAAGACAGCTCACTGTGGCATCCCACTCGTGACCTCCATCTTTTCCAGTTTGACTCCATTTACTACCCCCCTCTGCTGTCTCTCCTTCAGCAGTTTCCTACCCATCTAACTATGTCCCTAGCCATGTCCAGGTTCTTCAGCTACTTCAGCAGTCTTTTGTGTGGCACAGAGTTGAAAGGCTTGCTGAAATCTGAATAAATCCAATGTGGCCCTTACCTACTACCTTTGTTACCCAGTCAAAGAAAACTGTCAGGTTCATCTGACAAGACCTCCCTGCCAGAAACCCATGCTGTCTACTATCCTGTGGAACGTTGCTCCCTAGATAGTCCACAAGGTCGTCTTTGATCAGTGACTCTATCAGTTTACCCACTGCAGAGGTAAGGCTGACAGGTGTGTAACAAACAGATCTGTAAGCGCTAGGGTGGTTTTCAAATAAAAAATGCATTGCTTTGCCTAAGAACAACAACCATTTAGGTTTACCTAGTACTGTGGAGACAGAGTCCTCATGAGGTCTGTGTTGCCCACCCGTTTTGCCATGCATCAATGATTACACCCAGTTTGAGTATGGATGCACATACAGACTCCACTTATCCTTTTGTTACTCGTAATAAGTAGCCCTGAGTGCACTCTTCCCTTTCCCATAAACGACTAACTTTTTTTTATCTGAAGTGCACAATTTAATAGGTGTGGTTAGTAGACTGAAGCATCCGCCGCCCACTGCTCTTATGAGACAGCATTCCTTTATCAGGAATGGAAGAGCAGTGTCCTGGATGACTCTGAAATTCTTGTTTAGTGAATTTGGTTTAAAGAACTGCACTGAGCCGGCACGTCATTTTTTCCCATTAGAAGCTGATATTTAAACATTGGTTACCATTCTGTTAAGGTCCCGTCTTTGCAGACCTTTCAGTGTACACCGTAGGTGTTTCTGATTTGCGCACGAGTGGTTAGTACCAGTTCAGAATTGTACAGTAAGATGCAGTGTATATCCCTTTCAGCCACAAACTTGTATAGTAGAACATACGAACATATGAAATTTGCAAGCAGATAAAGGCCTAGAGGTCTATCAAGTCTGCTCGAATGTGCAGCTAGCACCCCTTATTCTGCAGCTGCCCTTCCCTTCCACCCTTCCCTTGACCCTCCCCCTTGCCGTGTCCTAGCTCCTTTTGAAGCAGTTCACTGTTCTACTGGATACCACTTCTGCTGGTAACGCATTCCACCCTCTCCATAAAAAAGTGTCTCCTCATCTCCCTCCTGAAATTGCCTCCCTCCAGTCTCATATCATGGCCCCGGGTGTCCCTCCCCTCACTTACTTTGAACAGCCCCTCCGTACCTGTCTTGTTTTGTGAAACCTCCTCCCCCACCCAGGGACCACCAGGGCCACCGCCGCTACCTCAGAGGTTGCCAAGAAAGAGGAGCAGCTGGACCAAGGTGGGCTTAGGGAGGGAGAGGGTGGTAGAACAGAGGTGCATCCCTCCAGCTGTACCACTCCACAGTTCATACGGTCTTCTGGTGAATAGTGGTTCCTCTATGGAGGCACCTGCAGTGGAGACCAAGGAGGATGCTGCGAATCTCCACAAAGGAGACCCACAGGAGGGTGGTACGGGACCCCATGGGGAAGGAAACAACTCCTGGTGGGGGACTCAATCATAAGGGGTAGAAATGGGGGAGGAAGAGGAGAGGGAGGGAGGTAGGTAAGGTGCCTGCCTAGTGCCATGGCTTGGAGGGACAGGAAGCGAATCCTCAGGATTGTGGGAGCAGCTGCACGAGGGAGGGAGCTGGATGTCATTGTCCACCTAGGGACAAATGACCTGGCTAGGTATGGCATCAGAGCAGTGCAAGAGGAGTTTTTAGAGTTGGGGAAGGGGCCTTAGACAAGCAGCGCATACGGTAACCTTCTCGGAGGTGCTGCCTGTCTATGGCAAGGGTGATGCTAGGAGATTCCACACCATGGAATTCAATGAATGGTTGAAAAACTGGTGTGGAGCTCAGGGTTTTGGCTTCACTGGGGACTGGGGAGCCACGTGGAGGGATGCAAGCCTTTACTGGTGCGATGGTCTGCATCTGTCCAGGGGGGAACCAGGATCCTAGCTGATAGGTTTCAGTGCTTCATTGGCAAGCATTTAAACTAGCCAAGGGGGGAGGCACTGAAAAGGAACAGGGAAATCCTAGCCTCCCCAACAAAATACGGTAATTAGTGAGGTAAACGCCAAGGTAGACAAGTCATTAGGGAGCAGGACAGAGGTAAATGCAAAAAAAGGCAAAGGCAGTAAGGACAGGGATGGGGCTAAAAGGGGTAAGGCCATCAAAAATTGGAGGGTGATGAGTACCAATGCCCGTAGTCTGTGTAACAAGCTCCCTGAACTAGTGGCCTTGATGGAAGAGGGATGCCTGGATATTGTGGCAGTCACAGAAACATGGTACACAGAGAACTGTGACTGGGATGTCAGCATACCAGGATACACAATCTACAGGAGGAACAGGGAGGATAAAAGAGGAGGAGGAGTAGCTCTCTATGTAAAGGAAGGAATCAAAGCAACAGAACTAAAGAGTAAACAGGGAGCAGATGAGGCACTCTGGGTCACCCTGGAGACAGGAAATGGCACCACAATCCGCATGGGGATTGTATACAGACCCCCATCTCAGGGGGGAGTGAATGGACAAAGAAATGATAGAAGGCATCCTTGGAATGGCAGAAAAAGGGGAGAGATTGTTGACGGGGAACCCGAATATGCCAGATGTCAACTAGAGTACCTTTGCTGCAGGCACATCCATGAGTAGGGTCATTCTTGATGCCCTGCAAGGGGCACGCCTCAGACAGCTAGTATTGGAACCCACTCAGGAGGGAGCAATCTTAGACCTGGTACTCTCAAATGGGGACGGAGAAAGAATCTCGGATTTAGAAGTGGGTAGCCATCTGGGAACAAGCGAGCACCAAACAGTATGGTTCATGATAAACACAGTCATAGAGTCATGCCATACAAAAGCAAGAGTAGTGGACTGTAGGAGGGCTGAACTTTGGGAAAATGAGAGAGTGCCTCAGAAAAGCACTAGCAAACAGGCAAGAAAGAGGGGTGGAGGAACAATGGGGAGTAATCAAAACAGCCATCACAGAGGCAACAAACCTTTGTGTGAAGCAAATCAACAAAACACAATGAAGGAAAAAAAATGCCATGGTTCTTAAAAGTGGAGGCTGGGAAGGTTAAGGAGAAAATGATAGCATTCAGGAAATATAAGGAAACACAGAAGGAGCAGGACAGAGAACTTTCATCAGTTAAATCAGAAAGAGGCAGGGAAGGCAGTCAGAATAGCAAAGGCCGCTGGCCCGGTGGTGCAGAGGGTTGAGGCGCTGGACGCCACACCTGGTACACACCGACCTGGGTTCGGGAGGCGAGCCAAGGTCGCGACAGGTCGCAGGGGAGGAGAAGGGATTGAGCGCCCAATGGCCGCCTTCCTCCGGGTTGGGGACCCTTGCTCTCCGCCATACCGCCACCTGTTGGGGAAGCTCAGGGTGGTTGGTGAGGTTGAGGAGAGCCGGATGCAAAACGGGGGTGGATGTTGGCGGAGGGCCAGCTTCGACGTGCGTCTCTACGCATGCCGGCAGCCTTGCTCCTCATTGCATGCTGACAGGGGGAAAATACATCTCGGAGGAAAAAAGCCCTGCAGCCTACCTAGATGACATCCTTTGGAGCCAGTCTCACCACCCGCCGACCGAACAGGGCAGACCTCGCTCTACAGCTCACTGCAGGACAGAGGGAGGTGGGTGGGGACCTCTCCCCTGCCCGGGGGGTAATCCGGGCCGTTAATGGAGGTCCATTTGGCAGTGAGGGTGGTACTCTAGAGGCAGACCCTGAGTGTCGGTAGGGTTGAGAGGGTGATACTCCTTGGGGGACCGAAGGAGTGGAAGGTTGAGGGACAGTAGACGGAAAAACAATAAGTTGGAAAAAAAAAAAAAGAATAGCAAAGGCCCAAACTGAGGAAGGGATAGCCAACTCTGTTAAGAAGGGGGATAGGACCTTTTGTAGGCACATTAGGGAGCGAAGAAAGACCAAGGGAGGGATACTGAGGCTTAATAAAGGGGAGGGAATGTGGGCAGAGGGTGACAGTGAAAAAGCAGGGATACTGAACGAATATTTCTGCTCCGTATTCACAAAGGAAGATGAAGGGGAGGTACCTAAACCAAACAAGAGAAACACTCTGGAGATGGGGCTCGATACCAGTCCATTTACAGAAGAAAGGGTTCTTTCTGAAAGAACTAGTAAAATTGAAGGTGGACAAAGCAATGGGGCCTGATGGGATTCATCCAAGAATTCTAAAAGAACTAAGGGTAGAACTAGTGACACCACTGACTACTCTCTTTAACAAATCATGGGAGGATGGGGTAGTACCTGAGGACTGGAGAAGGGTGGATGTGATTCCTTTTCACAAAAGTGGGAGCAGGGCAGAGGCAGGAAACCGAAGACCAGTTAGTTTGACCTCAGTGGTAGGGAAAATGATGGAATCACTTCTGAAGGAAAGAATTGTTGAGTACCTAGAGGCCAGTGGGGCATAGGACACAAGGCAGCATGAATTCACAGTGGGAAGGTCGTGTCAGACGAATCTAATAGATTTCTTTGACTGGGTGACCAAAGTAGTAGACCAGGGAGGGGCTGTGGACATGGCCTACCTAGATTTTAGCAAGGCATTTGATACAGTCCCACACAAAAGATTAATAAACAAGTTAGCCAGCCTTGGAGTGGGTCCCACGGTGGTAGCCTGGATAAAAAATTGGCTGGACAACAGGACGCAAAGGGTAGTAGTAAACTGAGTCCACAGTGAAGAAAGGAGGGTTACTAGCTGGGTACCGCAGGGTTGAGTACTGGGACTGGTCCTTTTTAATGTCTTTAGAAGTGACATTGTAGAAGAACTGAAAGGAAAAGTATGTCTGTTTGCAGACGACACAAAGATCTGCAACAGGGTTGATACACAAGATGGAGTGGAAAGGATGAGAAGGGACTTGGCAAGATTGGAGGAATGGTCAAATGTATGGCAGCTTAGATTCAATGCAAAGAAGTGCAAGGTAATGCACCTGGCAAACAAAAACCCAGGGGAAGAGTGCACAGTGGTGGGTGAGATACTGACAACAGTAAAAATGGAAAGGGACCTGGGGGTAATTATATCAGATGACCTAAAGGTGGGCAAACAATGTGAGAAGGCATTAAGGAAGGCTTGGGGGATACTGGGATGCATAGGGAGAGGCATCACCAGTAAAAAACAGGAAGTTGTTAATCCTCTGTACAGATAGTTGGTGAGACCCCATCTGGAGTACTGTGTGCAGTTCTGGAGACCCCATCTCCGCAAAGACATAGACAGAGTGGAGGCTGTCCAGGGGAGGGCAACCAAAATGGTGCAGGGTCTGCACCAGAAGACATATGAAGAGAGACTAAAGGAGCTGAATATGTATACCCTTGAGGAAAGGGGGGGGGGGAACATGATAGAAACTTTCAAGTACCTCAAGGGAATCAACAAAGTCCAAGAGGGTAGTATCTTTCAGAAAAGAGAGTGCAGGAACAAGGGGCACAATTTGAAGATAGAGGGGATGGCTCAGAGATAATGTGAGGAAGTATTTTTTCACTGAGAGGGTTGTGGATGCATGGAACAGCCTTCCTGAGGAGGTCATGGAGTCAAGAACAGTGGGGGAATTCAAGAATGCATGGGACAGACATAAGGCAGTACTAGTGGGGGCTAGGAGGAAGTAGGCTGTTGGTTAACTAGGATCTGCAGCTTATCTGTTAGGTAGGAAAATGGGTAGACTAGGTGGGCCAAGTGGTCCTTATCTGCCGTCAGATTCTATGTTTCTTTGTTTATTCCTTTCATGTACTTGAAGGTTTCAATCATGTCCCCCGTCCCTCCTCTCCTCCAGCGAGTACATGTTCAACTTCCTCAGTCTCCTCTCATATGGTAAGTTCCCCAGCCCCCTGATCATCTTTGTTGCCCTGCGCTGCACCCCAGTAACTTAATGTCCCTTTTCAGATACGGGGCCAGTACTGCACGCAGTATTCCAGAAGTGGTCTAACTAATGATCTATACCGTGGCAGAATCACCTCCCCTCCTCCTCGAAGATATACCCCTAGCAAGGCAACCCAGCATTTTGTTGGCCTTTGCAGCTGCCTTCCTACATTGTGCCGAGTTGTTCATTGACCCTGTAATGAGCACCTCTAGATCCTTCTCCTCCTGTCTCTGCTAGCTGCACTCCCCCCAGCTGTTAACTCCTCCTTGGGTTTTTCACCCCAGAATGCCACACCTTGTACTTTTTGGCATTGAACCCAAGTTGCCAGGCGTCTGACCAGGTTTCCAGCTTTGCCAGATCATCCTGCAGCCCCTGCCATCTCCCTAGGTCATCCACCACTGCTCTCATCTTGATGTCGTCAGCAAACAGACTAGTCTTGCTCTTGATGCCCAATGATATGTCTGCAATGAATATCCCAAACAACACTGGTCCCAACACCGAGCCCTGCAGAACACTGCTCATCACTACCCTTGGGGATTAGAGCTTCCCACCCACCACCACTCTCTGTTGCCTTCCCTGAAGCCAGTTCCCTACCCGTCTCTCCAGCTTTGCACCCATCCATGTGCCTTCTACCTTACTTCCCAGCCTCCCACATGGCACCAAGTCAAATGCCTTACGGGACATCCACTGCATACCCACCGTCCACCTGCCTAGTTTACCTAGTCATAGAACTCCACCAGGTTGGTTTGGCAGGATCTGCCACATACAAAGCCATGTTTGCTGTCCTGTAGTCCTTTGGCCTCCAGGAGGGCCACCAGCCTCTCCTGCAGGATAGTCTCCATCAGCTTGCCCATGATGGCTGTGAGGCTCACCAGTCTGTAGTTCCCCGGTTCATCCTTGTGGCTGCTCTTGTGGAGGGGCACCACATGAGCCATCCTCCCAATCCTGAGGTACACGCCCTGAGTGCAGTGAGGCATTAAATAGGTCTGCCAAAGGTCCTGCCAGGACCAATACCAGCTCCTTCAGTACCCTGGGGTGGATGCCATCGAGGCCTGGTGCCTTGTCCACCCGCAGTGCCCTCAAACCCTGCAGAGCCCTGCCCTCCATGATTTCCCCATCTGTCACCCCCCCCGTTTCTGCCCTCCCTCCCCCCTTGGGTATCGCCCCACTCTTCTCCTTACTAAATACCGAGCAGAAGTAATCATTTAGTGCTTCTGCCTTGTCACCCCTGCTTCTACCTAACTCCCCTCCTTCCTAATCCTTATTGTATGATCCTTGCAGTTCCTTTTCTCCCTGATGTACCTGAAGAAGTCCTTCTCGCCCTTCTTAATGCCCTGCACCAGCCTGAGCTCCGTAGATGCCTTGGCTGCTCTTACTGTCCTTGGCACCTCTTTCGATTTCTTCAGGTACACCTCCCTGTCCTTCCCCCTCCCTGTTTTCTTGTACTTCCTAAAGGCAGCTCTTTTTCCTCCTTACTCTTTCTGTGACCTCCTTGCTCACCCAGCTAGGTTTCTTTGCCCTAGCCTTCTTGCTCTGGGCCTTGCTGCAGGTTCTGGTTGCCTCCACTATCCCCAGCTTTATGAACTCCCACCTCTGGTTCGTGCCCATACTGGGTTGAATTCTGGCCAGGTACCCTTTTACCACTTCCCCCATCCTCTCAAAATCGGCCCTCATGAAGTCCAGCACCCTTGTGCCAGAGTCCACTCCTTTCTCACCCATATCCATTGTGAGCCATACTGAGTGGTGGTCACTCCCCGCCAGCGGTTCTTCCATCGTAAGTTCCCTCACAAACTCCCCATTTGCCAGCACAAGGTCAAGGGTATTCCCTAACCTGGTTGGTTCCCTGACCATTTGCATCAGGAAGCTGTCCCGGAATGCATCCAGCAGTACCTGCTCCCTTCTGTTCCTGGTAGTTGGGGTACTCCAATCCACTCCTGGTATGTTGAAGTCCCCCACAGTCACCACACTACCCTTCTTGCAGGTCCTCCTGATCTGTCCTGCTAGTTCCTTGTCTAACTCCTCTTTCTGGCAGGGCGACCTGTACACCACTCCCATCCTGAGAGTCCTGTTTTTGGAATCCTGGATTTGCACCCATAGTTACTCTGTACTACCCTGCTCTCCTTCTTCTCGTAGACACTTCAGTCCTTCCCTCACATATAGTGCCACCCCGCCTTTCCCAATCACTCTATCCCTACAAAATAACATGTACCCTGATATCGACAGGTCCCAGTCATTGTATTGGGTGGCCCATGTTTCTGTGATGGCTGCAATGTCCATCTCCCTCTCTGTCATGAGAGTCTGTAGCTCTGCAGTTTTCTTCCCAAGGCTCCTGGCATTCAGGTAACCAACTTCCACCCCCCCCCATCCTGCCCTCCTTTACTAGCATCGCCACTAGTACTTGCCCTTTGACTTTTGTCACTGTTATGGGTGGTAAGCTCATATGACTTCCCAGCCTGTGGTCTCTGCAAGTTGTCCCTTGCCCCTGTTGTAATTCCCCCAGCAGAACGTCCCTCCACTCCAGTTTCATCCAGACGTCTATCAGTTACTCCTCCAATGTTATCACCTCCCTCCTCCTCCTTCAGCTCTAGTACTGTAAAACAGTTTTCTGAAGACCCTTCTCCAATGCCCACTTCCTCCCTCCTCATAATAGCCTGTTCCCTCCTTTCGACTCCATGACTGTTGCTACTTCTCCTCCTCCCCTCACACGTCCCTTTCTCCTCCTTCTGGTTGTCTTTTTTTCCCTTGACCTGGTTTCCCCTGACACCATTCTTTTTGGCCTGGGCCTGCGTCCCCCTGTGTTTGCTTCCCTTCTTCTGACCCTCTCCTCCCCTGTGTTGGCCCAAATTGCCCTCACTCCTTATCTTCCCTCCTCCCTCCCTTCAGTGTTGGGCTATAACCTCCTCCAGTCTGCCTTGCCTGTCTTAGTTCCTCCTGCAGACCCTCGATCTCCTTTCTAAGTTTCTCTGTTTGGTTGCACACTAAACATCCCTCCACCTTCCACGTAATTTTTAGAAAGATTGGCACATCGCAGTTGTTGCAGCCTGCCGCCCTGCCCGTTGCTCTTGTTACCCACCAGTGACCCCCCACCCTTCCAGATGAAGGATACCCAAGTCTCCCCTCTCCCCCTCTGTCATTGCAAAACATTCTTCTCCTTTTCTCAATTTCCCTTACCCACTTTGTCGTACACTTTAGCTAGACTGAGCAACTGCTCTTTACGTTCCTATCCCTCCTGTCCACACCCAAAAAGAAACTGTAAGCAGCTGTTGCACAGCCTCCTTCTAACTCCTACCCCTCCTTTCCACAATGCAAACACCAGTGCAAACAGGTGGTAATGAAAGCTCCTTGTGCTGCAGTTACTTCCCTTCTGCTAAAGATAGCAGTCACCTCTTTACTCGCTGCTATTCCTTTCCTGGATGTCTGCTTCTGCTAGGAAAGCTGCATGTCCTTTGCCCTTTTGGGGAAGTGATGTCAGAACCCTCGGTATAAAACAAATGACGTATCTGGGGCGGGTTGGGTGAGGGGCAGGAGGGTGGGACCAGCCCGTGCTTCCAGAAACAGTCGGGTGGCAGAGGTCCCTGGCCAGAGAATTAGCACCCTTCCCCCACTGTGCACTAAACTTTGCAGCTAGTGAAGACAGCAAAAAACAATCACAACTCCAGTAAAAGCAGAAATAATAGGTTCGATACCAGAAGAAACAGTTCTCCAGTTCAAACAGCCTCACTAACAACACACCTAAATAGGCTTGAAATTAGAAGATATAGGTTTCCAATTCAAAGAAACAGCCCCAACAGAATAGTCCTAATAAAAGCACGCCAGATAGGTTTGAAATCAGAATAAGCAGAAGAAACAGGCCTCCAATTTACAGAAATGACTATCCACTTAAAGCACACTAAAATAGGTTTCAAAGTTTCAACAGCTCCTAAACAGTTCCCTGCTAGCCCCTTTTAAGAATGAAAACTCAGCCTGCTACACAGTGTATCAGCAAGACAAATTGGCTCACTTACAGCACACCAAAATAGGTTTCAAAATTCCAACAGCCTCAAAACAATCTTCTGCTAGCCCCTTAGAAGTAGTAGGAAAGAAAAAGAAATAACCTGTTACCAAGTGAAATCAACAAGAAGCAGTGTAAAAGCAGCAAGGGGCAGCTGCTAAAATGGATCTGATCCCTTCCCCTTCTGGTTTCTTCTGATGCATTGTGTCAGCAATGCAGGAACTGAACAAGGACATAACTTACAACTCCCAGTTGTAAATGAAACAGAAAAATAGACAGTGATGGCAGAAAAAGACCAGAGGTCCACCCAGTCTGCCCAAGTTCCCTTTTTAGCCCTGGGACCTACTGTGCCTCCGGGTTTCTAGACCTCCGCATCATCCCCCTCATTCTCCTCCCTTATTCTGCTACTCTGAGCAACCACTATACCTTTCATTATGTCCCAGCTGTGCTTGAATCCAACAGTTTTTGCACCCACCACCTTGGCTGGTAGACTGGTCCATGGCTCCACCACCCTTTCTGTAAAATAATACTTCCTCATGTCCCTCTTGAACCTTCCTCCTGTTAGTTTCCACTCATGTCCACATGACCGCAAGCTAGTATTCAAGCTACACAATAGTTCCCAGCAGTTCACGTTGTTAATTCCTTTCAGGAACTTGAAGGTGTCTATCATAGCCCACCTCTCCCTTCTGGTCTCCAGTGAGTACATGTTCAGTGTCTTGAGGAACTCCTCCTAGGACCTGCCCTGCTGGCCCTGAATCATTTTTGTTACCCTCTGCTGCACCGTCTACGGCCTATCCCTATCCTTCCTGAGGTGAGGACTCCAGAACTGGGCACAGTACTCCAGGTATGGCCTCACTAAGGATCTATACAAATATTACCTCTTCCCTTCTGCTATCAGTACTCCTCTCGATACACCCCAGCATCCTGTTTGCTGTAAAGAATGAACCTGACCAGCAGTGAGTAAATTTTGTATTTTTCTTACGTTTTGACCAGGAATGGTACCATAAGATGTGACAGACTGTTCCCAGGTACAACCTCTGGGGTGGGCTAATGGACCTGTTTTTAGTGAAGGGGGTTGGGATTTTGGTCATGACACACAGGGGAAATTCCCTGCTCTTCTTCGGTAAGTGCCATGGTATATTTAACTTCCACCTGGAGAGTAACACCTGGGAAAATCCTCTATTCTTGAGATCAGTGTCTTTTTTTTTTTTTGTTTTAACTTCCACCTGAACACTCACCAGGACAACACCAGAGATAGGCAGAAGAGACCTTGGTTTAACATCTCATCCGAAGGACGGCACCTCAACAGCACGACACCCCCTTGTACTGCACTGCAGTGTCAATAATGGGTATTACCCCAAGTACATGATGTGGGGCTAGAACCAACAGCCTTCTGATATTCAGGCCCCCAGAGACAAGTGTGCTACCTACTGAGCCTATGACACTGATATGTAAATTAGAAACACCCATTATGTTTACTAAAATGCCAGTAAAAATGGAATCATAACAGACTGTTAACCAGTATTTGAAAATCACCTTCTACGGAAAACTCAGGCTTGCCAGTTCAGTCCCGTTCTCCTTTAACCGAGATCTGCATATGTTAGCTGTGAATTTTTTTTAATGGGAACCAGAAAATCTCTTTGAAGTACTTAAAGGGTGCCTTTAATATTTTTTGTTGGTGTACAAACGCGTTTTATCCGTGACAGTATGTTTTCATTACACCTGTACTAAAAATGAATGTAAATAATAAATACAGATCTTACTCTGCATTAATAAATCTTTGATTCCCCAACCAGGTGAGAATTCCATCTCAGACTGACAAACCTGGCACCAGCCCTGTGAAGCATTCTAATCTTGAGGTAAGTCCAGGTCTTATGCATCTCTACTGCTTTTTTATTCAGATGGACACATTGCGTTGGCTCAGCATAGTGCTGACCATAGCACTGGCTGTGCCCCTCATGCTGGCCTTGCTCCTAGAATTGGACCTGATGCTGGCCCTGATGTTTCCCCTGGCAGTGGACTTGGCACTGATCCTGCCATTGGTCTACGCACTTGCCCAGGCCCTGACATTAGTCCTGCCATTGACCCTGATACTGGTCCTGGTATTGGCACTGGCTCTGGCCCAGACACTGGCTCTGAACCTGGTCTTGAACCTTGCCCTGTTGCTGTCCCTGACATAGGCCCTTGCATTGTCCCTGGCTCTGAGCCTGGCAGGGGTCGACCTTGACCTAACAAAAATCTAAATTTAAATCATTATCGCTCCGTTGTTGCACAGAGACTAGTTTCTCTGGGCTTATGAAGGGGCAGTGTTTAAAAATATATAGTTTATTGTAGGGGAATATCATCTTAAAACTGAAGGTCTTTTATCTGCAGCATTTAGCCCCCCACAAGAGTTAACCAATAACTTACAGTATCCAGCATGGGTCCAAATATTTGGTGCCTATTTTACTTGATATCTTTTTTTTTCTTTACACACACACACAGATCTAAGAGAGTGTTGCACCACTGTTATCAATAATCTAGTTTACCCACACTTCTGCTACAGCACTGATGTTGCAGTACATCTGCTTGCACAGTGCTGAATCAGGAACAACCACGTGTGCACTATGCTTGAATCTGCCAGTCATGGCATGAAATGTGTATACTGAGAACACAGTAGGTATATGCCTATTCCTAACCTTTCATGTTGGGCTTGAAGCTTTCATGGCCTGTTTAACCAGATTTTGAGCCATTCCTTTTACAACGCTCATTGTAGACAGACTGCTGTGTAACATCAGTGTAGTGGGAATTTGTGAAGACCAGTAGATTATAGGTAAAATGGCAGCACATTGTCTAATCAGAAAAATTACAAGATATCATGCAAGATGGCAAATTTTAAACCATGTTAGAAACAGCTGCAATAGTTTGGGGTAGTATTTCTGAATGCTGACTGTTACGTAGGCCATTCCCTTTAAAGTCAATACTTTTGTGCCTGTTACATAAGTGTCACATAATTCTGTGTTCTAAGCTTCCAGGATCGTCTGTCCCCATCCCACCTTTTTGAAGAAATCTAACAAACTTCTGGAAGTGCAGGTCGCTTGTTTGGTCACAGGGTGGGAGCTGAATGTGCTTTTCTGCTGCACGTGACTGTTCATTACACAGTGGATGGGGTTACAGTGTGGTGAGGTGCATGATGATGTCATTTACTGTATGTGCAGAGCCAGGGTTGCTTGATTGAATATCTGCTGTCATGGGATTGTATCGTTTGGATGAGGGGTGTAGAAAAAGGAAGACTGAGCAGTGGCAGAAAACAGTGAAGGTTAGCCTGTGTGCCCACAAGGCGTGTACTTTTTGTTGAGGGGAAGAATAAACAAAGGAGCAGGATAAATGTGCTATAATCATGGAATATACTGTAATTTGATTTGCAGTTTTTTTTCCAAGTGTATAAGTGCGCAGAGTTCTCCATTTTAATTGTTGACTAGTGCAACTATGCGCGGACTAGTGTAGTTGTTAGTCAACTTGTCCTGCTGGTTAGTATAAAAAAAAATTACGGTCAACCCTTGCACTGGCCTTGGCTCTGACACAGGCCCTAGTATTGACCCTGACACAGACTCTGGCCTTGCTAGTGGCCCTGTAACTGACACTGGCTCCGACACTGTCTTGGTGCTGCCCCCCTGGCAGAGCAGAGGTGTGCTTGTTTGGCTCTGTATGTTCAATCAAGGTTTTATCCCCCCACTGTTGTTGCATACATGGCCTCCCCCGGCAACCCCCAGCCCCGAGACCGGTCAGTGACCAAGAGGCATGGAGCCCTATAGTACTGAGGGTCTTCATCCTACTGCCAACAAGGGGTTTTACCATCAATGTTCTCCCTGCCCACCATCTGCCACCTGGCCCGTGGACACCACTTAAGGTCTGTAGAGTCTTTGCGGAGGAAGCAGAGCTCTGTGACCCACCAGAGTTGGTGATGGAGAAGGACTCGGTGCTTCCCTTGGCCAGTAACATTTGCCACTGGTAGCGCCCCAACCTTAGGGCTGTCAGACAGCAGGGATCAACTCCGTTTGTGAGCCATGCTCGCTGTTTGTCAGACCACAGGAAAGCAAAGTCCTATATGTTTTTCACAGCAGTCCGAATATGCCCTGGTTTTGTGAGTTGACATGGTAGGCAGGAAGGTTTCCCTCTGACAGACACTGACCTGAGGATATGGGGTCAGCCAAGGATGTTGACAGGAGGAAGCATCTGTGAAGTGCTGAGCTGGTATATGGAAGTACAAAGGTAGCACTCGAGAGGACAGATGAAAAACTGGAAATTCAGCTTGAAACTGTGCTGCTGAATAAGCAAAGTGCAGATTTACTGGAGAGCAGCAAAAGCTATAGATGCAAACATTACAGCCCTAGCTTTTGCTGCTGAGTAACACAGATTTTTTTTTTGCTTGTTCAGCAACACAGTTTCATGTTGAATTTATATTTTTTCATTCTCTCCTTGAGTGCTATCTTTGTGCTCACAAAATACCACTGGAGCTAGAAAAGGGGGCAGAAGGGCTGCCAGCTATCTTTACAGCCCACCCCCCACTGCTGATTGTCCATACATGGTCACGACCTACTTCGGTTGCCCCTGCAAAAGCTGTGCCTCCTCCAAATCTGTCCAATCAGGAGGGAGCAAACACAAGCACAGGTGGAGCTTAGAATCCTGGCAACCAGTTTTATTTAGAAGGGCTTTTTGGGCTTTCGCTTGCTTGCCGACAGGACACAGCTGGAGCTAGAGAAGGGGTGGGAAAGGCTGCAAGCTAGCTGCACAGCCCACCTTCCCATCGCTGACTGTCCATACTGGGTTGTGACAGACCTCGGTGCCCCCGTGCAAGCCGCCCCTCCTCCAGGTCTCTCCACCAATTGGGAAGGATCACTGTCATCAAACGGGACAGCCTGCAAGTGGCCCTCTGTGGTAAGGACTGTAGCGCAAGATAAACTGGGAGAGTCAGCTGGATGAGGCAGCCAGCAGATGGAAACCCTGCCCTGTTCATCTCTGATAAAACTGCATTTAACAAATTATCTGTGTTGTTTGCATGAGTGTATTACAGCTAGGTCCCAGCTGCAGCCTGTCTGAGTGCGCACTGCAGGTTAATGGACTAGTCTGCTCCTGCTACAATTATTACTTATTGCTTCTGTAGGTTTAACATCACACCTATTTTCTGTGCTGTAGCTAGTGTAGGTTCAATGTGCTGGTCTGTTTCTGTGCTATAGTTAAGTCGTACAACTGCACCCTGTCTGGGTGAGCCGTACAAGGTAGTTTTTATTCCTGTTTCTGTCTTATAGCTGAGCTGTACAACTATATCCTATCTGGGTGGGCGCTACAAGATAGCTTTTATTCCTGTTCTCTGTGCTATAATTGAGTCGTACAACTACACTCTGTCAGGGTACAGCTACACCCTATCTGGTGAGCACTATGAGGTAATTTAGTCAGCTGTTCAGTATTTTACCCGATGAGCTTGCTGACTTCCAAGTAATATCAGAGACTAGGTGAATACCAGACGTTATATACTGTAGTACTGTGTTGGAAATCCACATCAGCTAAGTTTATCCTCTTTTCATAGACCTGTATAAAGATATAGATCAGAGGGGAGGCAGTCAGTTGTGGCGGCTGTGGGGCACTCTTCTCTAGGGATACGCTCTGGAGGAGGTGCACTGCTCCATCTGCAAGACCATGGCAGAGCACCAAGCTCAGCTGGTGGCAGCAAGGGTAGAAATATTGCAGTTGTGTCATCAGCTCAACTGGAGCCCACCTCACCACATCCCCACTCCTCTAGAGAGCCACTGGTCCATGGGGAGGAGAGTGGTGGGGAGGGAAATAGGGGCAGTGGTAGCCAGAAGGAAGTTGTCCAGCCCATCTCCATTCAGATGGTGAACCGCTTTGCACTGCCAGAGGAAGCTGAGGCATCTGACTCGCTTGGGGAGACTCCGAGTCAGTTGACGGAAAGGGCAGGACAGCGTGGGTGCACACAAAGAGATGCCGGATCACTTAGGGGCCTCAACAGGAGCAGGAGTCCTCCTCACCAGAGTTTCATCTAAGGAGCTGTTTTCCGTTTCTCTGGTTGGCAGCACCGGAGCTAAGAAAGGAGAGGGGGGAATCAGGGGGCAGCCAATTGGCACCTTCTCCACCTTCCCATCAGCCAATTGGCAGACACCAGGAAGACAGAAGAGCAGACTGCAGGGGCTTTAAAAAGTCCATTTTCACAACTCCGAGGAAAACCGCCTCCGGATCACTTGAAGAGGGGGCTCCGCCAGGGACAGGGAGCCCTTCTCACCAGAGGTTCATCTAAGGAGCTGTTTTTGCACTTCTCCAGTCAGCCACACCGGAGCTAAGAAAAGAGAGAAGGGAATTGGGAGGCAGCCAATTAGAACCTTCTCCACGCTCCCTGGCTTCTCGCCATCCAATCGGTGGACACCAAGAAGACAAAGGAGCAGACTGCAGGGGCTTTAAAAAGCCTGTTTTCACAACTCTGAGGAAAACTGCCTCTGGATCACTTGAAGAGGGGGCTCCACAAAGGACAGGGAGCGCTCCTCACCAGAGTTTCATCTAAGGAGCTGTTTTTGTGTTTCTCTGGTTGGCAGCATCAGAGCTAAGAGAGGAAAGATGGGAATCAGGAGGCAGCCAATTGACGCCTTCTCCACACCCCTGCCTTCCCGCTAGCCAATCCCTGTACATCGGGAAGACAAAGGAGCAGTCTACGGGGGCTTTAAAAAGACCATTTTCCAAACTCCGAGTAAAACCGCTGCTGGATTGCTTGAGGAGGGGGCTCTGCCAGGGAGCCCTCCTCACCAGAGTTTCATCTAAGTAGCTGTTTTTGTGCTTCTTTGGTCAGCAGCACTGGAGCTAAGAAAGGGGTATCAGGAGGCAACCAATCGGCACCTTCTTCATGCCCTCCTCCTTCCCACTAGGTAGTCGGTGGACACCAGGAAGCAGCAGGACTGAGAGTTCTTTGGGTACCTCTTCTTGTTTTGCTGCTGTTTAAGGATGAGGCCACCAAGCGGCCCCCCGAGCTGTGGCCTCCCATGCTGAAGACCCGTGAGGCAAGGATAACACAGTGGAGTCTGCCCACTGGAGTCAGCCTAATAAGGCAGCTGGGCACTCTATTCCTCAAAAGGAGGTGGGGGACCAGTAAAGGAGTGAACTAGTTGACTGGGCAGAGCAGAATGAGGCAGGGAGGAAAGTTTCCTGTTTATACCCTTACAATAGCTCACATACCGTAAGTGAATAAGGAGTGTTAGGGTCAAGCCAGGAATTGGGTATAGGTGAAACACCCTTTCTATGGTAGGGGTAATAGAAGTTTATAGTAAGTTGAAAGCTTGGGATTAGGTAAAACCCGATCTAGAAAAGGGCTTAAAGTCAGCAAAAGTGTGGAGATAAGTGAAACACCCTATCCCGGGTAAGGTAGAAAAGGGGTTTAGAAAAGGCAATAGTTTGGGAAAAGGTAAAGCACCCTATCTAAAGTAGGGGTAACTGGAAAAAAAAGATTTAAGTTGGCTCCTGTATAGGGTAAGGGAATAAAAGGAATTCAAAGGGCTAAAATTACAGTGAGAGTAGGAAGTATAGGATGATGGGAGTAGTGCAGTAGCTGTGGGATGGCAGTCATCAGTGAGACCTTCTGGAGGCTACGTTGCTGCTCCATCTGCGTGCACCTCTCTGGGCTGAGGGAGGAGGTTGCCAGAATCGAGGCCTGCTTGGCTTGGGTTCGGAGGACCTACTTCTCCATCCGGGGACCTCCTATTCCACCACTGTCACCTCAAAGGATGCCAAGAAGGAGGAGCGGCTGGACAACAGTGGGCTCGGGTAGGGTAAGGGTGGTTGAGCGCAGGCACATCCTCCATCTGGTACCACTACGAAACTCCTATGCTGCACTGGCTGGGTGGGAATGTCCCACTGAGGCACCGGACGTAGTGGCCGAGGTGGATGTGGGGGTCCTCCATAGTGGAGACCCCAAGGGGGTAGCAGAGGACCCCAGAGAAGGAGGAAGTGAATCCTGGTGAGAAACTCCATAGTGATGAGGATACAGCTCGGGTCAAGTAGGGATGAGAAAAGGCAGGTTAGGTGCCTTCCAGGTGCCACAGCTCAAAGGGATGGAAAGAGGTACCAAAAGATTGCTGAGGTAGCAAGAAGGGAGTGAGAGCTGGACGTCATTGTTCAGCTGGGGACTAATGACCTGGCTAGGGATGAGCTAGCAATAGTTCAGGAGGTGTTAAGGGAATTGGGGAGGGGTCTTAGGCAAGTGACATGATCTGTGACCTTTTTGGAGGTGTTGCCCATCTACAACATGGGGGGAGGACGGGTTTCGCAGCACCAAGAACTTCAACACATGATTGAAGGAATGGTGCAGGGAGGAAGGATTCAGATTCATTGGGGACTGGGGCCCCACTTGGGGGGATAAAGGCCTGCACAGAGGTAACAGCCTACATCCATCCAAGAGGGGCACTGTGGTTCTCAGTGAATGGTTTAAATGCTACTACATTGGTGAGCATTTAAAGTAGCGGGGGGCAGAATGAGGCAGGGAAACATAAACTGTCCTCCCCATCACAGACTTACAAAGTCAGTAATGGGAATCTGGAAGAAGAAAAATCCCAAAAAGAGCCAATTATCATAAGAATCCAGGGGGTAGAAGAGAAGAAAAGGGAGATGGAAGAATAGTGGAGAAAAAAGGGAGAGCAAATGGGAAAAAGGAGAGGGGGTGGCAGTACAGTCTGGAGAGCCATGTATTCAAATGCTTGAAGTCTGGGCAGTAAGATTACAGACCTACAGACCACCATAGCAGAAGCAGACCTGGACGTAGTCGCAATTACCGAGTCTTGGTGCAATGAAAACCAGGACTGGGATGTAGTCATACCAGGTTATACTCTATTCAGAAGGGACAGGGTAGGTGAAAGGTGGGGGGGGGGAGTTGCTCTTTATATGAGGGAAAACATAAAAGCTACAGAAATACAGGGGGAGCAGGGAGGAGCCGAGGTATTGTGGGTCACCCTGGAGACATGGAAGGGAGCTGCTATTTGCACAGGGGTGATCTAGAGGCTTCAAACAACATGAAGTCTTGCTATATTATGACATATGCAGTGAGTCCCAACCTTCGAACTGCTCTGGAGGTGAAAGAGTTAACTTTCTATGCCAGGCATGGAACGCTGAGCTTGAGCTCGGTTGAAACTCTGTCTGTTGTTCTTCAAACTCAAACCGTCAGATTCTTTACTCCGCCTCACTGAACAGTCGCTCCGGAGATTTCTCCTTCTGCTCGGTTCATTTTGTCGGTTAAACTATTGTTTTTCTTGGTTTTCGACCGAATTTAAACCGCAACCGGTCGGTTCAGACTCTGTCTGTGGTATTTGTGAGTACTAGATAGGTTTTACATTAATTTCTATTCTGTGTGGAACTTGTAAATGGTTTATCGGTTCGGTTTGAATCAATCAAGTTGTTTAAAATATTTTAATCTGTCTTTTAGAGTGTGGTTACCCGGTTCTTATTGGTTCTAAAAAAAAAAAAGGATTTTATTACGTTTTTTTCCACGACCCGTAACACGGTTGAGAACCGATAAGAAGGTCTTACCTGGCGGATTGCCATAAACGGGTAAGTTTGGTTAGGACTGGCACTATGTCTGAGAAACCCAAAAGAAAAACTGGGCCCACTGGGTTTCAACACTGCAGTGTGTGTGGGGAAGTCTTTGCCAAGGCTGACCCCCACACCACCTGTGTTTATTGTCTGGGGTTTGAACACCTTGATGCAGACTGCCAGATCTGTAAAAGTTTTCCTGCAGCTACCCTGGAAAAGAGAGTTGGTAGGCTCAGGGAAAGGGAGGCCAAAAAGTCAGCTGAACCGGATGGCCAGCCCGGTTCAGTTCCAACCAAACCGGAGGGAGTGCCCTCTGACCAGGGCGAGACTTCCTCGGGCAAAAGGAGATCCGAGTCTGAGGAGTCGGGTCCAGCAAAAAAGGACTAGGAAATCAGCTGGTGTGGAGCCAAAACTTTCCTCTCCAACCACTGAAGAACTAGCCAAAGCGATAAAAATTGTCCAGTCGCTTTCCCCGGTTCCGACCGAACCGGCACCATCGGGTAAGCGCCTGGTTCAGCCGGTTCCACACCAGTTCAAGAGTATGATTTAGAGGAGTATTATGAACCGGAGGAGAGGGAAGAGGTGTATGAGGAGAGTGAATGTGGATTTGAAAGTCTGGATGTGCCCATTGACCTGGACATCTCCCCAGACAGACCTTCAGGAGTGTCTCCTCCTAGGCTTTCTGAGTCCCCTTCTCATTTTATATTGTATAAAAAAGTGGCTGAAACCCTCCAGCTTCCTATGGAGGAAGCTATGGATGATCAAGAGGAGCCTGACTATGTTGAAATGATGGGTATCCCAGAGTCTAGGAGACTGTCTATTCCCTTGCATAAATCTTTTGGGAAACAGACTTTTAAAATTTCAAAAGCTCCTCACACTATACCTCTTGTGGATAAGAGAATGGACAAGAGGTACACATTGTCAGGCTCTGATACGGAGTTCCTTACACAACAGTGCAGCCATGTTGGAGTAGTGCAGGCTGCAGCCTGTGACAAGGCAAATATTCCCTTGGCTTCACACCCCCCGGACAAGAACTCCAGAAGGATTGATGCTATGGCAAAGAAACAGTACATGGCAGCATCCTTGGGACTAGACAGGCAAATTATATGGCTTATGTTGCTAGATATCAGATATCCAGATGGGATACTATTATGGCTCTTGCAAAACTGGTCCCTGGCCAGCTTGCCAAGGAGCTGGAACAGGTGGCTGCTGATGGTATTGAGGCATCCAAGGTGCAATTCCATGCTGCAGTGGACTCCTAATGATGTGTCATCAAGAGTCATGGCTACATCTGTGGCGCCATGAGAATGGCTTGGCTCAGATGTACTAGCCTGTCACAGGATACCCAGACTAAGGCCATGGATTTTCCTGTTGTGGGTAATTCTCTGTTCGGGGAGCAGACAGAGAATTACATGAAGAAAATGGAGGAATATAGGACCACCTATAGGAGTGCACAGGCCAAGGAAAGGCAAGCCACTCCTCAAAGGCAGCTTTCCAGGGGCAGGGGCAGGCCTTTACATAGGCCTTTTTACCAAGCCCAGGCCTCCTCTTCTGCTTATGCCCAGAGGGGGTTCTTTAGAGGGAGAGGCAGCCTGCTTCCACCCCTCAGCCCAAAGCCCCTGCCAAGTAGGCACCCTGATAGGGTTGCCAGGGCCGAGTCTCAGCTACTTATAGGGGGCAGGCTGGCTTACTATGTCCAGGACTGGAAGTCTCTGACATCGGACAAGTGGGTCCTGGAAGTAGTAAGCCAGGGACTGGTTCTCAGCTTCAAAAAATTTCCAAAGATGAGAACCAGATCCTTTCCACCTGCAAATCCACCAGGGCACTTGCCCTAGAGGCAGAGGTCTCTTCCCTCCTGGCTCTCAGAGCTGTGGAAAGGTTCCACCCTACACCAGGGCAAAGGGTTGTACTCCAGGTACTTTCTTACCCCAAAAGACAGGAGAATGGCGGCCCATCCTGGATCTCAGATATTTAAACAAGCACCTTTTAAAACCAAAATTCAAAATGGTGACTCTGGGAATTATTCTACTCTCTCTGAGGCCAGGGGACTGGCTAGCGTCCCTAGACCTCAAGGATGCCTACTTCCATATTCTCATCAGAAGCTCCCATTGAAAGTACCTCAGGTTCGAGCTGCCCTCAGGCCATTACCAGATCAGAGATCTACAGATAACTCAGCAACTGCTCACCTCTCTAGGTTTCCTTCTGAATCTTTCAAAGTCAGTTCTAGAGCCTGTCCAGCTTCTCACCTTCATAGGCGCAAAGCTGAACACAGAGAAAGCCAGAGCCTTCCTTCCTTTGGACAGGGCAAGGACCCTGGTCTCTCTGGCCTCCTCATTCACCCTGCAGGTCTCTCAACCAGCAAGGCATTTTCTACAGCTCCTAGGGCATGGCTGCTTCTACAGCAGTAGTGCAGAGAGCAAGATTTCAGATGAGGACATCCAGTTCCATTTGAGAGCCTTTTTGGTCTCAAAGAGACCCTCTAAACAAACTGATCCCAGGTATTCTAGACCCTGATCCAGGCCCTTCAGTGGTGGCAGGATCAGAGTAATCTGAGACAAGGGTTCCTTTTGTCACTCAGTCTCTCCTTATTCCTTACTACAGATGCATCCCCTCTTGGGGTGGGGAGCTCACATGTCGACCTCACTGCCAGGGTTGTGGTCCCCTCAGGAATCCCTGCTCCACATCAATCTGTTGGAACTCAGAGCAGTTTTTCTAGCACTTCAAGCTTTTTCCAAGTCTATTCAGAACAAAGTTGTACAGGTCAGAACAGACACCACCACCACAATGTGGTACATCAACAAGGAAGGGGCACTCAGTCCGGCCTTGTGCACCGAGCAATGAAGTTGTGGTCTCTGGCTTACTCCCTGAACACCTCCTTCACGGCAGTTCACCTCCCAGGCAGAGGACAATGTCCTGACAGATGCTCTCAGCAGGATTTCCCAGGGCCATCACGAATGGTCACTGGACCCCTGGTCTTGGAGGTGATATTTGCCAGATGGGGCACCCATGCAGATGGATCTTTTGCAGCCTTAGACAATCACCAACTTCCTTTTTGCTTGCAGGCCCCAGTGTTGGGCTCGAGTCCTCTGGATGCCTTGGTTCTCAATTGGGAAGGGAAGTTCTCTATGCTTTTCCCCTTCCTCTCCTGTTCAAAGTGCTAGTCAAATCAGATCTCAACCCTGCAAGATGATCCTGATTGCCCCAGATTGGGCCAAACAACCTGGTATCCACTCCTACTGTCCTCTTGAGTCCATCTTCCCCTGAGTCTTCCCAGGAATCACAACCTGTTAACCTGTGCTCAGGAAGGGTTTGTACCGAACCTCAAATCTCTCAATCTCAGGCTTGGCTCTTGAAGAGTTAGAGTTTGCTGATTTACACCTCTCCCAAGGTGTATGGATATCCAAGGCTTCTAGGAAACCTTCCACCAGGGCTGTTTATAATTCCAAATGGAAGAGGTTTTCCATATGGTGCTCTGAGCTTATTTCCCAGAATCTGCTGATTTACCCACAGTCCCTGGATTATATGGTCCACTTAAATACGTTGGGGCTGAGACCAGCTACCCTAAAAGTGCATCTGGCAGCTGTGTCTGCTTTTATTTCAGCAGGTAAGCCCTCTTCTCTCTCAGCTCATCCTGTATTCTCCAAGTTTTTCAAGGGATTGCTTCACACCAACCCCCCATTCAGGGCCCCTGCCCCATGCCTGGGATCTTAATGTTTGCATTGCTCAGCTTATGCAACCCCCCTTTGAGCCTTTGTCTTCAGCAGAGTTTAAGTACTTGACTTGGAAAACTGTGTTTCTGGTAACCATCACTTCTGCCAGACGCATAAGTGAATTACAAGCTTTGTCAGTGGAGCCTGATTTTATCTCCTTTCATAGAGATAAGGTGGTCCTCAGGACTAACAGGAAGTTCTTGCCTAAGGTGGTTTCAGATTTCCACCTTAATCAATCTATATCTCTTCCAGTGTACTTCATCTGACCATTCTCTTCTGGCGAGGAGGCTGCACAACTTAGATGTGAAGAGAGCCATAGTTACTACATAGAGCATACGAGGGTCACAGGTTTGACTCCTCCAACTGTTCCTCACTTATGGTGAGGTTGGTAAAGGGAAACTGCCACTAAAAGATCCATTGCCAGGTGGATTGTCTCTTGTATCCAATTCTGTTATGAAAAACTGGGTAAGGTTCCTCCCTCAGGCCTGAGGGCTCACTCTACCAGAGGTACAGCTGCTTCCCTGGCTGCTGCCAGGGACATCCCTATTCTAGAGTTATGTCAAGCAGCTACCTGAAAAACAGTGCACACTTTTACCAAGCATTACTCCCTGGACATCCAGGCTAGGAGTGATGCTCGGTTTGTCACAGCTGTGCTTCAGAGCCTATTTCCTAAGTAGGTTCTGTCCCTCCTCCATGGAGGTACTGCTGTGTAGTCTGCATATGTCATAATATAGCAAGACTTCATGTTGTTTGAAGAAAAAATTACTCACCTTAGTAATGTTGTTACTTCTAATGGATTCTTGCTATATTATGACCTCCCTCCCTGCCTGCCCCTCTCAGAACCTCTGTTTTTGGGATGTGGGTGGGCAGTGCAATGTTGGCACTTAGTAGATGCTCACCTTGTTGTTTTCACTCCTCCTTGTTTGGGGTGACTTGGTGTAGTGTTTTCATTTTTTGGGTCTCCTGACTTGAGTCTTTATTTTGGGACCAAAAAATGTGTTTTTATGTTTAGTAGCCAGTTGGCTAGTACATAGATACATAGACAGTGTCTGCAGATAAGGGCCTATGGCCCACCCAGTCTGCCCATTTGAGCTTGTAAGTTCAGTTTGTTTTCCTAGAAGTCTGTTGCCCCTTACCCCTGACCTCCAGAATTCCTTTATGTCTATCCCATGCATTCTTAAATCCCATGATTGTTTCAGCCCCCACCACTTCCTCTGGCAGGGTGTTCCACTTGTCCACCACCCGTTCTGTGAAGAAATTCTTTCTCATGTTTCCTCTGAATCGTCCTCCCTCCAACTTCATCCCATGCCCTCTAGTCCTGGAACATCTTTTTCGCTTAAAAATAGTGTTTTCCTGCACCCTGTTCCTCCCTGTAAGATACTTGTATGTCTCTATCATATCCCCTCTCCTCCTCTCCTCCAGGAGTACATGTTCAGTTCCTTCAACCTGTCTTCATAGGACTTGTGATGCAATCCATGCACCATCTTTGTTGCCCTCCTCTGAACCTTCTCTACCCTGTCTATGTCCTTACGTGAGGTATGGTCTCCAGAACTGTACACTGTACTCCAGGTGGGGCCTCACTAGTGTCTTGTATAGGGAATTATGACCTCCCTTTTCCTGCTGGTGATGCCCCTGCCTATTCATCCCAGCATCCTATTTGCTTTACCTGCTGCCTTGTCACACTGTTTCCTACCTTGAGGTCATCAGAGATGACAACCCCAAGATCCCTTTCCTGCTTGGTGCATGCTATATCCTCACCCCCAACTGATATATTGTGCCAGGGTTTTGTGCCCCATATGCATTATTTTGCACTTCTTTGCATTGAATTTCAACTGCCAAACCCTGACCATTCTTCAAGTTTCTGCAGGTGCTTCTCATTCTGTCTACACCCTCTGGTGTGTCTACTCTGTTACAGAGCTTTATGTCATCAGCGAACAGTGAAATTCTGCCTTCTAGGTCCTCGCAATGTCACTGATGAAGATGTTGAATAGGACTGGTCCCAGCACTGATCCCTGTGGTCCACTGGTCACTCTTCCCTCTGTGGGTGACAGCCATTTACCACCACCCTCTGTGTCCTGCCACGCAGCCAGTTACCTACCCACCACACTACTGTCCTGCCCACACCCATATTCCCTAGTTTGTGTAATAGTATTCTATGTGGCACAGTGTCAAAGGCCTTGCTGAAGTCCAGATAGGCCATGTCCACTGCTCTCCCCTGATCCAACTCCCTAGTCACCCAGTCAAAAAATTCAACGAGGTTGGTCTGACATGACCTCCCCCTGGTGAAACCATGCTGCCTTGGGTCCTGTAGTCCATTGACAACCAGATGTTCCACCAATCTCTCCTTCAATAGTGCTTCCATGATCTTTCCCACTACCGAGGTGGAGGCTGACTGGTCTGTAGTTCCCTGCTTCCTCTTGTTCCCACTTTTGTATAAAGGGACTACATCTGCTGTCCTCCAGTCTTTGGGTACCTCCCTGTTTCCAGTGATCGGCTAAACAGGATAGCCAGAGGTTCAGCCACCACCTCTCTTAGTTCTTTAAGGACCCTGGGGTGCACCCCATCTGGCCCCATTGCTTTATCAACTCTTATTATTTCCAGCTCTTCAGGACCCTTTCTCGTAAAGGAACTTGTGTCCATTTCTGCACCATTCTCACCCCTTGTACCCCTTCAGACCCATTACCCTCCTCTTCCTCAGTAAAGACTGAGCAGAAATACCTGTTCAGTATGTCAGCTTTACTGTTGTCATCCTCCACGCGCCCCATCCTCCCCTTCAGTCTCACTATCCTCCCTTTGTCTTTCTTTTTCACTTATGTACCTGTAAAGGTTTTGTCCCCTCTACCCACTGATTTTGCAATGTGTTCTTCTGTCTGAGCTTTGGCTTCCCTTACTGACCTCCCTGCCTCCCTTTGCTTCTCCTGGTACTTCTCCTTATCCCCTTCTGTCTGTGTCTTTTTGTATTGCCTGAATGCAATCTTTTTGGCTTTCACTTTCTTTGCTACCTCTTTGGAAAACCATAATGGTCTCCTCTTCCTTTTCCTCTTGCTAACCTGCTTAATGCATAATTCTGTTGTTCTTGTAATCCCCATTTGAAATACTGCCCACTGTTCCTCAACCCCTGATTCCTGTCCCATTCCCCTTAATGCCTCTTTCAAGTATCTCCCCATTTTCCCAAAGTCTGCCCCCCTAAAATCCAGGATACATGTTTTTGTGTGGTTTGGTTCTGCTCTTTCTGTGATTTCAAACCAAAATGACTGGTGGTCACTGTTCCCCAGGTGCTCCCCACTGTTACCCCCATCACACTGTCCCTGTTTGTGAGCACAAGGTCCAGTATTGCCTTCTGCCGAGTTGGTTCCATGACCAGTTGCTTGAGGAAGGCACCCTGAAGGAGTCCAGGATAAATCTGCTCTAGTTGATGCTGCTGCTGGGATGCTCCAGTCCACGTCTGGAATATTGAAGTCTCCAACCAGTACTACCTCACCCTTGTCTGCTATCCTTTGGATGGCTAGCATCAGCTCCCTATCTGTTTCTTCCTCCTGGGCTGGTGGTCTATAGACCACACCTGTGCGGATGGCTGTCCCCATTTTCCTTTCCAGCTTAACCCACAGTATCTCTCCCCCATTTTGTTCCTCCTGGATCTCTGTGGCCCTTATGTCATTTTTCACATACAGTGCCACTCCTCCTCCCTTCCTGCCTGCTCTGTCTCTTCTGAATATGTTGTAGCCAGGTATGGCCATCTCCCAGTCGTGGTTGTCATTACACCAGGTTTCAGTGGTGGCCACAATGTCCAGGTCTGACTGTACCATGACAGCCTCAAGATCTTCCGTCTTGTTGCTAAGGCTCCTGGCATTTGCACACATGGCTTTCCATGATTTGACCTCCCTAGACTGTTTCACTGTTCTACTCCAGCCCCTTCCTTGGTTGTCATTTATCCCTGGTTCTCCTTGCTGTCTGCCCTTCTGCTGAATTTTGCCCCTTTTCTGCTTATCCACCTCTTGGGCACTAATCTCCATCTTTTGCACACTGCTTTGCAGAGATAGCCACTCCTCTGGTTCACTGGTTCCACTGCTAGCTGTGGCGGGTGAGCAAGTAGGTATCCTCCTTGCTGGCCTGCCACCCCCCTTTGCTAGTTTAAATGCTTGTCAATGTAGCATTTAAACTTATCATTGAGTGCTTGGATTCCCCTCCAGGATGGATGCAGGCCATCAGGCTTGAACAAACCTCCATCCCTCCAGGTGGGTCCCCAGTCACCAATGAATCCAAACCCTTCCTCACAGCACCAGTTCTTCAACCATGAGTTAAAGTTCCTGGTGCATGCACTCTATGCTCTCCTTGCCTCTCACAGGTAGTACTTCTGAGAAAGTGACAGAAGTAGCTCACTTGGAGACCCTCCCCAGTTTCCTAAACTCTTCCTGAACTTCCTTTGGCTCCCCACTTGCCAGGTCATTAGTACCTAGGTGGATAATGACATCCAGCTCACCCTCCCATCTTGCCTTCCCAGTGATCCCCAGGATCTTCCTTCCATCCCTCCATGCCGTGGCACCTGGTAGGCACCTCACCTCCCTGTCCTCCCCCTCCTGTGTTCCTAGCTGGATCCCTCTTATGATGGAGTCCCCCACCAGGATTCGCTTCCTCCTCCTCTGGGGTCCACTGCTTTCCACGCTGAGGTCACCTTCTTGGCTAACCTCCACATCCTTTCCTTCCACTTCTCTGGGTACCTCTATTTGGTTGTCCTCATTTGCCAGTGTGGCATGAGTTCTTGAGTGGAATAGGATCTGGGATGTGCCTCTGCCTGACTGCTCTAACCCTCCCTGAGCCCACTGTCATCCAAGTGCTCCTCGTTCTCGGCATACTTTGAGGCAGTTGCATTGGACTGGGTGGTCCCTGGATAGGGGTGATGGTACTCCTGACCCAGTTTACTTCCGCTCTGAGTCTGGCTACCTCATCCCGCAGTCCAGAGAGATGCATGCAGATAGGGCAGCACCTCGGTGTCCAGAAGGTCTGCCTGAATATGGCTGCCCCACAGCCACTGCATTGCACCATTCCCCACATTATACTGCAATTCCACTACTTGTCTGCTACTGAAGCTCTCCTAGTTCCCTTTTTATTAATTTACTGTACTAAAAATCCTGCCACTGATCCTCAGATATTTTTTTTTTGTTGTTGTTTAAAGAAAAAGAAACCAATAAATAAATAAATGAGTCAAAACACTTGTGATGAGGGTGGGCTTCTTCCCCTTGCCCTCCTACTACACCCTTACTATACCCTGTGTTTAGCTCCTGTCAATCTGATTTAACAGGGCATATAATTAAGAGTTTGGGGGGGGGGGTGAAAATTTGCAGCAATTAAAGACAGCACAGAATTACACCACTACTATGTTTTAAATTTTCAACAGCCCAAAAACAATTATAAGTAAAGACAACAAAGAAAGTATAGTGTCACTAAAAGCCCACAATCTAAGTTTAAAAGAAAAATAGCAATTACCAGTTACTCTAAAGCACTGAATTGAATATGTTTCCTTCCTTTCCCTTCTGGCTTCTTCTGAAGGTTTAGTGTAGGTTTACAGCTTCCACACAGGGCCTCAGTGAGTTTAGCTCATAAAGATCTGACGGTTTGAGTTTGAAGAACAACAGGCAGAGTTTCAGCCGAGCTCGAGCTCAGCATTCCATGCCTGGCATAGAAAGTTAACTCTTTCACCTCCAGAGCAGTTCGAAGGTTGGGACTCACTGCATATGTCATAATATAGCAAGACTCCATTAGAAGAAACAACATTTCTATGGTGAGTAATTTTTTCTTTCAGCACATGGGGAGGAGGTGGATAAGGATGTGCTGGAAGGAATCCAAAGGATGGCAAGCAAGGGGGAGATTTTGCTGGTGGTAGATTTTATGCTACTTGACGTAGATTGGAGCCTCCCAGCTGTGGCAGCAATTAGAAGTAGGGACATCCTGGACTCCCTGCAAGGAGCTTTTCTCAGGCAACTAAATAAGGAACCCACTCATGCAGGGGCAATACTGGACCTGGGACTGACGTTAGTGTGTAGTCACTTGGGGACCAGTGACCATTGTATGGTGTGGTTCAGTGTAAGGACTGGGTCAGTATCAAACCACACTAAAACAAGAGTCCTGGACTTCAGGAGGGCTGATCTTAAGAAAATGGGAAAATGCCTCATGGGCACCCTAGAAGGGATACAGAAACTGGGTGGAACCGAAAAATAGTGGGCAAAAATAAAGGAGGGCATTAAGAAGGCAACAAACCTCTGTGTCAGGCCGGTTAACAAGGGCAAGATTTAAAAGAGACCGCTATGGTTCTCTAAAGAAGTAGTGGAGAAAGTAAGGGCAAACAAAGTAGCATTTAGAAGGTACAAGATGCCACAGAAGGAAAAGGTTAGGGAGAAAACTAGGAAGGCAGGAAACCAGTTAGGAGCGGAAAGGTACAAACGGAGAAGAATATTGCCAAGTCAGTAAATAAGGGGGGATAAGACATTCTTTTGGTATATAAGTGAAAAGAGGAAGACCAGAGGAGGGATAGTAAGGCTAAAAAGGGAAGGAGAGGTTTGTGTGGAAGAGGCCGAGGAAAAAAAAAAGCAGACATATTGAGCAAATACTTCTGTATTTACCGAGGGAGGGGTAGGTGATAGGCCACAAATAAGGGACAAGGATATTAAAGGAAAGGAGGTGGATGTCACAGATCCACTCCAGGGGTCAGGCCCTCTGCTCCCACAGTACCCAACTTGAAGTGCGATTCGTGAACAGGGGACAAACTGGGACATCCTGCTGTTTGTTTTGGGTCCGAACAAACTACCAGTCTCGAGTCCTGGGGTCAATAATTAACCCTTTTTAGCTAGCACACCCAGGTAACAGGTCCAAATATCACACACTCTTCAGGGAAAGCAGTGAAATACTTGACCCAGCAGGCATACAACCAACCTGGTTCACAACCCCTTGCTGACTCAGTTGAGACGCTGGTATTTTCTTACCTTGCTAGATCTTTACACAGATCCTTGTTAGCATGGTTGCATATGGTGACACTTTAAGCAATTTAACAGTTATGTCAGAATTATCAATACTGTCCAACCATTCACACTAAAAATGAGCAAGTTCCCAGGCAGGTTTAAGGAAAAATAAGGTTTACTGAAATGAAAAAGAGTAAATAAATACAGAACATATATACATTAAGGTTACAGTCAGAAAAGTCAGTTGCATCAGTCTACATTCCCCCAGATCATCAACCAGTGGTCTCAACTCTATCCTGAACTGTATCCACAACCTAAAGCATAACTCTGAGATAGTATTGCTTGGTGATTTCAATGTTACTTGGCTGTCAACCAATGCCAGCAGCTATAGGGATGCTCTGACTGCAGCCAACTTCACTCAACTGATCAGTCCCCTACAAGGGTAAATTATAGGACCGGGACCAGCACCCTCTCGGACTGGATACTTACCAACCAACCTGACCATATAACACACTCAAAGGTGCTGCCCAACAACATAAGTGATCATTTCCCAGTATTACTATATGTCTTTGAACAAATAAACATGTTAAACTACCACCAAAAACCATCCTTAGTAGGGTACTCACACGTGGGCATCGCGAACCACTAAGAAATCTACTTCGACAACAAGACTGGACAAAAATTGACACAGCTGCTGATTTAGATACTGCTCTAGAATTTTTCATCACTAGCTTTAATACAGCCCGTGATATACATGCCCCTCTCAAAAAACGGAAGATCGGGTACTGTCAACCTGTGGATCACTTTCGATCTCCTGCAGAAAATGAAATCCTGTGATCATCTATGGTATCGGGCCAGGGCTGCTGGCAAGCAAGCAGATATGCAAGCGTACAAGTCTGCCTGGAATGCCTGTACCAGGGCCATTCGCCTAGAGAAAGCTAACTATTATGGAAACATCCTCGCTGACACCTGGAAGGATGGTAGGAAATTCTGGAACAACCTTAATAAAATCTCTGGGAAAGAATCCAAAACCACCTCCTCCATGCTGAATCTTGATGGCACCGTAACCCTTGACCCCATAGTGATTGCTAACACGTTCAACTCTACTTTCACTGATCTCAGTCACGTTCTACCCTCAAACTTCTTTGACACCCCCGTGCCACTCCCAAGGGTGCTCGCAGCTCGGACTCAGTGCATCCACCATTCTATTTTAAAGCAATAACAGAACGTGAAGCAAAAAAATACTTAACCAAAGTACTTGGGAAGGCCAGATTCAGTGGAGACACTTTGGACCTGAAGCTTACTCCTGCTCAGTGTAGTCCTGTCTCCCCTTACAAAGATCATCAACAAGTCCCTCATTCTCTTCCCAGTTTCCCACCAACTGGAAACTAGCCCTTGTAACCCCCATATATAAGGGCGGTGACAGATGCCTGCATGGCAACTATAGGCCCATCTCCATTCTTCCACCACTCTCCAAAGCTCTCAAAAGAATTGTAGCCGACCAGCTGGTTGAGTACATGGAGAAGTATAACCTATAATGTTCCCACCGGTATGGCTTTAGGAAAGGGCACAGTACTACCTCCGCTCTGCTGGAATTCACAGTTTATATTTAGCAGGCTTTGGACCTGGGTCAACTCGTCGGTGCTACCTTTATTGACCTCTCCAAGGCATTTGACACAATCACCCCCTACTGCTGGAACAGCTAGCCGAACTCTGCCTGTCTTCTAACGCCCTTGGCTGGTTCTGCAGCTATCTCTCCGACCGCTCACAGCAGGTGAGAATAGGTGATGCAGTGTCTTCTAAACTTCCGGTCCACTCGGGCATTCCACTAGGATCAATACTGGGACCTTTGCTTTTCAGCATTTTTTTTAACAAGCTCCCAGACTTCTGCACCGTACAAGTTCTGCTTTATGCAGATGATGCGGTAATCTTCATAAAGAACTCTGACTACTTTCAGCTGTTGTGCCAACTTCAGGAAAGTTTCACAAAAGTAGAAGAATAGTTCCTCGAAGAAACTGGTGCTCATTTACAATAAAACCAAATCTATGCTCTACCACAGCCCCCACAGCAAACAATGTGCAGAACCACTGATAATCAGAAATTGCTCAGGTACTGCTCTGTAACAGATCCAGTCTTTCAAGTATCTTGGTGTTACTCTGGATTCTGCCCTGTCCTTCAGTAACCATATAGATCTTGTTGCCAAAACAGTGAATACCCGCATTGGTCTCCTCTACAAGCATAAACACTGCCTTACCAACCAAGCCCTCAAGATAGCTGTCCAAAGTTCCATAGTCTCTGTAATAGATTATGGGCTGGTGAGCTCTGGAACAGCAACCGACACTGCAGTAAGGAGGTTATCTATAGACTTACATAAGGCCTGCTGGCTTGTTGTATCGGCTGCCCCCAGACACATACCTGTGATCTCTGTGAACAGGCCGAATGACTGCAACTGCATGGACAAATTTTCTACCATACCAATCTTGCTGTGAAGAAGGCCTCCATTGGACTGCTACAGCCTTTAGTGAAGAATCTTCTCATCCCCTCATTCAATATCCGACACACCAGAAATTCTGACAACTCCTCCCTGCAAGTCCCTCAGTGCCGTAAATCTCAAGGACAGGGGTCTTTTGCTTTCAGAGCACCAAAATGGTTTAATTCCTTGCCCAGGTAGGTTACTGACACTGCCACACTTGGTCCTTTTAAACGAAAACTCTGTGGCTACCTCATTGCTTGAACCTCCTGTGACTGTTATACTTAGTTCAAAGTCCCCCCATGACTATTCTCCCTGCTCCCTCCCCTGCCACTTAACATCCCCACCATACCTACCCCAGTTCGCCTGCCCTTACTCTCATCTCCCTCACCATCCTCCCCCAACCTGTCTACCACTCCCACCCGTATACACCTGCCTATCCCCACTTCCCCTGTCCTGGTTAAACTTCCTCTCTGTTGTCCTCTGCTCCTTCTAACCCTTCCAAACTTCTTTCTCTACCACTCCCCCGCCTTTCTCTCAACTCACATCCACGCTGTGCTCACTTCCCACCTCCCACTGGCCTCCTACTCTAATCGGGGCCTAAGCCCCCTGCCACCTGCTCCTGCACAGCACTCTGCTAGACAAGGCCTTTGGCTGCACCTATGGATTTATACCTGTGCAACTCTACTTTAAAAAAAAAACAAAACAAAAAAAAAAAACTTGTAACTTGTTGCTTACCCTTCCAACATTCTAAATATACAGATCTTACTTCGAGAGGGCTCTTGCAGTAGGTAATTACATATAGGACTGACACCGGCCGGGGGCAGGACCCCACGGAAAAATTTTTAGCTAGCAGTCCCTGGCGGGGACCGCACCCACGTCAGGTGACCGGCGTCACACGACGTTGGTATAAATGGGCGGTCCCAGACGCCCGCCTTCCAGTTCTTTCCCACTGTCAGCTCGTGCAGCGCCTCGCGGTTAAGTTCATATCGCTCAGTCCTGTTACTTCGTCGGTTTGTCCAAAAAAGTTTTCAGTATTGTATTTTATCCTTCTGTCGTCAGGTGCACATCGGTATATGTCGTCCCCTTCAAAGAATAAGTGCGACTCGTGCGGCGCCCAACTGCCTCACAAAGACGGTCACTCCCTCTGCCTTTTCTGCTTAGGCGCCGACCACGTGGTCGACAAGTGTCCGCACTGCCTTCGTTTCCACGCGGCCACCCGCAGACGACGCCAGCAGTCCCTCGAAGCCCATCTCCTCAAAAAGAAGATGTCCGCGATGGAGAAGGAGTTGAAGAAACTTCGGCAGGTGTCGACCACCCCTGAAGGGCACAAGAAACGGGACAAGGAAAGGCACCGGAGTCGCGGGCAAGGTAACATCCTCTCCGGGGGATCACCCGATGGCAGCCTCCAAGGCTTTGGAGGAGGCGTCGGCCCGTCCGGGTTCGCGTTCGAGCCCACCGGGTGCCTCCGGGCAAAAGGAGGCTCCAGCCTCCAGTACCGCCACAGGCTTGCGGCCTACTGGTGCGGGCACCTCCCTTAAGCCAGACGTCTGCTCCTCCGACGTACGCTGGGAGAGGGCCACTAAGACGCTCGACCCTTCGGGGCGGCGCATGGCAGTGTCCCCCTCGGACCGGACCTCCTCTCATCCTCGACCTGTCTCCGACGAGGGACCCCCGAAGTCGGATGCCGGCTCCTCTGGCGTCCGCCGGGTTGACCCCTAAGCCTGCGTCGGCTCCTCCGGCGTGCCCGGTCCTCGGAGCCTACAGCAGACCCAGCCGCCTGTCGTACCAGGCTACCCACAGCCCTCGCTGCCATCAGGGAGCCCCAGTCCCCTTGCCCTCCCCGGGATTTTTCCTTCATCCCGGACGAGACTCTGGATCCTGGGCTACCGTCGATCTTCTTCCTGAAGAGCCGGATCTGACGTCGGCTCCCCTGACTCTGGCGCGGCCCGGCTCCTCGGCGGCCCTGACACCCGGCCCCGACGCCCGGCCCTCCGATGCGGTGGGGATATTCCTCTTCCATCGGGCCTCCACCCCACGGGCCTATCCCGGCTGATCCGCCCGTGGAGTACCCAGCTGGGCCGTCTGCTCGGCAGCTCCCCAGTGCCTGGGTATCCGCCATCCTATCCGGCGCCGGTTTCCCAGGTCCACAGTATCCTGCGCTGCAGTACCCGCACCGACCCCTTCGACGCCCGCAGTACCTGACAAGTCATACTCCGGCCCGTATATCCGCAGCCGGGTTACAGATATTCTCCTCACAGATTTCCTCCAGACAACTATCCCCTCCTCCCTCCTCCACTGCCCCTAGGCCACCGTGGATCTTCAGGAGACTCTTGCTTCCTGGTGGGCTGAGGCCAAGGCTTAGCTCACCAAGGAAGTCTAGAGCCGTCTTACGGCGACGGTGCCTTCCCCGGCTCCTGTACGCCCCAGACGGCACACTCCCTCTCCACCTCTGGATTCCCGGGCTTTGCCCTCGGGATGCAGAGAGGGGCAGGACATGCGTTCTGAGATTACCCCTAAGGAACCCGTTCCTCCCCCTAGACGAGCTAGGGAGTCTTACCGTGCTTCAGATTCTTCTTCCTCTTCTCTCTTGGACTCCTCGGAAGCTTCCGATGGCTGTTCCGAGAAAGACGACGAGCCGCACTCTCTGTCCAAGCCCCGGCCGAGGACTCCTCCGAAGTCCCTTCCGGAGGATCCTTCCTTCACGGAGTTGCTCAGGAAGATCCAGGAAGTCCATCAGTAGCATTCCTTAGAGCCAGATCCTCAACGGGTTAAACTCGCCGAACATCTGGACTTGCCCCTTATGGCTCCTGCTCTTGTGCCACCCTGGATCAAGCCTCACGCCCACCTTGTTTCCACTATTTGGAAGCAACCGTCTGCTTTAGCCCTACTTCTCAGGAAGTCGAACAGGCTATACCAGACTCCGGAGGGTGTAGACTTCTTACTCTCACCCCCGTGCAGACTCGGTTGTGATTAGCGCTGCTTATGGCCGGTCAGCACACCCGAAACACTTGAACTCGTCTCCTCCGGATAAGGAATCCTGCCTTCTGGATCAGTATGGAAGGAAGATCTATGCTTCTTCCACACTGGGGATTAGGGCCCTGAATTATGTAGCACATATGGGGGATTACCAGAGGGCTGTCCTTACCCAGGCGGAATCTAAGATTGACTCTTTGCCTGACTCCCAAGTCAAGCAGGAGTTAGCCGACCTGGTCCGTTCTGCTCATTCGGCCAGTCGTCCTATTTTGAGGATGACCTACGATGCAGTGGACACCACAGGACGGAGCTCTGCATTCGCCGTAAGTCTTCGGCATCATGCATGGCTCCTTGTGTCAGGTCTGGTCCCAGAGGTGCAGTCAGTGAGCCAAGAAGCACCTTTCAGGGGTTCTGTGCTTTTCGGTGATGATGTCAAGGACATCACTGATTTGCAGGAGAAGGGGATGGCCCTTAAATCTGTTGATTCAATGTACCGTCCTCATCCCCCACAGCACCGTCCCTTTCGCAGACGCAGCCAGCCTCAAGCGAAACCTCAGGGAAGGCGGGCCACTAAACGTCGGGCCCCTACAGCTGCCAGGCTCCCACTGCCCAAAAAAGCAACGGGTGCCCCAGCTGCGGCGCTGCCTCACACCACCTGACTCCTTCCCTCTCCCACCACCTCCGGACACCCTGGAGGAATTGGTAGGAGGGAGGTTCTCCCTCCACCTTCCGGGTTGGGAGAGGATAACTACGGATTCATGGGTGCTTCAGATCATAGCAGAGGGGCACTCCATAGAGTTTCTATAGAAACCTCCACGTCACCCCCCTCTGAACTTCTCTTACTCAAGGGACCATCTTCCTTTGGTCAGGGAAGAAATCTCTGCTCTCCATGTGAAACAGGCTATAGAACCCGTCCCCCGCCTCAACTCCACGGGACGGGTTACTATTCCCATTTCTTCCTCGTACCAAAGAGGACGGGAGATCTCGGACCCATTCTCGATCTCAGCTCCCTGAACCTATATGTGGAATACAAGAGGTTCAGGATGCTCTCCCTTCAAACCCTCTCCCCTGCTCGGCCGGGCCAATGGCTTGTGCACTGGATATGCAGGATCCTGCACATCCTCATTCAGCCCTTCGCACAAAGTACCTCAGGTTTGCGTTCCAGGAGACCACTCCCAATTCCGCGCTCCCATTTGGTCTTTCCCCGGCTCCCTGAGTCTTTACCAAATGCCTGGCAGTGGTAGCGGCCCACCTGCGTTCTTTGGGAGCTCAGGTTTTTCCCTACCTGGACGACTGGCTCCTGGCGGCCCCGTCCAGGGAGGAACTCCTGCATTTTCTCTCCCTCACCCAGCAGGTTTTCACTGGCCTGGGTATTACCATCAACCATTCCAAGTCTCACCTGGATCCTTCACAGAGGCTCCAGTTCATCGAGGCAATCCTCGACACAATATTGTGCAAGGCCTTCCTGCCTCCGGACAGGGGGGCCTCCTATCAGAACACAGGAGGGTTTGGGCAAGGTCGGTGCTCCGTCTACTGGGGCTTATGGCAGCGGCCATCCCGACGGTTCCGCGTGCACGCCTCCACATGAGAATCTCTCAGTGGTCTCTCCGATCTCAGTGGGATCAACGGGTAGACGACCTAGATCATCTGGTCCTGATCTCCTCGCCGATGGCAAGAGACTTACAATGGTGGATGGTTCGAGAGAACCTATTCCAGGGGATCCCCTTTTTTCATCCTCCCCCTGATCAGACTGACCATGGACGCTTTATGCGAAGGTTGGGGGGCCCATCTTGGTCCTCACCGAACCCAGGGCCTATGGTCAAAGCTGGAGATAGTTCTCCACATCAACGTGCTCGAGCTTCTACAGTGCTGTATGCTCTCCAGGCCCTTCACCAATACATCCTTCCTGGTCACCTAGCTGTCCCAAACGGACAACATGTGCGTGGTGTGGTACATCAACAAGCAGGGAGGAACTCGGTCCTACCCGCTGTGCAGGGAAGCGATGAGGGTTTGGGATTGGGCAACGCTTCACAACCTTCACCTCACGGCGATCCATGTTCTGGGAGTCGACAGTGTCCTGGCAGACAGACTAAGTCCCTTGTCGGCTCTACCACACAAGTGGGAGTTGGACGTAAAAGTTCTAAAAAGCATCTTCCAGATTTGGGGGACTCCTCAGATAGACCTGTTCGCCTCCTCCCAAAACGCAAAGCTTCCAATCTTTTGCTCGCTCGCTCCAGAGCGAGATGCTTTCTGGAGTGATGCTCTTATCTCTAAGCTGCAAGGACAGATTCGTCTATGCTTTTCCCCCAATTCCTCTGGTACCTCGTGTGCTGCAGAAGCTTGCTTTGGAAGGCGAGAATGATTCTGATCGCTCCTTTTTGGCCCAGGCAAATCTGGTTCTCTCTTCTACAACAATACTCAGAGGTTCCTCCTCTTCCTCTTCCTTTATCTCCAGGATTGCTGACCCAGGATCAGGGGACCCTGGTCCATCTGGAACTCAAGTCCCTTCAACTTCATGCATGGCTCCTGCAGACCTAGCTCAATCTCGTTTTGGCGTCTCTCCTAAGGTGGCCAAGATTCTGGTGGAGGCTAGAAAACCCTCCAGTAGGTCCACCTATGCCATGAAATGGAAGAGATTTTCTATCTGGGCTGCGTCCAGGAACGTGGAGCCCTTTTCCTGTCCTGCGACCATGCTGCCTGAGTACATGCGTCATCTTTTCGACCTGGGTCTCAGTCACTCCTCTTTGAAAGTCCATATGGCGGCTATCTCAGTCTACCATGTCCCTTTCGCTGATAAGGATTTTGCCCAGCTGGAGGTCTCCAAAACTTTCCTTAGAGGGGTCCTTCATCTCAGGCCCCCTGTCCGGACCCCAGCTCCGCCTTGGGACTTAAACTTTGTCCTCGAGAAACTTACCCTTCTCGCCGGAGCCTCTTGGCTTCCTTGAACGCTGAAGTTTTTATCGTGGAAGACGCTCTTCTTGGTGGCCATTACTTCGGGTCATAGAATTTCCGAGCTCCAGGCCCTGATGTGCAAAATCCCTTATTTGATTTTTCACAAAGAATGAGTAGCTCTTCGCACGAATCCTAAGTTTCTTCCGAAGGTGGTGGCGGAATCTACCTTGAATCAGTCTATTGAATTACCTGCTTTCTTCACTCAGTACTCCAATCAAGGAGAATACCTGCTCCATACCATGGATGTTCACAGGATTCCGAGATACTACACCGATAGGACAAAGGATCTCAGAAAGACTGATCAGTTGTTCGTCTCCTTTGCTCACAAAAGAGAAGGCAATGCTGTTTCTAAGCAATGCCTATCAAAATGGTTGGCCCATTGCATCACTTTCTGTTATGACAAGTACAACAAGACCCTCCCGGGTCAAGTCAGAGGCCACTCTACCGTTGGAGTTGCCGCCTTTGCATGCTTGTTTCAAGAAGCGTGTCTGCGGCAGACATCTGTGCCGCCGCTACTTGGACTTCCGGACATACCTTCACTAAACACTACAGTTTGGACATTGCCTCTCGCCGTAGAGCAGGCTTCGGGTTAGCTGTCTTGCAAGGCCTCCTTTCTTGATACCTGCTAGATTATTTGCTACTTTTTAGAGTAGTTCCTCCTCCCAGTGCCTTTTCATTTGTTCCAGACTGCTTGGGATTCTGTCCTCTATGTAATTACCTACTGCAAGAGCCCTCTCGAAGTAAGATAGTACAGTTACGTAAGAACTTGCGTAACAGTAGATCGAGAGGATCTTCTGATAAAACTTCCCGCCCTCCATCCCCTAGGCTTTTTCAGCTCCTTTTCCATTGAGGAAATATCTGCTTCTCTCTCGTCCGGGCCTTCCGGCCTGTGGCGAAAAGAACTGGGCGGGCGTCTGGGACCGCCCTTTATACCGACGTCAGGATCGCCAGTCACCTGACGTGGGGTGGTCCCCACCAGGGACTGCTAGCTAGAAATTTTTCCATGGGGTTCTGCCGCCGGCTGGTGTCAGTCCTATATGTAATTACCTACTGCAAGAGCCTCTCTCGAAGATCTACTGTTACGGTAAGTTCTTATGTAACTGTACTTTCTATTGCTTATACTGTATGTTTACACTGTATGTTTAACCCAACTTATTTTGTTTACCTGTACCCTGTACTTCCCTCATTGTCCTTGACGTGGGACCTATGTAAAAGAGCCTTTGGCTCAAAGGTGTTGATCCGAAACTAGTAAAAAGAAATGGACAATTACAAAACAAAGCGCCTTGTAACGGATTTAGCTAATTCTATCTCAGATTTTCAGTTGGCAGATAATTTGGGCTGTTGCCTATCTTGGCAGAAGTGTTCCTTAGAAGTCCATAAACAAAGATGACTCTTGGATGTCCAGAAAAGCATCTCAGTCCTTTCAGCCAAGCTTCACCAATATCAGGGAGGCCAGAATGTCCCTCCCTCCTTGTAATGTCACAGCTCTGAGCTGTTAGTGTGAGGTCACACTCAGTCCTGCATACTTAATTTGTAACATGCAGCTGCATAGGCAGACGGGTCAGATTACTACTTGATTGGAATCTGCAAATACAGCAATATTTTTTTTAATTACTAGACAGTCGGTCTTCCTCAGAGTATGGTTTATGACACCCTTTGATGTTGCAGAAATATCCTGTAAGGTTAATTCACATATGCTTTCCAAAAACAATCTTCCTCCTGTTATCCTATAAAATGTAACCTTTTACAGCAGTCTTCCTAAGTTCAAAGCAGTTGTTTTTTTATAACCTGGTTGTATAACAGCTACTCAGGTGTTGGTAGGTAGGTGTTAAAACAGGAAAGGAAGCTGTAGCCAGCTTATCCTCTAGGTCAGCAAGAGGGCAGACAATTTTTTTTTTCTTCTCTCTTAGAATCCAGTGTCCCGTGAGGCTCTGCTGCTTGGCCTGTTTCCTAAGCAGGACTGCCATACAAAACATAGATTTATAACAAAATTATATACACATAACTGGCAGATGACTATTCCCATTACAGTAGAACTAGTCCTTTTACAGAGGAGAGAGTCCTCCAGGAACTAGCACAACTAAAAGTGGACAATTAAAAGGGTCCTGACAAGGTACACTGTAGGATACTGAGGGAGCTCAAGGAGGTGCCGGCTGCACCTCTGACAGCCCTGTTCAAGCTATCACTAGATACAGGGGAAGTTTCGAGGGACTGGAGGAGGGCAGATGTGGTCCCACATCACAGAAGTGGTAACAGGGAGGAGGCAGGAAATTACAGACCTGTCAACCTGACTTTGGTAGTGGATAAAGTAATAGAATCACTACTGAAGGAAAGTATTGGGGAATACCTTGCCACCAGTGGATTACAGGGTCCAAGACGGCATGGTTTCACAGGGTGGGAGATCTTGCCAGACAAACCTGATCAAGTTCTTTGACTGGGTGACCAGGGAAGTGGATCAGGGTAGAGCGGTGAATGTGGCCTACCTGGATTTCAGTAAGGTCTTTGACACCGTTCCACACAGAAGACTGGTAAGCAAGCTGGGCAGCCTAGGAGAAGGTCCAAAAGCAGTAAATTGGCTAAGAAGTTGGCTAAGCAACAGGAGTCAGAGGGGGGGGGTTGGTAAAAATGTGTTCACTCTGGAGAAGGCAAGTTGACCAATGCGGTGCCACAGTGGTCAGTACTAGGCCTGGTCCTCTTCAGTGTCTTTATTAGTGACATTGCAGGAGGGTTGGAAGGGAAAGTATGCCTGTTCATGGATGATACAAAAATCTGCAACAGAGTGGATGCACCAGGAGGTTGGAAAAAATGAGGGACAATCTGAAAAAGCTGGAAGACTGGTCAAGGGTTTGGCAACTGGGTTTCAGTGTAAAAAAGTATAATTCATGCACTTAGGGCACAGAAACCCAGGGGCAACGTACCAATTGGGCAGGGAAGTAGTGGCAACCACAAAACAGGAACGGGACCTGGAGATAATTCTGATGACCTGAAGGTAGCAAAACAGTGTGATAAGGCAGTGGGAAAGGCTAGCAGGATGCTTGTGTGTATAGGAAGGGGTATCACCAGCAGAAAAACGTAGGCAGTGTTACCCCTGTATAGATTGATGGTGAGACCCCACCTCGAGTACTGTGTCCAGTTTTGGAGGCCCCATCTCTGGAAGGACATAGATAGGGGGGATGCAGTACAGAAGAGGGCAGATAGAAAGGTGCAGGGCCTGCATCAAAAACACTACGAGGAAAGACTCTGAGAATTAAATATGTACTTTCTAGAGGAAAGAAGGGACATGATAGAAACATTCAGATACCTCACAGGTATTAATAACTTACCTGAAGGTAGCATTTTATGTAGAAAAAGATGCCTGAGGACGGGGTCATATGAACATACGCAATTGCCAGCAGATACAGACCACACGGTCTATCTAGTCTGTTAGAGTGTGCAGCACTTTGGCCCATTAGACTGCAGCTGCCCCTTCTCCCATTAACTCTTCCCTCCCCCGCTGCTCCCCCGGTATGCACTTTCCCCTTGAATTTATCCCACCCCGTCTTGAAGCACCCCACAGTCTGCACTGATACAGGTTGCTCAGGCAGTGCATTCCACCTTGTTACCACTCTTTCAGTGAAGTAGTGCCTCCTCCTTTCCCTCCTGAATCTGCCCCCCTTTTAACTTCAGGGAGTGCCATCTAGTATCTCTTCAATTCTGGAGAGTGAACCCACCATGGAAGTCTACTCTGTTCATCCCCTTCAGGTATTTGAAGGTCTCAATGGATCATCTTTGTTGCTCTTCACTGCACTGCCTCCAGTAGTTTGATATCCCTTTTCAAGTATGGGTGCCAGAACTGCACACAGTACTCTAGGTGTGACCTCACCAGGGACCTGTACAGGGGCATTATGACTTCGCTACATCTGGATATAATCCCCCTTGCTATGCAACCTAACATCCTGTTAGCCTTAGCCGCTGCCTTTCTACACTGGGCCGAGTGGTTTAATTCCTCGGTCACCAGCACCCCCAGATCCTTCTCCTTGTCTGATGTGGACAGCTTGATGCCATCCATCCAGTAGCTGTATCCTGGATTTTTGGCTCTGAAATGCATCACCTTGCACTTCTTGGCGTTGAACCCAAGCTGCCAGGTGTGTGACCACTCCTCGAGACTTGCCAAGTCCTCCTGCAGTAATTTGGTACCCTCCTCCCCATCCACCTCAGCACAAATCTTGGTGTCATCGGCGAAGAGGCTGATCTTATTCTTGATTCCCAACTGCTATGTTTGCAATGAAAATGTTAAACAGGACTGGTCCCAGTACTGATACCTGTGGAAAACCACTTGTCACTGCCCTGGGTTCCGATGCTTCTTTCCCCACAACTACCCTCTGTTGCCTGTCCTTCAGCCAGTTTTCTACCCATCGGGCTATGAAGCTGGAAGGGTTGAGGCTCAGAGGAGATGTGAGGAAATGCTTCTTCACGGAAATGGTGGTGGATGCCTGGAACATCCTCCCTGTGGAGGTGGTGGGTGCTAAAATGTAACACGATTCAAGCATGCATGGGATAGACACAAGGGGACCTTAGAAATAAAGGGGGGGGAGACTGGAGATCGAGTAGGGTCTGCGGTGGCACAGTATGGAAAATTGGGCAGACTGGATGGGCCAGGAGGTCCTTCTCTGCCAACAGCTTCTGTGTTTCTATGAAAGCAAGTCTGCCAGGAGAATCTTGGTAGTTGGGGTTCAATGATTAGATGGGTAGAGAGGGTGGCAGATGGGGGTTTGGATGAGAAGGATAAGGTCCAATGCCTTCTGAGTGCATCGGCCTTCCGGGATTTAGACTGACTAGGAAGGATGGTGGGGGAGTTGGTACACCTAGGTGCCAGTGATCTGGCAAGAAGAGGAACTTCCATAGAATTAGGGACAAATTGGCAACATACTCTGCCTCCCTGCCCTTTTCTGAAGTCCTTCCTATGTGGGGTAGGGAGAGGAAGCAGGACAGGATAAGTAATGATATAATGGAGGAGTTTAATGGGTGGCTTAAGGGATGGTGTCAGAAGAAGGGGTACCACTTTGTGGAGGATTGGGGGGACTTCTGGGACAGGAGGCTCTTCAAGGGTGATGGATTTCACCTGATGAGAGAGGGGGCCTACGCGCTTGGGCAGAAGTTTGACATCCGTATCAGATGTTTAAACTAACTGCGGGGAGACTGGAACTAGGGGAACCATAGTGGCAGGTGACAGGAAGGGGATTCTAGGTAATACTCCCCCACATCTGGGGGCTTGTAGCAGTACATCATGTACAGAGATAGCTGTGGGCCTAACTGGACTACATGAGAGGACATCAGTGAGGGGAAACACAATTTGTACAAACACCAAGGAAAGCAGGAAGATGAGATGACAAGGAAAGCACAAAGGTAGTAGCAAAGTAGGTTCATGGGTCAGATGGAAGGGGGTATGCCTTAATACCAGGAGCCTGGGTAACAAAATCATCAAAGCTTCAGAGGCTGATGGTGGACACTGAGATGGACCTTGTGGTCATCACAGAAATGTGAGTTTCGGAAAATAACGACTGGGACCTGACGGTCCCTGGGTACAGTGTGTTCAGGAGGGATGGAGGAACAGGTGGGGGGGGAGGAGTAACCTTTTTTTGTCAGGGAATGCATGGAGGTGGTGGAAATGGGTGCATCAGGGGTAGTAATTGGGAGACAGAGTCACTGTGGGTGCAACTTATAGCAGCCTCAGGCAAGAAACTGCACTTGGGGGGGATCTATAGACCTCTGGGCAAGGGGAAGAGAGACAGAGAGCTCAAGGAAGAAAGGGTTGGCAAAGGGGGAAGTAGTGGTAGTGGGTGATGTTAACCTGCCAGAAATAGACTGGAATTTTCCAATGGCCAAGTACCAGAAGTCTGGCCTTGCTGGACACCTTCCAGGACTGTGTACTGGTACAGCTTTTAAGGAACCCACCAAGCAGACTGCAATTCTTGATGTGGTGCTCACCAACTCAGAGGTGATTGGAGCTGTGAGAATAGGGAAGCCACTGAACTTGGGGTCCCTAAAATCAAAATTGAGAGCTGGAAGTCCTTCATTTTAGAAAGATGGACTTCAACAGGCTGAGGGAGCTGTTCAGGGAAAAGTTAGTTGGGGTGGACAACATAGATGGGGTGAAAGGGAGATGGGGACAATCAAGGGGGTCATTCTCGAAGCATCTAAGTTATGTATGAGAATGGTAACCAAAAAGAATAGGTTCAAGAGATCATTATGGTTGTTGGCAAAAGTCAGGGAAGCAGTGAGGGCCAAGAAAAAGGCCTTCTACAGGTGTATCATGTTAATGTGCTGACATATTATTGCCGCCGTGTTGTTGCCGGCAGAATAATGTCACTTCTTGTGGGACTTTGATTTTTTTTGGCATTGGGCAATGTTGCCGATCCGTGGTTCATCTTTCTTGCCACTGGGGTGTGACCCAGAGTTTGTTACATAAATAAGTGGCGGGTGCGGGGGGCAAAGCCCCCTGCAATTGCAGTCGCTCCTAATGCTGAACGGCAGGTAGAGCACGGTGCCTGGTGTCGACAAAGTGCCCACCCCCATAGTTCTGCTCCATTGGGGGGGGGACAAGGAACAAGCAGGAAACTACAGATCTGTCAGTCTTACCTCTATTGTAAGGAAGTCGATCGGGGTACTGGTCAGAGGACCCCATGGGCCTCCTGGAGAGCAGCGGTCTCCAGGACAGTAAACAGCACAAATTTATGGCTAGGAGGTCATTGTCAGACAAACCTGATAGTTTTCTTTGACTGTATGACAAGTGAATTGGATAGGGGCCAAGCTGTGAATTTGCTGTACTTCGACTTCAGCAAGGCTTTCAACTTGGTGCCTCGCAGATGCTTGCTGAAGAAGGTGGAGGATCTGTGTGTGGCTAAGGCCATAGTAAACTGAGTAGGTAACTGGCTAAAGGGGAGGCAGTAGAGGGTTGTGGTCAATGGGGATGAATCAGAAGAGAAGGAGGTCACAAGTGGGGTACTGCAGGGATGTGTCCTGGGTCCCGTCCTCTTTAGTGTGTTTGTCAGCGACATTGATGAGGGAATCCAGGGCAGGTTGTGTCTCATCGCAAATGACAATAAGCTTTGTGGGACGATGGACAGTGATGAGGGAGTCAGGGAAACGCAGAGTGATTTATAAAAGCTAGAGGGGTGGTCTAAGAATTGGCAGCTGAAATCCAATGCTAAAATATGTAATGTAATGCACCTAGAGAAAGAGAACCTCAGGACAGAGTACTGAATGGGGGTGCTGTGGTGGTGAGAGTACTATAGCTGAGGGATGGGACGTTGGAGTTGTCCATATCATTACAGCCTGGTTTTTCCCCAGTTATACTATTGTGGCTTTTAATTGTGCTACTATGTTTGTCTGATATATCCTCGTTTGGTTCCACACTCAGTGGTTTTCCTACAATTACTCTTTGAACTGTTTGCCCCTGGCCGCTCCTCAGTCTCTCCCCCAACATGTCTGCCCCTTTTCTATTTAAGTGGAACCCGTCCCTTCTGTAAATTCCCATCTTGTAACTCCTCGTTTGCCCAGTTTTGCAGCCAGGCATTCATTTTTTGATAGCTGTTATTCTCTCATATCCTGCTCGCAGCACTGATAGTAATGCTGACATTAACAATTTACATCTCCCCTAATTCATCCCCTCACCAATCTCTCTGAAATCTGTTTCTATATCTTCATCCACCCTCATTCCCACATCATTTACACCTACATGAATCACTACCAAAGGACTTATTCCACTATTTTTCATGAGTCCTTCAAGATTTTCCTTAATGCTGTTTATCCTGGCTCCTGACAAGGAGCATACTGAGATTATCTCTTGAGTGTTTTTGCATATTTCCTGATCTGTAAATCTTATGACTGAGTTTCCTAGGATTAGTACATTTTTAGCTTTGAACAGTCCTTGATTAACACTCCCCAAGTTCATTTCCTACAGTTGTTGTGTTTTTTTTTTTTTTGGTTCCTTTGGGTTTTACGGAATTCTAGTCCATCTGTTTACCTCTGAGCTGATTCTGTGTCTGTAGCCTCTGTGGGCTGTACTGAATCTGTTATACCATCACTGTTTGTGTTTGTATTTAGTACTTCATCTGATTGCTAATACTTCATATCTGTTTGACAGTGGTAAAAGGTGACTATCTGCTATCCTTCCCATTTTGTTCCTTTCCCTACCCAATGCATTTTCTCATTTATTGTCTCCGAAATCGTTATAAAGGTCTTCTGCACTCCTAGCTCTCTTTCTTCTTCTTCCTCCCCTTTCCGTAAAACTGACATTATCTTTACTTGTAAGTGCTAATACATTGCCCTGGGTAACTGTCACATTTTACCTTCTTGTGTGCCCTGATGCTACTAGTATTTCTGGCATTTCATCTTCCTTCTCTTCATTCAGTAGGTTATGAATCTCAATGTTGTACCTTTCCGGGTTGTTTATTCTTTCCAGCTTGACTGTAGCTTTCAGTAAGGTATTTTCTTCTTCCAAATCTGATACGTAAATACACTTACTACAGGTGAACACACTTGCCCCTTCCCTGGCCTCCTCTGATGAGTATGTACTACAATTTCTACAACTTTCCATGCATTTACAATTGTTTCCAGATGTTATAGTCACCTTGGTGTAGCTGAAGGTAGCTTTCTGTCCACCATGCCTTCCCTAAATCCCACAAAACTCCCTTAATGCACTGCTTTGTGCATTGTTTGTATCAGTACATCACTTACAGTGCCTTCAGAAAGTATTCGCCCCCCCCCCCATGGATTTTGTCACATTTTGTGATGTTGCAAACTCAAATTAAAATACATTTATATGGGATTTTTTTGTCATGTATCTACACAAATTACTCTATAATGTCAAAGTGGAATGAAACTTCTGGAATTTTTTGAACATGTAATTTAAAATAAAAACCTGAAATGTCTTGATTTGATAAGTATACACCCCCTTTGGTGTGACACACCAAATTGAGCCCAGGTGCATCCAATTTCCTTGTGAGATCACTCTAAAACTTGAATGGAGTCCACCTGTGGTCAGTTCAAATGGCTGACATGATTTCAGAGGAAATATACCTGTCTATATAAGGTCCCACTGTTGACAGTGCATGTCAGAGCAGAAACTCTACCATGAAGACCAAGGAGCTGTCTGTAGAACTCCGTGATAGAATTGTGAGGAGGCTTAAATCTGGGGAGGGGTATAAAAGCATTTCTAGGGTGTTGAAAGTTCCCAGGAGCACAGTCAAGTCCATCATTAGGAAATGGAAAGATTACGGAACCACCCAGACTCTTCCTAGAGCAGGCCGTCCTCCCAAACTGAGCAACCGGGCAAGAAGGCCCTTGGTCAGGGAAGTGACCAAGAACGCAATGACCACCCTGACAGAACTACAGAGTTCCATGGCTGAGATGGGAGAACCTGTCCAGAGGACAACAATCTCTGTAGCACTTCACAGATGTAGCCTCTATGGGAGAGTGGCTAGACGGAAGCCACTCCTGAGACAAGGCTACATAATAGCATGCCTGGAGTTTGCAAGAAGGCACGTGGCAGACTCAGAGACCATGTGGCAAAAGATTCTCTGGTCTGATGAAACAAAAATTGAACTCTTTGGCGTGAATGCAAAGCGCTATGCCTGGCGCAAACCGAACACAGCTCATCACCTGTGTAACACCATCCCTACCATGAAGCATGGTGGTGGCAGCATCATGTTATGGGGATGCTTTTCAGTGGCAGGGACTGGGGCACTTGTCAGGATAGAGAACAATGAATGGAGCCAAATACAGACACATCCTTGAGGAGAACCTGCATCAGTCTGCAGTAGACCTTGGACTGGGGCGAAGATTTACGTTCCAACAGGACAACGACCCTAAGCATACAGCCAAAGCAACATTGGAGTGGCTTCAGAACAAGAGGGTGAATGTCCTTGAGTGGCCCAGCCCAAAGCCCAGACTTGAATCCCATTGAGAATCTGTGGAAAGACTTAAAGATTGCGGTTCACCTACGCTCACCATCCAACTTGACAGAGCTTGAGCAAATATGCAAGGAAGAATGGGCGAAAATCCCCAAATCCAGATTTGCAAAGCTGATACAGACATACCCAAGAAGACTCAAAGCTGTAATTGCTGCCAAAGGCGCTTCTACAAAGTATTGACTCCGGGGGGTGAATACTTAAGTAAATAAGATATTTCAGTTTTTAATGTTTCATAAATTTTTGTTGCACAATAAAAATATTTTTGGCCCTTTAAATTGTTGAGTATGCTGTGTGAATCAAGGGGGGAAAAAATAATTTCACTGCATTAAAAATTCTGGTAGTAACACAACAAAATGTGACAAAATCCAAGTTGGGGGGGGGGGGGTGAATACTTTCTGAAGGCTCTGTAAAAGCCAGCCTGTATAGGAGTTTCCTTCCTAAAATGAGCCAGGAACTGCCTCCACTATCCTGCAGTGCTCCAATTTCCTAGGGATTGGTAGCACTAGTAGCAGATGGGAGAGAGAGGATTTTTAATTTTTTATTGTTTCACTTTTTTTGAAGTAGAGGGTAGAGATAGCAGTAGATAGATAGATACGTTATTTATAAAGCGCCCATCACCAAAGACTTTGGGCACTGTACAAAAACAAAAAAACGCTACACTTAAAATCAAACACAAATATACGTATACCAGAATGCAGCTGGGAGCATACAATGTTCTATCTATCCCATAAAACTAAATATAGGTTAAAAGCATAATCAAATTCAAAAATCAGAGAATGCTTGTTGGAAGAGATATGTTTTAAGGCCCTTTTTAAAGGCTTCCACCAAGGCAGCCTCCCTTATATAACCAGGCAGGAAGTTCCACAGGGTAGGCACGGCCACTGAGAATGCTCTATTGCCAGAATGCCGAAGCCTAACACTAGGAACTCCTCCCAGGAAGCCTCCCCCAGCAGAATGAAGGGCCTAGGCTGGGTGGTAGGGGACAAGGAGATCTTGCAGATAGACAGGACCCGTTTCGTGCAGGATCTTATAGGTCAACAGTCCTATCTTGAAGACCACCCTCCACCGGACCGGCAGCCAGTGCAGTCCGTGGAGCACCGGGGTGATATGCTCACACCTTTTAACCCCCGTCAACAATCTCGCTGCCGCGTTCTGCAGCAGCTACAGCCTGCAGAGTTTGCCTCCAGATAACCCTAGGTACAGGGCATTACAGTAGACCAGCGTGATCAGGTCCTCAGGTGGGATCAGGGCTCAAATTTGGGTGAAGGGTATAAATCACTTTGAGCCACCTCTGTCTGCGTTTCCAGACCCTGTTGAAGTGTTTCACTCCTAGTGGTTCCCTGAAGTCTCAGCTTAATTCCACCTGATAGTAGCCTTATCGGAGTAGGCAAATCTGTGACTTTGTACTTGTTCATCTGAAATAGATGTAGCTGTGTCAGGGCGCCTTGTGCACCATCTTTGCTACATCTTGCTAAATCTCTGTTTCACACTGCAGGGAGAGTTGTTTGCTGGATACAGTCCTTAGGATGTTAGCATCTTGAGTGCGGCTGTTAACAGGTTATCCAGCTTGTATCCCTGCATACTGCTGGCTACTAGTCCTTTTATTTCCAGGAATTACTTGGAATCCCATCTTTTCTATGAAAGTTGTTGGGGAGGGGTTGTTATAGTGTTCCTACATCAAAGGTGAAATGTCTCTCAAGTTAGTCACTCTGCCTTCTCACCTGTTGGAGAGGAGGATGTGTCTCTCATTCCATTAATCACTACAATTTTTTTCACATGTGAAAGTGCCTCCTATGTTACAGGACAGCTTCTGGGGACACCATCAGACTTTTTGGTCTGGATTCATTTCCTTGCTCTGGCAGATCATAGTCTGATGCCACTCTTGGGGTCGCTGTCCATCTCCCCTCCCTCTTGGTGATGCCAGCAAGGTGTTTCCCTTGCAGGGGGAAGGCAAGGATATTGGTAGAGCTTGGTCAAATATTTTGTTTATTGGATTACCCTTTTACCCCTGTAGGGGGGCACTCTTTTATAAGGCCTCTGTCCCTTAGGTTGTTTGTCAAATTACATTCAGTTGTTCTTTTTCACTTTATATATTCTTTCCTTGTTTTTTTCTTTACTATCTCTTTATCTTTACTATCTCTACTACACGCATGTGTTTGTAGCTGCATTTTTTCACTCTCCTTTGCTAACAGAACTGAGGTAAGGTAGGGAGTCAGCAATGGCTATGGGTTAGCACATGACACCGCATGATACCACACATGCACTGGCACAAATAACCGGTGCTGATGACTAGCTAAAAAAGACTTACTCCTTTGGGTCCTAGCGCCTCTAGCCAAGACCCAGGAGTTGTACTCTATGAAGAAGATATTCTGGAAGATCTACAGTTCTGGTAGGTCCTGTAACTTCTGTTTTTCTTTACACAGAGGGCTGTTATAATCCCAGTATTGTGCAATGCCCTTATTCTCCCCCCATGCCATAGTGTACGCAGAACCCTGATGCTTAGTATTATTACAGCCTCAGTCTTTGTAGGACCACAGGGACGAAAGACAGTAAAGGAAAGAACAATAAGGGGAAATGAAAAGTGCAGAGAGTGGAAAAGTTCAGAGAAAAGGAAAGTACAAAGACTCAAAAAAGAGAAAAATCAAAAAACAAAGAAGGGGGCAGTAACTTTCATGCCTGTGTTTCTTGTCAGATACCCCCAGCCTTTCAGTAATTTTGTGGGGGACACTGATTTTTCATTGGATTTTCTTGCACTGTGACCGATAAACATTCTTTTCCTTTATTCTCCCCAGAATCTGTTGCCGGCTCCGCTGGTCCTGCCAACAGTCCATGAACTGGATCTCTTCAGGTGAGATGTACCACTGGTGTTGCTAGGCTTTAATATGGCACCACATAGGGCTTCTGCAGAGAAAGTCAGCCTACTCTGTGAAAACCAAGTGGGAAATCCTTTCAGACTTCCAGTTTGCCTTCCTACATAGTATTTCAATTAGAACTTCGGGATTCGGGCTGCTACAGTGACACAGTAGGAGCACATCCCTGTTTAGGTGGTGATACAACGGCATTATGGTTGGCTGAAAAGTCCAGCTGGGGCTGTGTCTTGGTTGTTGGTCAAGTCCCAACCCAATTTTCAGATTTCAGTAATAAGTTCTGGCAAGGAGACTAGAGGATGCGTTTCCCTATTGTAGCATCATAACTAAAGATGTGACTATGGGCAACTGCTACACAAAACTAGTTAGGCATGGCTGTCAATTGCAGTGTATCTTATCCCTCCCCCACATGCTTGGAGAGTTTCCTCTCACACGGGTAACAAGGGATGTAGTATTGCTCTGAGTCTTATTTTGGACATTTGTTTTTACCTCTGTGAAGGCTGAAGGCAGAGGTAGTAGTAATGGTATCATGTAGTGAGGACAGGCAGTGAGTCTGTGACTGACTGACAGCCAAGGAAGCCAGTCCCAGGCATGCCATACTGCTCAGCACCTACTCACAGACCACCACACTTCATTACCCAATCAGAATATGTCTTAACTGAGAAGGGGCAGCCTCACCCAGATGCTGTAGTCCTAGCTCTGTTGTGGCAGGCAGAAGGTTAATGACTACATTACCAGCACTGGCAGCAACTGCAGTGCAGCCAGCAGCAGGCTGTGAATTTCGCCTCCACCCCCCCCCCCCCCGGCACTCAGAGCGTGACTTCTCTCCTGAGGATGTACCACCCCCAACACTTGTATCCCACCACTCAGCATCATATCCCCCCCTACTTTGTTCTGTGGTTGGTCTTACCTGTAGTCAACTAGGTGATGTGTTTACCTCCTCTTCCACAACATTGTTTCCTGGCTGATCTCTGCTTCTGCCAGCCAAGATGTCTAAAAAAAAAAAAAAAAAAAATCAAGTGTTCTTTTCCACCTTCCAGCACCTTACTCCCTCCTCGGCACTCACCCTTAGTGAAGTGAGTGGGTTTGGGCTACTGAGAGGTAATGTAAGGTTTGTATTTTTTAAACTACACAGCCAATCTGGAGTTGGGATTGAGGAGACAAGAAGAGCCTGGGCGAGCTGATCGGGACCCTAAACGGGGCGCAGCTGGATCCCAACACAGAGGTGGTATATGGAGCTCCTGCTATCTGCATTGACTTTGCCTGACAGAAACTGGATGCCAAGATTGCAGTAGCTGCATAGAACTGCTACAAAGTAGCAAAGAGAGCCTTCACTGGAGAGATCAGCCCGACAGTGATCAAGGATTATGGAGCGACATGGGTGATCCTGGGGTGAGGCGTCATGTGTTTGGGGAGTCGGATCAGCTGCTCAGTCAGAAAATAAAACGCTATTTGTGAATTTAGAAACTAATAAAAAAAAAAAAAAACATTTGTTCAGTATAACTATTTCTACAGTAGGAGTGGGCAGATAAACTGTTACTTAAATTCATGTATTCTCACTGGTGTTGAATAAATGGTGGTTCTAAGATTTATCCAACACCCTAATGTCAATCAACCACCATTTATTCAACACCTTACCACACCCCCTCCTGCCGGAACTAGATCACAGACTCTCCTTTCACTTTCTAGATCTTTCACTAGCAGCTCCCACCTTCACCCCACATCCCACCCATATACAGTACATCCTTACAAAAGAGAAACCTGTCATTTCCTGCAATAATTTTGCAGCACTACCAACAACTTAACTTTTAAAATTTACTTCCCTCCCTGATGCTCCTTTTTTGTTCCCTATGATCTCCAGACTGTCACCTTTCTCAGTAGGCTCTGTAAACCTCCCACTCCCGTTTGACCGACAGTCAAGCACCTGCATATTAACAAGCAAGTGCAGATTTCTTTCAAAAACAGCACAAATTCGTATTCAGTAGTTTAAAAAAGAAATCACTTGATTTCACATTCCAACAGCATCATTTACACATCACCCCTCCCCGTGATCTCTCACTACACTATAGTCCTGCTGTTCATGCTTCAACCTCCTCCCGCTCTTTCTGTCCACAGTCACGCGCTACTCGTTCTCTCCATGTCTCTCATACATCCTACTGAACATTCTAACTTTACACTCCCAAAATGAAAAATGGTGAATTTTTTCTTTCTTTTTTTTTTTTTTTTTTTTAGGTAGACCTTTCCTCTGAGACCTGCAAATCTGCTCGTTCTCAAACTGCAGGCGCTCTCTCTGCTCCCATTCTTGATATGCTCAATCTCTTCCACCTCACTCCTGAGAGTTCTCAACATACACATAAAAGGCAGGAGCAGCCAAAAATAAATAAAAATTATTATCCAACTCACGGACAGCTATTAACCTCCAGAAAATAGAAGAACACTATCAACTCCCTGACCTCTCTGATTTTCTTAGGCTCGCTCCTCCGGTAGTCTTAACTTAGCGCCACACACACTCCACAGGCTCACTTCTCCACTTGGATGTAAGTGAAGGCAGGATCAACCAGATAAGGCATGAATAACAGGCTAAATAATTTACCTAAATAATACCAAAACAATAAAGGCTAATTTATTTAAATAAAAACAGCATCTCCTCTGCGGTTTCAATTCTCGATAAGTGAGCCGCCAAGTTTCTGAAACTCTCCAGCCCTCCCACACGGCAAAACCAACCAATGTAAATCTCACTCTTAATGTCAGGATATTGCCTGCACAGCAACCATACAAACCATCTCAGTGTTGAGGATGAATACAATAAATAATCTCACTAAATTTATAGAGAATGAAACACAGCCTCTACTAGAAATAAACACCCCAAAAATTCCTTTCCTATTGTATAAATCAGATATGCAATGGAAAACTTGTTGAACACATGATTTATCTGCACTCGCGCAGTTTGACCTCAGACATGTCACTAGATTTATACGCCACTTGTGAGGTTACCTGATTAAACCTCTGTCTGAGATAAATCTATTTCTAAAGAGGACATGGATATGTTGTTCATCACACTGTCTGTCAGGTTCCTTGCCGCTTTAAATCTTGCTGGAAGGTCTTCAAGCTGGCTCCTCCCACCCACCTGGGTGGTAAAACTCTCAGCTCCGCCCCGTGACGCCAGATCTTCCTTACCACTTGGAAGCTCAGGTTCCCTCCTTAACGCTCTGCGTATAGACTGGATCCTAATTCTTCGGTTTGCCCGAAACTTATTCTTAAATTTTCAAGACTTCGGTCAAATTACTCCCTCGTGGCTGTGATGGACAAATCGACTCCTGGTTTTCGGCGTTGCCCATGTGGGCAGAAAATGTCCAGGACGGATCCGCACTCCACGTGCGTCTACTGACTCGGCCTAGACCATGACCCGCAGGCCTGCGAGTTATGCCGTTCGTTTTCGGCCAATGTCCTGGAAGACCGCGCTGCCCAGTTACAGCTTGGGCGCCCTGAGAAGTGCTACCCGCCGGTGAAGGAGGCCCATTGGGCGGTGACCATGGCGGCTGGCTCGGCTGAACAACTCGAGCAGATGATCGCCCTCAAGGAGGAGGCGGCACAGGCCGCATCATCCTCTTCCTCGGTCGCGGCATTTATCCCGCTCTCTTTGGATTCCTCCTACTCAGCTTCTTTTAAGGAGCTTTGCCAATCCCTTTCCACGAAGGGAGAGGGGCCATCAGGACATTCTTCTTGGTCCAAAAAGAAGGACTCGAAAGGTAAGTCCCATCGTCAGCGTTCGTAGGAGTGGGAGAGGTTCCCTTCCCCGGACAGTCGACACTCAACTCCGGTCGAGGTTGTGGCTAAGCCGCTGGCTTCTCGGTGTCCCTGTCAGGTCAGCCAGCCGAGACACCGTCCCGGCCGGTCGAGATTTTCTCGACCCGTCCCGGATGACTGTCGACTGGTGGCTCCGACAGCCCTTCCTCACGGTCCCCGGTGGAGACCGAGGACTTGCCTGCGCCTCCTGTGCCAGAGTCCTCGGTCGAGGCTTCCAAGCCGAGGGAAGAGCCGGTGTCTCCCGCCCCTTCCCAGACCTGTCCTCAGAAACACCAAGGATCTCAGTCTCTGACATTGTCTCGGTCCAGCCAATCCCACCGACATCGTCGGTCCCGATCTCGGCACCGAAGTAAGCGGCGCCACCACTCATCCTTGTCTTTCTCCTTGGAAGAGGAGAGGCATCGGCGCAAATTGCGTCGGCGCTACGAGGACCTGATGTGGCAGCAGTTACTTCTGTCTGGGAACAAGCCGACGACGTCTGCTTCCCCGGCCACGAAGTGACCGTCACCCGAACGGCTGAAACAACCCCTCGCTGTAGTGGAAGTGCCCAAGCCTGGGCCAGTTGTTCGGCCGAAACCAGCTGCCCCACCGATTGTGGTGGAACCTCTGCCTCCACAACTAAAATCAGGGGGCGCCGACCAAGGACTCTCGGTCGGATCAGGGTCTGCCCCACAGGTTGTCAGTCACCCTCACTCCTGACTGTCCTCGGCAGGTGGAGGGTGGCTCAGGCACCAGGCAGCTCTTCGCAGACTCCTCTGAGTCTGATGACGACTCCTCCCTGTTCTCCAGGTCCATTGACCTGGAGTCCTCCGGGGGCCAGTCGATGGATGAAAGCCCATCCTTTATGGGTCTGCTTTGGCTCATCTTGGAGTCCACCAGGATGCAGCCCATGCCCATATCCAAGCAGGCCAAGTATCCCCTAACGGAGATACTGGACCAAGGGGATTCGCCCACGGAGGCCTTAACGGTGGCTGAAGCCATTGTTGGCCCAGCCTTGGAGCTCTGGCAGCGGCCGGCTTCCTGTCCTGCGCCTTAGGCCAGGATGTATGCGGTCCCTACCGGCTCTTTGTCCAGTTTTTTTGGAACACCCCTCCGCCGAGGGGTTGGTCACCGATAGCGTTTTCCGGCGTTCCGGGAACACTAGTGATGTGGATAAGCCCCCCGACAAGGAGTCCAAAAAGCTGGACTGTGCCGGGCGTAAAGTGTACGCTGCGTCCTCCCTTGGCCTCCGCCAGGCCAGCTCGGCCGTGCTGATGGCATACTTCTCCCACGCCCTCATGGGCTCCCTGGATGAGGTGATCCCTCATCTCCCGGCTGACCTGCAGACCACAGTCAAGCAGGTACGGGACCAGGGAAGGGCAGTGGCAAAACAGCAGCTCCAAACGGCTCTGGACATTGGAGACTCCTGTGCCAGATCAGTTGCGGCCGCAGTGGCCATGCACCGCAGAGCATGTCTGAGGATATCCACCTTCATGGCGAATACCCAGCATAAACTGGCGGATGTCCCCTTCCTGGGGACTGACCTCTTCGGCCCTGGAGTGGAAGGTCACCTCCAGCGGATCGGAAAGTCCAGTGCCACTCTGGACTCTGTCACCTCCACCTAGAAGGACAAGGGCCGTCGACAACAACAACATAAGTCCTTTCACCCTTCTGTGCTTGCGGCACGTCCAGCCCATCAGCACCAGCATCAGGGCCAGCAGGCTCGCGCTTAGCACCCCAAAGCCAAGCCTGCGGCTTCCCCTAATAGGAAGCAGGGAGGAAAAGGCTCAGGAGGTCCCTCGGCCAGTCCCTTCTCCAAGCCTGCCCAGTGATGGGATGAGGGGTGTCGCCTCCAGCCTCGTCACTCCCCCTGGGTTCCTCCTGTGGGGGGATGGCTCTGCCACTTCCTTTCCGCCTCGTCCGCTATCACCACGGCTACGGGGTCCACAGCCTCTCTGTCGGCTCGCCGAGCCGATATTGCCCTGCTCCTCGAAAAAGAGGTGATCAGGAAGGTGGCAGATCCTCCTCCAGACCCGGGGTTTGTGTCCAGGTACTTCCTGGTCCCAAAACAGACGGGGGCCTGGCGCCCCATTCTCGACCTGCGTGAACTGAACAGGTTCCTAAGGTCTCGGACCTTCAGGATGGTCACTGTGGCTCAGATAATCCCATCCTTGGAACGAGGCATGTGGTTCTGCTCTCTTGACCTCCAGGACGTGTTCTTTCACGTCCCAATCCATCCGTCCCACCAGAGATTCCTCCACTTCAGGGCAGAGGGATCCCTCTACCAGTTCTGGGCCATGCCCTTCGGCCTTTCCCTTGGTCCCAGCGTCTTCACCAAATGTATGGCAGTGGTGACAGCATTCCTGCGGCGCTGAAGGGTCCGGGTGTATCCCTACCTGAATGACTGGCTGATTGCAGCCCCCTCCAAAATGGAGGTGGAGCGGTCCAGAGATCTGGCCCTCCAGGTTTGCTCTCAGGTTGGCCTCCTCATCAATGAGGCCAAGTCGGAACTCGTGCCAAAGCAGGTGATCCAATTCATCGGGGCAGAGCTCGACTCTCTACGAGCCAGAGCATGGCTCCAGGCAGACAGGGCCGAGGTTCTTTCCTCCTTTGCCCAGTCATTTCAGGTTGGGCAATTGCGCCCTGCCCAGGACTTCCTGAGCCTCATGGCGGCCTGCACCAGCGTGGTCCATTGGGCCCGTCAATACATGTGTCCCCTTCAAAGGGGGCTGGCCAGCCAATGGTCACAGCACTTAGATCTTCTGGATCAGCTAGTGACAGTGACCCAGGGGATGTGGAACGCTCTCCAGTGGTGGACCGTTCCAGCACGTCTGCAGGAGGGCATCCCGTTCGTCCGCCCCGAGCCGACGATCTCTCTATCGACCGATGCCTCTCTGATGGGTTGGGATGCCCATCTGGGGGAGCACAGAATGCGCTTCCTCTAGTCCCCTCGGGAGTCCCGATGCCGCATCAACCTGCTGGAGCTTCGAGCGGTTTGTCTAGCCCTCACTGCCTTTGCTCCATTTCTATGGGGTCAAGTGGTTCAGGTCCAGACGGACAATACCACGACCATGTACTACCTAAACCACCAGGGCGGGACACGCTCTGTGCCTCTGTGCAGGGAAGCTCTCCGCATTTGGTCACTCGTGCGCAGCCTGGAGGCCGATCTCCTTGCCATCCATGTGGCAGGAGCCTCCAACACTCTGGCCGATGCCCTAAACCAGATAGAGGCTGCGTCCCACGAGTGGTCTCTCCTGCCGGAGGTAGTACAGGATCTGTTCTCCCACTGGGGCATGCCTCAGGTGGACCTGTTTGCCTCCAGGGAGAATGCGAAGCTGAGACTGTTTCATGCCCTCCCCTCAGTAGGGCTCGCTGCAGGGGGATGCCTTCTCGAGGCCGTGGACCCTGGGCCTCTTCTACACCTTTCCTCCATTTCCCTTGATCCACAAGGTGCTTCTCAAGGCGAGGAGGGACAAGGCACAGGTGATTCTGGTAGCCCCAGACTGGCCCCGCCAGTTCTGGTATCCAGATCTCCTCAGTCTCAGCTCCAGGTTTCAGGCGGCTTCTAGCCTGAGCGGACCTGATCTCAGTCAATCAGGGGAAGGCATTCCATCCGGACCTTCAATCCCTGCACCTGACGGCCTGGTTCCTGAGCGGCTAGAGTTCCAGGCCTTGGGTCTTTCCGACGAGGTCCTCAACATCGTTGAGGTGTCTCGTAAGGAGTTGACCAGAAAATGCTACGCCTTCAAATGGAAGAGATTCTCCATTTGGTGTCGGGGCAAGGGTCAGGACCCTTTCTCCTGTTCCTTGGCAAGCATTCTGGACTACCTATGGTCCCTTTCTCAGCAAGGGCTTCGGTCGACACCCTTAAGGTGCACCTGGCAGCCATCTCTGCTTACCGGGCACGGGCTGGGAAGCAGTCGGTGGCACAGGAGAAGGTGGTCGGGTACTTTTCAAGGCCTTGATCACATATCCCTCGGTCACGAAAACCTCCACCTCCGTGGGATCTACTGCTGGTATTGGCTAAGCTCATGGGCAAGCCATTCGAACCGATGTACAGGTGTGACATCTCTCACCTGTCGTGGAAGACTGCCTTCTTGGTGGCTATCACGTCAGCCAGAAGGATGGGAGAGCTCCAGGCGTTTTCCATCGAGTCTCCTTATCTGGTCTTCCACAGGGACAAGGTTGTCCTGCGCCCCCACCCGAAATTCCTTCCGAAGGTGATGTCGGAGTTTCACCTTAACCAGGTGTTGGCTCTGCCGGTGTTCTACCCCAATCACACCTCGGAGGCGAATAGGCTCCATACTTTGGACCCTAGAAGAGCGCTTGCTTACTATATGGAACGGACGGCTGAAGTTCGGGGAGAGGTTCGCCAGCTGTTTGTCACCTACACTGAAGCCGCACCTGGCAGACCTGCAGCCAAGTGGACGATAGGCAGGTGGGTCACCTCCTGCATAGATCTCTGCTATAGGTTGGCGGGCATGGAGCCTCCCAGAGGAATAAGGGCTCATTCTGCCTGCCATACTGCTGCATCGGTGGCTGCTTCCAGGGATGTCCCTATCCAGGAAATCTGCAGGACTGCTACCTGGAAGTCAGCACACACCTTCATCACCCACTACCACATCGACCTTGAGTCACGCCAGGATGCTGGTTTTGGGGCCTTGGTTCTCCAGTCTTTATTTCCTAAGTAGGGGGTGTGCACCTTGCCTCCCTCCTCCCGAAGAACTGCTAGGAGTCTGCCAGACAGTGTGGATGAACAACATATCCATGTCCCTAGAAATACAGGTTATTCACCTGTAACAGGAGTTCTAGGAATGGTATATGTTCATCCACACGACCCACCCAACCTCCCCAGCTTCGACGCACAACCTGGCTTCCAGCGGGCTAGATCTGGCGTCACGGGGCGGAGCAGAGAGTTTTACCACACGTGTGGGTGGGAGGAGCCAGCTTGAAGACCTTCCGGCAAGATTTAAAGCGGCAAGGAACCTGCCAGACAGTGTGGATGAACAACATATACCATTCCTAGAACTCCTGTTACAGGTGAGTAACCTGTATATTCCACTCGTTTCCATTGCATATCCCCTATTTACAAAGGCAGTACAAACAGAGAAAACAAAGTCCTTCTTCTAAGTGTATCTCTTAATTCCAAGTTTATGTCTCTGTCTCTCGCTGTCTTTGTCTCTCTAGCAAAAGCATTGCTGCTCTTTTTATAAGTCTTTGACTGGGAACTCGTTGAGAGAGCCTGCTTCTCACAGAATGTTCTTGTAAGTTTATAGAATGTTCTTATTTATTTATTTATTTATTAGATTATTGGTGTACAGACCTTTGAGTCAAAGACTCATTTACAAAGGCACCTTGTCAAGAGAGCAATACATCACAGCAAACAAAACGGTACAGTACATAACACTTAGATTAAAAAAGCAACCAGTGTTACAGGCATTCACTGTCAGTTTTGTTCTTTGCAGGTGCAGCAAAACAGTACACGGTGTCCCTGAACTGACCTCTTGTTGACAAGTCTGCAAAGGGCTTAAAAACTGCATCTCTGGTTAACCCCCAAGTTCCAAATAGCTTTTTGCAATCATTTCAACAGTACAACTATATGCAGTTTTAAACAAAGGGACCCCAGTATCAGTGACATTTCCGCATAAAGATTCACATATATTTTTATACCCTCTGATATGTAAGGAGGAAGAAAAGACAAAACAGCAAGTGAAGGCAGAGAGATAGCGAGAGGCGGAGAATTGCAAAACTGTTGGAGTGATCAGTTTCTAGGTCTCACAAGAAAATTTGGTTGCGCAACCAGACAGACGAGAGACAGAAAAGAAGAGGATAGAACAGACCCTTGCATTTAAACTCTTTCTGCATAACAAATGGGGCAGGGCCTTATTCAGCCCTGTCACAGCTGGGTATAAGCTATAGGGTGTAGGGTCAAGAGGGGCTTGTGGTTGGGGGGTTAACAACCTCAGGCTGCAACAGCAACATAAGGCAAGCAGCACCCCAACTGAGAGAAGTCTAGACTGTTATGTTGAGCTTTGGAAATTCCACAGAAAAAGAAGTTCTCAATTTCACCAGCTCCCCTAATCACCCAGCTGTAGAAATCAGTGGTATCAAACATCATGGTGGCAGCTGGGTGGGGGTCTAGGCTGGACGATCTGGTTCATTAAGTTTGTCTGACTGGTCCAGTACCGCTCAACCTGACAGTGATATAAAAGCGCTCCACACCTTCCCCCACGCAACTGCTGAACGATCCCCTAATCCTCCATTCCCCAGCCACTAAGGTTTTTCATTTGTGCCCCTAGCCACAGGCCCACACCCAGTGATAAAGCAGCAAGTCCCTAATCCATCCTTACTCAGCTTAGTCAACCCACATAATGGGTCATACTGGGCCACCCTTCAGATAGGCCAGGAGGGTCTTCACCTTCAGTCTTTCTGGAGGTTGCGTAATTCCAAATGAGTACCCATTCCCATAACTCAGGAGGCTATCAAATGCTAGTATACAGGGAGAAAGAGAAGCTGAAATCTGCATATCTCCCATAATGCATTGTGTGGGGTGAGGCCTTTAACTTCTCCCCCTCTCTCTGCATACTGGTATTTGGTGGCCTGCCAGGTTGCTTGTTTGGGCATATCTGAGCCTCAGGGGGGCCAGAAAAGAAGGATAAAGATTATGTTGCTGGATTGCAATGGATCCCCCCAGCAGTTTCACACATTCTGGGCCACAGGTAGGTGAATGTGCAGTAGCTGCTTCATCCCTCTCCTCTCAGAAACCATGAGCATCTTGCATGACACTGCATGAGCTTCCTCAGCCTTACTCAGTTGGTAGCCTGTCCCCCTCTGTACCACAAGATCATTATTTCTGGTCCTACAACAGGACTTGGGCGGACTCCGGCAGATTTAAGCTCACTTATTATGGGAATGGATCAGAGGCACATCACTGAAGCTATTTTCATAAGTCTGGCTAAGACCTATGGTACTGTGGCCCATCCCCCCTCCTTGATAAGCTGACGGGGGTGGGTCTGTCTGAGTTGGTTGTTTCACCGCCTACATATCTGACCTTCACCAGTCTGTGCAGGTCAGTGATGCTCCATCTTTCCCCTCCCTGCCCATTAGCTCTTGTGTTCCTCAGGCCTCTATCCTTGGCTCTATCCACTTTCCCATCTTTCTTAATGAGCTCCCCTCAGTTTGCTTCCTCTCGTACATTAACATGGTATGTGGATGCCACTATACTCTGCCACTGGGGCCAGTCGGGATCCAGCTGCCCCGCCATTGGGACTCCTTGGTGTTCCCAATTTCAATACTGCTATCATTCCTCTGTGGCCTAGAGCCTTTGAGGAGACATCCAGGGCAGTGTGGAGACATCCCTTCTTCAATCCAGCTATCCCAAGGAACCTCCTCAAGCGGTATCATGCACCCATAGGGTCTGTTGGTGATGTACCTGATCGTTCCTAAGTGCTTGAAGCATTGCAAACCATGTTAGGGCTGTGATGCCTTGCATGTGACTGACCTCCAGAGGCAGATTCTGCTCAAATGTTGCCCTTGGAAGGAAGGCTTTTTCCTTAGCAGGTGTCCTAATGTGCATTGCTGCAGCCCAGGCCCACATGGTGACCTGTTACTGTCACCTAGGGTTGCAGCTAAGAACACTCTTAGCTACACTGCTGTAGAGTGAGACACTCAGGCAGGCTATTGACCTTTCTGTTTCTGGCCTGGAGGTAGCTTTGCACCACTCAAGGGCATCTTACAATATCAATTCGGTGGCCTCCAGGTTGCCAGGAACTGCAGTCTGCATCAGGTGGATGGCATGGCTTCATGTCTCCCAACTGGCACCATTGGCCCGGCTTAATGTGCTTAAATTGCACTTCCAAGCGGCTCATTTCTTCTCCCCTACGATGTGATGGGAACTGTCAGGGGACCCTCCTGCTCTTGGGCCACTGGATCTCCCCGCCTGACCTGGCCAGGCTCAGGTTTTAGACCTGTGAGGAGCCACGCCCTCAGGTGTTCTCCCCTTCGTAAAGGGCTGACGGTATCTGTTACCCTCAGGGTGAGCCAGCTCCTTCCTCAGCAAGAAGGGACTGCTTGGCACTCTGACCCATAATTGGGAATCGGAGGTGACGATTGATTATTGGAAAATATGAAAGTTACATACTTACTGTAACTGTAAATCTTCCAGAATATCTTCACCTTTGATTAGCACACATACCCACCATGCTCTGCTTTATCAGAGCCAGGTCCTCTGGGCAACTGACCCTGATAGTGCTGGCTGGTACCATCTTGTGCCATGGCATCTCCCCAGTTGTACTGCCTATGGAGTAGTTGGGGAAAAAAATCCCTCAAAACTGGGGTGAAGTTTCCTTTAGGCCCTCATACCAACCCCCAAAAAAAATGAGAAGGCAACTTCCATCCTCGTTTTTCTTTCTTGTCCTTCTCCTTGCCCAGGGTATATCCCTTTCCTGGGTTGGGAAGGAGTGTTGAAAAGCCATTGACCAGGTAGGGTCAATGGCTGCAAACAAGTGTAGGGCTTATGGGCAGACTAGATGGGCATAGCGGTCCTTATCTGCTGACAGTTTCAATGTTTCTGTATCCCTATTAGTTGCTGTGCATTCCGTGCCACTGAGCACTACCCAGTCTAACTCCACTTGGCAGTGGCACTGTTTGTGGAACAGTGCGGGGCACTGGATTGGATCATGTTGACAGGGTACATCCCTGTTTTGCAGAGAAGCAGATCTTGTTCTCGGATAGTTTTTCTTCTGGCCATGCCAGACTATTTTGGTTGGTATGCCCTTCTTTTTCTCTTATGCCAGTTGGGCTGTTAGCCTACTACCCTAAAGGGTGCCTGGGGGGAGGAACTAACTAGACTCTTTTGGGCTGTTTGGATTTGCAGCTCTACATGTACCTGAGATTCCTTCCTTTTTCCCTGATGGAAAAACGAGGACATTTTTTTTTTGTTAGCTATTTAGTCAGTCCTCTATCAGGTAGCATGGGGTTTGGTTTTCTAGGAGTCTGTGTGATTCTTCCCCTTTCTGGTACATTGTACCATCTCAGTTGCAAGAGGGTTCCAGTTCTCCGCATCCCTTCTGCTTTTCTGCCAGAGCCATGTGCTTCAGGGCTTCTGCCTTTTAAGATCACTATTCTTCTTCTAGCTGGCTAGTGGTGTGTGACTCTAGTTCAATACCCATGTACCCCTTTTGACCACCTAGTGTTCCCTTTATTCAAAGCTTGGTGGTTGGGTTTTATTATGTTGTTTCTTTATATTTTCTATATCATTTCCCTTTTGGGCTAGGAAAATTCTTAAGTCCTCTCTTTTTTCCAAACTTTGTTTCTCTCCTGGTGAACAGAACCGAGGTTACTGAGGAAACAGATAACAGTTATTGGTTGGCACGTGGCATAACGTGGAGGGTGCACAGGTGCTGTGCTCAGTCACCATGGCTGGTCTCTGGCAAATATTTTCTCCCGTGGGGTCCTAGTACCTCCAGCCCAGACCCATAAGTGGTGATTACTGGTGAAGATATTCTGGAAGAGCAACAGTTGTGGTAAGTATGTAACTTTCATTTCTAGGATGGTGGATTCAGTTCACTATCAACACTCTGGCAGTCCTCCTGGAGACAGGCAAGTGGTTGGAAGTCTTCAAGTTAAGCCAAGTATATCCTCTGGCTCAGCCCCATGACATCAGAGCTTTTCTGCTGGAGCGGACAGGTCTCCTCCTTCGCAGCTCTGTGATGTTGAAAGCATTCGAATGCTCAGGTGCGTCTTTTGACCATTCTTTTAGTGCTCTAGTCATCTTTTGACTACTTCGGAATTGCAGTCGACGATGGAGAGCAAGAAACCCAGTTCTAAATTTTGTACCCAGTGCCACTAGAAAATGTCGGCCATGGATCCTCATGACACATGTCTGTACTGCCTGGCAATCAGCAGGATATCGAGGGATACACTTTGTGCTGGCCCATGCTTCCCTCATCCATTGAGGATCAGAAGGCTTTACTAGCCTTTGGTCAGCTGATAGCCACAAGAAGGCCCTGGTGGCTGCTGGGTCGGCTGTACAGCTAGCAGCCATGGAAGAAGAGGGGGTGACGGCTGTGGTGAGTTCCTCTTTGGTCTCGGTGCTGTTCCCTGCTGGGGCCAGCATTGGAGGGTCAGGAAATACAAGCACCGTTGTTGCAGACTGTGGATCCAGAAAGATCCCTAGTTCTCCCGTTTCTCACTCAGTAGGACAGGGCCCAGTCTGTGTCCCCGGCTGGTTCGTTTTGTGAACTGCCTCCATTGGTGGTCTTGTATTTGATGCTGCTTATGTCCAACATGCTGAGGAAAGTGGTTTATCATAACCCTCCGGAGGATACCTGTTGACATTGATCCATGGTTGACAATTGAAGTTGAGGTGCCACCTCATGCTCTCGATTCTGCTTGACTGGGAGGCACCACCATCAGTGCTACGTGAGCTCCTCGTCCTTTGACGAGGAGAGGCATTGATGCTACGAGGAGCTCCACTGGCAACAGTGGACCATAATTGGCAGGGGTAAAGTTCTGCCCCCTGGATTTTCAGTCCCATGATCTGTGCCGGTCGTTTCCACACTGGTCCATGCTTTGCAGCTGTTCCCCTGCATCTGCTTCTCCACCCCTTTGAGTGGAGTCACTTCCACTGCAGCCCCTGTTCAGGGCTCTGACCAAGGAGTCCCATGCAGCTGCCAGCTTGCCTGGCTGGTTCTCAGTGGAGATCACAAAGTCTGAGGACACTGTGGTGGTCCATGGTGGTAAACGGTTGAGAGATGTTTGAGGAATCTTTTGATGGCAAGTTGTCCATAGTCTGGCCCAGGACTTACACTTTTGACTGAGAGTTGGTTGAAGAGTTGACCACCAACCACGGGCCGGTGTCTTTTGTGGCTTTCATCTGACTTATATTGGAGCCCATGTGTGTGCCCTTGGAACCAGTCCAGAAGCAGGTTGAATACCCATTTACTGACATACTGGATAAAGACAGTTCCCTGGGTGTTGCCTTTCCTGTTACTAAGGCCATCTTGGGACTGGCCGTGGAGCTTTGGTGGCATTCAGCATCATGCCTGGCACTCTACAGTTGCATGGTTCACAAGTATGCCATCTCAACAGGCTCCCTTCTGGAGTTCTCCAACCACCCCTCTGCAAAAGGAACTGGTTTCAGGCCCAGCCTTCCTTAAATCGGGCAGTCAGGGGGACGTGGACAAGCCTCCAGACATTGAGTCCAAGAAGACTTGACCACACAGCAAAGAAAGTGTACATTGCTGCCTCACTGGGTCTTCTTCAAGCCAGCTATGTTGTCACGATGGCCAGCTTTGGTCACTTCCTGCTAGGAGTGCTAGGGGACACCCCCCATTTGCCTGCTGACAGATAGTTGCTGGTCAAGAGGGTCAGAAACTAGGGTCAATCTCTAGTTAAACACCAGCTTCAGATAACTGTGGACATGGATGACTCTTGAGAAGGGCATGTGGTTCTGGATGCATTCTTCCCCATCCCAGTCTGTCCGTCCATCCCATTGCTGCTACCTTCAGTTTGTGCTGAGGGGATCCTGTATCAGTTTCAGGTCATGCTGTTCAGCCTCTCGTATGTGCTCAGCGTCTTCACCAAGTGCATGGTAGTGGTTGCGGCCTTACTGCAGTGCAAGGGCATGAGAGAGTATCCCTAACTGGATGACTTTCTGATGGGTGGGCCATCCAAAGAGGCTGTGGAAAGGTCCAGAGAAGTAACCCTCCAGACTTGTCAGGACTTGGGCCTTCTGGTCATTCCAGCCAAGTCCAAGCTGGTCCCTTGCAGGTGATCAAGTTCACTGGGGCAGTGCAACAGTCCCTATGGGCCAAGGCCCACCGCCCCCGTGGCCCAAGCACTGGGTCTTACTTATTTAACCAGATCATTGCAGTTTGGGCTCTCTCACTCGCTCGAGACTTCCTGTGGCTGCTGGGGTACATGGCATCCTCCAGCACCGAGATCCTTTGGGCTCGCTGTTGGATGTGCCACCTGCAGTGGGAGTTGGGCTACCAGCGGTCCCAGTGCCTAGGTCACTTGGACCAGCCAGTTGTAGTAAGCCAGTTGATGTGGGCTGCCATCCAGTGTTGGCTGGACCCACAACATCTGGAGAGGGAATTTTATTTGTCCTCCCAGAACCATCTATCACACTTATGACAGACACATCTGCAGTAGGACAGGAAGCACACCTGGAATAGCAGAGAGTCCACAGGTTCTAATCATTCAGGGAGTCCCATCACCACATCAGCCTTCTGGAACTCCATGCAGTGCATCTGCTGTGATGGAGTTTGTTCCACTGATCTGGGGCAAGACGTGCAGGTCCGGACAGACAACACCTTGGCCATGTTCTGCCTGAACAGGCAGGGCGGGATGCTGTCCCTTCCATTGTAATGAGAGGCTGTCTGCACCTGGACCCTTGTGTGGCGCCTGGGTGCAGATCTCCTGGCGATTCATGTCACTGGTGTGAACAGTCAGCTGGCAGACTTTCTCAGCTGGGTCAGAAAGATGCAGCACGAGTGGTCCCTGAATCAGGAGGTGGTAGACCACCTCTTCTTCCAGTGGGGTTCCCCTCTAATTTACCTGTTTGCCTCCTCGGAGAAAAGAAAGCTGAGGCTATTATGTACCTGCCCCCCATAGTCCAGGACACTGTTGGGGGATGCCTTCATGAAGACTTGGACCCCATGCATCCTGTACGCCTTTGTTCCCTTGGTCAACAGGGTTGTGGTCAAGGCCCAGAAGGACAAGGCACGGATGATCCTGATATCCCCAGATTGGCCCAGACAGTTCTGGTACTCGAATCTCCTCGGTCTCAGCAGCAGGCCTCTGTGGAGGCTGCCACTCCACGCAGACCTGCTGACCATACAACAAGGGAAGGTCCTGCACCTGGACCATTGGTCCCAGCACCACTGAGCCTGGTACCTGAGCAGCTAGAGTTCCACTCTTTGGGCCTTTCAGAAGACATCCGCCCCACATTGTGGAAGCATCATATAAGGAGTCAACTCGTAAATGCTATGCATTTAAGTGGAAAAGGTTCTCGATCTGGTGCCGGGGTAAGGAGCTTGGATCCCTTTACCTGCCCTGTGAAGAGCATCCTTGACTACCCTTTGTCCTTCTCATAATCGGGCCTGCAAGCAACAACCCATAAGGTGTACCTGGCTGCCATCTCTGCATACTGGGTGGTATGCTGACTGGACCCAGGAGAAGGTGGTTGGGCACTTTTTTAAAGGCCTTGACCAGTTGTCCTCTCCGGTATGCGAACCTCCACCTCCATGGGACTTACTGCTGGTGTTGGCAGTGCCCATGGGCAAGCCATTTGAGCCAGTGCACAGGTGTGATATGTCACACCTGTCATGAAAGACTGTCTTTTTGTTGGCCATCATGTCAGCCAGAAGGATCCGTGTGCTCCAGGTGCTCTTGGTGGGGTCTTTTTACATGGTCTTCCATGAGGATAAGGTTGCCCTTTGCCCCCATCTGAAGTTCCTTCCAAAGGTCATATTGGAGTTTCACTTTAACCAGGTGATTAACTTACTGCTGTATTGTACCAGCCCAACCTCGGAGGCCGATCGGGCTTCATACCTTTGACCTATGGAGGGCGCTCTCATATTACAAAGAGCGCACAGCTGGAGTTCAGGATGGTCCTGCACCTTCTCAGGCAGCCCAGACACCCTCGGGTTCATCAGTCTCTCTTATCCTTCCAAATCAGCAAACTTTGGAGGCGGTGCCTGGACCTACGCCTCTAGGGCAGAGTAGCACTCATCCTGCTGGCCTGACCATGCTTTCAGGCAGTCGAGGTGATCCTCTGACTTTGTCATTCTGTCCTTCAATATGACAGCTACCTGGCTGACTCCAGCTGTAGAGGACCTCATCATGGAACGTTCTGAGGCTCTAGGTCCCATAAACTTTTTTTTTTATGCTCACGCCCCCTTCTCTCCGCAGCTTTGCCTTCCTTCAGGGACTCCTGTGGTGGGGGCCAGCCTAATTCTCGGAGCTCGGTCCTCTCTGCCCCCCTCCTGCCGTGGATCACCCTCCCCCCGGGGTGGGGAAACAAGAAGTCACTGGCCTCCCCACTTGCTCCATATGTGTCGGGGCTCCGATTGATGCTTTGGGACTGTACCGCACCACCACCAGGGCCCATCACCAGGCACAACTCAGGGGGCCATTTTCTGTTTTCTCCCCGTTTCCCCCTGAAGATGTCAGCAGCCAAGGAGATCTGAGGAGGCAGGCGCACATTGAGATGTGACTCTGCTCCAGACACCAGCTGACGTCCTCCAGTCCCTCGTGGCACCCACTGCTGCACCTCCACCCGAGTGCACCCAGATGGTGGTGTTGCAGTGGGAACAGCATCACTCCCTCCCTGGAGGAGGAGCGTGCCCCATGAGCACTCGGTCCTCCTCCCCCAGCCGACTCTCCAGCGACCGGGCTGCGTTCGAACCCTGGTCGCCGGTGCCGCAAGCAGTAATCCAACCGCTGCGCCGTCGGGCTAGCTCCCATAAACTTTTTAATTGTCGCCAGTTCTGTAGGGAGAGCTGAGTTGCTGTTGCTGGTGATGCCATGCTTTTTTTCTTGCTACCCGAGAAACAGGATTTTAACCAGTTTGCTGCCTGTGTTGGATCGCGAGACCTTTCCAAAGTACTCTGCGTGCTCCAAGAAAGAGATAAATGATAAAGTATACCTCTCACATGTCATACATGAGGTAGATGAGCTTGTAGAAGTAGCCGGCAGATGAGGGCCATATGGCCCACCTAGTCTGCCTGTGGGAGCCCGTCTACTGGGGGGGGGGGTTGCCAACCCTGCCTCTCCCCCCTCAAGTATACCCATGTGCTTGTCCCATGCATGCTTGAATTGCGTGACTGTAGTCGCCCCCACCACTTCTTTCGGCAAACTATTCTAGTTATTCACCACTCTCTCAGTGAAGTAGAACTTCCTCACATTGCCCCAACCCTGCCACCCAACTATTTCATGCAGTGCCCCCTGGTGTTAGGATCTCCTCTCAACTGAAACAGCCTGTCTCCATGAACTTAGATACACAAGTCCTGAAGTGGAGTTCCCAGTTTAAGCTGTCACCATAACAGGCACCTTGTGTGACTCCAATATGTTTAAATTTAATATAAAATAGTTTCTCTGCCATTGAGAGCTTTTGGTGGGAGTTGGCATTACTGTTACTGTGCTTGTTGTTTGCTGGAAAAAATGACTGGTGGTTGAAACCAGAATATCCTAAAGGGTTCTTAGCACACTGATGTCACCTGCGCTGTGCCCAGGCGGGCAGCACTTGTTTTGTTTTTTTGCTGTTGGGAGTGGTCTCAGCATGGCTGTGGACCAATGACTTTGCAGCATTTCCCCTACCATTTTTTTGAATGGCATTAACACTCTTTCGCACTCCCTGTCCTGTATTTTTTACTCTATTTTTTCTTAATTTTTCATTTTTAGTTGATGGTATGGTATACTCTAGTTCAACACTAACAGAGTCAAAATAAACAAAAAGATATGTAGCTATCTGATTTACAGTCCTTAGTGGAGATCGAAAAAAAAATAGAATATTTTAAAGCAATTCAATTATTCATTGCCACCAGATCATCACAAGTTTATTATTAAAGGTAGCCATGACATATCAGTTTATGACTCTCCAGTGGTCAGTGGATATAGCTCCCAATCAGAGTCTTGGGCAAGAATGTTTAATTGCTTAAAATTAAATCAAGTTCATCTGTTACTTATTGGGAAGTTCTTTTGTGAAACAAAATGAAATTAAATGAATCCCATAGAATCAAGGAGAAAATTGCTTATTCTGAGTTAGATTTAAAGAGCTAGTGTACTGCCTAATATTAATGAGTTTTTATAAGCAGTCAACCATTGCCTTTTATATCTGAGGTACTTATTCTTTTCTCTTTGATTATTAGAAGATTGTTTACCTGATGGTGAGGAAGGGTGAGAGTTGTAAGGAGAGGAGAGAGTAAGCATCCAGAGAAACAGCAGAGGGGACACAAAATAAGACATGATAGGAGTGGTGCAGTGCAATGGCTGTGGGGCGGCAGTGTTCCGGGAGACATACTGGAGGCTGCGATGCTGCCCTGATTGCAGGCACCTCTCTGTGGTCTGAGTGGAGGTGCTCCTCCAGGCTGACCTGACTAGGATTACGTGAAACCTCCTCCCCACCCAGGGACCACCAGGGCCAATGCCACTACCTCAGAGGTTGCCAAGAGAGAGAGGCTGGACCAGGGTGGGCTCAAGAGGAGAGGGTGGTGGAACAGAGTTGCATCCCTCCAGCTGTACCTCCTCACAATTCATTCGCTCTTCTGGTGGATAGTGGTTCCTCTATGGGCGCCTGCAGTGGAGACCAAGGAGGATGCTGGGAACCTTCACAAGGAGACCCAAGGAGGGTGGCATGGGACCCCACAGGGAAGAAACAACTCCTGGTGGGGACTCAGATCATTAGGGGGTAGAAATGAGGGAGGAAGGGAGAGGGAGGTAAGATGCCTTCCTGGCGCCACGCTTGGAGGGACAGAGGCTAGATCCTCAGGATCGTGGGAGGAGCTACACGAGGGAGGGAGCTGGATGTCATTGTCCACCTAGGGACAAATGACCTGGCTAGGAATGGGATCAGAGCAGTGCAAGAGGAGTTTGTAGAGTTGGGAAGGGCCTTAGACAAGCAGCATATGGTAACCTTCTCGGAGGTGCTGCCTGTCTATGGCAAAGGGAGATGCTAGGGCACTTCTCACCAGGGAATTCAATGAGTGGTTGAAAAACTGGTGTGGAGCTCAGGGTTTTGGCTTCATTGGGGACTGGGAGCCTGGAGGATGCAGACCTATACTGGTGCGATGGTCTGCATCTGTCCAGGGGAACCAGGATCCTAGGTGAGAGGTTTAAATGCTTCATTGGCAAGCATTTAAACTAGCCAAGGGAGAGGCACTGAAAAGAGCAGGAAATCGGCCTCCCCACAAAACATGGTGATTAGTGAGGTAAACACCAAGGTACAGAAGTTAATAGAGAGTAGAACAGATTTAAATGTAAAAAAAGGCAAAGGCAGTAAGGACAGAAAGGGGGCTAAAAGGAGTAAGGCTATCAAAAAGTGGAGGGTGATGAGTACCAATGCCCATAGTCTGTGTAACAAGCTCCTGAACTATGGCCTTGATGGAAGAGGGTTGCCTGGATATTGTGGCAGTCACAGAAACATGGTACACAGAGAACCATGACTGGGATGTCAACGTACCAGGATACACAATCTGAGGAGGGACAGGGAGGGTAAAAGAGGAGGAGGAGGAGTAGCTCTCATGTAAAGGAAGGGATCAAAGCAACAGAACTAAAGAGTAAACAGGGAGCAGATGAGGCACTTTGGGTCACCTGGAGACAGAAATGGCACCACAATCCGCATAGGGGTTGTATACAGACCCCATCTCAGGGTGAGGAATGGACAAGGAAATGATAGAAGGCTTCCTTAGAATGGCAGAAAAAGGAGATATTGTTGATGGGGACCTGAATATGCCCGATGTTAACTGGAGCACCTTTGCTGCAGGCACATCCAAGAGCATGGTCATTCTTGATGCCTTACAGGGGGCATGCCTCAGACAGCTAGTATCGGAACCCACTTGGGAGGGAGCAATCTTAGACCTGGTACTTTCAAATGGGGATAGAGAAAGATTCTCAGATTCAGAAGTGGGTAGCCATCTGGGAACAAGCGACCACCAAACAGTGTGGCTCACGATAAACACAGCCATACAATCAAGCCATACAAAAGCAAGAGTACTAGACTTTAGGAGGGCTGACTTTGGGGAAAATGAGAGAGTGCCTCAGAAAAGCACTAGCAAACAGGCAAGAAGGAGGGGTGGAGGAACAATGGGGAGTGATCAAAACAGCCATCACAGAGGCAACAAGCCTTTGTGTAAAGCAAATCAGTAAAACACAACGAAGGAAAAAACTGCTGTGGTTCACAAAAGAGGTGGCAGGGAAGGTTAAAGAGAAAAGGACAGCATTCAGGAAATATAAGGAAACACAGAAGAAGCAGGACAGAGAACTTTATCAGTTAAAGCAGAAAGAGGCTGGGAAGGCAGTCAGAATAGCAAAGGTCCAAACCGAGGAATAAGACCTTTTATAGGTACATTAGGGAGCGAAGAAAGACCAAAGGAGGGATACTGAAGCTTAATAAAGGGGAAGGAATGTGGGTAGAGGGTGACAGTGAAAAAGCAGGGATACTGAACGAATATTTCTGCTCAGTATTCACAAAGGAAGAGGAGGGGGAGTTACCTAAACCAAACAAGAGAAACACTCTGAAGGCAGAGGTCAATACCGTCCATTTACAGAAGAAAGGGTTCTGAAAGAACTAATAAAATTGAAGGTGGACAAAGCAATGGGGCCTGATGGGATTCACCCAAGAATTCTAAAAGAACTAAGGGTGAGAACTAGTGACATCAGCTGACTAGTCTCTTTAACAAATCATGGGAGGATGGGGTGGTACCCGAGGACTGGAGGAGGGCAGATGTGATTCCTCTTCACAAAAGTGGAAGCAGGACAGAGGCAGAAACTATAGACCAGTTAGTTTGACCTCAGTGGTAGGAAAATGATGGAATCACTTCTGAAGGAAAGAATTGTTGAGTACCTAGAGGCCAGTGGGGCACAGGACTCAAGGCAGCATGGATTCACGATGGGAAGGTCGTGTCAGACGAATCTAATAGATTTCTTTGACTGGGTGACCAAAGTAGTAGACCAGTGAGGGGCTGTGGACATGGCCTACCTAGATTTTAGCAAGGCATTTGACACAGTCCCACACAAAAGATTAATACACAAAATAGCCAGCCTTGGAATGGGTCCCAAGGTGGTAGCCTGGATAAAAAATTGGCTAGACAACAGGATGCAAAGGGTAGTAGTAAATGGAGTACACAGTGAAGAAAGGAGGGTTACTAGCGGGGTACCGCAGGGTTCAGTACTGGGACCGGTCCTTTTTAATGTCTTTATAAGTGACATTGCAGAGGAACTGGTAGGAAAAATATGTCTCTTTGCAGATAACACAAAGATCTGCAACAGGGTTGGTACACAAGATGGAGTGGAAAGGATGAGAAGGGACTTGGCAAGGTTGGAGGAATGGTCAAATGTATGGCAGCTCAGATTCAATGCAAAGAAGTGCAAGGTAATGCACATGGGAAACAAAAACCCAGGGGAAGCGTACACAATGGGGGGTGAGATACTGACAACAGTAAAAATAGAAAGGGACCTGGGGGTAATTATATCAGATGACCGAAAGGTGGGCGAGCAATGTGAGAAGGCAGTAAGGAAGGCTGGGGGGATACTGGGATGCATAGGAAGAGGCATCAATAGTAGGAAACAGGAAGTTGTTATCCCTCTGTACAGACAGTTGGTGAGACCCCATCTGGAGTACTGTGTGCAGTTCTGGTGACCCCATCTCTGCAAAGTCATAGACAGAGTGGAGGCTGTCCAAAGGAGGGCAACCAAAATGGTTCAGGGTCTGCACCAGAAGACATACGAAGAAAGACTAAAGGAGCTTAATATGTATACTCTTGAGGAAAGAAGGAGGGAGGGACATGATAGAAACTTTCAAGTACCTCAAGGGAATTAAAGTCCAAGACGGTAGCATCTTCCAGAAAAAGAGATGTGAAAGAACAAGGGGGCACAATTTGAAGATAGAGGGGGGATGGCTCAGGGGTAATGTGAGGAAGTATTCTTTCACTGAGAGGGTTGTGGATGCATGGAACAGCCTCCCTGAGGAGGTCGTGGAGTCAAGAACAGTGGGGGACTTCAAGAATGCATGGGACAGGCATAAGCAGTCCTAGAGGCGGGTAAGAGGAAGTAAGCTGTTGGTTAACTAGGATCTGCAGCTTATCTGTTAGGTAGGAAAATGGGCAGACTAGGTGGGCCAAGCGGTCCTTATCTGTCGTCAAATTCTATGTTTCTATGGTAGTAGGTGTGCTGTGTGGAACAACACTCTGCCTGGCAGTTGACATATCTAGCTCTGATCCCCCATTACATACTCAGCATTGTGACCTCAGGGACTGTGACATCACTGCTGCTTAGGAACAGCCACTCAGTAGCTGCCAGGTCAGTCACTTGTGATGTCACTATCAATGAGATCACAATGCTGATGATGTAGTGGGGAGGGGGGATGGAAATGGAAATGGCAGCTGCCAGGCTGAGAGCTGTTCCACACATGCAGCACAGTATTGTAGCATAGAAAACATTCTAATGAGCAAAAGGAAAAAGAAAACAACTTCAGAAATAAAAAGTTACAACTGACTATTTCTTAACATTTGTATCATATTCCTGTCTGCCTGTTTTGGTTCCACGAGCTCTTTGAAGAAAAAACATGAAAATTCCAAAAGAGATAAACATCAGGTGCTTCCCATTTTCTCCACATATATTTTTGTTTGAAGCTTTTTCTCCCTTGGCAACTGGGGGCTACATCAACCTTGTCCCTGTTACCCCGACCTGGCAACCAACTTCCCTGAGACTTACCTGGGCCTGAAGTTCCTCCACCTCCCCTGAGACTTATCTGGGCCTAAAGTTTCTCCACCTCCCCTGAGACTCGCCTGGGCCTGAAGTTCCTCCACCTCCCCTGAGACTCATCTGGGCCTGAAGTTCCTCCACCTCCCCTGAGACTCATCTGGGCCTGAAGTTCCCCCACCTCCCCTGAGACTCATCTGGGCCTGAAGTTCCCCCACCTCCCCTGAGACTCATCTGGGCCTGAAGTTCCCCCACCTCCCCTGAGACTCGCCTGGGCCTGAAGTTCCTCCACCTCCCCTGAGACTCGCCTGGGCCTGAAGTTCCTCCACCTCCTCTGAGACTCGCCTGTGCCTGAAGTTCCCCCACCTCCCGTGAGACTCACCTGGGCCTGAAGTTCCCCAACCTCCCCTGAGACTCACCTGAGCCTGAAGATCTTACTTCGAGAGGGTTCTTGCAGTAAGTCATAACATGTAGGACTGCGCCCCCTGCCGTCAGGACTGCACGGCAAACTTTTCCAGCAATGCGTGGTGGGGGAACGCCCACCCAACATCACATGATGGAAGTCAGCGTGACCCTATATAGTGGGCGGTCCCCATGCCTTCCTTCCAGTTCTTTCCTGCCGTCAACCTGCGTGTAGTTCCTCGCGGTAAACATTGCTTAGTCGATCACCATTTTCACCTTCATTTCTCAAAAGTTTTCGTCTCGAAGTGCATTTCGTTTGTCTTCTCCACCTCCGACAGCGAAGACAAAGAAGTGTGAGAAGTGTGGCACACAGATCCCTTATAAGGATGGTCACCGTCGATGTCTCTTCTGCCTGGGCCCGAACCATGACACCGCAGCCTGCCCTGACTGCAACCCTTTCAGTCAGGCCACCCGCAAATGGAGACAGCAGGCTTTGGAGGCCCATCTTTTGAAGACCAGGATGGCCTCTCTAGAGCAAGAGATGCAAAAATTGAGGGACACCGCTTTTTCCCATTCTTCTGAGTCTAAGAAAAAAAAGAAAGAAAAAGAAAAGCACCGGGAGCGGGAGCGTTTGGAAGATCGGGATCGAGTGGGTTCCAGTAAGCCCTCGACCAGTAAGGCTGTTCCCCCGCCGTCTGCCCTTGTGGTAGTTCAGGCCACGCCCGGGACTTCTCCAGGCCCCACTGCCACTTTTCTTCCGATTTCCACCGGTAAGTCGTCCGCCGGCTGCTCCGGCGAACGCCTGGTCTCTGCCGATAAGTCTGCCCCCGGCTGCTATGTGGCCTGCCCGGCTGTTGCTAAGTCTGGTCACTAGGATCAGACGGGGACCCGTACGACTTTGACTGATAAGCCGGTTGAGGGTCCTCCCCTCCTCCGCCTGGTCCCTCTTCTGTCTGTTAAGGCAATCGTCTCTGTCTCCAGCAGCCGTCTGGACGTTGCTCACCTGTTGGGGGCTGATGCTACCTCACCCGACGTCCGATCGAGCACGTCGATGGCAATCGGCCAACCCTCCCCTCAGGCTCCTCCTGGGTGGGTGCCTTCCTCTCCACCTCCCCCAGTGGAACCTCTGACCACAGTGGTCACGTTGGGTATGGAGGAGGAAGCGGGACCCCTGGAGGTGGTACTTTCTCCTCCCACCCCAGTTACGGTGTCCCAGGTTCCCCCAAGGGACACCAGGCCCAGAACTCCGGCACCAGACCCCAGTGTTCAGAGGGTCCCTGAGCCTATTCATCTTTCGCCGGACCCGGCAATGGCGCTGGCGTTAGACCTTCCATTGGCTCCACCCCTTCTGATGTCAGGGGCACCAACAGGTATATGTTCCAACCCCCTGCCATCAGGGCCATCGCGCCCGATGCAAGCTATAGTGACACCGGGCCTGGCACCACATACTTAGACGACCGCAGGTCTGACTATAGCCCCTCTGACGTTGGGTATCCTGACGCAGGATATTGTCCCTGGCCCGTCTCGGCCACACATTACCCATCAAGGATATCTTCCCTCAGGGCCAACGTCGGCTTTTCCATCGTCTGGCCCAACACTGGATTCTGTACCCCATTCAGTTTTTTCAGGGTATCATCCTTTGGGTTATCCCTATTACCAGGGCTACCCTCATCATCATTATCAGGGGTCGGGTGCACCTTTTTATCATTATCCGCCCTCCCATACACCTCCACCGCCTCCACCCCCTTCTCCGGCCCCATCAGAGCTGGTCTTGGATTTGGAGCGGCGTCTACCGGCCCCGGTAGTCACCCTTTCCCCTCGTTCCTTGTATCTGTCAGCTCTGTCCACTCGATATTTCCAGGACCAGGCCTCAGGAGGTTACTCTTCCGGACTTCGGAACCCCTGAGAATCATGACACTCCGGACTCTGAGGAGGATTCCTTGGATGATTCTTCTGATGTGCATTCCTCCATGGCTAAGGGCAAGGAATTGCCCAAATCTCCCCAGAGGACCCCTCTTTCACGGAGTTGTTACGTATTATCCAGCAGACCAATGACTGGAATACCGAGGAATAAGACCCAAAGAGGAAATGTCTCATGGAACACTTGGATTTAAAGACTGTTTCTCCTATTCCTGTCCCCCTGGACAGCCCCTCATGAAGACCTCACCAGTACCATCTGGAAACTGCACCCCACTCTATCCCAGCCGTCCATAAGAAGGCAGACCGGATATATCACGCTCCTGAGGGCGTTTCATTTTTGGATGCTCACCCTAAACCTGATTAGATTGTCATTGCAGCAGCTCATGACTGCTCAGCTACCCTGAAGCACATGAGTACTCCCCTGCCCCCCCACCGACAAGGAATCCTGGCAGCTTGGCCAGTTCGGAAAAAAGGTCTATTCCTCCGCTAAATGTGCCCTCTGCTCCCTCAACTACGTGGCGCACATGGTCGCCTTTCAGAAAGCGACCATGGCCAAGCTTGAAGCCTGTATTAAGGCCATGGAATCCTCGGACCTCAAGGAGGAGCATAACAAAGACTTGCGCCTGCTCGGAGAGCCGGCCTGGGGCAGAAGGATCGAGCGTCCCTAGACTGCTCTCCTTCTCAGGGGGACGGTGTGCGTCTGGTGCAGCAGCCGCACCTAGCGGAGGCTGGGTTTGCCGCAAGCACTGGCACCAACTTGAACTCGGGTTCAGTGTGGACGCTGGTCATCATTGCAAGTCCCCGCCCCTGCTTACAGGGAGAAAATCCTGTGCCTTGCTGTCTCCGTGAAACTCTGCCCCCGGGCCTCAATTAGCCTCCTTAGCTGGCTCTTTGACTAGATACTAGTGTTGTGGCACTGGCAGAGGGATAGTGCCGCAACCCCGCCCTCCGGGGGGAAAGCCAGGGGTGACTGGGTGAGCACCGGCACAGCCGAAGGTGGAAATGGGGGTCCGTGACCAGAGCGGATATCGACGGCAAGGTGCAACAAAAAGCATAATAAAAAAAAAAAAAAAAAGACTGGCACCTGTCGAAGATCTCCTGCAGTTGTGCGCAGGGCTACATATGACTCGGTAGATGCAGTAGCCCGCTCTTCCGCCACAGCCGTCTCTCTGACGGCATGCTTGGCTATGCATTTCTGATCTTTCTAATGATGTCCAGGCTGCTATTCAAGACGCCCCTTTTAGGGGTTCGGTCCTTTTTGGAAGGGATACCAAAGATATTATCACAGGTCTCCAGGACAGCGGCCAGGCTCTGAGGTCCGTGAGGTCCATGTACTGATTGGGCTTTCTGAAGAAGCAGCCCTTTCGGCGACAGACCAAGAGGCAGGGTAAACAGCCCTTTGCCAGGCGACAGGGTAAAAGAAAGGCCACAGGTTCCCCCTTCACCTCTACACCTGCCTCTAAATCTCAGAGAGCGGCCGGGGGATCTCCTCCCCCTCCCCCCTCTACTTCCTGACTGGCAGCTCCCTCTCCCTCCTCTGCCACCATGTGAGGTGCTGGTGGGAGGAAGGTTTGCCCTCCACGTGCAGGAGTGGAGGGACATAACCTCAGAAGCATGGGTCCTGCAGCTCATTTCAAAAGGGCACACTTTGGAGTTTCTGGAGTTCCCTCCAGAATCTCCTCCAGGTCGCTCGAGTTACTCACCGCACCAGGCTCCTCTAGTCAGGGAGGAAATTCGGGCTCTAAGACAGAAGGCAGCGATAAAGCCAGTCCCTCTGCCTCAGACGGGAATAGGGTTTTGCTCTCATTTTTTTTCCTGGTCCTGAAAGAACGGGGCGACTTCAGACCCATATTGGACCTCAGCAGACTAAACCTGTTTGGCGAGTACAAAAGGTTCCGCATGCTGACATTGCAGGGCCTCTTGCCTCTTCCGCAGAAGGACCATTGGCTTTGCGCACTGGAGATGCAGGATGCTTACCTGTGTATGCCGATGTTCCTGGGCCACCACCATTTTCTGCATTTCTGCTTCCAGGGGGAGCACTTCCAGTTTACAACCCTCCCCTTTGGTCTTTCCTCAGCACCCCGGGTCTTTACCAAGTGCCTAGCGGTGGTGGCAGTGGTCTTGCGCCGTTTGGGTATGCATTGTTCCCTTACCTGGACGATTGGCTCTTGACAGCCCCGTCTAGGGACAGTCTTCTGGATTTCCTCTCATGCACTTAGGACCACTTTTCCCGACTGGGAATCACGGTCAACCTCCCCAAGTCGACTCTTACCCCCTCCCAGAACCTTCAGTTTATTGGAGCGGTCTTAGACACGGTCCAGTGCAGCACCTTCCTTCCCCCGGACAGGGCGGAGGCTCTTCGAGAGCAGGTCAGCCTAGTGGCCTCTTCCAGATTTCTTCCGGCCAGGACGTTGTTACCCCTCCTAGACCTGATGGCGGCCTCCATCTCCATGGTCCCCTTCTCCAGGTTGTAAATGAGGATCACCCAGTGGATGTTGCATGTCCAATGGGATCAACGCTTTGGATGACTTGGACCACCCAGTTCTAGTCTCCAGTGTGCTCAAGAGAGATCTCCTTTGGTGGTTAGATCCTCTGACGCTGTCTCAGGGTCTTCCTTTCAGAAGTTCCCCATCTCTGTGGATCCTCATCACAGACAACTCCTGTCTGGGCTGGGCGAACCACCGGACTTGGGGTTTCTGGTCCCAGTTGGAGATGTCTCGCCACATCAACATCCTGGAGATGAGGGCAGTACTTTATGCCCTTCAGGCCTTTCAGTCCATCCTATCAATAGGAACATTGTTGGTCCACATGAACAATATGTCAGTGGTCTGGTATATCAACAAGCAGGGAGGCACCCCATCGTACCCCCTGTGCAGGGAGGCGATGTGGGTGTGGAGCTGGGCAGCCCAGCATGACCTGTTTCTCACAGCCATGCATGTCCTAGGTGTTCAAAACGTCCTGGCGGACAGCCTCGGTCAGATGTTGTCCCTCACTCATGAATGGGAACCAAGTCAGGAATTAGCAGACTGTCTCTTTCTGAGGTGGAGTTGCCCAGACATAGATCTGTTCCCCTCCCCATTCAACGCAAAGCTTCCCAGCTTCTGCTCACTTGTTCCAGAGCTTGGTGCTTTTTGGCATGATGTGTTGTCGCTATGTTGGACAAGGAAGTTCTTGTACGCTTTCACTCCCTTTCCCATTCTACAGAGAGTACTTCTCAAACTCCAGGCAGAGGGAATACGGATGATCCTGATAGCTCCCCTCTGGCTGAGGCAAATCTGGTTTCTGCTAATGCAGCATCTCATAGTGGAACCCCCAGTGCCTCTCCCTCTCCGACATGATCTGTTGACTCAGGATCAAGGCAAGCTGGTGCATACGGGACTCAGGACCCTGCATCTTCATGCGAGACTCCGCCAGACATAATCAGGTCTCGCTTTGGGGTCTCCCTGAAGGTTGCTCAGATCCTGGTGGAGGCTAGGAAACCCTCCACCAGATCCATGAATGCAATGAAATGGAAGCATTTTTCCATTTGGGTGGTGTCTAAGGGATGGGATCCCCTTACTTGCTCAGCTCCTCAGATTATGGAGTATCTGTTACACCTGTCTGATTCTGACCTGTCTTATTCATCCCTTAAGGTCCACCTGTCTGCTATTTTAGCCTACCATGTGTTAGTGGAGGGTAAACCTGTGGCACAGTTGGAGATCTCTAAGACCTTTTTAAAAGGGATTCTCCATCTTAAACCCCCCATCCACAATCCCACCCCACCTTGGGACTTGAACTTTGTGTTAGAGAAGCTTTTGCTTCCTCCCTTTAAACCAGCGATGAGCTATGATATGCGCTTCCTTTCTTGGAAGGCGTTATTTTTGGTTGCTATTACTTCTGCTCATAGAATTTTCGAGCTTCATGCTCTGATGCATAAGGAGCCTTATCTGATTTTTCATAAGTACCGGGCGATCCTCCGTACAAATCCTAAGTTTCTTCCCAAGGTGTTTTCTGAGTTCACCTTAAACCAGATGGTCGAACTCCCAGTTTATTATCCCGTTTACTTGAATGGGGTGAGGCTCTCCTTCACACTGGATGTACATAGGATTTTGAGGTGTTGCGTCCACCGAGCCAAAGATTCCAGAAAGTCTGATCAGCTTTTTGTTTCCTTTGCCCCCAAATCCTTGGGGTCGGCAGTCTTTAAGCAGTGCCCGTCCAAGTGGCTTGCTAATTGCATCCGCTTCTGTTGTCAGAAGTACCACAAACCTCTTCTGGGGGAGGTCCGAGGTCACTCCACTAGGGGCATGGCTACCTCTACAGCTTTCCTAAGGAATGTTTCTGTAGCTGAGATTTGTGCAGCAGCAACCTGGAGTTCGGTCCATACCTTCACAAAACATTACAGTCTGAACATTGCCTCTAGGCGTAGGGCCGGGTTTGGCCTTGCCGTTCTGCAGGGCCTACTGTCTTAGGCCGGTCCTGATCTATTTTTTCAGTTGTTCCTCTTCCCATGATTCTCTGGCTCTCTCTGAGAGTGACTGCTTGGGATTCAGTCATACATGTTATGACCTACCGCAGGAACCCTCTCGAATTAAGATAGTATAGTTATGTAAGAACTTATCGTAACAGTAGATCTTCGAGAGAGGTTCCTGCAGCAGGTTACGTGACACTGAGTGGGTGGTCCCCCACCAGGCATTGCTGAAAAAGTTTGCCGTGCAGTCCTGATGCCAAGGGGTGCAGTCCTATGTGTTATGACCTACTGCGAGAACCTTTATCGAAGATCTACTGTCAAGGTAAGTTCTTGTGTAACTGTACTTTCCTCCACCTCCCCTGAGACTCACCTGGGCCTGAAGTTCCTCCACCTCCCCTGAGACTTACGTGGGCCTTAGGTTCCTCCACCTTCCCTTAGACGCACCTGGGCCTGAAGTTCCCCCACAGATTTCCCCCGATTTGTGGTGCCAGGTGGGAGGGCTGTTCCACTAGAGAGACACACCTACAGAAGTGGGCCAGGCATCCCAGGTGATAGCACATATCCGGGGCTGAAGAACAGGGCTGCAGAAATCTCCAGCTGCTGTTTTCCATTTTCTGTCCCCTGTTCCCCTGCTGCAGAAAAACGTGTGGAAGCACACCCACACCACGCCAAATCACAGCCCCTCCCTTTGCGCTGCTCATGCTTGCACTACCACCTGCTCTCCACTTGGTGGCAGTCAAGTGCCGAGCTGATGAGCCTTTCATCCCTGAGAGAGGAGAGCAGTCCAGTGGACACTCAGTCCTCTCCCAACCCGGCCGTTCCCCAAGAACTTTTCCTTCCTTTCCTTGTGCTCATCTTTGGTGATATCCTGGTGGGTATCGAAGTGGAAGCCAGAAGACCCTATAGCACTTTTTGCAAAAGTATGGTGTATGCAGTCAGCCTGGCTGCGCCATAGTAGGGTTACCACACGTGATGCTAGCAGCTCGTGTTCAAGAACCAGCCCAGGATTTTGGGGGTGGACCTAGACGACTAGTATTGGGAGTCCCAGAGGACACCATCCTTTGGGAAGGGAGGGCAGCAGGCTTCAATTTGGTACTCCCTAATGCATCTCAGCAGGATGCTAGAAACATAGAATGTGTTGCCAGAAAAGGACCACCCGGCCCACCTAGGCTGCCCATTTTCGCTATCTGAAAGCCAGACTTCTGATTCTAGCTTACCTGGTTCTCATTCCCCCTTCCTGTGTTGATAATACCCTTGTGTCTATCCCACGCTTTCTTGAAACTTACCACTGTCCTTGCTGCCACCACCTCCTCTGGGAGTCTACCACCCTTTCTGTGAAATAGAATTTTCTAATGTTTTCGCTGAACCTACCCCCTCTTTATCTGCATATCGTGACCCTTAGTCTTCAAGTTCCTCTTCAGCTGGAAAATGTCACCCACAGGTACTCTGTTTATACCCCTGAGGTTCTTAAAAGCCTCAGTTATGTGTCCTCTTTTCCTTCTTTGCTCCAGGGAGTACATGTTAAGGTCCCTCTGCCTGTTTTCATATGGCAATTGACTTAGACTCCTCACCATTTTTGTTGATCTCTTCTGTACCCTCTCCACTCTATCTGCATCTTTCCTGAGGTATGGTCTCCAGAACTGGACCCCCATACTCAAGGTGAGGCCTCACCAGCTGCTTATACAGTGGTATTATAATCTCCCTCTTCCTGCTGGGGAACCTCCTACTAATACATCCCAGCATTCTACAGCTGCCCTCTCACATTGCTTTGCCACCTTGCAGTCCCTTAAAATAAATATACCAAGGTCCCTCTATAGCTCGGTCTTCTCAAGGAAATCTTTGCCTCTATCTCCGAAATCAAACAAAGGGGCAGAGGACACTGCAGCACAGGGGCTAGCACAACAAAACTCACCCCAAACAGGAACCAAAGCAAAGAAAGCAAAAAGGAAATCCAAAAAACTTCTGATCATAGGAGACTCCATGATTCGGGGAGTTGATACCTATCTCCAGCCACGGGTGATGATCAGATGTCTCCCAGGTACATCAGCGTGGAGAGACACTGACTGCATTGCTAAAATTGTACAGGAAGCAGGAGAAAACATCGATGTCCTGGTACATATAGGGACTAATGATCTCACCAGCCGGTCAGTTGTGGAGACCAAGGAACACCTGACCAAGCTGGGTGACAAACTATCACCCATTTCGTCTGGCATCTCCTTCTCTGAGATCCTGCCGGTCTGGGAGAGGGGGCAGGGGGATGGATGGTCAGGGAAGGGGAGATAGGGGAGCTAAACATGTGGATCATGGGCTGGTGCCAGGAAAAAGGACACACATTTGTAGGGAACTGGCAACAGTTTTGGGAGCGAAAGTTATTTAAATTTGATGGACTGCATCTGACTAAGGAGGGAGTCAGTGCATTGGGGCAGAAGTTTGATGTCTTTGCAGAATATTTAAACTAGCAAATGGGGAGAGGGGTGCAGCACCCCAAATGTTGAATGGGAAGAACACCCCTCCCCCCTCAGCTAGTGGTCAAACAAGAGTTCAGCCTGTTTGTAGTTCATTTGCATCACCAGGTAAGGAAAAAGGTCCAGCTCCCCATACGACGCATAGGGGAAACGTCAGACCTCTCCCAACAACTAACGCATCGAAATCTGGCCAATGGAAAATCATGTACAGAGATGCTCGCAGTCTGGGAAACAAGATCCCAGACCTGCAGGCAATAATGACAGAGGCTAAACTAGGCATAGTAGCAATTAGCGAGACATGGTTTACCGGTAACCACACTTGGGAGTCTTCAGTACCTGACTGTGTACTGTTCAGAAGAGACCGAGGTGCAAAAGGGGTGGAGGGCTCCCATGTCAATGAAAATATCAAAGCCACAGAAATTCAGAATACACATAAGGAGCCAGAGGAACTGTGGGTCACCCTGGAAACAGGAAATGGGACAGCCATACTAACTGGGGTTGTCTACATGCTCCAGACCGGGGGCACAGACACATTACAGTTTGAAGATATACAAAACACGACAGGTAAAGGGATTTTTTTTTTTTGTAATTGTCCTATTTTATTCCTCCTGTCTCCCCCGGCTCTGGTCTCCTCAGGAGTACCAAGGAGTCCTCTTTCTTCGGTCCGCTCCTACCTGGTCAGTTCTCTGTCACCCATGTAGCCTCGGTTTATCCCCCCAGGTGGGGACGAGGTGGGTCTCAGCACCCCGACAATGCAGTAGTGTTGGTTGGGAGGGTGCCAGGAGGGTGGCCACAAATCGGGGGCAAGCTCCAGTGCTCCGTCTCCGCCAGAGCCGAGAGGCATTTTCCCCTGTTCTGGGAAGTGGCTGGCGCCCTGATGTCAGAATTAAAGCCTTGACGTCTGCCACTCCCCCACTCCTCCTTCTGCTCCTCAGCGCGTGCTATGTCTCCGGCTTCCGCCAGAGATCAGCTGAGCACCAAACAGGGACCCCTGTGCCTCCTGGGAGAGGAGAGCTGTCCTCCGGATGCTCAATCCTCTCCCTTCCCTGCCGACCCCCAGCAGCCTGGGCTCGTTCCTAAACCTGGGTCGCGCGCATGGCGCGAGGTGTGGCATCCAGTGCCTCAACCCTCAGCGCCACCGAGCCGGCTAAAGGGGAGGTTCTGATAATGGGAGACTTCAACATGCCAGATACAGATTGGTCAATACCAGCAGGAACATCTGCCAGAACTAGACACATGGTGGATTCCCTGCAGGGGGAGGGTCTCAAACAACTGGTACAACAATCCCCAAAAGACAGGGCTATCCTAGATCTAGTACTGACTAACAGGGAAAGAATCACCGATTTCCAGGTAGGTCACATGGGGGCCAGTGACCGTCACATTGTATGGTTCAGTTTGGCCACTAGAACTAAATCATCCCAATCCAAGGCAAAAATATGGGACTTCAGAGGAGCTGACTTTGATAAGATGGCCAACAAAGTTAAGCTAGCCCTGGCAGAAAGAAATACAGGTAAGGGGGTACAGGCGAAGTTGGCAAGCATTAAGGATGCAATACTTGAAGCAACATCCCATTGTGTTAGAGAGAAAAGGAAGTGCAAAAGAAGAAGGAAACCACTTTGGTTCTCAAAAACAGTAGCAGAAAAGGTCAGAGCCAAAAGGCTGGCCTTCAGGAAATATAAGAACACAGCAGGATGAAGATAGGGAGTCATACCAAACTTCCCTAAGGGGAAGCAGGGAAGGCAGTAAGACAGGAAAAGGCCCAAACTGAGGAAACACTAGCACAAACAGTAAAAGAAAGTGACAAGACTTTCTATAGATACAGTAGTGAAAGGAGAAAGTCCAGAGGGGGTATTGCTAAGATCAAAGGGGATAAGGGAGCTTGTGAGGAGGAGGACCATGTAAAAGCATCTATCCTAAATAGATACTTCTGCTCAGTATTTACTGAGGAGAAGGTAGGGCAGGGCCCACAGCTTGGCACCATGGACACGGGGGGGGAGGGAGGTGTGCACTTGTCCCTTCACAGAAGAGAGTTCTACAAGAGCTCGATAAGCTCAGGGTGGACAAGGCAATGGGACCTGATGGCATACACCCCAGGGTTCTAAAGGAGCTAAGGGTGGAACTAGCAGAGCCATTATCAGAACTGTTTAGTGAGTCTCTGAGCACAGGAGAGGTCCCAGAAGACTGGAGAAGGGCTCATGTGATCCCGCTCCACAAGAGTGGTAGCAGGGAGGAGGCAGGGAACTACAGATCAGTCAGTCTAACCTCAGTAGTGGGCAAGATTATGGAGTCACTCCTAAAGGAAAAGATAGTGTAACACCTGGAATCCATAGGAGCACAGGATCCAAGACAGCATGGGTTTGCAAAAGGAAGGTCCTGTCAAACTAATCTCATAGATTTCTTTGACTGAGTAACCAGAGTGGTGGACCGAGGGGGAGCAGTTGATGTCGCCTACCTTGACTTCAGCAAAGCTTTCGATACTGTTCCACATAGAAGATTGATTAGTAAGCTGGGTAGGCTCGGGGTGGGTCAGAAGTTGGTCAACTGGGTGGCAAATTGGTTGACAGGCAGAAAACAGAGAGTGGTGGTAAATGGTATACAGTCAGAAGAGATGCAAGTCACAAGTGGGGTACCTCAGGGATCAGTCCTGGGGCCAGTCCTCTTCAATATCTTCATCAGTGACATTGCAGATGGACTGGAGTGTAAGGTTTGTCTGTTTGCAGATGACACCAAGATTTGCAACAGAGTAGATGATCCAGATGGGGTGGGCAGAAAGAGAAGAAATCTGGATAAACTAGCAAAATGGTCGAAAGAGTGGCAACTGGGGTTTAATGCAAAGAAGTGCAAGCTCATGCACATAGGGAAGAGGAACCCTGAAGCCACCTATAGGCTGTGACGGGAGTTACTTGCAGTCACAAGGGAAGAAAGAGACTTGGGTATCATCATCACCACCAATGACCTGAAATCATCCAAGCAGACCACTAAAGCAGTAGGTAAGGCTAGGGGGATGTTGGGGTGTATTAGTAGGGGTATCACAAGTTGGAAGAGGGCGGTAATAAGCCCTTTTTACAAGACACTGGTTAGGCCTCATCTGGAGTACTGCGTGCAGTGCTGGAGGTCACACTTTCACAAGGACATAAACCAAATTGAGGCAGTCTAGAGAAGGGCAACCAAAATGGTCCAGGGAATGCATCAGAAAACATATGAGGACAGATTAACGGAGCTCAATATGCATACCCTAGAGCAATGGAGGGAGAGAGGTGATATGAACGAAACATTCAAACACCTTAAGGGCATTAAAAAGGTGAGAGTCTAACATGTTTCAATATAAGAAAAATAGCAGGACAAGAGGACGCAGCATGAGATTAGAGGGAGGCTGATTAAGGGGTAATGTGAGGAAGTTCTTTTTGACAGAAAGGGTAGTTGATGCATGGAACGGCCTACCTCAGGAAGTGGTGGATATGAATACAGTGCGGGGCTTCAAATAGGCATGGGATAGGCATAAGGGAGCAATACAGATGAGTATGAATAGATAGGTCATTGACAGAGCAAAGGCCGATGGCACATTCATAAGGTAGCAAAAGAAATGGGCAGACTGGAAGGGCCTTGAGGGCCTTATCTGCCACCAACTTCTATGTTTCCATGTTTCTAAGGACCCCCCCAATCCTGTATTCGACCCCCTGTTTTTTTTGCCTAAGTGCATGATCTTGCACTTTTTTTGTATTAAAGGACAGCTGCCACTCCCTTGACCACTCCTCCAATTTACGCAGATTGTTGTGCATTCTTTCAACCCCCTCTGGAGTATCAACTGGCATGCTTTGGGAGGGGATTTGACAGTTGGAGGGAAGAGGTGATATTACCTCTGTGCAGGTCACTGGTGAGGCCTCACCTGGTGTACTGCACCCAGTTCTGGAGTCCTCACCTGAATAAGGAGAGGGGTAGGCTGGAGTTTGTGCAGCAAAGGGTCACCCAGAGGATCCAGGCCCAGCAGGGCAGATCCTATGAGGAATGGCTGAAGGCCTTTAACATGTAGTTGCTGGAGGCCAGAAGGGAGAGGGTTGAGAAAACGTTGCCTTTTACTGCAGTATTCCTTAAGGTACCTCGAGGTAATTGGATTGAATTGCCTTTGCAGACAGTCGAGTTGCTGCAGCATGATTACCTCCCTTGCTGCAGCATTTCAAGGCAAATGGAAACGTGTGATCTTACTTCGAGAGGGCTCTTGCAGTAGGTAATTACATATAAGACTGACGGCGGCAGGAACCCATGTAAAAATTTCTAGCTAGCAGTCCCTGGCGAGGGACCGCCCCGTCAGGTGACGGTGTCAAGCGACGTCAGTATAAAGGCGGTCTCGGGACGCCCGCCTTAGTTCTTTCCTCGCGTGCTAGCTCGCAGAGTGCCTCATGGAAAGTTTGTGCTTCATCAGCCCTACCTTCGCCTATTTTTAACCAAAAATCTTATTTTTCACAAAAATGTCAGTACTAACGCCGGTGTATGTAATCCCCTACCCTCCGAGCACAAGAACAAGTGCGATGTGCGGCTCCCAACTACCGCACAAGGACGGCCACTCCCTGTGCCTGTTCTGCCTAGGCCCGGATCATCAAGTCGAGAAGTGCCAGCATTGCCTTAGCTTCAACGCGGCCACCCGAAAAAGATGGCAGCAATCTCTGGAGGCCCATATTCTTAAACAGAAAATGAGCTCTATGGAGAAGGAGCTTAAAAAGCTAAGGCAGGCGTCCACTTCCCCCGAAGGCCATCGAAAGAAGAAAGACAAGGAGAGGCACCGGGACAAAGGCTCCTCTGCCGTGTTCCATCGGGAGTCGCGGCATACAGGTAACATCCTCCGAGGATCGCGCTCCCCTCACGGCCGCCCCGGAGGTTTCTGAGGTGGAGTCGGCCCGCCCGTCTGGCTTGCGCTCGGGCCTTGCGGGCGCCTCCAGGCAATTGGAGGCCTCCGCCACTGGTTCAGCCGCAGGCTTGTGGCCTGCCATCGCGGGTGACTCCGGTAAGTCGGGCGTCTGCTCCTCTGACGTCCGCCTGGAGAGGGCTGGTAAGACGTCCGACCCTTCAGGGCAACGCGCAGCTTCTTCCCCTCCGGACCAGGCCGACCTTTCCTCTTGACCTGCCTCCGGGGAAGGCTCTCGTAAGTCGGACGCCGGCTCCTCCGGCGCCCACCGAGACCTCGCCTCTACGCCTCACGTTGTCTCGTCCGACGTCCGGCCGGTGAGGGAACTGACTGACCCCCTACGTCCATTGTCCCGGTTCACCATAGCTTTCACTGCCATCTGGGGAACCAGAGTCCCCATCCTGACCGGACTCCCCGTCCCAGGCGCGGTTGGGATCTTTTGCCTCCGTTAGTCCCTCCTCCATCTGGGCGATGGACCTGACGTCGGCTCCCTAGGCGCCGGCTCGGCGCCCGGCCCCTCGGCGTCGGTACCTCGGCCGGGGCCTCCTACCGTCGGCCTTACCGACTCAAGGGAGTTCCTCGCCGGGCCCCTCCTCCGGGCTCTCCGCTACGGACCCGCTCGTGAGGTTGTCAGCCGGGCCGTCTGCGCAGGCAGCCCCCCCCAGCTTCCAGGTACCCACCGTCTTATTCAACACCGGTGTACCCGGGAATGCCGTATCCAACACCGGGCTTCCCAACGCTGCAGTACTCGACGTCTCAATACCCGACCCCAGGCTACCCACAGCCGGGTTTTGGATACGCTCCATATGGGTATAGCCCATATTCTTATCCTCCGCATCCTTCTCCTCCACCGCCCTCGCGGCCGCCGGTGGATCTGCAGGGGACTCTGGCCTCCTGGTGGGCTGAGGCCAAGGCTCAACTCACCAAAGAGGTCGAAAGCCGCCTTCCGGCGACAGTGCCATCCCAGGTTCCTGTATGCTCCAGGCGGCACACTCCCTCACCACCTCGGACTCCAGGGTTCTTCCATCTGGGTCGGAGGGGGCAGGAACCTGTCCCGGGGACTACCAAGGGACCCGTCCCCGGTCAGGAAAGGAGTCTTACTCTTCTTCTTCCTCCTCTTCACTCTCGGACTCCTCGGACTCTTCCGATATCTGCTCCAAGAGGAGCGAGCCTCGCTCTCCGTGAAGCCCGGCCGAGGACTCCTCTGAAGTCTCCTCCGGAGGATCCTTCTTTTACAGAGTTGCTCAGAAAAATCCAGGAGGTCCATCAGTGGCGCTACGTCTGAAACTTGCTGAACATCTGGACCTGCCTGTGACAGCTCCTACACTAGTGTCACCCTGGATAGAGCCTCACGCCGACCTTGTCACCACAATATGGAAACAGCCGTCGGCCTTAGCCCCACTTCTCAGGAAGTCGAACAGGCTATATCAGGCTCCAGAGGGTGTTGATTTTCTAGATTCTCACCCTTGTGCCGATTCGGTCGTGATCAGCACCGCTCATGGCCAATCGGCGAACCCAAAGCATCTTAGCTCATCACCTCTTGATGAGGAATCTCGCCTTCTGGACCAGTATGGGAGAAAGATTTACACTTCCTCCACACTGGGGATTCGGGCCCTGAACTACATCGGCCACATGGGGGACTACCAGAAGGCCATCCTTACTCAGGTGGAAGCCAAGCTGGACTCCTTACCTGACTCTCAAGTCAAACAGGAGTTGGCGGATCTCGTCTGCCCTGTTCGTTTGGCCAGTCGCCACATGCTACGTGCGATATACGATGCAGTGGACACTGCTGGGCAGAGCTCTGCTTTCACCGTAAGCCTACGGCGTCATGCTTGGCTCCACATGTCAGGTCTGGTCCCAGAGGTGCAATCTGCTAAAAGGAAGCACCTTTCCGGGGGTCGGTGCTTTTCGGGGGTGATGTCAAGGACATCATTACAGATTTGCTAGAGAAGGGGATGGCTCTTAAATCAGTTGATTCTATGTACCGTCCCCATCAGCAGCAGTGCCGTCCCTTTTGCAGATGGAATCGTCCAAAGGCGAAACCCCAGGGAGGGCGGGCTACAAAACGTCTGGCCCCCGCGGCTGCTAAGCCCCCTCCGCCCAAAAAAGCAGCGGGGGCTTCAGCTGCGGTGCTGCCCCACACCACCTGACTCCTTTCCTCTCCCACTGCCTCCGGACTCCCCAGAGAAACCGGTAGGAGGGAGGTTTTCCCTCCACCTTCCGGGATGGGAGAGGATAACCACGGATTCTTGGGTGCTCTAACTTATAGCAGAAGGACACTCCATAGAGTTTCTTCAGAAACCACCCTGCCACCCTCCTCTGAAGTCATCGTATTCACGGGAACACCTTCTTTTGGTTCAGGAGGAGATCTCTGCTCTTCTGATGAAGCAAGCCATAGAGCCCGTCCCCCTTCATCTTCAGGGGACAGGTTATTATTCCCATTTCTTCCTGGTCCCAAAGAAGACTGGAGATCTGAGAGATTTTAGATCTCAATTCCCTGAATCTTTATGTGTAGTACAAAAGGTTCAGGATGCTCTCCCTGCAGAGCCTTCTGCCCCTCTTCCGGCCGGGTCAATGGCTTTGTGCCCTGGATATGCAGGATGCCTATCTGCACATTCCCATTCGCCCCTCCCATCGCAAATACCTTCGTTTTGTGTTCCAGGGGGACCCACTACCAGTTCAAGGCGCTCCCGTTTGGTCTTTCTTTGGCCCCCTGAGTTTTTACCAAATGCCTGGCAGTGGTGGAGGCCCACCTCCGTACCAAGGGAGTACAGGTGTTCCCTTACCTGGACGACTGGCTCCTGGCAGCCTCGTCCAGGGAGAAACTCCTGCGTTTTCTCTCCTTCACCCAGCAGGTTTTTGCCTGCCTGGGTATTACCATCAACCATTCCAAGTCTCATCTGGACCCTTCCCAGAGGCTACAGTTCATCGGGGCGATCCTCGATACGACCATGGGCAAGGCCTTCCTGCCTCCGGACAGGGCGGCCTCCATTCAGACCCAGATATGTCTGTTATCCGACTGCAGGATGGTCTCGGCGAGGTCGGTCCTTCGCCTTCTCGGGCTCATGGTGGCCGCCATACCGACAGTCCCCCACACTCGACTCCACATGAGGATCTCTCAGTGGACTCTACGCTCTCAGTGGGATCAACTAGTGGACGACCTAGATCATTCAGTTCTGATCTCATCGCCGATGATGTGAGACTTGCAATGGTGGATGGTTCGAGAGAACCTGTTTCGGATGGTCCCTTTCTTTCATCCTCTCCCCTTCCAGACTCTAACCACAAACGCCTCAGGCGAAGGTTGGGGAGCCCATCTTGGCCCTCATCGGACCCAGGGCTCTTGGTCCAGGCTAGAACAGGCTCTTCACATCAATGTGCTCGAGCTTCGGGCAGTGTTGTACGCTCTCCAAGCCCTTCAGCAATACATCCTTCCCGGCCACCTAGCCGTCCAGACGGACAACATGTGCGTAGTGTGGTACATCAACAAACAGGGAGGAACACGATCCTACCCTCTATGCAGGGAGGCAATGACGGTTTGGGATTGGGCAACACAACACGACCTTCATCTCATGGCGATTCACGTTCCAGGAGTCGACAACACCCTAGCAGACAGGCTAAGTTGCTCTTCTGCTCTGACTCTCGAGTGGGAACTGGACCAAAGGGTCCTAGACGATATCTTCCAACTTTGGTGAACACCACAGGTTGACCTGTTTGCTTCCCCCCAAAACGCAAAACTTCCCACCTTCTGCTCGCTCGTTCCAGAGCGAGGTGCTTTCTGGAACGACGCTCTGTCTCTAGACTGGAAGGACAGATTTGTCTATGCCTTTCCCCCCAATTCCTCTTATCCCATGAGTCTTGCAGAAGCTAGCTTCAGAAGGAGCGAGAATGATTCTGATCGCTCCTTTCTGGCCCAGGCAAATCTGGTTCTCTCTTCTACAACAATATTCATAGAATCCTCCTCTTCCTCTTCCTCTATCTCGAGGTTTCTTGACCCAGGACAAGGGGACCCTGGTCCATCCAGGCCTCAGATCCCTTCAACTGCATGCGTGGCTCCTGCAGACCTAGCCCAATCCCGTTTTGGTGCGTCTCCCAAAGTGGCAGAGATCTTAGTGGAGGCCAGAAAACCCTCCACAAGGTCCACTTATGCCATGAAGTGGAAAAGATTCACTATTTGGGCCGCCTCCAAGAACGTGGAGCCTTTCTCCTGCTCAGCGGTGTTTCTGCTGGAGTATGTACGTCATCTGTTCGACCTGGGTCTCAGCCATTCCTCTTTGAAGATACACATGGCGGCCATCTCTGCCTATCATGTTCCCTTCGCAGACAAAGCATTCGCTCAGTTGGAGGTATCTAAGACCTTTCTTAGAGGGGTCCTCCATCTGAGGCCCCCCCATCCGTACTCCTGTCCCCCCTTGGGACTTGAATTTTGTTCTCGAGAAACTTACCCTTCCCCCCTTCGAACCTGCAGCTTCCGCAGATTTGAAGTTTCTTTTGTGGAAGACGCTCTTCTTGGTGGCCATTACTTCGGCTCGAAGAATCTCCGAGCTCCAGACCCTGATGTGTAAAATCCTCTACTTGATTTTTCACAAGGAACAAGTTACTCTTCGCACGAATCCTAAGTTTCTACCTAAAGTAGTAGCAGAGTCTACCTTAAATCTGTCCATAGAGCTACCTGCCTTTTTCACGCAGTACTCTAACCAAGGGGAATATTTACTCCATTCTATGGATGTTCACCGGATTCTGAGATACTACACCAACAGGATGAAGGATCTCAGAAAGACTGATCAGTTGTTCGTCTCTTTTGCTCACAAAAGGGAAGGCAATGCTGTTTCCAAGCAATGCCTGTCTAAGTGGTTGGCTCATTGCATCACTTTCTGTTATGACAAATACCACAAGACCGTCTCGGGTCAAGTCAGAGGCCACTCCACAAGGGGAGTAGCTGCCTCTGCGGCTTGTTTCAAGAATGTGTCTGCGGCAGACATATGCGCTGCCGCCACCTGGACTTCCGTCCATACCTTTACGAAACACTACAGTTTGGATATTGCCTCTCGCCGTAGAGCAGGCTTCGGGCTAGGCTGTTTTGCAAGGCCTCCTGTCTTGAGGCTTGCACGGCTAGAGCTACTTCTTGGAGTAGTTTCCTCCTCCCGGTGCCTTTTCTTTGTTCCAGACTGCTTGGGATTCAGTCCTATATGTAATTACCTACTGCAAGAGCCCTCTCGAAGTAAGATAGTACAGTTACGTAAGAACTTACTGTAACAGTAGTTCTTCGAGAGAGGCTCTTGCAGTAGGTAATACCTTCCCGCCCTCCATCCCCCTAGGGTTTTTTAGCTTCTTTTCCATTAAGGTGAAATAGCCGCTTCTCTCTCGTCCGGCCTCTTTCGGCCTGTGGTGGGAAAGAACTGGAAGGCGGGCATCTGGACTGCCCTTTATGCCGACATCACCTGATGCCGGTCACCTGACGTGGGGGCGGTCCCTCGCGAGGGACTGCTAGCTAGAAATCTTTCCGTGGGGTCCTGCCGCCTGCCGGCGTCAGTCCTATATGTAATTACCTACTGCAAGAGCCTCTCTCGAAGATCTACTGTTACGGTAAGTTCTTACGTAACTGTACTTTATCACCACTGTATTCAGCAGGAACAGCAGTGCATTCTTAAGGGTGTACAAAGGGAGGCTTGCTGTTGGTAACATCAGCCGGGACATGAGGAAGTTCATCACTGCAAGGGTGGTTGAGCCGTGCAGTAGATTATCAGCAGAAGTGGTGGGGGCAGGGTCTGTAAATGGATTCAGATGCAGCTGGGACAGACAGAGAGAGGGCTGATTATTCCAGGAGGAAGAGCTAGGGTGTGGTGGGGCGGGGACAGAGGGAGGGTTTGGAGGAAAAAAAAACCTTTGAGACATTAGGTCCAGGGGATAGGTGGGTAGGAAAGTCTTTTATGGGCAGACTGGGTGGACTGTTGGTCTTTATCAGCCAGCAGTGTCTATGTTTCTATACTGCAACCTGGGTGACCTCAGCTGGCAATGCAGTCAGAGCAGCTTGTAGTGAAGGAGGATGCCGTCTGGCACTGTGCACAGCCAGACATATGTGTATGTATGCTCACATGGCGCCCTTCTAGCTGGTATCCAAGGGGGATGGTTAGAACAAAAAATTCAAAAAACATAGGCGTGCAGGATGACAACTGAGGCTGTTGGTCCGTGCCTTGACTGGTCACTCCACCTACCATACTAGAGGGCAGGGGGGGTGAACAAAAAACCCGCAGAAGAAACTGCTGCAGGGCAGAAGCTGTACTGTGAGGTTGTAGGATAAGCCCCCTGCCCTCCTTCCACACCTTTGACAGGACTACCATCGAGGACACATCCTCTTTCAGGTACTTTGGGGTTTTGCTTGACTAAAACCACAGTTTCTCTGGACATGTGGACACCATCCTGAAAAAACTGCACCACAAACCCAGCTCCCTGTACAGGAACAGTAGCAGTTCACCTCTTATGGTTAGGCGTGAACTCAGTGACAGCGCTGGGGGGTTTAAAACATGGGTCGAATTGGACACACTGGTGTAAAAAATGTGGGTCTAAAGAGGAACCTACTTGGTCAAAACATAATCAGTGGCAGATTTTGAACAGTTCACATTCCTTTCCTTTACATATTGCTATAGAGTAGGTGCATAAATCTGGACCCACTGGCAGAGGAAAGAGGGGTCAGTTTTGGGCAGGATGCAACTTTTGCCCTTTTGGTGCATGTTAGCGCTGTCCCTGTGTGAACTCGTCCAGAAAATATTACCTATTTTTGACTACTGCTACGTGGTCTATGGTGCTGCTCCCAAGTCCTCCCTAGCCAATTTGGATACCCTGTTCAACTCCTTCTGCCGCTTTGCTTTGGACTCTCGCACCCTCCCACCACTGTGACCTCTACTGCTCTCAGGCCTTCCAGTCATTGAACAACAGATGACTCTCCCACTGCACCAAATTTATTTAAAAATTCTGGTTTGGCACGCTACCCTCTCACCTCTCTTCCTCCCTTCCCACTCCCCCTTCCCCACATCACTCCTTTTGATCGATTGACTCCCGTACTTTGCCTGTCCCTCACTGCACTACAACTATAGGCCAATCTGCGTTTTCATATTGGTCCCCTAGACTCTGGAACTCACTACCCCCTCAAATTCGTCACTCCTCGTCCCCTTTGTCCTTATCTTCTGCCTTACTAAATTTATTCTCCCCTACCTGCAACTGCCCCTAAGCTATCTTCCTTGTACTCTCTCCATACTACCAGTGCTTCTCGACCTTTCCCTATCCATCTTAGTCCAGCTTTAGCACTTAAATGCACTTAAGTAATGTTCAGTTGTGGACGTTGCATTGTCCCCTGCAACAACAACTGTGTACTGCCCTACTGACTTTTTTTGTATAATCTTGTACTGTATATCTCATGTATTGTAACTTGCGTAGTTAGCATTGGCATTGTATTTGTGTATTACAGTGTACAGTGTTCACATTTTTGGAATTCCTGGCCTGCTAATTGTATAAATGTCCCTGTATGTGAAACATTCAAGAAAATCTTATTTAGTCACTTGCAATCTCTTGCGTTGCGTAATTGTTTTTAAATATGTATATTTATATTTGTATTGTCTTATCATCCATGTGTATTTGTATTTAATAAATAGTTAACCCCATGATCAACTTGTTTTCGATAACTGTAAAAAGCCGTATCGACCTGTAGGTTGATACGAAAAAACTTGTATCAACCTGCGGGTTGATATGACTTTCACAGTCTCGCATCGAGAAGCCCACAGCAGACCAGACCAATGAAACAGACTGAGGCAACACGAGATGGTTCTCCAATCGTATACTCTCACTCACAGCATGAACCCCATTTTAAAAGAAATGAACAGAGCGTCAATGCGTAATCCTGTCACCAGTTACTATAAAAAATAAAAACGTGTAGTGGGTTGATATGCAGTTTGTTTAACACACCCTCAGTGTGTGATAATAGTGAAACCTTTTTCTATTATCACACACCTTGGGTGTGTAAAAAAACTGCATATCAACCCCTTACATATGCATTATTCTCTATTTTGTGTATATCATCTTGGCTTCCATTTTTGTTTGAAGCTCCGAGTTGTTCCTGAAAACGGGCCTTGGCCCAGTGTGCTTACCCAGTAAATAAAGTTAATTGAATTACCCTACTCATTTTATATAATTTTGTACTGTAAATATCATGTATTGTAATTTATGTAGCCAGCACTGGCATTGTACTTGTACTACGCCTCTGTTTCCCCCTTCCCCAGGACGCACCAGGAGGTGAGCAATCCCGATTGCCCAGTGTGCCTTCCTGGTGAAACTTTTCAATAAATAAATAAATAAATAATAAATGAATAGTAGGTAGGTGCCAGAGAATGGATGGGACAGGACTGTGCTGGGAGTCAACAGAAGGGGGCAGCGTTGGTGAGGGAGCTAAACGGTAGGAGATTTTACCCTGACTTTTGCCAGCATTCTCCTTTCCAACAAAACTGTTTCAAGCTGTGTGTGTGTGTGTGTGTGTGTGTGTTGAGTGCAGCGCCATCCTGTGCACTGTACAGTCACTGTACTATCTGTGCCTCTTACTTTACAGTCACTACACTATTAGTCCCTCTCACTTTACAGTCACCTCACTATCAGTCCCTCACACTTTATAGTCACTACACTCAGTCCCTCCCACTTTATAGTCACTACATTATCTGCCCCTCCCACTTCATCGTCGCTACTCTATCTGCCCCTCCCACTTTGCAGTCACTAAACTGCCAGACCCGCCACTTCACTGTAAGTACACTATCAGTCCCTCTTACGCTGCAGTCACTACACCAGTCCCTCCCAATTCACAATAAATGCAGCCCCTCCCATTGTTCTGTAAAGTGGTTTGTGTATAGTGTGTATGAAAACTGCTTTTAAAAATCTGATCCGGGATAATACGGCTACCAGATAGCTCATTGTAGCTTGTTGCGCTATTTGTTACACTGGAGTTTGGTATTGAGTCTGTGTCACTAGCGCTCAGCCAGTCAAGGCTGGAGAAGGGCTGCTGATGGTAATGTGTCCCAGCCCTGGAAAGGGTGTCTTCTAGTTCTGCTGCTAGGGTGACCCCTGCAGTGAGCAGGGGAGCGTGCGTCTCTACTGGGGCTCACTGCCTGTATACCAGCCCAGCATCAGCAACTGGCGGGAGGGATAGTTGCAATCAGGAAGAAAAGTAAAGGAGGAATATGGCAGTCACCTGAGTGCCAGTGATGGTGTTCTTGGGCTCTGCATCTGTTCCCCAAGTACTGGTTTAGGTAAGTGGGGTTGGCACAGAGAGGTGGCTGGCATCATGTGGGGGCATCTTACTGGAGAATAAACACCTGTGTTGGAGAAAAATGAAGATTCTTCACTTGCTGGCCCCGTGTTGATCATGATCTTGGGAAGCTTGGTTCTCTGTGTATTAATCGGCAGATATGCTACTTGAACCCGAGGTCGGGCCTGCAGTGTGTTCTTTCTGAGTCGGCTAATTGAAATCCAGTGTTGGCTATTGCTTCGTCCTTAGAAGTATCTCTGTTCTGTTTACACAGGTGCTTCCAGCCTCTCCTCATTCACATTCAGATGCTGTGGGAGCTGGTGCTGCTGGGAGAGCCGCTTGTTGTCATGGCACCCTCTCCCACCATTTCCTCAGAAACCGTTCTCGCACTGACCAGGTGAGTCATTCCACAGCTAGGAGAACTGACTTTTTTTGTCTTCCTGATGAGACTGTTTTTAGATTATTCATGAACTGTAAAATCTGAACCCTCCTTACTTTCATGATGGGGAGGTTTTGTTGTGTAGAAGTTTCCTGTCCAGCATACAGTATCTGCCTAATGTGAGTGGGAATATCCATCTCTTAAAGGGACACTGTCAACCTGTTTTATATCATATTATTTCTAGTTGAAATCCACATTTTATGATTTCTTACCTTCTCTAAAATTCATTGATTTTGCTGGTTGTTCTGTCTGCATTATTTCTTAGTAGAACTGAAAAGCGTGCTAATGGTGTGGTTACACTCAAACTTGTTTGGTTTCAGATCCTTGATCTACTCTTGTTGCTTACTTCCTGAACGTAAGGAACACCCCCAAAACAGGGCGGCCACTCATGAAGCAGTAGTCTCCTCTCCTCCTACTGCATCATGAGTGGCTAGACTGTGTTTGGGGTGTTCCCAAGTTCAGGGGAAATGCAGTGGGAGTTGATCGCGTCTTTGTGTGGTAATTCCAGTATGGTGAGCAGTCTGTTTTCTTCTTTTTTAAAAAGAAAAAAGGAATCAGAATCAAAATACCAGCTACATCAGCAAACTTTACAGAATGCAACCAATCATAACTTGTGTTTTTTAAACTAGAGACACTTTGAGGCCTAAGGGGGTCGACAGTGTCCCTGTAAAGGAGAACAGCATTGAACCAGCAAGCTGCTTTTTTTAAAATGCTGGTTCCAACTCTGTTGTTACTTTTTAATAAGCTGAGTGGGACTGATGGCCTGCCATTACAGTGGTTGGGTTTCCGTTTGCGATTCCCCGGGTTCTGATGCGGGCTGATGAGGGCTGGCCGGGAAGAGGAGGATTGAAGCGTCTAGGACTCTTCTCTAGGGTAGGGGTAGTGTGCCTGGTAGTGGCCGGGGGGGAGGAGATACAGCTGCTGGGGCCAGAGCTGTCAGGGAAGCGTGACAGACATCGCACATGGCGCCTATGTCATTACATGTCACGCCTCCTGGGAAGCCTTTACTATACAAAAAAAAAATCACTGTTGGCTCTGTCCATGATGCCCCACCTCTCCAACTCTGAGCTGCACTCCATGACGCTTGACTGGCAACCAAGCAACGAGCTTCTGTCGGAGCGGTTCAGACCTGCGGCCTTGCCCGGGGGGGGGGTATAAGCTATGGGATTTTCCCAGTGGTGTTCCCACCGGGACTCTATACGAATTGTCCATGCCGTCTGACCGCCCCACCCAGAGAGGGTCAGTCTTGGTGGATCACCACTCCAAAGTGAGCCCCGGGGTGGGTGGAAATCAGGGGTAGCGGGGGCAGAGCCGTCAAAGGCCTGGCATCGTAGCAAAAAAAAAAAAGCTCAGGGGGCTTGTGATCTACACACCGGTGATAGTTGATTCATTTAGTTATACGTTGGTGACTGTGAAAGGCACTCTGAGCCCAAGCACATTCCCAGGTGTGACTGGGGAAGGGGTGCATGGGAAATGGGTTGCAGAAGCCCAGAATACAGTAGATGCAATGGTAAGAAGAAGAGAGTACAGTGCTCAACAATACTGGTAACTAAATAGCCCCAGTCTTAAGTGCCAGTGAGCAAAAGGAGTACATTGTACACATAGCAGGCAAAAATAATAGAACACAAAATGCAATGTGCTGCAAAGGCAAAAGTCCAGGTGACAAAAGGGAAGGCGATTTGGAAAGTGGTAACCTAGTGTAAGAGGTCCAGAGGCAGGATGCCTGGGAGTGAGGAGCAAGTGCTGGGCTGCTTTAAGCAGGGTGGGGGTTGGGGGAGCGATAAACGGGGAGCAGAAGAGAAAGAGAGAGGACAGGAAAACAGCAAGGACAGGAAATCCCATAGATGTGGCAGGGGAAGAGGAGGGTAGGTGAGGCAGAAGTTTCAGGCAGGCAGGGAAAGAGGGAGGGAGGAGAACAGCAGGAGGTTAGGTACAAGCACAGGAAGGAGCATATTGGCGCTGTAGGAAATTGCTAAGAGAGAGGTAAGAGAATGGGAGTGGAAAGTGAGCTGGAAGGTTATTTCAACGTGTAAGGAGATGGGTGGAAAAAGTAGTTTGACCAGTGGAGGTTCTGCAGCGGGGAATGTAAAGGGTACGGACTATGCAGGCCAAACTGAGTGGGAAGAAGGTACTGCAAAGGAGAGGAGGGTAGAGAGGTAAGGTGGGAAGGGAAGAGTACCAGACTTAAGAGAGGAATGAAAGGCAATGGGAGAGCCATTGGGACTTAAGGGATGGGAGTGAAAGGTTAAAGTAGAGGGAGCAGGGGTGGGTAAGGGGAAGAAAGTTGGAGGCAAAGTGGCAGAAGGAAAGAAGGAGTCTAGCTTAGCTAGATAGTACTTTGGAGTAGTGCCATAAACCATATAAGCAAAGTCAAACACCAGCAGGATCGTGTTGAGGAGGCTCTCACAACAGCTGGAAGGAGGAGGCAAGCTGTGTTGAGGTAGAAGGCACAGAGTCTGGGGTGGAGTTTCTTAAGGATGGCATCAGTATGTGTGGAAAAGTCCAGATTTCCGATTGTCGATCCAAGTCATAGGAGTGGTACCAAAGAATCAAAAAGTCCCACCCTGTCATCTTATCTGGGAGGAGAGGGTGGGCCGGATTAGTAGTGTATGATATACCAGATTAGAACTGTATGATAACATATTTATACAACTTGTATGAAGAGAAATGCCACAGAGTAAAACTTATATTTCTAGGGGAATGGATATGGTTCCCTATCCACACTTCTGAAAGTTCCACCGGTACAGTCTGATTGGCCAGACGTCTTTAAGCTAAGCACCTCCTACCACCTGGATGGTATATCCCCTGACTCCACCCCATGATGCCAGATCTTTCTTTCCACTGGAAGAACAGATCACTTCCCCTTAGATTTTGGTGCACCATTGGCGAATTTTATTTTTAAGAGTTTTCGAATTTCTCTTAGCTTTTCTTCAGGTTTCTTCGACTCCCATCGATGATGGAGCAAGGGAAGCCAGGATTTAAATTCTGTGTTCAGTACCAGCAGAAAATGTGAGCCATCAACCACAACACACGCTTGTACTGCTTGGGCAGGCAACACAATGTGACCGGGTGCAGTCTCTGCTTATCCATGCATCCCGAGTCCCTCAAGGACAGGAAGCTCTGGCTCTGCGTGGGTCAGCCTTCGGAACGAGACCTGAAGGTCCACCCTAAGGGCCACAAGAAGGTCTCAGCTGTGGGTGAGTCAGCTCAGCAACTTACGGCCTTTGAGACAGACACGGCAGCTCCCGTCGACTTCAGTTGAGCAGGCTGCTGAGATATTCCTTGATTCTGTCGACCACTTATTGGATGAGGTTAAGGATTGTATCTCTCGGACCTTGGTGCTCCTGACCTTCACCCAGGAAGGAGGATGTGGGTTGAGCAGTGTCCTCATCTTGTCCTTGGTAGGAGCAGCGCCCACTTACAATAGGATCTTCCATGGATGGACATGTGGTTTATGCCAACCCATCGGAAGGCTCCCCTCACCATCAGTTGATGGTCAGAGTTGTGGTTGATGCATTCCCTCTTGAGCAGGAGGTGTCGCCGCCAGTGCTCCTTGTCCTGTTCATCCTTGGGTGAAGAGTCACTGTCACAAGATGTGCCAGTGTTGTGAGGAGCTCCTCTGCCAACAGTGGGCCATCATGGGGCAGGGTAGGGCTCTACCCCCTGGGTCTTTTGTCTACTGGCTGCCATCGTTGGTACCTCCATTGGTCCACACCACACAGGTGTACCCTGCAGCTGCTTTTCCATGTATTTGGATGAAGTCAGCACCACTGCAACCATTGGTTGGCACTCTGACAAAGGAGGCCTGGTCGGCCCCTGGCTTGCCAGGCTGGCTGTTGGTGAGAATCAACCCAGGGGATACCTGGGTGATCCGTTGTGAGAAAGATCCGAGGGCCATTTTTGAAGAGTCCTCAGATGATTTGGATCATGAATCCATGGCCTGTTTTTGGACTTCCCTCCTCGACTGCGGCTTGGTCAAGGAGCTGACCACCGAGCATGGCCCGGTGTCCTTCAGTGCATTTCTTCGACTTATTTCAGAGTCCATATCAGTCCTGCTTGAGCCTTTCCAGAAGAGGGCCAAGTACCCCTTTATGGACATTTTGTACTGGGATGATTCCCCAGGGGTCGCCTTTCCTGTGGCTGACTCTGCTTTAAGGCAGGCCCTGAAGCTTTGGCAGTGTCTGGCATCCTGCCCGACACCCTCTACCCGCATGGTCCACAAGTATGCAGTCCCTGCCAGTCCATTGGTGCAGTGGTTGGATTTCTGTCTGTGTTGCCGGCAACCCGGGTTGGAGAATGGACCCAGACCGTTGGAGGGCTGGCCGGGGGAGAAGGATGGAGTGTCCAATGGATGGCTCGCCATCTCCAGGGGGAGGGAAGGGATGCGGCCCGGCACCTGCTGGCCCCTGACGGAGGCTGGGAGCTCAGCAGGACGTCAGAGACCAGATGATTGGGCAGTGGCGGACATCGGTGTACGCCTTTGTCTGTTGCATGCTACTCCCGGGGAGAAAACCAGGAAACTGCTCTCTGGCTCGCCGAATGACAGTCGCTGGCCCCCACTGCTGTCAAGCCCTGGATGACCGACCCACCTCAGTGGCACCCGGGCCAGTTGAAGAGTGCACTGGCCATTCCCCACCAGTGCCTTCCCTCTTGGAAGAGGGGGACCCATCCAACGAAATGATACACTGGGTTACCTGGAAAGGGGGTCACACTGTGAAGTAAGGGCCGGCGTCAGGGAGGGCGAGCAGACGGAGGGCCTAGGAGACCTGAAGGAGAGGTCTGCCAGAGAGGGAGGAGGGAGCCAAAAAAAAAAAAAAAGTATGCAGTCCCTGTGGGTTCCCTTTCTGGATTCTCAGACCACCCTGCCATGGAGGGGTTGGTCTTGGCTTAAGTGTTCTGCAAGTCTGGATGCCATGGCGACATGGACAAGCCTTTGGAGAAGGAGTCTCACAAGATTGTCCATGCTGCAAAAAACAGTGTACGTTGAGGTGTCTGTCAGGCTAGTTATGTCATGATGATGGCCAACTTCGGTCCCTTCCTGATGGGGTCTTAGATACAATTCTCCTTGTCTCCCTATTGATCAACAGTTGGTGGTATAGGTCATCAGAGACCAGGGTCAGTTGCTGGTTAAGCACCAGCTCCAGGTGGCCATGGACATGGGTGACTCATGTGGGCCTGTGCCATGACAGCGGCCATCTGAATGCGTTGCAGGGCCTGGCTGCATCTGTCCACCTTCACGGCAGACACCCTGCACAAGCTGGCTGATGTCCTTTTCCTGGGCACCAACCTCTTTGGTCCAGTGGTGGAAGGACATCTCACTCACAGTGAGAAGTCCAGTGCCACCATGGATTCTGTGATGTCATCCCAGAAGGACCAGAAGAAGAAGAAGCCTAAGAAGCAGACCTACCAGTACTGGTCCTTTCAGTCACAGCCTCCTCAGTAGCAGCCCCAGCATGGGCTGTACCAGGCCTGGCACCCCAAGTCCCAAGTCTGGGAGCCAGGGTCCTTAGAAGGGAGGGGGAAGGGGTAGTGGTGTCCCTCTGGCTGTAACCACTGGTGGTCAGCTAAAGTTGCCCAGTAACAGGTCAGGCAGCATTGTCCCTGCACCCCTCCCCCCCCTTGCCTGCTGTTCCTGTGGGAAGCCAGTTACAGCATATCTTGTCAGGTTGGTCAACTATCATAGCGGACAAGTGGGTGTTGGATGTAGTGGGAAGAGGATTGCCACTGGACTTTGAGGCTCTCCTGCCTTACTGCTTCCACGCGCCTTGAAAATCCGGAGGACATTGCTCATCTCCTTGCCAAAGGGGCAGTAGCCCATGTCCTGGATGTTATGGTCAGTTAGGGTTACATGTCCACGTATTTCCTGGTTCAAAAAAGGATGGAGGGCTGGCACAGAAGGGGCCTTATACCATTTCCAGGTCATTCCCTTTGGCCTCGCCGCGTCTTGGTACCCATGATCTTCACCAAATGCATGGCAGTGGTGGCAGCCCACCTGCGGTGCCTCGGGGTCTGTGTGTACCCCTATCTGGATGACTGGCTGTTAGCTGATCCATCCAGAGAAGTCGTGGAGAGGTCCAGACATCTGAATCTCCAGATTTGCAGAGACTTGGTTCTGTTTGGCAACCCGGATAAATCCAGGTGATAAAGTTCATTGGGGCAGAGCTAGACTCCCTATGGGCCAAGGTCCTCCTCCCTGCTAGCTGGGCACTGGGTCCTGTCTCCTTTGCCTGATCATTTCTGGTTGGGCTCTCGCACCCTGCCTGGGATTTCTTGAGGCTGCTGGGCTACATGGCATCCTGTACCAGCGTGGTCCATTGAGCCTGCTGGTGGTGTGCCACCTGTGGTGGGAATTGGGCCATCAATGGTCCCATAAACTGGTCACAGTGACCCAGCCAGTGTGGGATGCCATCCAGTGATGGCTGATCCCAGAACACCAAGAGGAAGTAATCATGTTTGTCCACCTAGAATCGACCACGCTTACGAGAGATGCCTCTCTGGTGGGGTGAAGAGTGCACCTGGGAGACAACAGGGCCCATGGGTTCTGGTCAACTGGAAGTCCTGTCACCACATAAGCCTGTTGGAGCTCTGTGCAGTGCATCTGGCACTGACAGAATTTGCTCCTCTAGTCAGGCATCTGGTTGTTCAGGTCCAGATGGACAACACCACAACCCCTCTCTTCTTAAATATGCACCATCCCTACTATCCCTAAAATGTTTACTGAAGCCCACCCTCCCCGCCACTTGCTTCTGTCTCTCCCCTAACCCCTTACTGACCCCTCTCCCACCTTCTCCCCCCTCCCTACTATCCTGCGCCTCCTCTCCCCCTGTTGCCCTACCCCACCCTCACTGCTGTCCCTCCCTTTTACCTACTTGCTCCCTTACACTCCCCTCTCCCAAATCTGAGGGCCTTACCTCACTAAATTAATCCTCCTGATTCTCACCCCCCGTGTACCCCTTGGAAATCTTTATTTTTGGTACTATTTATAGTAATGCTTCTTCATACCGCTATGTATGTATTTATTTTTTATGCCTACAACGTACTTTACACTTTATAACTAATGACGTTGTTTCACTCATTGTAACTCTCACCGTCTTTTGTTCCCTTTTTACCCTTTCCTGGGTCGCACCTGGAGATGAGTTCCTGGTCAGTGTGCCTTTCCTGCTTACCAAAGTTTTAAATAAATGAATAAACTAATGAATGAATAAATAAATGAATGTTCTACCTGTACAGGCAGGGCAGAACTCACTCCCTTCCCTTGTGTCGGGAGGTCCTCCGTGCCTGGACCCTTGTGCATAGCCTGGGTACAGATCTCCTGGCAGTCTGTCGCCACAGAGAATAGTCAGCTGGTGGACACTCTCAGCTGGATAAGAGAGATGTCACATGAGTGAACCCAGCATCAGGAGGCGTTGAACCACCTGTTCTCTCAGTGGGGCACCCCTTTGGTGGATCTGCTCACCAACCAGGAGAACACAAAACTGAGGCTGTTCTGTGCCCCCCCCCCCCACAGTCCAGAACACTCCTTTTAGGGCCTAGGGCTCACCTCTGACTGCCACTATCCTACCTTAGCACTAATAATCTTCGCTGCCCCTTCTTCTTCCCTGTAACTGCCCCCTAGATGCTCTACCCCTACTTCCTTGAGCCTTCTTTCTCCCTTTCCTCTTACTTTTGTACCCCCCTGTTTACCCTCTCTCCTTCCCCTCCATATTTGTGATTTACAACTGTTCAGGCAATCTGAATACCCCGTTCCATCACTCTTCCCTTGGTCTCTTCAGCTAAATATCATGTATACTTTGCCTATGGTTTGTGGATCATCAGAATATGTACTACTGCATTATTCATGTATACCTTGTCTGTAAACTCAATAAGATTTGTATATAAGCTGTTGTATACCCTCCTGGTTAGGTAACAATGCATTTATACACATGTACTATGGCACTATGCTGTTAATTTTAGCTGTGTTATGTGCTCTTATGAACATGAGTGGTTGTGACTATGCGATGGCACTGTTCTTACTTGGACATCTGGTAGAGTGTGCTGCTATGTATTATGAACTGTCTGTTAGTTATGCTGCTATGTATTATGAACTATGTGTTGTGTGTCTGATCACAGATCCACCTTGTAAATGAGTTTTTCCTCAATGGTGTTCCGCCTGGCAAAATAAAGATTGATTGATTGAGGGATGCCTTCATGAGGCACTGGACACTAGGCCTCGTGTATGCCTTTTCTCCCTTCCACTTGACCCACAAGATGGTGGTTAAGGTCTGGAGGGACAAGGTGTGGGTGATCCTGCTAGCTCAGGACTGGCCACATCAGTTCTGGTACCCAGATCTCCTTAGCCTCAGCAGCAGACCTCTCTGGCAGCTACCTCTCCACCTGGATCTGCTGACCAGACTTCAGGGGTCGGTCCTTCACCCAGGCCTTCAGTCCCTGAACCTCATGGCCTGGTTCCTGAGTAGCTAGAGTTCCAGGCCTTGGGTCTCTCGGAGAATGTCCTCCACGTTGTAGAGGTCTTTAGGAAAAGAGTCAACTCGCCTATGCTATGCCTTTAAATGGAAGCGATTTTTCCATTCGGTATCGGGGAAAGGAGCTTGATCCCCTTGCCTGCCCAGTGGCTAGCATCCTTCACTACCTCTGGTCCCTTTGCCACTTGGGACTGTAGACGACGACTCTTAAGATGCACCTGACTGCTATCTCTGCTTACTGGGTGTGGGCTGGTAAGCTGACGGCCCAGGAGAAGGTGGTGGGGCGCTTTTTCCAGGGCATGGATCACCTGTCCCCTCTGGTGCATGAACCACCTCCACTGTGGGACTTACTGCTGTTATTGGCTATGCTCATGGGCAAGTGTTTCGAGCCAGTGCACAGGTGTGAGATGTCACACCTGTCGTGGAAGATGGCCACGTCAGCTAGAAGGATCAGTGAGCTCCAGGTGCTCTCGGTGGAGTCTCCTTACCTGGTCTTCCATAGAGTCAGAGTCATCCTTCACCTTAACTTCTTCCCGAAAGTTGCATCAGAGTTTCACCTTAACCAGGTGATTAACTTACTGGTATATTTCACCAAATCATCTTTGGAGTCCGAATGTAGGCTCCATACGCTGGACCTGTGAAGGATGCTTTGCTATTATGTAGCGCGCATGGCTGAAGTTAAGGGAAAGGCTCGCCAGCTGTTTGCGACTTACGCTGAAGCCGCACATAGCAGACCGTAGCAAAGTGGATGATTGGCAGGTGGATCACCTCTTGCATCAACTTCTTCTCTAAGTTGGCTGGTGGGGAGCCTTCTGTAGAGCTTAGAGCTCATTCCACCAGACATACTTCTGCCTCGGTGGCTGCTTCCAGGGACATCCCTGTCCAGGAGATCTTCAGGGCTGCTACCTGGAAGTCTGTACACACACCTTCATTTCTCATTACAGCATCAGCCTTGAGTCACACTGCGATGCTGGTTTTGGGACCTTGGTTCTCCTCTTTGTTTACCAAGGATGGGTGTGCATCTTGCCTCCTTCTCCTGGACAACAGCTAGGAGGCTGCCAGAAGTGTGGATAGTGAACCATGTCCACACCCCTGGAAAAATAGATTACTCACCTGTAACCATAGTTCTAGGAGTGGTATATGGTTCACATCCACACGATCCACCCGGCCTCAGCCGGCCTGCCAATGCACTGTTAGTGCTACTGCCCACAAGGCTGGTAATCCAGGTTTGTAAACGAGCCCGGAAAGCCAGAGGGCTGGCTGGGGGGAGGTTGCATGAGCATTCCAAATACAGCTCTTCACCTCTGAGGAGAGGGTTGGTGGCACCCAGTGCTTGGGGGACACCCAATGGAGACCGGGAGCACATCAAGCCAGGACCACACAGCAGCATAAGGCAGTGGCAGACAGTTGCGGGGCATGTGTGGAAGCACGCATGCATGTCCATACCTTGAGGAAACAAAGCCGGAAAAACCCTTTGCTTCTGTGCACAGTGAAGTCCTTCAAACCCCCCCTGCTGAATGATGCTGCAACCCGACCCAGGACCGATCTTGGTTGATCTCGGATTCCCCTTCAGGGGCCCCGCCACTGGGGGGGGGGGTAAGCTGCTGGTCAGGTTCCGCGTGGCTGCTGGGGGTTGCCTGTGAAGGTGTGGGATTAAACAAAACAAACCAGCAGTCAGGTGCATAAAAGCGCAAACATGTATTATTTTATTCAAATCAGAAAATAAAAAAAATTAAAATATAATAATAATAAACTTGCAGAAAGCAAAAGGTTATTCATTGTCCAGTATTCAGAAAACTTTATAATTTTGAAAATTCCTGAGGCTTAGCGTCAGCCTTTGCAAATAGAACAGTGTGGAAACAAGCATATACTTCTGAGGTGCTCCTCACTTGTATCAGTATTCAACTGATTCCCCTATCTATTTTTGTTACTCCAAGTGGTGGGTTTTTATACCTCTCATGGATGACATCACTGTCAGGTGATCCACCTTTTTTTTGCTAAAACCAGTATAAACCTCTTATTCTCAGGAGTTCCCCATCAAACAGTAAAGACATACATGGTCATACAAGTTAATTTTTCTTGCCTAGACTCAACTCCTCTTTTCTTGGTTAAGGGGGTTTTATGTTTCCATTTTGTTTCATCTCAAAAGACAGTTTTAAAGAGATAGTAAGTCCATTAGGGTTCCACTGGGTGTGCAAGGGGAATGGGAGAACGAGGGCGTGCTCCTCTTCTCCCTTCTCCTGCCAACCCTTGGAACTCATCATATCTTTTTTTTTTTTTATTTCCCTTAAATCATTAAATGTGACATCCTAAAATAGACAAGCATACAGCAAATGTATTTCATTTTCATTCCCAGCGCGGGCGGCCGTCCCACAGAAACAAAGAGCAAAAGGAGTGGGGGGTGGGGGCCCAGACACCCCACATATAGGCATCCACCCCAGTCAGGGCTCACCCTGTTACAGTACCGGTGACGGGCAGAGGCACTGAGTTGTGGGATATCCCCACCAGAAGCATGGTGCAAAAATAGAAGATTACAAAAAAATCCGGCGTCCCTTGGCATATGGTACATGTATTCCTACTTCCATCGTGCAGGATCTGACATCATGAGGGGGTGGAGTTGGGGGATGTGCTGCCTGGGTAGTGCAAGGAGCTTAGCTTAAAGACATCTGGTCAATCAGACAGTTCCAGTGGAACTGCCAGAAGTGTGGATATGAACCACATATCACTTCCAGAACTATGGATCTTACTTCGAGATACAGCTCTTGCAGCAGGTTACACCATTAGGACTGAAGCCGTCAGGCGCCAGGACCCCACGGAAATTTCCTAAGCTAGCAGTCTTAAGCGGGGACGCCTCGGCGGTCCGCCCCGACGTCAGGTGTAGTACATAAGGAGGCGGTCCCCCCCCACAATCCCCAGTTCTTTTCCCGCCATCGACATCGCAAGCATCGGCCTCTCGGTCACTTTCTAGCGTGCGACGACTTAGAACTACGACGTTCTCTCTTTCTTGCACAGATTTCGATTCATCTGATGTCCTCTCCAAACACCTCTCTGGAAGGTCACCCATTGAAGTGCGCCTGCGGCAAACAGATCCCCTTCAAGGATCCTCACTCAGCCTGCGTGCGTTGCCTAGGCCCAGACCATGACACCAAGGCCTGCTCCTTCTGCCAGGGCTTTAACAGTCGCACCAGGATCTGCTGCCAGAAGGCCCTTCAAGCTTTCCTACCGGAGGAGAGACTAAAGACCATGGATAGGGAACCTTCCTCTAGGGGGGAGTCATCAGAAAAGACCCACAAACACTGGAAAAAACACCGGGAGAAGGAAAGGCCCAGGTCCCCGGCGAGGGCCTCGGACTCCCAAAGCTGCGGCTCACGGTCAGACCGTTCTCATTCCAGGGCCCAATCTCAGCCTCCCCTGGTTCAGGTCAGATCCTCCAGCGGCTCCTCCTCTCTGCAGCCTCTCAAGACTTCCAGGCCGTCGGCTTCATTCACTCCTTCTAAGGCCTCGTGTAAGTCTGGGGAGGGTCACAAATCTTCCTCCCGCCGTCGGGACTCCGACGCCGGGTCGGTGTCCCAGCCTCCGCATGGGTCGGATGCAGTCCCTCGTAAGACTAAGGACCTGACGTCCCTAAAACGGACGCCAGACCCGACGTCGGCCCACCTGACGTCGGCCAAGCATCATTGGCGCTCCCAGGAACCGGCGACAGCAAGAGACCCGTCGCCAGCTAGGCGTTCGCCTCCCAGAGAGGAGGACTGCACCACCGTCACCGGCTGACGTCGGTCGGAAGGAATCATCGGAGGAGGATACCATTCAGCCCGAGGACCAGGCGGGTGACACTGGAGGCGTCAGGCTCCCATGGGAACCTTCCCCGGAATGGGAGACCCCCGGGGACCCGATGCCCGACCCTGGCGACAGGCCATCGGCGCCCGGCCCGACGTTGGGCCTGAATTTGGCAGAGGTAAAGGAGCTCTTTACCTTTTGGGGGGACACCATCAGGAAGGATGAGGACACCACGCACCCTCCTCCTATTCCGGCTCCACCTCCACCCACTCCTTCACCGCCTACGCCCCCTCCTCCACCCAAGGGGCCCGTAGGACGGTCACCAATCCCCAAGGAGCCAACACCTTCTCCTAGAGGCAGATCCTCGGATAGGAGAAGACCTCCCTCAAGATCCACTTCAGGGTCACCTAGCCCTAAGAGACCCAGACAATGCCGGTACACCACGTCTGCAGAAGATTCTAGTTCTGACACCTCAGGGTGCTCCAGATCTCCTTCTCTCATCAGCATTCCCTCTCCAGACCCACACGACCTACACAGGTCTCCTCCGGATGATCCCTTCTTCGCGGAGATCATGAGGCACATTCAGGAGAACATGGGGTGGGATACTGAAGAGCTCGACCCCGAGAGACAGCGCCTTGCCCGCTACCTTCGGCAGAAGGACCCAAAGCCTGTGGTAGTGCCACCCTTGGTGGACACCTTTGCGGCCGTCACCAAGGCTGCGTGGAAACGTCCGCATTTGACTCCGGCAGTGCCGAAGAAGGCTGACCGCCTATACAAGGCCCCGAGGGAGGACCAGTATCTGGCGAACCATCCTCTGGCCGACTCCCTGGTCATCACTGCCTCGCATGACCGGTCTCAGAGACCTCAGCACTTGAGCACACAGCCACCGGACCCGGAATCCAAGCAATTGGATGTCTTGGGTAGGCGCACGTATGCGGCTGTGACTTGTGCCATCAGGTCTCTGAATTACCTCACCCACATGGTTCAATTCCAGAACGCACTATGGGAACAGGGACAGGACCTGGTTGAGAAGATGCCCGATGGTGGTCAAAAGGAGGAGCTCTTGACCCTCCTCCGTACGGGTTCGGATGTGGGGACCCAGGTGCTCAGAGCCACATAGGACTCTGCGGACTCTTCGGCCAGAGCTGCAGCCTCAGGCGTGTGTCTCCGGAGACGCTCTTGGCTCCGTGTCTCCGGTTTTACCCTGGACGTCCAGAAGAACATCCTAGACGTCCTTTACAACGGTGAAGTCCTTTTTGGCCTCCGAGAAGGTGATCACCAAACTTCAGGACGCAGGGAAGGCAGTTAGATCTGTCCAGGCCATGTACAGGTTCTGGCCTAGTTCCTTTCGGAGGAACCAGAGTCGCTTTCGTAGCCAGACACAGAGGCAACAACCACGTTCTGGCCAACAGCAGAGGGGCACTTTCACCTGAAAAGCCCAGGCCAAATCATCCCCAGGCAGAGGCCAACGAGTCACAAAGTCGGCCCAGCCTGCGGGATCGAACGCTGCCACAGCATGACTCCTTCCCGGCCCCCGCCCCTCCTCAGGATCAATGGGAAATGAAGGTCGGGGGTCACATTGCGTGTCACCTGCCAGGGTGGCAGTCGATCACCACCGACAGGTGGGTGCTGCAACTGGTCGAAAAAGGCCACTATATAGAATTTGTAGGCAGCCCACCTACAAGACCTCCCCTGCCTTCCCGCTACTCGGGTCAGCACGCCCTGCTCATACAGCAGGAAGTGCTCGCGCTTCTGGAGAAGGAAGCCTTAGAGCACGTTCCAGAGAACCAGAGAGGGTTAGGGTATTATTCTCACTTCTTCCTGGTTCCAAAGAAAACCGGTCACCTCCGTCCAATTCTGGACCTCAGCAACCTCAGTCTGTCGGTCATTTACAAGCGCTTCCGCATGGTGACCCTCCCGGGCCTAATTCCCATGCTGAAGCAGGACGCCTTTCTGGCATCTTTGGATATGCAGGATGCCCTACCTGCACATTCCTATTGCTCAAGTGCACAGGTGGAGGTTCCTAAGCTTCAAGTTTCAGAGCCACCCATTATCAGTTCCGCGCCTTCCTTTCTCGGCTGTCATCGCACCTCGCATTTTTACGAAGTGCATGGCAGTCGTAGCAGCGTCTCTGAGGAGACAAGGCCACTACGTGTTCCCATACCTGGACGACTGGCTTCTCATGGCACCCTCCAAGGAGGCACTGGTGACGGCTATTCATCGCACCCAGTCCCTTTTTCAATCACTGGGTATCCTCATCAACTACGAGAAGTCTCTCTGGGTGCCATCCCAGAAACTGCAGTTCATAGGAGCAGTTCTTGACACCGTCAGAGGGAAAGCCTTTCTTCCCTCAGACAGAGCGGAACACATCAGATCCCTCATCAGGGACCTGTCTGTGAAGAAGACCGTCCTGGCAAGACTGGTCCTTCGCCTTCTTGGACATATGGCTCATACATTGCAAAGTCCCGATGGTACGTCTCCACATGCGAGTAACCCAGTGGATGCTAAGGGTAATGGAATCAAAGGCAAGACCATCTGCAGCAGCCAATTCAATCACGAATGCCGCGATTCGGGATTGGCAGTGGTGGCTAGATACGGGAATCCTCCGGGGTTCCCTTCACAGCGCCTGCCTCGGGTGACCTCTCCACAGACCTTCAGGTCTGGTGGGAGCACACCTAGACGGTGTGCAGTCTCAGGGCATCTGGACAGCCCAGGAATCTCATCTCCACATCAACATTTTGGAGATGAGGGCAGTACTTTACGCTCTGCAAGCCTTCCAGTCGGAGATTCCACCGGGTACTCTCCTGTTACAAACAGACAATACCACGGTGATGTATTACCTCAACAAACAAGGAGGCACTCACTCCTACCCGCTTTCAGGGAGGCCATGAGAGTGTGGGAGTGGGTAGTGCAACACGGCGCAAACCTAATTGCAGTGCACGTCCCGGGAGTGGACAATACCGTCGCAGACAGTCTGAGTCGCTCTCAGGCCAGAGTCCACGAGTGGGAACTTCTACGGGAGGTGGCAAAGGATTTGTTTCACAGATGGGGCACTCCAGAGTTAGACCTTTTCGCGTCCCCATCCAACGCAAAACTGCCCAATTTTTTGCTCGCTAGATCCAGGGCCTGGTGTTTTCTGGCGAGACGCGTTATCCCTCTCCTGGGCAGGCAGATTCCTCTGTGCCTTCCCTCCTTTCCCGTTGACCCACAGAGTCCTCTTAAAACTTCGCAAGGAGCAGGCAACGCTTATTTTAATAGCGCCTTTTTGGCCCAGACAAATTTGGTTCCCTCTTCTGCATCAGCTATCCCGGGAACCTCCACTTCCTTTGCCAATCAGCTTCCATCTGTTGTCTCAGGAGGAGGGTTCATTAGTCCATCCAGACTTACGTTCATTGAACCTGCATGCTTGGCTCCTAGAGACATAGCCATGTTGCGATACGGGGTCTCGCAAGAAGTGGCAGATGTACTCTCTGCCGCCAGAAAACTGACAACCCACGCAACGTACGCCATGAAATGGCGCAGATTTTGCTTGAGGGCCCAAGCACGTGGTTTCTCACCGTTAGAATGCCCTGAAAAGCTGGTCCTGGATTACCTGCTTTCCCTTTTTCATTCTGGATTGGCTTACTCCTCAATTAAGGTGCACCTTTGTGCAATTTCGGCTTACCATGCCCCCATAGGCCAGTGGACGGTGGCCCAGTTGGACACTACTCGTGCCTTTTTAAGGGGAGTTCTCCACCTTAGGCCGCCCATCAAGGATCCGATTCCTTCTTGGGACTTGCCCTTTGTCCTGGAGCAGCTTACACTGCCACCTTTTGAACCAGCCGTTGATTGCGAGCTACGTTTTCTGTCGTGGAAAACGTTATTTTTAGTTGCGGTTACTTCGGCAAGAAGGATCTCCGAATTGCATGCACTAATGTGCAAAGAGCCTTATTTAGTTTTCCATCAGGACAGGGTATCCCTGAGGACAAACCCAAAGTTCCTGCCTAAGGTGGTTTCAGCCCTCACCCTTAATCAGGCTATCGACTTACCAGTGTATTTTCCAAGGTACACCAACTGAGGAGAAGCCCTTCTGCACACCCTTGACGTACATCGGTGCCTCAGATATTATCTGACCAGAACCAAGCTGTTTCGAAGGGCGGATCAACTGTTCGTCTCCTTCGCGGTTAGAATGAAAGGAGCTCCTGTTTCGAAACAGTCTCTCTCGAGGTGGCTCATCTAGTGTATCACTTTCTGTTATGATAAGCGCAATAAACCCTTACCGGGCACGGTCAAGGGTCATTCCACGAGAGGGGTGGCCACTACCTTTGCGGCATTAAAGAACGTCTCCACCTCAGCTATTTGCGCTGCAGCCACTTGGAGCTCTGTGCATACCTTTATCAGACATTACAGCCTGGACATTGCGTCGAGGCGAAGACCAGGGTTCAGCCTAGCCGTCCTTCAGGGGCTTCTGTCCTAGGCTCAAGTTGCATTGAGACTACTACCTTTCCTCCTCCCTGTGGCGTAAGATTGCCACTATTGCTTGGAAATCAGTCCTAATGGTGTAACCTGCTGCAAGAGCTGTATCTCGAAGTAAGATAGTACAGTTATGTAAGAACTTACCGTAACAGTAGATCTTCGAGAACAGTTCTTGCAGCAGGTACCTTCCCGCCCACCATCCCCCTTTTGGAGGTAGGTCATAGTCAAGCACCCATCTTAAGGGATGGGTCATTCCTATTTACTAGTCTCTGCCATCTGGTGGCGGATCCTCGGTCTCCTCTTCTGATGTCATCCAGTGGCCGTGAGTCTTCGGCGGGAGAACTGAGTATTGTGGGGAGGACCGCCTCCTTATGTACTACGCCTGACGTCGGGGGCGGGACCGATGTCGGAGGCGGTCCCCGCTGAAGACTGCTAGCTAGAAAATTTCCGTGGGGTCCTGGCACCTGACTGCTTCAGTCCTAATGGTGTAACCTGCTGCAAGAGCTGTTTTCGAAGATCTGCTGTTGTGGTAAGTTCTTACGTAACTGTACTTTACAGGTGAGTGACCTATTTTTTGGACCCACTTTGCAAGATAACATTATATCTTGCATTTCGGGGTATGTCACAAAGTTGGGTACATCACAATGGAATACTGAACCAGTCAGAGAACAGCTTACGCAATGCTGATGACATCACATTAGCCATGTGCAGCACTGAAGCCAGCACAGTTACATTTTCATACAGATAGATGCCTTAAAAGTTATAACCATTAAACCAATGTTGTATACATTGAATATGCAATAGTTTGACTTAAAATGTGCAGTTTATCATCACTTGTGGAGGAGCAGGACTTTCATAACTTACAGGTGGCTCTGCCACTGCCCGCTCACTCATGATGATAAATTGCATATTTTGAGTCATGCCATTGCATATCCTGTATATCACTATGTCTGGTAATCCGCGCACAAAGCGACTGTATCACTTATCCTGCATACAGGAGTGTCTTGTGCAGGAACATTAGGAGTGGAGCATTCACATCACATCCAAGGAGAAGGAGCCTTCAGTTTAACTTGTGTAATTAAAAAAAGTTAACTCTTACTATAAATTACTCCTACCAACTCAAGTGATTTATAACAGAAACAGAATTTGATGGCAGAAAAGGAGTGCTTAGCCCCAAAGTCTGCTGAGATGCTCCCTTCCTATTCTGTGTCCACAGACCCTATCTGGTCTCTGTCGACCTGTCCGTTGAGTAAATATTGTCTCTGTGGGGTGTCTGCTATGGCACAGGAGAAGTCTCTTGTGTGGTGTGGGCACACAGTACCTCTCAACTTCACTTTGTAGTCCTCTCACCCAAACCTGACACTTAGTCTCTGATGTAATGAGAGACTTCCCATAGAGTCCTATTAGATAGCAGTTTATGTCCATTTCAGTGAAAGAGTTCAAGATTAGAACATGGTTAAATTGTGACAACAATTGAATAACTTAAAGAACTGCTGATGCTTCTGGGCAAACTTGAAAAATATTTGCACACAATTCTGCTTGTAGTTCACGTGCTTTCTACATTTAGCTTCCCCATTTTTGTAATTACTAAGGATTGCTGCTGGAAAATAGGTTCATTGGCTTGGACTCCCATTATCTCCTGCTTCCTGTCCGTACATGATGTCTTAATCCTTGGTTTATGAATCACAGTTTGCTGTGGAAGTGGTTATAACAAAGAAAAACCAAAAGGAAATTCAAAACACTTCTGATCATAGGAAACGCCATGATTCTAGGAGTTGATACCTACCTCCAGCCGGGAGTAATGGTCAGATGTCTCCCAGGTACATCATCGTGGAGAGACACTGACCGCATTGCTAAAATCGTGCAGGAAGCAGGAGAAAACATTGACATCCTGGTACACATAGGGACTAATGATCTCGCCAGCTGGTCAGTTGTGGAGACCAAGGAACACCTGACCAGGCTGGGAGACAAACTGTCATCCATTTCATCTGGCATCTCCTTCTCTGAGATCCTGCCGGTCTGAGAAAGGGGGGTAGATGGATGGAAGGTCAGAGAAGGGGAGAGAGAGGGGAGCTAAACATGTGGCTCAAGGGCTGGTGCCAGGAAAAAGGACACAAATTTGTAGGTAACTGGCAACAGTTTTGGGAGCAAAAGTTCTTTAAATTCGATGGACTACATCTGACTAAGGAGGGAGACAGTGCATTGGGGCAGAAGTTTGCAGTCTTTGCAGAATATTTAAACTAGCAAATGGGGAGAGGGGTGCAGCAACCGATACGTCGAATGGGAAGAACACCCCTCCCCCCCTCAGCTAGTGATCAAAAAGGAGTTCAGGATGTTTGTAGTTCATTTCCATCACCAGGTAAGGAAAAAGGTCCAGTTCCCCATACGACGCGCAAGGGAAACACCCAGCCTCGCCCAACAGCTAACACCGAAATCTGACCAATGGAAAATCATGTACACAAATGCCTGCAGTTTGGGAAACAAGATCCCAGACCTGCAGGCAACAATGACAGAAGCTAAACTGGACATAGTAGCCATTAGCGACACATGGTTCACCAGTAACCACACTTGGAAGGCTTCAGTGTCCGGCTATGTACTGTTCAGAAGAGACCGAGGTGCAAAGGGGGGAGAGTGGGCCTTTGTGTCAATGAAAATATCAAAGCTACAGAATACACATAAGGAGCCAGAAGAACTGTGGGTCACCCTGGAAACAGGAAATGGGACAGCCATACAAACTGGGGTTGTCTACAGGCCTCCAGACCAGGGGGAGGACATAGACACATTACTGTTAGAAGATATACAAAACATAACAGCTAAAGGGGAAGTTCTGATAATGGGAGAATTCAACATGCCAGATACAGATTGGTCAATACCAGCAGGAACATCCGCCAGAACTTGACACATAGGCCCGGATATTCAAACTGCGCCATTCTGAGGCGCAAGCCCTTGCGCTGCTCAAAATAGTTGTGCAGGGGTGTGGCTGGGGCGATATTTAAAGGAGTTGCGCTATTGAGCAACTCCTTTGAATATCACCCCCCAGCCACAGCCACTGTGCATGGCGCAGTGGAACTTGCGCCACCGCAAGTTGTCAGAGTTGAGCATTAAACTTGGGGTGGCGCAAGTACCATTGCGCCATGCGCAAATTTCCGATATTCAAAAGGTGACATGCAAATGGGGCCATAATTCATGCAATGCGCAGGGGGGGCCATTTGCATGTGATTATGGCCCCATTTGCATGCCATTAGCATGTAGGTGCGCCGATCCCCGAGGACTTGCGCCTGGCCGCCCTGCCAGGCAGCAGCAGTCGGGGACCGATGCACCCTGCAGCCCGATCGCGGCAGTATGTATGCAGAAATATCCCTTAAATAGCTATCGCGGCAGTAGCATCAAGACATTAAATAGCTTTCAATGCCTGATCGCGGGCAGTATGTAGACAGACAACCTTTAGTGCTCGATCGCGGGCAGAACGTGAAACCACCCCCGCCTCAGTGTTTATTTCGCGGCAGACGTCCAGTGACAACCCCTAAACATCTTCCCTGTTGTTCAGTGTCTCACCCACCCACTCCATGAAGTTCTCCACCGCCTCCCCGCCAGCAGCCGTGGGCGGCAGCATCCCATTTCCGCCAGCCGATTGATTGTTCGCAGTTGCACGCTTGTTGAGGATTAGAGCTAATGGCGTAGTAGCCCATACAGAGCATGATAGTCTGGATTTGTGAATGAACATCATTCACAAATCTGGACTGTCATAGTATGTATGGCTGGCCACCATTGGCTCTAGCTCTGCACCAATGGGCACATGCAGCTCCACCGACAGTCAGTCGGAGGCGCGCGGGCGGCAGGCGGGTGGGATGCTGCCGCCGCCGGGGAGCGGGAGGGTTCATGGGTGGGGTGGGGGGACACTCAGACACCAGGGAGATGTTTGGGGGGTTGTCACTGACATTCTGCCCGCGATCGGGCATTACGGTCCACTGGACCACCAGGAGATATTCGGGTTGGGGGCTTTTACATTCTGCCCACGATCGGGCACGGGGGTTGTTTTCACGCTCTGCCCGCGATCGGGCACGGGGGTTGTCTTGATGCATACTGCCCGCGATCGGGCATTGGGAGCCGTTTGGGGGAGGTGTCTGATACATACTGCCCGCGATCGGGCATCGAGCTGCTTGAGGGGAGGGGGGTTGTTTTTACGCTCTGCCAGCCGGCGAGGCATTGGAGATGTTTCATGGGCTTGTTTTTACGCTCTGCCAGCTGGCGAGGCATTGGGAGATGTTTGGGCGGGGAGAGGGGGTTGTTTTTACATTATGCCCGCGATCGAGCTGGTGGGGGGGCACAGGGACTGAGTTGGGGGCCAGCCACGGGTGGCAGCTGCTGTGTTGCGCCTGCAATACAGCAGCTCACCTGTGGGTGGCCCTCAACTTGATACTTTTTTTTTTGGCTCAAAGTTGTGCAGGCGCAGGTTGGGGGTTGCGCCTGCACAACTCTGCACAGCCCGACTGAATATCGGGTTGCGCAGTTTATGCATGGTTCCTCCCCCTCATGTTGAGCATGCATTCATTTGCATTGCGCTGTTGCTCAGCCTGTTTTCAGTGGCGCAACTGCCTCCTGCTGAATATCGCAGAATGGCGCAATGTAGGACTTGCACATGCGCAACCCTTTTGAATATCTGGGCCATAGTGGATTCCCTGCAGGGGGAGGGCCTCAAACAATTGGTACAACAACCTACAAGAGACAGGGCTATCCTAGATCTAGTACTGACTAATGGGGAAAGGATCACAGATCTCCAGGTAGAAGGTCAACTGGGGGCCAGTGACCATCACATGGTATGGTTCAGTTTGGCCACTAGAACTAAATCATCCCATTCCAAGGCAAAAATATAGGACTTCAGAGGAGCTGACTTTGATAAGATGGCCAATAGAGTTAAGCTAGCCCTGGCAAGAAGAAATACAGGTGAGGGGGTACAGGCAAAGTGGGCAAACATTAAGGATGCAGTACTTGAAGCAATATCCTGTTGTGTCAGAGTGAAAAGCAAGAGCAAAAGGAGGAGGAAACCACTTTGGTTCTCAAAAACAGTAGCAGAAAAGGTCAGAGCCAAAAGGCTGGTCTTCAGGAAATATAAGAGAATGCAGCGGGACGAAGACAGGGAGGCATACTAAACTTCCCTAATGGAAGCAAGGAAGGCAGTAAGACAGGCAAAGGCCCAAACTGAAGAAACACTAGCTCGAACAGTAAAATAAGGGGACAAGACTTTCTATAGATACATTAGTGAAAGAAGAAATTCCAGAGGGGGTATTGTTAAGATCAAAGGGCATACGGGGGAGTGTGTGGAGGAGGACCAAGGAAAAGCATATATTCTAAATAGATACTTCTGCTGAGTATTTACTGAGGAGAAGGTAGGGCAGAGCCCACTGCTCAGCACCATGGACACAGGGGGAGGGAGGTGTGCACACACCCCTTCACAAAAGAAAGGGTCCTACAAGAGCTCACTAAGCTCAGGGTGGACAGGGCAATGGGACCTGATGGCCTACATCTCAGGGTACTAAAGGAGCTAAGGGTGGAACTTGCAAAGTCATTATCAGAACTGTTTAGTGAGTCTCTGAGTACAGGAGAGATCCCAGAAGACTGGAAAAGGGCTCATGTGATCCCGCTCCACAAGAGTGGTAGCAGGGAGGAGGCAGAGAACTACAGACCAGTCAGTCTTACCTCAGTAGTGGGCAAGATTATGGAGGCACTCCTTAAGGAAAGGATAGTGCAACATCTGGAATCCATAGGAGCACAGGATCCAAGACAGCATGGGTTTACAACAGGACGGTCCTGTCAAACTAATCTCATAGATTTCTTTGACTGGGTAACCAGAGTGGTGGACCAAGGGTGTGCAGTTGATGTCACCTACCTTGACTTCAGCAAAGCTTTCGAAACTGTCCCACATCGAAGATTGATTAATAAGCTGGGTAGGCTTGGGGTGGGTCAGAAGTTGGTCAACTGGGTGGCAAACTGGTTGTCGGGCAGAAAACAGGGAGTGGTGATAAACAGTATATAGTCAGAAGAGATGCAAGTCACAAGTGAGGTACCTCAAGGGATCAGTCCTAGGGCCAGTCCTCTTCAATATCTTCATCAGTGACATTGCAGATGGACTGGAGGGTAAGGTTTATCTGTTTGCAGATGACACCAAGATCTACAACAGATTAGATCTAGATGGGGTGGGCAGAATGAGAAGAGATCTGGATAAACTGGCAAAATGGTTGGAAGAGTGGCAACTGGGTTTTAACGCAAAGAAGTGCAAGATCATGCACAAAAGGAAGAGAAACCCTGAAGCTACCTATAGGCTGGGAGGGAAGTTGCTGGCAGTCAGAAGGAAAGAAAGAAACTTGGGCATCATCATCACAGATGACCCGAAATCATCCAAGCAGACAACTAAAGCAGTAGGTAAGGCTAGAGGGATGTTTGGGTGTATTAGTAGGGGTATCACAAGTCTTAAGAGGGAGGTAATAATCCCTCTTTACAAGGCACTGGTTGGGCCCCATCTGGAGTACTGCGTGCAGTACTGGAGGCCGCTCCTGCACAAGGACATTAACAAAATGGAGGCAGTCCAGAGAAGGGCAACCAAAATGGTGCAGGAACTGCATCAGAAAACATATGAGGACAGATTAATGGAGCTCAATATGTATATCCTAGAGCAAAGGAGGGAGAGAGGTGATATGATCGAAACATTCAAGCATCTTAAGGGCATTAACAAGGCGAAAGAGTCTAACATGTTTCAATATAAGAAAAATAGCAGGACAAGAGGACACTGCATGAGATTAGAGAGAGGCAGATTAAGGGGTAATGTGAGGAAGTTCTTTTTCACAGAAAGGGTGGTGGATGCATGGAATGGTCTACCCCAGGAAGTGGTGGATATGAGTACAGTGCAGGGCTTCAAACAGGCATGGGATAGGCATAAGGGAGCAATATAGGTAAGTGTGAATAGATAGGCCATTGACTAAGTACAGGTCTATGGCACATTCATAAGGTACAAAAAATGGGCAGACTGGATGGGCCTAGCGTTCTTTATCTGCTGTCAGCTTCTATGTTTCTATGTATATGTTTCTATAAGTGTCACAAGCAGGAGATTATGGCATCGTGCCAAATAACAGCAGGACAGGATGACGTCCAGTGGAAATCAATCTCGTTTCCATACAAATTTCCTTAGTAATAGATAAGAATGAAGATAAAAGGTAGGAATACAGGAAATACAACTAAAATGATGTAGCATTTACAAAGTTTATCCAGAGGCACTTTAACAGGGACATAAACTGCATCATACAGTTCCAAAATAATGCCTACCACAGGTGTGTGCATCTAAAACTAAAAAACACCAGTTAAAGGTGGCTTGATGGCCTAGTGAGAGTAGTGTGTTGCACTCACGGGTCTGGGACCTGAGTTTGGAACCAGCTCAAGAAGCTGGCTAGGAGGCCTGGGGCTGGGGGGGGTGGCACTGTTGTGCAGCTGTGTTCTGCTGCTGAGCGGCACCTTGCAGTGGACTTGGGAAACATTTCTTCGCAAGGTACACTGAGCGTGTTGCAGCTGGAACGGGGCTATGCAGGGCATCAAGGAGGGGGGTGGGGAGAAAAGTGGGAAAAATGCTGACCAAGCAGTGTGATGGCTCAGTCCGCCACAAGACCTGTACCTGCCGACCAGGCATCTCCTCCAGCTCTGGATTGTGCTCGGGACCAGCCATCCCCTCGCTCCTTGTGAGGGGTCATTAAAGAGGAACCTTCATAAGAGTAAGTCCTGCGGATGGCAGGGTGACAAGAGCTGGGTGGACTGAAGCCTGATGTGCGCCAGTTGTGTGAAGGGGATAAACTCCTTTACAGGAAATCAGTGGCCAGTTAAGATGCAGCAATACCAGACTGAGAACCTGTATTTGTACCAGCCCTTCTAAAGGAAACACAGGTTTGCAAGTTGAAGGCAGTTCTTGTTTAAAGGGAAATGTCCACCTGGAATGAGATCCCCCTCCATATGAGACAGGGCCCGATTAGCATTTTTTTAAAGAGCACTTTTTTCATTGACTTGCGTTCTGTTAAGTAATTTAGTTTTTATCCGGTTGATCCTGCCATCCCTCCCACAGGCATTTTGATCTTAAGCACCCCTAGCAGCACACCCCCAACCTCTCATGGCTGTCCCAAGAATGGCTTACGAGCTGGGGAGCAGCTGCAATAGTAATAGCTCTGGTTTGCAATATACATGTTCCAGTGCTATACTGAGATGAGATATAGACTGGCAACTGCCTGCCAGTCTATATACCTGGTCTCGGTATAGCACTGGGACATGTACATTGCAAACGGGAGCTATTGCTAGCTCCGTATGTACTGGAACTCTATACATGCTCCTGCGGCTGCTCTCTGGCTCATACGGCATTCTTGGGGCAGCCACAGAAGATTATGGGAGTGCTGCTAGGGGTTGTTAGAATCAAACTGCCGGTGGAAGGGTCAGCAGGATCAACCAGATAAAAACTTAAATTACTTAACAGACTGTAAGTCAATAAAAAATGTTCTGTTTGCAACAATGCTAATCAGGCCTTGCCCCACACTGAGGTGGGGTCCAATTCCAACAAAACATAATGTGCAGACACAGTTGTTCTTGTATTTCACATTAGTTTCTTGTTCCTCCTCCTCCCCAGTATTTATTACTGAGGTCCTCTGCATGAAAACAGGATCTTTGCTCCTGAAGAATTCAACTGTTCCTGTTGCTTTCTCTCTACTTGAGATCACAGTGCACTGCTTGTGACATCACAGTTTGTCTCGGGGCAACAAATTGTGGTGTCACAACAGAGGATTATGACTTGAAGTAGGGTGTAATCTATAGAGGCAGATAAACTCTAAGGGAACTTCGAGGGATAACAATCATGTATTCATGCAAATTTACTCAGTAATAAATAATGGGGAAGAGAAATTTTTAATATATAATATGGGCAGGAGTGGAATATGGAAAATATGTTCACTCCTGCAGAGTGAGCTCTGGTAAAATATACAGTGCTCATGATGCAGGAGTGAAAATATTTTCCATATTCCATGATTTGCGCATCATGTGTTCTAATTATACCATGGGGGTGAGATCAATTTTAGTGAGAGAAGTAGGTTTATTGTTGAGGTTCATGTCTCTTTAAATGATGTTGGTGCTGTGGCAGTGTGTGTGAGAGATTTTATGAATGGGTTGTTGAAATGAGTTGTGATTGGTTGGTGTGTGTGTGTTTTTGGGTGTGCTGTGTTTTGGTGATTGGTTGGCTGGGGTTCTTTTGTGTGGCAGTGAGAAAAATGGTGGTGATTGCCCTTGGCAGGTCTGTGTTTTATTTTTGGATGTTTAACATTTATTTATGAGTTTCAGATTTCATGTGTTTGTATGCTTGGTGCACATTTTACATTTGTTGTGCTGCTCGCTGTTTTATTTTCATAGTAGCATTTCGTATAGTAGTTTCGGCACTCTGTGACAGTTACAAGTTTATTCTTTACTGCTGGAACAAGTGTGTGAAATTAAAGCAACTGGTTATTACATAGTTAAATAACTGTAAGGTAAAAGTAATGCAAACTATCATGTTGTAAGTCTGAAGATGTAACTTAGCTGACTGTTGCTGTTCACAGCCGTTGTGTACCTCAATCCGAGTCGAAATGCGATGATATTACTGTTTGGTTTACATTTTAAAGCTCAGTTTGTTGATCCATGGCGTGATTATAGCATTCTTTTGTCAATCTGGAAGGTTCATGTTTGGAATGTGCTGCTTTTTTGTTCGTTTCATAGGTCGATATGTGAGAATGCAGGCTTCACTGATCCAATGAACTCTGCTTTTCAAATGCAGCACGAGATATCTGCAGGTTGCTACATTTAGAAGCACTGCAGCAGGTGACTGTGATTATGTATGTTAAATGTGTTGATTTGAGTATAGGGACTGTGTCAGAAGTAGGCAAATTACAGGGGTGTTTCTCAGTGTTTTCACATGCAGGTGGCTGACGTCAGCAGAGTAGGTATAAACTGTATTTATTTTAACTCTTCTGACTTCAGGAGGATTTATTCCACTGCAGTGAAAAGAACATGATTTATTTCACTGGAATTGATCTCACCCCCATGGTGTGTGTGTGTATATGTGTATATGTGTGTGTATATGTATATGTGTGTGTGTGTATATATGTGTATATATATATATATATACTGTGTGTGTATATGTGTGTGTGTGTATGTATATATATATATATATATATATATATATATATATATATATATATATATATATTGTGTATATATATATATATATATATACTGTATAAAATGCAGGCTGAATTGTACCCAGCGGTTAGTTTTTCAGTTTTCTTTGTGGTGTCAGTAGCTCTTTAAGGTTTTCCCAGAGAGCGCACATCTTTACGTAAATTTCTGCGGGGAAAAAAAATAAAAAAACAGGCGCTACATTTTCAGACTTTGAATGCATGTGTTTAGGAGGGCTTGCTAAATCGTGTGCCATCTGTAGTACCTTGATACTTCAGGACTGTCTGTAGGACACCAGATCTATATCCATGCCACTTACCATTTCCTCCAAAAGTGCTTTTAAAAGTCTGACTGTTTCATGGCTTTACCTTGACGCAAAATGGCTACTTCAGATTAAACTTGGAGGCACAGTATGTTGGTGAAGTGAGACACAGTGAGACTGTACAGTCCATCAGATTCACCTCTCTGGTATCCAAACAGCAATACGCTTTGCAGGTATCTGCTCATTGTATTCTGAAACAGTGAATACTGCCTGCACTTGCATCCTTTGGTAATCTGTTCCACAACTCCTGTTACACTTGGAGGGGGGGGGTTCTCTGTCTCTACCCTTAATTTGGTATACTGACACTCCACCGTAGAGGCTCCTTTTGCAGCAAATGTTGTCATGCTTACATCTCCTACAGTCATCCTGGCAGCTGTCTGATGCTACCTGCTGTTGGACGTAGACATTCACGGCAGATGAGTCCTCCCAGCCCATCCAGTTGGCCCACCTTACCTTACTACTCTGCTCTAGTTCTGTTAGTTGTCCCACCCCATGGTTTCTGCCCCACTTCTCTGACTAAGCCTGTATGTCTGCCCACTCTCTTTGAAACTGCTTACGGATTTAGCCAATACCATTTTTTCCAGTAGCTTGTCCAATTTGTCCGTCACTGTTTTCATGATGAAACTTATTTATAGACCTCTTTCTTGAATCTCCCTCCTTCTTCTCCCCTGCCTCCTGAGTTGCACCTGGAGATGAGCCTCAGCTCAGTGTTGCCTTTCCCAGTTACCAGTTCTCAATAAATAAATTCTTGTTTTAGTGAACTTCCCCTTTTCCCTGTATTTACGCTCAAGGAGCAAAGTTGCTTTAATGTCAACCTTGTTTATCCTGTGCCGGTATGTGTATGTTTCTTTCCCTTCTCTTTTTTGACGGTGTACATATTCAAGTCCTACAGCATCCTGTATATTGTTTCCCACACCCTGGAACATCTTGGTTGCCCTACGCTATACTGTTTCTCTCCTCAGTTAAATTCATATAGATCAGTAAACGGGACATACATACAGGCTGCAATGAATCGACACATTCATCTCCCATAGTGAGTGTTAAAGGGACACTGTCAGCTGTTTTTCCTCAATTTTAAATCCACATTACAAATATATGTCTACAGCCATTTAAAAGTATTCACATTATATATGCGAGTATACAGTGCTTTATTATTGCCATTTATTGTAATTTTTGTATAACTACCTTTTTTTCTGGTGACCCGCTCTAGTATGGCTGTCCAGTGCTATTCTGCGCCCACACTGAACCATGGCACCTCGGAGCCAACAAACCCATTCACAGACAAGTTCCAAATTTTTCAAGCACTATGGTTTTAATTAGGATTTTGATTACATGACGTGAGCTACAGTAACTGTGCTAACTTTTGTTCCAAACTGAGCGTTGTAACGATACTCAATCAATGTTTGTAAAATAAAGCCATGTTCTTGGCATGTGCATTAGCCATCAACACTGATGCGCATGCCCAGTGTCTAGAGTTTTATTTTACAAACAATGATTTAGCATAGTTAACTTGTTCAGTTTGGAACAAGAAGTAGTACAGTAAGTTCAGTTCACTTTTTACAGTGCTCCCTCGCTATAGCGAATTATTGGCTATAGCGAACTGATCATATGGCTGCGAGCTGATTGTGACAGCTGATCGGGTGCTATAAAAAGTTGTCATTGACAGCTGACCACAGACACAACAAAATGAAGCGTCCCGGTTATGGAGTGAAGACTAAGCTCCCTGTGCTAGACAGGCTCAAGGCAGGGGAGAGTCTAGCAAAAATGTCATCAGCGAGAGGGTACAGCAAGTCCACAGTATGCAGCTGGAGGAGACAGGAGGTTGCACTTTGGAACTTCATACAGGAGGCTTTGGAGTTAAAAAGCTGAGATGTGCCGATGAGTACGTAGTGGACAAGGCCACACAGTTGTGGTTCACACAACAGCAGGCTAATAGAGTCTCTGTCTCAGGGTCAGTTATGAGGGAAAAAGCCATACAGTTTGCCAGAGAAATCCACAGTGAGGGATCAAAGTTCAAATTCTCAGTCGGCTGGCTCTGGCACTTCCAGCGACAGCAAGGCATTCGTCGAGTTTATATCAACGGTGAACAACGTTCATTTGACAGTGCCGCTGCTGTTGAGGCAGCTAGTATCCTTTGCTGAAGATGTGGCTGCACAGAAAAATGAAAAGCAAATAAAGATGACTGACTTTTTCACAAAACCGGAAACAGTTCATGAATAATCAAAATGATTTTAACACAAGTAATAAATAAAGTTGCTGAAAGTTAAAGTGAATAAAGTGTACCAAACAAACATAAATCTCTCACAAATGCAAAAAGGTCTTTACTGATGCATACCCTTCACTACCAATCACCAAAAATCACTCCTGAACCCTCCCCCTGCACTGTTAGAAGCCCCATGTTGGTGTCCCTCGTGTTAACAAACGACCTGCTATAATGAACAGCAACTGTGGCTCCTCAAGCAGTCATTATAGTGAGGGATTACTGTATAATAAAAATCGGATTATACAATGCCAACAAAGAATCCTGATCCCTGATTAGTCAGACTGAGACTGGAACCGGGATGTTATTCCAGTGTAACATCCCGACTGTAGTCCCAACACACTCGGGACTGATGACATGTTTAAAAAAAAATCACTCTGCAACCAGCCCTATCAGCAGCTTTATCTGCTCATTATTGGCACTCTCCCGGCCCGCTAACAGTTGGCGTCCCTGTCTGGCTAACAGTTGGCACTCTGCCCCTCCAATCTTCAAAATGAAAACAAAATCCCCACTGTGATAGGGAGCTCCTGCCACTCTTGAGGACCAATCTTTTCTTAAATTTATTGCAACAGTTCTATTTCTTAGCCTAATCTGTTCTTTACAATTTCTAGTCCATAAGGTTGGTCACCTATGGGCACCCCCTTCTCTTACTTGACTGCTATAGTGTCCTCTTTAATTCTCCTTTTCCCTCTCAGGTTCTCGTACTGGGAGGTTATTGTTGTGACCTCCGAGCTGATATAAAACAACAGGCTGTGTTCCTCGTTGTTGGATTTAGTATGCAATGGCACTATGTCATAAAATACTTTAATGTATATACCTTATATGTATAAAACCTGTAAATGTTGAAAATACCATGGCACTAGATGTTTTTGATAAAGGTAAAAAGTTACTAGGGACTGTATGATAAAATTAAGTTAGTTGTGCTATTTAAAATGCATGTAAATTGCTGTAAACTGAACAAGTCTGAAATTTCATGGTGATTTGCATATATCCCATGATGCTTTGCATTATGGAAGTATGTGTGATGTTGTGTTTCTTTGAAATTTGGCTTATTGTCAGTGCCCTTTGTGGTAACCCTTGTTTCAGTGCGTCTGCACTGAGGTTCTGTGTCTTTAGCTTTTTTTTTTAATTTGAACCTCCACCACACAGGCAAACAAGTCCCACATAGGGGAGGCTAAATCTCAGCAGATAAGTTAGATCAGAGATCAGTAGGTGCTGGCTAAGTATAGGTGAAAAACTTGCATAGTCTGTTGCTACAAACTGATGTACTAAAGAAGGGATATGCCACTGCTGAGGTTCCATATTGCCGTGAAGACAGGAATGTCGGCGACCTCCCCTACAGCGACACATGGTTGCCGACATCCCTGATGCCACCGACTCTGGTCCCTGTTCGGAAAGTGCACCGATATACTATCAGTGTTCATGCGGGGGGCCTGTGCCCCCTGGCCCCCCCCCCCAGACTTAAGGATTCCAACTGTGGGGAAGGGGAAATCCCGGGGGAGAGCGACCAAACTCTGGAGTCGATGACTCTGGCATCGCTCCAGCAACCCGGTCAACAGTATGGGTGTTGATGGGTTGCTGTCGCTGCAACAGCATCGCTGTGAGAGCGTTGCTGTTACAACAGTATACCCACTGTTGAAGGTTATCTCTTACATTTTGAATAAACATCACACAGGGATTGTGTGTTGAACTTGAAGTTCAGTGTCTAGTCAATCTGTTATCCCACAACCCCTCCACACTCACATTGCTGTTCTGTTTTGTTTTTTTTCTTTACATCACTGCATCCTGCCTTCACATTTCTGATCGGCTTCTCACCACTGAACTTAAGTAAAATGGAGCTTTCAAAAATCTCCCCGCCCTCCATCACCACAGACACACCCACACATTCCGTACCCCAATCCTCCATGCAAGTCACTGAAAAATAAAATTATTTTAATTTAAGAAGCTGCCGCTGGGTGAAAGTTCCTTCAGGTTTGTCAGTAGCACTGTACCAAAGCTAGCATGCACGCCTCCCTTGCTGCTCAACTGTTTGCCACAAAGAACTGCATGAAGCGGCAGTACATAAAACATTTAAAACCAGTTTAGTTGCCCGGCCCGGTGGTGCTGAGAGTTGAGGTGCTGAATGCCACAGCTCATGCCACGCTGGCGACCCAGGTTCAAGAACAAGCCTGGGCCATCAGGGGTCAGCAGGGGAAGGAGAGGATTGAACATCCGATGGACAGCTCTCCTCTCCCAGGAGGGGGGGGGTCGTGCCCGGCACTTAGCTGGCCTCTGGCAGAAGTCGGAGGCACAGCAAGCATAGCGCTAACTCCAGGGAATGGGGAGTGCAACATCAGCGGTGATGCCATGATGTCAGGGTATGTGCCACTCCTCCAGAACAGGGAAAATCAGTACCCGGTCTCCTAGATGACGGAGCACTGAAGCAGAGACCTTGATTGCTCATGTCTGCCTGGCGACCTGGAGGAGTCCTATGAAACTTGAAGTGTCTCGGGGTGTCTCTGCCCAGCCCCATACCCACTTGGGGGGTATAGCCAAGGCTCCATGGGGACTCAACCAGGGAGGCCGGCCGTGATGCGGGGATACTGCAGTGTGTCTCCCGAAGGAGTGGAGACCAGGCGCAGGGAAGGAGTATACATAGAAATAAAAAAAAAAAAAAACAATTTAAAAAACAATTTCGTTTTTTAAAAACAGTTTTCCCCATTTCATGAACTCCTTTCCTTTGTTCAGTCGACAGTGACTTACCTACCAAAACGGGAAACCAGAAGTGTTTACCTAGCTCTTCAGTATCACAGTGGTTTTAACAGAAACTAAAAAAAAAAAAAAAACTTACACACAACGTCCCAGGAAAGACAACAGGGCTGAGCCTCTCACGCCCAGGTCAGTTAAACTCCATAGCCAGCAACAATGTACCAGAGAGAGAGAGGGAGTGTGTGTGTGTGTGTGTGTGTGTGTGTGTGTGTGTGTGTCCGGGGGAGGGGGGGCCCACTGCACAAAAGCAGCTCCGCCAGCTGGCCAAACAATAGAGCAGCACTATTTTTTCAGTACATATACCTCCTCAGTAAAAAAGATATGACAAAGAAGCATTTTAAACATATTTATATTCTGTTTTTTTTTAATTCGTTTTACAATGGAGCCATTGTATAATAGGAATAATACCCTCCAGGGTTGGTGTTACGCTGGGATAACATCCTTTCTTGAGTGTTGGACGCCCTCGGCCTGCGGTCCAGGCCCAACCACCTGAGGCAGGATGTTATCCCAGCATAACACCCATCCTGTTGGGCAATATGCCTTTAATTAACCCCATAGTGCTTGAAAAATTTGGAACTCATCTGTGAACAGGTTTACTGGCTCTGAGGTGCCATGGTTCAGTGTGAGCGTGCATTAGCATCTGACAGCCATACTAGAACAGGCGTCAAACCAGTTTGTGATACGTCTTGACCATGGAATGGCTAGGAAACCACTTGTTTTTTGAACACATATCTATTGTATTTACCTGGTCTTAAATGTATCGGATAATTGTATTTGTCCTCTTTGGAATTGCAATAAAGAAGTTTAAAAAAAAAAAAAGGTAGTTATACAAAAATTACAATAATTGGCAATAATAAGGCATTCTGTACTTGCTTATATAATGTAAATACTTTTAAATGGCTGTAAGCATATATTTGAAATGGTGATTTAAAATTGAGGAAAAACAGCTGACAATGTCCCTTTAAGATCTGTAACACACAAGTGACAAAGCCACAAGTTGGTTTTGATGGTCTTACCACTGGCGTGGAGATAAATGTGTTATTCCACTGCAGCCCAATTTGATATATAGGGATATGCAGTATGCCGACTCAGAATATGCAGTGTATTTTCAAGCATGAAAGGGCAGGACCGTAACTCAATAGTGGCACAGCCACAAGTGAGTTACTTAAAGTTCTGCTCCTTCTGCTGCGAAAGATAAATCTCATATTTTGAGTTCGACAGTTGCATATTCTGTTTAGACATCAGTTTATTAGTTGTAGCTTTTAAATCTGCTGTTTGTGTGAAGATTTAATTGTTTCTCTTTGAATTCAAATGCTGGCTTAGGTGCTGCACATAGCTATTGTGATATGATCATCATTGTAAAACTTGCTGTCTGATTGGTTCTGTATGCACTGTGATATACAAGCTTTGCAAGATAATATCTTGCTTCATTCGGTCAGGATAAAACTTTTTATCTTGCCGTTTATCAGCACACGCATATTGTATGAACTACACAATTGTACTATTTTAATTAGTGGTTTTGCTTAAAACTGCCTCCCTTTCCATTGTAAATGCTCTGTCAGGCAGATTACTCTCTGAGTTTTATTTACAGATTCTAAGTGGGAATAACATGTTCTAACTACAAATAATGTGCTTTACGTGAAAAGAAATTTGTGTCCCAAAATTATATACAATTTATTTATCTAATTTATTCACCACGGGTGGTGTGTATAACGTCTTATTCCAAACTGTTATTCACCCCTCAACAGGGTCTAAATAAGTGTAAAAGAGTGATTTTCAGAAGTGTACATCATTGGAAATGTCACCCGTTCAGCAGTGTTGTTCTATCCCACATTGGGTGCCTGAGCAGTGATAACTTAAGGAACAACCTGGCAGTCATGCTGACCATTTTACTCTTGTCTCTCTCCTGTTTCTTGTAGCTGTATTGCACCATTGAAGTACTGCTGTGACTACCGTCCTTACTTCACCATCCACGACAGTGAATTCCGAGAGTATACCACGCGCACACAGGCCCCGTAAGTACCATACTCTGTGTTCCATGTTTTCTGGAGAACTGTCTCCTGGGATACTAGGAACTAGTGTATCCCTTGATCTAGAACTGGTGGGAAATGCAGTTGATGACATATTTTCATAGCATGTGCAGTAAAGAATAACACACCCTTACCTTGCTGAGGACAGAATATGTGCAGCCCATGTCAGCTGCCATGGTGCGAACTGCAGTATATAACATTATACTCTGTGCACAGTACAAGAGCTGGAAGCCACTGGCTGGGTTTGTAAACAGAGAATCCAGGAGCAATCTGACCTGTAACAGTGTTAGTCTCCAAAACAGCGATGGGTCTAAGGGCTGCTGATGTGTGACCAGGATACTCTGCAACCATCTTGGAGTACTCTATAATGATTTATAATAATTTTATATATACAGTTTTTTAAACAAAAGCATTTAACATAATTTATTACTGTTTATATATATATATATATATATATATATATATATACACACACACACAGTGTGTGTGTGTGTGTATGTGTGTATATATATATATATATATATATATATGTGTGTGTGTGTGTGTGTGTGTGTGTGTGTGTGTATATATATATATATATATATATATGTAGTTCCTATATCTCTTATGGTTATAAAGTTTCTTCTCAAGTCCCTTGTGTGCTAGAACTGCTCAGCTTCGCTTCACAGTATACTAAATTGATATGTCCCTGGTGGTCCAGTAGACCTCCCCCCCCACCACTCTGCTCCCCTGCATCCCGACCCTGAGCTGGTTTAGAAATAAACAGTCCTGACTCGCTAAGAATGATTTTGTGATTTCCAATTAGAATTTAGAAAATGGGCAAGTTAAATACTGTGTTCTGATTGGCTGTTGCCATTTCATTGGCGTGGGTTTATGTGCCAGTACCCACTGTGAAGAAAAAGGCCCAATATGTGATTTGGAATTTGGACACATTACATACAGAATTCTTTCAGAGCCACTTCACAAACATGGCTGCCACCTTTACTCTAGCTGCTGGAGGTCTGCCTCTGAGCAAGTAAGTGGTCTACTGAGAAATATAGGATCTTCTTGTCTCAGAACAGGACAGTCAGGAGCTTAAAGGGCACACAGGTGGAAAGTAAGTAGAGAGAGAAAAAAAAAAAAAACAGAGGAAAGAGTAAGGATTCCAAACAGTTAAGGGGCCAGAAATAAGACATGATGGGAGTGGTGCAGTGCAGTGGCTGTGGAGCAGCAGTCTTCGGGAGACGTTCTGGAGGATGTGGTGTTGTCCCATCTGCAGGCACCTCTCTGGGCTGAGGGAGGAGGTTGCTCGTCTCCAGGCTGAGTTGGTCAGGATTTGTGGGACCTCTTCTTCCATCCAGGGACCACCAGTGTCTCTGCCGTTGCCTCAAAGGTTGCCAAGAAAGAGGAGCAGTTGGACCACAATGGGCTTAGGGAGGGTGAGGGTGGTGGAACAGAGGTGCATCCCTCCAGTTGTACCTCTCCACAGTTCCTATACCATTCTGGCAAAGTGTGGTTCCTCTATGGAGGCACCCGCAGTGGAGACCAAGGAGGATGCTGGGAACCTCCACAAAGGAGACCCACAGGAGGGTGGCATGGGACCCCACAGGGGAAGGAAACAACTCCTGGTGGGGAGCTCCATCGTTAGGAAGGTAGAACTGGGAGAGGAAGGGGAGAGGGAGGTAAGGTGCCTGCGTGTCACCATGGCTTGGAGGGGCAGGGAGCGAATCCTCAGGATTGCCGGAGCAGCTGCACAGGGGAGGGAGCTGGATGTCATTGTCCACCTAGGGACAAATGACCTGGCTAAGAAAGGGATTAGAGCAGTGCAGGAAGGGTTTGTGGAATTGGGGAGGGGCCTTAGACAAGTAGCATGCATGGTAACCTTCTCGGAGGTGCTACCCATCTGTGGCGTAAGGGAGGTTAGGGTGTTCCACACCATGGGATTCAATCAGTGGTTGAAAACTGGTGGAGCTCAGGGATTTGGCTTCACTTGGGGATGGGTCCACCTGGGTGATGCAAGCCTATACTGGCATGATGGGCTGCATCTGTCCAGGAGGGGAACCAGGATCCTAGGTGATAGATTTAAATGCTTCATTGGCAAGCATTTAAACTAGCCAAGGGGAGGCACTGGAAAGAGCAGGACATCCTAGCCCCCAAAGAAATCACGAGTAGTGCGTGAAACACCAACATATGAGGTGTCAATAGGGAGAAGGGCAGGGGTAAATGGAGAAAGTGACAAAGGCAAGAAGGACAGGGATGGGGCAAAAAGGAGTAAGGCCATCAGGAAATGGAGGGTAATGAGTACCAATGCCCGTAGTCTGGGCAACAAGCTCCCTGAGCTGGTGGCCTTGATGGAAGAGGGATGCCTGGATATTGTAGCAGTCACAGAAAAATGGTACACAGAGAACCATGACTGGGATGTTAACATACCAGGGTATATAACCTACAGGAGAGACAGGCAGGGGAGAAGAGGGGGAGGAGTAGCTCACTATGTAAAGGAAGGAATAAAAGCAACTGAACAAAAGAGTAAACAGGGAGGAGAGGAGGCACTGTGGGTCACCTTGGAGACTGGAAAGGGCACCACAATCCGCACGGGGTTGTGTACAGACCCCCATGTCAGGGGGAAGGAATGGACAAGGATATGTTGGAAGGCATTCTTAGAATGGCAGAGAAAGTGGAGATACTGTTGATGGGAGACCTGAATATGCCAGATGTTAACTGGAGCACATTTGCTGCAGCCACATCCAAGAGCAGGGCCATTCTCGATGCCCTACAGGTGGCAGGCCTCAGACAGTTAGTTTCGGAACCCACTCATGAGGGAGCAATCTTAGGCATCGTACTCTCAAATGGGGGCAGTGAGAGGATCTCAGATCTAGAAGTGGGTTGCCATCTGGGAACAAGTGACCATTAAACAGTGTGGTTCACGTTAAACTCGGCTACAGAGTCAAGCCATACAAAATTGAGGGTACTGGACTTCAGGAGGGCTGACTTTGGCAAGATGGGAGAGTGCCTCAGAAAAGCACTAGCAAACAGGCTAGAAGGAGGGGTGGAGCAACAATGGGGAATCATCAAAACTGCCATCACAGAGGCAACAAGCCTTTGTGTGAAGCAAATAAATCAAAATGAAAGAAAAAGTCACTACGGTTCTCAAAAGAGGTGGCTGGGAAAGTCGGGGAGAAAAAGATAGCATTCCGGAAGTGTAAGGAAACACAGAAGGAGCAGGACAGAGAGCTATACATAGAAACATAGAATTTGACGGCAGATAAGGACCGCTTGGCCCACCCAGTTTGCCCATTTTCCTGCCTACTGGATAAGCTGCAGATCCTAGTTAACCAGCAGCCTACTTCTTCCTACCCCCAACCCCCAAAATTGCCTTATGACTGTCCCATGCATGCTTGAATTCCACCACTGTTTTTGACTCCACAACCTCCGAAGGCCATTCCATGCATCCACAACCTCCTGTGAAAAATACTTCCTTAAATTACCTCTGAACCGCCCTCTATCTTCAAATTGTGCCCCTTGTTCTTGCACACTTTTTTGAAAAATGCTACCTCTTGGACTTTGTTGATTCCTTGAGGTACTTGAAAGTTTCTATCATGTCCCTCTCCTCCTTTCCTCGAGGATATACATATTAAGCTCCTTCGTCTTTCTTCATATGTCTTCGTGCAGACCCTGCACCATTTTAGTTGCCTCCTCTGGACAGCTTCCATCCTGTCTGTCTTTACGAGACTGGGTCTCCAGAACTGCACACAGTATTCCAGATGGGGTCTGACCAGCTGTCTGTACAGAGGGATAATAACTTCCTGTTTTCTACTGGTGATGCCTTTCCCTATGCATCCCAGTATCCCCCCAGCCCTCCTTGCTGCCCTCTCACATTGCTTGCCCACCTTTAGATCCTCTGATATGACTACCCCCAGGTCCCTTTCCATTTTTGTTGTGCTGCGAAAGCGCCTCATGCCTCATTACACACCTGGGCATGCAATGACTGCAGACAACCAACAAGCCCTGTCAGTGTCTTATTGCTTACGTAACATATGGTGAATGAGAATACTGTAGTTACAAACGTTCTTGCACAACTTGGTACCTTCTCTCCTGTTAGTGTTAGTGTGCTTTTGGACTTTTTTTTTTTTTTAAACAACTTTATTTACATTTTTTTTTTTTTTTCAAAAGACAGGTTCATTTCATTTTCATGGAGGAGAACGACATTTTACTACCCCAATTTGTCATTGGAAGGTTTTAAGATTAAAATGTACCCCTGTTAGGGACACTGGCACAGCTCAAAGCTGTGACATCAGCATGGAATGTTGACAGCATGAGAATTCTGCAGCCCCTTAACTGATTCATCTTGCTGTGACAATATTAAGGACAACAACGTGTTCCTAATAGCTTCCGAATTTGACTGGAATCGTCACAATTTCGCAAGTGAAGTTCTGCTGTGCTGAGTTAGTTGTCGGGTGAGCGAATGTCCTCGTTTGTGGATGTAAGGGACAGTTTGATGTCAGCCACATCAGCAACTACAAATTTCAGGATGTTAGCTCTGCATTCCAGGCTGGGCTGGCAGGCCAGGATGGTAGCTGCCAGCATCTCCTATAAACTGTGAAGTTTGTCCATGATTAAGATGCATGGTAAAAATAATGCAGCACATCTGTAGCGAAGTCCTGTATCCAGTCATGTAGGTCTTTCCCATGTTCATAATGTTTAGCAGGTGGATGTTTCTGGATACAAAAACGTCTGGTTCAGCGTGACAGGGTTAAGGTAAGTGTCAGTCTTCTTCTTTGTCTCAGGAGTGCCCCCCCACCTCCCCATTGCACTCTTTTGCCCATGTCACAGTCTTGTTACAGGGTCCCTCTAGTATCATAATGCCCATCCTGCAGTGAACAGACAGAAATATTCGATCTGGTGTGTGCAAGTAGGACTCTGAGAACACACACTGAATCTTAAAGGTGGTAAATTCTGGGTTAATGTTAGGAGGCCCATCTCACAGAGGGCGGTGAACTTGTGGAACGGCCTAGTCACAGAGACGGTAAACATGAAGACAGTATAGACCTTCATAGTAATCCTGGACAGATTTCTGCTTACCAAGGGCATCACAGGGGACCCAGGGTAGTAGGGTGGGTGAGAAACCCTTATAAATGAGTACATGTTCTAAAACAATACTACCAATAGCTCAGTCTGGTTCAGTTTCAGTTGCTTACCATCTGTATCCCCCCAACCCCTGAAAAAGGGACTTCTAGGCCCAGTGGGCTTACTGGGTCAACAAAATGAAATAAATAATGTTTGCACAGCATGCTTGCTGGTCCCTGTTTATGAGGCTGTGGGAGGAGGATGGACATGCCTCTAGTGTCCGCTCCAACATTATATTACTATGTTACTATCAGTGTTGGGTAAGTTACTGTCAAAACGTAATCCGTTACAGTTACTAGTTACTCTTAACTAATCAGTTATTTTCTTGTATAGAAAAAGTAATTTTATTTATTGAAATGTTTCACCAGGAAAGGCACACTGAACAGCAAATTGCTAGTCTCACAGTGTGTCCGGGGGTGGGGGTGGGGGGCAGAGGGAGAATCAACCAATCAACGTTTTATCTTTTTTTTATTGTTTCAGTGCTTTTCTGGAGAAGTACAGAATACATCTTTTGTTCATTCACCTTTACATTATTTACAGTAGAAATATGTCATATATAATGGTCTCAGGAATTTATCTAACAATACCTTTTTTCAGTTTTTACACTAGTACATTTGATAGATAATTCATAAATTCCCTTGTGGTAATCCCAGGTCTGCCAATGGAAGTATTTTTCCCTTATGGTATCAGATCAGGTCTATGTCTGGAGATCCAAAGCCACCACTTAATCCAAAAAGCTGTACATCTCTGGATCTTTAGATTAATCTGAGCTGTCATAAGCGCCATTCTATATATTTGATAAATTATATTCTCCCATTCCTGAGAAGTAGGTGGGTCTTTTTGTAGTCATTTCCTCGTCATAGCCTTATTGGCTGCAAGGTGCAATATGGCTAGTAAGAGCCTTGTATTACCTCTTCCCAACTCACTAGGGAAGTTTAAGATAAGTGCACATTCTGGTGTCAAGGCCCCTATTTCAGGAAATAATTCTCTTAATGCATCTCCCACCACTCTTCAAAATGTCTCTAGGAGTGGACAGCTCCAAAATACATGTTTATGGTTAGCTAAAGGTTCCCCACACCCTCTCCAACATGTTGTTCCTAATTGAGTATCATACTTCCCCACTATTTGTAGCTTTCTAAAAAATCTTATCAGATACTTCCAGCCAAATTCCCTCCAGGTCGAGGATCTTGTAGTTCTTTGTACTGTCGAATACATCCCTTCCCATTTCTCTTCCTCTAAGTTTATACCTAGTTCTTCTTGCCAACGTTGTTGAGAATGCATCCTAATCTCTTTCTGATTACTAATTAGGGCTTGATATGTTTTAGATATTACATGTTCTGGTATTGCTATCTCTAGTGTATTGATTATAAGTCTCGTAAGTGGGTGCATCTCTCGTGGATCCCAGGCTTTAGCCATTGGCAGTAATTTCTTACCTGAAGGAATCTCAAAAAATCTTGTTTCCCTAAGTGGTACTTTTTCTCTAGTGTCTGAAATTGGCAAAAGATTCCCTGCTCATATAGTTGGTAGAATCTGTTAAGACCCTGATATTGCCACCTTGTAATATTATAATCCTTTTTGCCTGGTTCGAACATGGAGTCTGCTGTGATTTTTTTGTATTAGATATATTATAGGGTCATTCGTTTTTTTTTATTATTATTATTGATCTCCAAATTTTCAATAGCTGTCTGGTTTGTTTAAATCTGATCTCTGTTTCCATAGTTAATTTTGGTACGGTTTGTGCGAATAAGTATTTCTCTGTCTCCTCTAGTTGAATTACTCTTTCTGTCTCTTTCCAGTGTGGGTCCGTCCCTTCATCTAGCCACTGTAATATATGTGAGATTACTGCGGCCTGTACTTATTGTTCTAAGTTTGGTAAGGCAAGCCCTCCTTTGTTTTTAGGTAGTTGAAGGATCTTGGATTTTATTCTTGTTTTTTTTCCCTTGCCATATAAATCTAGATATCATACTATTCCATTTTTTTAAAATCTGTCTTCTGTGGGAAGATCGGAAGAGTCTGGAAGAGGTACAGGAATCTTGGAAGTATATTCATTCTTATAACATCTATTCTTTGATTCAATGAGAGAGGTAATGGGTCCCATCTCTAGAAATCTTCCTTAATAGATTGTATAAGTGGATTATAATTGACTTCATATAGATTGTGTTTCCTTAGTAAGATTTATCCCTAATTACCAAAATGTATTGCTTTTCCTTCTCAATGGATATCTTGCCAGAATTGTCAGAACTGTATGGTAGTTTAAGCTTAATACTTCTGTCTTACTTGTATTTAACTTATATCCTGAGATGGATTCCATTTCCTTCAAAAGCTAGAATAATTTTGGTATGGATGTTTCTGGTTCCGTTGGGTACATTAGCAGGTCATCAGCAAAAAAAGCTGTTTTATGGGTAGTATTGTGATACTTTATCCCCCGAAATTAGTGTAGTCTCTCTAATGGCTTGTGCTAATGGTTCAGCATATATGGCAAATAGGGAGGGGGAAGCCCTGTCGGGTACCTCTGTTTAGGGGAAAAACGGGTTGAGAATGATCCATTCACTTTTATCATGGCTTGTGGAGATGTATATATTTGTTGTATTATATTTAAGAAGGCTATTGGAAAATTAAATTTCTCCATCGTGTATCTTAGAAATCTCCAGGAAACCCTATCAAAAGCCTTCTGGGCATCCATACTTAAGAGTATAAAGGTTTTTTTTTTTTTTTCTTTTTGTATCACTTCTAGTAAGTATACTGTTCGTTTGATATTATCTGCTGTTTGACGTTTTATAATGAAGCCTGCTTGATTTTTATTTATAATATGAGGAAGTATGCTCTCCAATCTTTTAGCCATAATTGCTGTGAAATATTTATAATCCTGATTTAAAACTGAAATAGGGTGATACGATTCAGTTTAGTGGGTCCTTATCTGGTTTAAGTATTGTGGATATATTAGCATACTGCCAACTATTCGGGATAGGGGAATTATTTTCTTGTATTGCATTAAATAACTTGGTTAATGTTGGGAGTAGAGGTTTCTTAAATGTTTTATAGAATTCTGCAGTATATCCATCTGGGCTTGGGCTTTTGTTTGATTTAGAGTTACTTAAGGCGAAACCCATCTCCTGGGATGCAACAGGTCGAATTAATGACTTACTTTGTTCCTCTGTGATTTGGGGTAATTACATGTTTGTAAAAAAAACTTTGTATATTTTTCTTCTTTTGGTTCTTGCTGTTGATATAAATTTGAGTAGAATGTTCTGAAACCCTCTAATATATCCTTTGTTTTATTAAGTATTTTAACTTGTGTTGGGTGTTTTATTTTAGTTATTGTTGATATTGCCTGTTGTTTTTGTAATCTGTAGGCTAGTGTTTTGGCCGCTATGCTTCCCCCTTCACAGTATCTTTGTTTCACATACATCAAAGCTTGTTCTGTTTTATGGTTTAGTATATCCTGTAATTTTATCTTTACCTGATTTATCTGTATAATTGTACCTCTCCTTCCCTCTGAATGAATTTTCTCCCTGTAGGACTGATTTTAAAGTGTCCCACAATGTTCCTTCCTGCACCTCTTCTATTGTGTTCTCTTGTAATATTCTGGGGATCTATTGCTGTACCTTTTCTTCAAATTGTTTATCCTTAATAAACATATTATTAACCTCCATTGTTTCATTATTACTTTCTGTTCTGCTTCTAATTCTACAGTAATGATTGCGTGGACTGATAAGTAAATTGGGGAAATCTTTGTCTTATGTATTATAACTAAAGATTCCGCTTCCACCAAGAAGTAGTCTGTTCGTGAGTATGTATTATGGACCCTTGAAAAATGTGTATATCCACGGGATGTTGGGTAACAGTGTGTCCAGGTATCTGCTAGAGCGAGCTCTTTTATTAGCCTCCTGCCATGTTTCTGTCCTCTTGTAGGTCTGGGGATATTAGAATTTGAGCTATCCTTTGTAGGGTTCGTTAAGAGATTCAAGTCTTCCCCCAGTATTAATTCCCCTTGTTTAAAGGCCATGATTTTATCAAAAACTGCTTGATATACTGTACTCGCTGATCCTGGGGGGATGTATATACTTCCCACTGTATAGATCTGACCTTCCCAATTTCCTTTGATCAAAGTTAACCTGCCCTCTCCATCCTGAAATGATTCAAGTATTTGACATGTTGAGGATCTTGGTATAAGTATGGCCGATCCTCTCCTACGTCCTATCGTATAGGTACTAGCTACTATATTCGACATTCCATACTTAAGTAATTTCTGGTGTCCATCCTTGGATAGATGTGTCTCTTGTAGAAGAATAATCTGGGGGTGCATTTTTTTAAGATGGGAGATTATTTTAGTTCTCTTTTATAGGGTTGCTCAATCCATTGACATTCTGGGACACCACTTTCAGGGTTTTCTTAATCTGAGACATCTAAGTACTTTTGATATTGTTACCCTGCTGATATTCTCATATCTATTATATTGTATCTCTTCTGTGTTGCTTATGTGCCTGAATAGCCCTGATTCTTTCATTATTTATCTAGATTCATATCTCATCCGTTTATTTTCTCTGATGACTCTCTATCTCCTCCTTTTTTTTGCCCCTCCCAAACTGTTATCTCTCCCCCTCCAAGTATCACCTATGTACATAGTGACTTCCAATGTCAGATTCTTCTCTGACAAGGATGGAAAATTTCACCTAAAGTGGGCTATTTGCCTTACTCTGTAGGTCTGCCCAGGGGATTGTACATATCCTCATAATGTAAACAAAAATTAAATTGGGTCTTATCCAAATTTCCTATCTGGTAGTCTGGTCCCTTAAAAAAATTTCTAAATAAGTGCAATTTCTAACACAAAATATAAACAAACTGAGGTAGTTAGTACAGGTGCATAGCTCTGGTTGCTGCATCGCTCTTCCCCCAAGCAAAGTCACAGGGCAGTTCGTCATCTTAGTTCATTTAGTCCATGATACTTGCAGGTATTATTTCTGCCTTTAAATGTTCCTTTTCTCTGTTTTCTTCTCGTCAATTTAGCCGTTATCTTTTATTCTTTCAATCATATCTGTTTCCCTCTCTAAAGTCCATTCTGTTAGATAATCCCCCTGATTCTCAGCCTTAGGCAGTGCGCGCCCTGTGGTGGGTTTTGTTTATGCTCTGTGCTTTCTCTTCCCACTAGGAGGCCATTGGCCATCGCATCCAGCCCTTTACTCGAGTTCAGCATGCCCCCCATCGTGACTGCTTGGTCCCTGCAGAGCCCTCCAGGCCTAGTCTGGATGTCTCCCTCCAGGATTCCACTTTCAGATCCCAAGTTAGCTGATCCTGTCTAGTTCTCTGAGTTCCTCTCCACCAAAAGTGCCCCAGCACTCATCTGACTCCTGTATCGATCGCTACAGGTGCACCCGCCCCCTCAGTTTCTCTCCTTTGCTTAGTGTATTTTAAATGCAAATCTTAAGTGAGAAACGGTGGCCAGCTCCCTGACCACACTTCTTAAGCTATTTTACATTCTCTGGTGTCTGATTTGGGGCTCATAAGCGCCATTCCCGCAAGCGATCTAGCCCACGGAGCTGTTTTTGACGCCCTTCAGCGGGAATATTCCCCGGAGAACCCCCAACTTCTAGTTCAGCTTTTTGGGTTCCCAGCTCCATTTTGGGAGACATTCGTATACTTCCCTATGAGGGTATATTCACCCCAGCCCCGGCCTAGATCTGCTCCCCTCAGGTTACCCCGCAGTTTAAGTGGAGGGCCTACCCCCTTGCGGGCTGGATTTCCACCTCACCTAGGCGCTGCACTCTAGCTCATCGGCCTACTCATCTTAGGAAGAAAAACATTGTTTTATTTGCAAATTGACCCAATAGTCTCTTTATCTCATCTAATACTACTTGCTGTGATTCCCTTCCCGGTCTCTTTTCTTTGCTCAGTCCCATGTTCATGTTGTATGGTTTCCCTGGTAGTTTGGATCCTTTTTGTCTCAAGTCCTCCATTGTACTCGCTACGGTGTCATAAGTGGCCTGCCCATTCGGGTACTGGATCATAAGTCGTGATGGATAAAGTGTACGGAGCTTCAACTGAAGTCGTCTTAAAATTGGAAACAAAGGTACATATTCTCGACTTCTCTGCATTGTGACTCTCGCATAATCGTTATCAAAGAAAAGTCTCTGTTTGCCCATAAGTATTTTTCCCTTTGCCCACACTTTCTGAAGTATTTTTTTTTTGGTGTGGTAACTCAGGAATCGCACAATTATAGAATGTGGGCGTATCTCCAGATCCGAAGGTTTAGGGCCGAGTCCTCGGTGTGCTCTCTCTGTTTCCATGGAGAAGTCCTGATCTAGGTCTAATTCCTCTCTTAACAAATTCTCTCTGTCTCTGCCCTCACTATTCTCCGGTATTCCATAGATTCGTATATATTGGCCTCTCTGTCTGTTCTCTGCATCTTCCTGTCTCTCTTCTAGGGCTTTAGTTATTTCCAGAAGCTTGGTTAAAGTTGTTTGAATTTGGGTAATCTCTACGGACTGATCTGAGCTGTTTTGTTCTATCGACTTTACTTGGTTTTATAAATTTGATACATCTATACGGAGGAGGTCATATTCTGAGCGAAAGTCTTGGAAATCATTTTTTATATCTTGTAGGTCTGTTATTGTTCTGTCCAGTTTATCATTCAAAACTAGGTCTTTGGTTTTTTGTTTTCTGCGTTTAGGTTTCTTTCCAGATGATACTGTCTGGGCCTGTGACAAATATGAGGTCTCAGAGTCCGATTTTTCAGCTCCCGATTTCTAACCTACTAGCATACTATTTGCCAGCAGATTAAGCCTTACGGTCTATCGAGTCTGCTCGAACCTCAGATCCCTAATTGGGTGCCGAGGCCCTTCCCTCCCTTGTGTTTCAGAAACCCCCCTATCATCCATCCCCACCCCCCTGGGACAGGCCATCATCTGATACATCCACTTTCTGTGTCTGTCCCACTCTGTCTTGAAGCCCTCCACTGTGGATCTCTGAACCAGCTCACCAGGCAGTGCATTCCAAGGGTCCACCACCCTCTCAGTGAAAAACCTCCTCCCTTTTCCCCTCACCCTTCCTCCTTCCAACTTCAAACCATGCCCTCTGGTAATACCTCCCTGCTTTAGTCTAAAGAGCCCCTCCATGTTTACCCTATTTATTCCCTTGAAGTACTTGAAGACCTCAATCATGTCCCCCCTGTCTCTCTTCTCCTCCAGTGTAAACAGGCAGAGCTCCTCAAGTCTGTCCTCATACATCAAATCCCCTAGCACTCGTATCATCTTAGTTGCCCTCCTCTGTACCCTCTCCAGGAGCTGTATGTCCCTCTTCAAGTGTGGTCTCCAGTACTCAAGGTGTGGTCTCCTCTTCTATCGGTAATACTTCACATCTATTCATAGTTCCCTTTTGTGTGATTGATGCCATCTGTAAGAATTTCTCCATTTACCAGGTTTTGTAGCTGAATTTTGGCTTTTTTAATGATTTTGGGGGAGGTCTGAGCAGAGCTCCGATCTTTTACTTTATTTATTTTTTGTTGACCGGGTGCTAGGGTGTTGAGGAGTGCAGACGTGTGGAAGGCTGAGGTGCTGATCACCTCCTTGGCCTTCCTTTTCCCACTAGTGATCGCTGTGTCTTCTGATGAATCTGTACAAGGCAGTAATCTTGCTAAGATGGATCGAGTTGGTACTGCTGCATCTCCTACCTTGGTTTCCGAAGAATCGACGGCTTGTGTGGCTGCTTCGTCACCGGACGACATTCGTAGGCAGTTGGCCCTGGAAGAGAGTCGGTACCTGGAGGTACAGAACTGCTTAATGCGGGATTTGGAATCGGCGCGGGATGCTAGTGGAGATGCACAGGAAGACGAAGTGGTGCTCCTTTCTCATTGCGACGATCGCATGCAGGTTGATGTGGCTGAAACCTCTGCTATGGTTCAGCCGGTGGATTCCGACGTGGATGTTTCCCCGCTAGCTCTTTCTGTGAGCACATGGAGTACTATCTGTTTGAGTCTTATGACAACGGAGTCGGCTACTCCATGTAGCGCTTTTAATACATTTCAAGGTCCTGTTTTATGTTCTCAGCCTGCAGATGTTTCCTTTTCATCCCAGCCTATTATTTTGGATTCCCCTGTGATGGACCATGACTCTGCATGGCAGTGTGCTGTTGTTGCTTATAAAATTGCCTCTGATTTCTCTGCTGATTGTCAGCAGTCTGCATCTTCCTTCCCGGCTTCTACTGATAATACCCTTTCTAATGAGGCTGTTGTAGCGCCTGGGGCATGGGTCTCTCAGGCATTGGAGGCGGCAGGATGGGTTAAGTCCCCTGATGGTGCAGGGTGGGATGCAAACCTAGTACCCTCTGCTCCTGTTACACTTAGTGTGGATTCTGGGCAGGCAGATCTGCCCTGCCTCTATCCCTTTGGGTCAAGGTTCCCCTGCAGTACATTTCCCATCCACTGCTGTGCCTCTCTAAATCTCTTTGGATGATATTAAATGTCTAGAATTAGAATCTTCTTCGTTGAACCCCCGAGTCCTTACAGTCTACTGTTCAAGATTTGTCCTCTGCAGGTCCTGCGGAAATTTTAGTGGAGCCTGCACCTGCATCAGCTACTGTACTGTCTGTATGGCATACAGGCATAAAAGAGAAACTTTTTCCAGCTACTTTTGGACTTTCATCTGAACCAGCAGCACGGCATAATGCGGTGCGTCTGAAATTTAAGGGTCCTGTGTCTGAGGTTCCTAATAGACAGTTTGTTGGTCGAGACCTCTTGAAGGGGAGTATGAAATTTTACGCCTATGAGATTTATGCGCTTATTCATATGCCTGGAGATTCTGTCTTTGACATTAGTTTCAAACACTCTGCTGGGTTGGATAGATTTTGGAAACAGTTCCAGCTACTTAAATATACTCCATTATGGAGTTCCTTTATGGCCATACCTTTGACTAAACCTGTATCCAAGAAAATTACAGTAATGTTTCGAAATGAAGGTGTTAATGTCGCAGACATTACTTATTGGTTACAACAGCATTGTGTAGTTAAAGGACAGCCGGAGCCTATCCTGTACGATGAATGTTTATGGAGTGGGGGATGGAAGTTTTTGGTAGATTCAAGGATGGAAAACGGCTTAACCCAGCATTTACCAAATTGTTTTTTTCTGGGGAGAGACGGGGGGTAGCTTTTTACCCGGGTCAGCCTCGGGCCTGTTATAAATGTGGGGCTTTGGGTCATCTCAGTAATGTTTGTGATCGGCAAAAGTGTGGCCTCTGTGGTGATCTAGGACATATTGGTGCACATTGCAGGAATTCTCCTAGGTGTAATCTCTGTGATGAAGTGGGTCATACTTTTAGACCCTGTTCTTGGGCTTCCCACAATTGTGTGGATCCAGCTATTACAGCAGAACAAGACGTCTACGTAGCAACGGCTCAGAAGGAGAGCCAGAAATTTCAGGCCTTGCTTACTCATCCCCAGCCTTCTTCTTTGACCCCCCCCCCCAAAAATCTCTGGTTCCTTTAGAAACCCCTTCTGCCTCTATTGTTCCTGCTCCTTCTAAGGCTCTTCTGGTGTTGGAAGTAGAACCAGCTTCAGCTCCAGATAATTTTTTGATTTCTACTGAGTTACCAGTGGAGGATTCTTGTATAGGTGACATGGATCAGGGCTCTTCTTTAGGCCCTTCTACTTCCATGACCCTTTCAAGTATGCCTCCACCAGAAATACAGCAGGAGGCCTCCTTCCATAGAATGACATGTTCTAAGGCTCATAAAGTTTTAGTGGACTCTACTATTGGCACTGACCCCCTTCCTTTACAAAACATCTACACGCCATTACAGGATCATGAAGAGGAAGATGATGGTTTGGCATTGGACATTTCTTCAGTGACTTCTTCCCATGCAGACACAATTTTAGACATTGGTGTCTGTGATAAACCTAAGCCTAAGGAACGGAAAAAGAGGAAATGATGTGTCTTAGGTGGCATAATTTTTCTTTTTCCTGTCTCCTTTCCATCTCCTTAAATATCACTTTCCATGGATAAAGGAGTGGCTTTACTTACTATTAATGTTATTAGTATTAAAAATTCTCACAAAAGACAGGTAACTTTTGCTAGTTTAAGGGAATGTTGGGGTAATATATTATTATTACAGGACACTAGGTTGCATACATTGTTACAACTTAAAGCAGCTGAAAAAGATTGGAGATTGGGTATTTCTTTATGGTCCATGGGAGAGGATGTCTGTGATGGGGTGGGTATTTTATTTGCAGATCTTGAAATTAAGTATTGAAGGTATTTGATATTTTTCCGGGAAGAACTCTGTTGGTGGATTTTGTCTATTCAAATTGTGCTTATCGTTTAATTAATGTCTATGCTCCCCAACAAAAGGCAAACAGGACAGCTTTGTTTCAAAAAATGTCCCCATATCTCCATACGTCCAAACTGGTCTTGTGGGGAGGTGATTTTAATTGTGGCCTGGGTCCACGGAATTAGGGTAGGAAGACTAAGAACATTTTTTTGTGATACTAACACTCTTATTGAGGTGCTTACACGTCATAATCTGGTCGATGTTCATGATATTTTACATATCTCCCCGTCACACACGTTTTTTAAGGGAAGTTTATCCACCTGAATAGATTTTTGGTTTTTATCCCGTAGACTTGTTCCGAGGTTGCTCTTTTTCCCCTGGAAACATCGGATCATTTGGTTGTACAACTATGACTAGGCCCGTATCAACAGCTTCCTATGGGCCGTGCTTATTGGAAGCTAAATGTGAGATTATTATATGATGCCATTACTGTAGGCCAGGTCCATGACTTATTTGCTGCACGTGCTAATCTTTGCTTTCTTTATGATAGTCCAATGGAATGGTGGGAGGATGTTAAGTTAGATTTAAAATTATTTATTCAAGTTTCTAAGCATCAAGCTAGAAGTCAGTATTTGGACTATTTAGGGTATAGGGCCCAATACATTAAGCTTCTGGGTCAGGTGTCATTTTCGGATGATTCTAATTTATCAAAACTTCAAGATATTAAATTAAAAATGTGTAATTTTTTTGAAATCCAGAGAAGATAAGAGGTTTTTCCCAGCAAAAGTATTCAGTCTCTGGTGCCAAACAGCAAGTGAATCCATATGATTTTTCACAATATATGGAACGATTTGGTATGTCTGTCTTACTGGATAATGCTGGTAATCAAGTACATGATGTGAGAGGTATTTGTGGTGTAGTACAAGCTTTTGTTACTTCTAAATTTCAGGAAGTACTCCCAGCTATACTTAGTTCCTTTTTTCATGATTTAGTTATTCCTTCCTTTTCACTTGTGGATCAAGAAACTTTGGTGTCTCCTGTCACTATAGAGGAAATTTAATTTGCCATTACTAAATTATCCACTTGTACTACCCCAGGAATAGATGGTATTCCTAATGAATTTTATAAATTGTTTTCTGATAATGTGATACCTTGGTTACATGTTCTTTTTCAGTCTATTTGGTTGGAACAAAGGCTAACTCCTAGTATGAGTAATGGAATTATGGTTTTTCATTATAAAAACAAAGGTGATTCACAACAGCTGTCGAACTGGAGATCTATTAGTCTTTTGACCTCTGATTATAAGATTTTGGCCATGGTTTTGACTAAAAGACATACTAAGGTGGCAGGTCACCTACTTATTTCAACGCAGTCGTGTGCTGTTCCTGGTCGAAATATTATTCATAATTTGACTTATTTACATGAATTGATTGAACTAGGTATGTCCCATTCTTTGTCTGGTTATCTTTTATCCCTTGATCAACAAACTGCATTTGATGCCATTCGTCATGAGCATATTTGGGCAGTTGTAAAGTACTATGGTATAGCTGCACACTTTATTGCTTTATTGGTTGTTATGTATTCTGGGTCATTTATTACTCCCTTGGTGAATGGATATATGGGTGTCCCCATTCATCTTTTTTTTTTTATACTTCATCTTTTATTGATACAGTATTATATCATCCAGATTCAGAAGAACATTACACATACCAACATAAATTCTCACCAAAAATGCCACCAATGACAATGGCTGAGAATGGCCCATTACCAATACTAAGGCCGCTCTAAAAAAAATACACATTTTATAATCATTACCTTGTTATACGTTTTAACTAGACATAAACAATTATCATCTTGCAATAATATTACTATTTTGTGCAATATATTGACAAGATCTCCAATAGTATAAACTACTGATATCAACCTATTTATACAAGTTTAGACATCCTAATCCAGACAGGACAATAAGGGGAGAGAAGGGGAAGAAAGCAATAAAAAAAAAAAAAAAAAAAAAAAAAGGGGGGCCCACTAAATAGCTTCCCCATTAGTTATAAGAACCACCCCCAGGGCTGGTGAGTACGTGATCAGAAGTTTGAACAACAATTAAGGTGGGGTGACATTCAAGACATACATTTCTATAGTAAGGGCTCAATGTGTCTACCAATTTCAGTCTATGTAAGAGCAGAGCAAGAAAGATCGCCTTGTTTTAAGCTGCTATATAATAATTACTACACTTTACCTTAACAGCAGAATTCCAATGATCTCCCCACCTCCCCTACATCACCATCCCCCCAAACAAGTAACTCCCACCTAGTCCATCTATTGATGAGTTGTGAGGCTCTCAAATTTAAAGAAAAAGTGATTTTTTTTATATGTTTTAATATTGTCCACCAAGTCCTTCCATTCTGACTCAGTAGGCGCCTGTGAAGAAAGACACTTCCTAGAAATCGCCTTGCAGGCAGCTGCAATCAAAATGTTCCACAAATATTTAGCTTCCTGACCTCTGATCTCTAACAGGTACAAGCCCAAAATCACATGCTCTGGGCCCAGCGGGGTTTCAATATTGAATATTCTCCGCAGACGCCCAAGTATGCTACTCCACAATTGATTGAGCAGAGGGCACGACCAGAAAGTATGGGCCTGTGACACTGGGGAGACGCCACACCCCCGCCAGCAGGAGGGCGGGACATGCGGATTCCATCTAGCCACTTGTTCAGGGACCCGAAAGTACCTTCTTCTTAGTTTCCACAGAAACTCCCGCCACCCCGGCGACGAGGAAGTGTGCCAAGCATTCCTAAAGGACTGCAGCCATCTCTCATCATTTGATCTTATCCCTAGCTCCTCCTCCCACCTCACCTTAACATATTTTGTAGAGTGATTTAAATCAGTAATATAGTTCTTGTAGAGCATTGAAATCGCCTTCTCTCCTTTCCCCGACCCCCAGATCACCTCAAACACCACCGGTTGAGAGAATTCCCCTGTGATCTTGGCGGTGTCACGCAAATGCTTCATTATATAATCTCTACTCTGAAAGTAAAAAAGATTTTTTTTTTGGATGTTATTTTTCTCTCCTCGGTGCACCAGCTACAACCCCACCCCCGCTCCGTCGTCTCCCTCGCGCCATCCCGGACATGAGACCCTCCTTCTGCACCCAGCGACTTACCCTTCAAGGGGGGTGGTGGGGAGCGACTCAACCTCACCCAACGGATCCATGCCAGGGAGGCGCTCCAGGAATGGCGCCGGGAACCACGCCGTGCTGCCGGGCTCCCATTTTTTTTTGTTTTCTCCCCGCGGCATGGTGTGTACGACGCCAGCGACTGAGCGCACGCACGCCTCCCATGCACGCCAGTCAAGCTGCCTGCCACGCCCCACCCCCTGGCTTGCGGCTGCATGCTGCCCATCCTCAGCCCGCCAGGGCCAGGCAAGCACCGTCGCCCATCCTCACCCCGAGATGGAGAGCAGCTCGACGCCAATCCATCTCCTCCCCGCCGACCCCCGGCAACCCATGCCCATTCCCGAACACGGGTCGCCGGTGTGGCGCGAGGTATAGCGACCAGCGCCTCAACCCTCAGCGCCACTGGGCCGGCCCAAAAAAGATGATCTTTTTGCAACCAACCAAACTTGTCTATGGCTTCTTCAAACGTTGGGATTTGATCCCCCTTTAGGAATTGCCAAGGGGCCCTACATCCGCTTTTCTCTTGGCATCTATACCAGGGATCCCTATGGGCTACTGTGTGAAGGGTGCTTTGCGACCAGCTCTGATATTTCCATAGGTAGGCCCTAGTGGCACCTCTTTCACATCCCCTCCTGCATCCTTCTAGAGCTGCCGCCGTACCGTAAGTCCCCATTCATTTTAATATTGAAGTGCGGCAGGGGTGTCCCTTAAGTCCTCTGTTATTTGTTTTTGGACTTGATCCTATTTTACGGTACATAGATGTGGATTTTCAGGTGGTGCCTATTTCTTTGGTAACGGGTGGTGTATTTCATAAAGTTTCGGCGTATGCTGATGATTGTATATTTACTGTGGCTGATTTGAAATTTAGTATGCGAGTTCTTCAGGTCTTTCAGGAATTAGTCTGTTACTGATATACAGATTAATTATTTGAAAAGCAGGATATTGGCTATAGGTTCTGCTTTAATTCCAGATTCCTTTGATATACCGATAGTACAGGGTAATGTGAAATTATTGGGTATTTATTATGGCACTTCTACGGCCTCTCAATGTAACTGGGATATGGTCTTTGATATCGCTCAGCAAAAGGTTGCTAAGTGGCAATCATGGAAAATGACAAGGAAGAAAAGTGTTTCTTCTTCATTCATATATTCTTCCGATTTTTTTTATATGTCTCGCATGTGTTTCCTCTTCCTTTTAGTATGCATACTAGGATTATGGGTCTTTTTTTTTCCTTTCTATGGGGGAGTCGCTTAAATCCTGTTAAACGGGCACATACATACAGGGCTTGGAAGTCCGGGGGCCTTCATATGATACAGCCTTTAGTATTTTTTTTTTGAAATTTCTTTTATAGTACCATACATCCGATGTTACTGGATACTGATGGTATGGGACCGTTATGTATGAGTTTATGGGGAACAGAATTTCTTACAGCCTGGGGTAGGGGTAAATGGCATCAGTCAGAAAAATTACTGCTGGATTATATCCGAAAAACTCTAAAATATGTCATATTATGGAAAATTGAACTTCTTTGGTTCATCTCGCATGAGAAAAAAGTATTTTATACACATATAGTGGAATCTTGTTTTTTTGAAGATCCTTTATTTCTGGTCCCTACCACTGTAAATACTGATCTGTTGCTTGCCAGTATGATTGAACCCCGAATTCCAAAAAAAATGCAAGATGTTGTTTGGCTTTGTGGACACCAGAAGCTTAATGTACGAAATAATCAAAAACATAAGCAGTTAGGTGACAGGTATTGTTCTGAACCTTCTTGTTCAGGATGTCTAGAAACTATGCATCATTTGTATTCTGATTGTTTTCAGGTACAGGGTTTCTGGTCTACATTGACCATTCTGTGGGGGTGAATCACTGTTTCAGTTTATGACGTATGATATTTTAGTTTTGGGACAAATTCCCACTGAATGGCATAAATGGCATCAAAGCACAGTTTTTGTAATTTTGGCTTGCCTTAAATGGGCCATATGGCATGCTAGGTGTTTGCGCAGTCCCCAAGCTAAAACTGTTCTGATGCAAGATGTGTTTTTTCCCATTCAGAATGATTTAGATGCTTTAGATGATTGAGTACCGTACTCTGGGGTCTGCTGTTGGTTGTCGTTTATGGCACCATATTGGATGGGTGGGTTAATCCTTCTTGTGTTTTACTGTTTTATGTATGACTGTTATATTGTTCATATATTTCTAGATACATATTTCTGTTCTTTGAATTACTGTATTACTTTTCTTTTCGATATGCTTTGTTTCTCCTGTTTTCTGTATTTATTACTTGTGTTTTGTTTTTGATCTCTAATAAAAATTTCCCCTACTCTTTTCGATAAGTGCCATGGGATCTTTAACATCCACCTGAACTACCACCAGTCCAGGCAGATGGGACCTCGGTTTAACTTCTCATCCGAAAGACGGCACCTCAGAAATGCAGCACCCCTCTCATGCTGCACTACAGTGTCAGTACTGGGATATTAACCCAAGTGCTAGATGTGGGAACTGAACCCACAGCCCTCTGATCTTCCGCCCTCAGAGGCGAGTGTGCTACCTACTGAGCCACTGACACTGTGTTAATGGCTAACATTATTAGTTCCAGAGCTGCACCGGAAGTCCCCCAAACAATCAACTTTTAAAGTCAAGCTAAGGAACTATGTTCTCAGTAAAGTATGTTGTCACTGCTTCTGAAAGTGTGATTAATATTGTATTTGTTTATTGCTGTGTTATACTACAGTGGAGCCCACTAATAAGAACATCGGATATAAGACCATCCCATTTATAAGAACATTTGTTGAATGTCCCAGATTTTGCCCATTATTTTCAATGGCAGTAAAGCCAGTTTCTAAGAGTTTTTTCCCAGAGGTAGTGGTAGATGGTCACTATCACGTCCGAGTGTGCTAAGCCAGAGCTAATTCATTATCTAGTTTCCTGATTAACAGTCACTTAAGTAATACAGTCATGGCCAAAAATATTGGCGCCCTTGCACTTTATTCAAATAACTCACAATTTCCTCTAAACATAAGTTGAAATTAACAACAGTATTTGGTCTCCGCAATTCTTTATTTCTCTGTTAATATTACAGAACCTTTGTTTTTTGAATCAGAATTTAATATATCCTTTTAAATCAGAAAATGAAAAGAAATGGCATTGACAAAATTATTGACACGCTAGACTTAATATTTGGTAGCACAGCCTTTGGTCAAAATAACTGCTATCAACTGCTTCCTATAGCCATGGATGAGCTTCCTGCACCTCTCTACTGGCAGTTTGGCCCACTCTTCTTGTGCAAACTACTCCAGTTCTCCCAGATTTGAAAGGTGCCTTCTCCCAACTGCTGTTTTCAGATCCCTCCACAGGTTTTCAATGGGATTTAGATCTGGACTCATTGCTGGCCACTTCAGAACAGTCCAGCGTCTTGTCTTGAACCATTCCTGGGTGCTTTTTGAAGTGTGTTTGGGATCATTGACCTGCTGGAAGACCCATGACCTTCGACGGAGACCCAGCTTTCTGACACTGGGTTCAACATTGTGCTCCAGAATGGCCTGGTAATCTCCAGATTTCATGATGCCATGCACACGTTCAAGGCACCCAGTGTCAGAGGCAGCACAGCAACCCCAAAACATCACTGAACCTCCTCCATGTTTGACTGTAGGGAAGGTGTTCTTTTCCTTTGAAGGCTTCATTTTGTTTTCTGTAAACATAGAGATTATGTGCTTTACCAAAAAGCTCTAATTTGGTCTCTTCTGTCCACAGGACATTCTCCCAGAATGATTTTGGTTTGTTCAGGTGTGTTTTGGCAAACCCCAGTCGGGCTTTCTTATGTCTCTTTCTCTCAGCAGTGGGGTCCTCCTGGGCCTCCTACCATATAACCCCCTTTCATTGAGTTGGCGACGGATGGTGTGAATTGAAACTGTCGTACATTGTGTCTGAAGGTCAGCTTGAATCTGTTTGGCAGTTGATCGAGGTGCTTTCTCCACCATTCGAACAATCCTGCACTGCAATCTTTGATCAAGTTTTCTCTTGCGGCCACGTCCAGGGAGGTTGACTATAGTGCCATGGGCCTTAAACATCCTGATAACATTACGTACGGTGGAAACAGGAACATCAAGGTCTCTGAAGATTGATTTGTAGCCTTGAGATTGTCCATGCTTGGCTACAATCTTCTGTCTGACCTCCTCAGACAATTCTCTGGCTGTCTTTCTTTTCTCCATGCTCATTGCGGTACACAGGGACACAAAACAGGAGAATGAGTCCTTTTCTCTATTCAAACTGGTTGAATGAGTGATTTTTATATTGCAGGCACCTGCAACTCACCACAGGTGAGTTCAGTTCCAAAGTGAAGGAGAGTCACCTGCTTGAAATCTAATTACTACTTCTAAAAGGTGCCAATAATTTTGTCCGGGCCATTTAAGGATTTCTGTGTGGAATAAGCGAAGACTTAGTAAATTTTTCTGCTTTTTGTGTTTTATTCCACTGCAAACCAAAGAAATACATATGTGGATACCAAAATATTTTTTAATTTCAACAATTTTCTGGAAGGAATGGTGCATTTTTAGAAAAAACTGCAAGGGTGCCAATATTTTTGGCCACGACTGTAAATGTATGTGGGAAAGATGCCTTATAAAGAAAGTAGCACATATTCCTTCATAGGTGAGACACTGAATACATTTTACAATACTCTTAACTATTTGAGCAACAGTTCTTTTAAAAAGCTATATTATACTACTTTTAATAATTAGTTCTCTAAATCAATCAGTCAATCTTTATTTAACCAGGTGAGCATCATTGAGAAGAACTCATTTACAAGATGAGCCTGGACATTCACATATATAAGTACAGACAACAACATATACAATGTTACAACAGTTGGGAGTCCAACAACACAGTAATTCAAAAAAAGATAAGAAAAAAAAAAAAAGAAAGTAAACAAACGATAGGTACAGGGCAGGGATATATACAGTGTTACAACAAATTAGTGTTCATACCATGCAGTAATGCTAGCGTAAACAAGGAGAAAGTGCACATATGTTAGATGAAAGTAGCATACATATTATGGTACAGAAACCTATGTACATTAGCCGCGACAGCAACCTATGCAGAAAGAAAGGGTAAGGGAATGGGAGAGTAGAAAGAGGAAGGGGGCAAAGCCAGAGGAGGAGGAAGAGTGATACGTTTGAGGAGGGCATTACATAGTTTAGAGAATAGGTCAGGGTAAAGCTGCAGTGTGAAAAGGGGCAGGGCACGGAAAAGAAGTGGGGGAGAGGAGCTTAAAATAGAGAGTAGGGTAGGCGCGGTAAGAGTGCCATTAACGGAAGTCTGAGCCTGGTTTCATCATATTAACCACAAATTTTAAGTAGATTTTCATTATTTTCAATGTAGCCCTCTTACAAGAGCATCCCGGTTATAAAAACATTTTTGCTTGGCATTTAGGATGTGCTTATAACAGGGCTCCACTGTATTTGTACCATCTTGACTGTATATTTATGTTCCCGGGTCATGCATGAAAACAGGACTTGGCTCATTGCATTTACCTAGTAAACAAAAGTTAGAATAAAAAAAATAAAATAAAACATACAGTTTGCAATACATACAACAAGCAGCAGTAACAATTGGCACAAATACTAAAGTGAGGTAATACAGATATAGGTAGTTAAGAATAACAGATTAGGCAGTTCAGAACAACAACTATACATACATCGAGCAGCATTAAACAGCTGATTACAGTGCTACAATTGAAGTGTACAGATAAACAGTGAAAATAATTGCAGGACTGAGCAGTAAGTGCATTAAATGAATAAATACAATTGTATGCTTTCGATACTATTCCACATAGGAGATTGATTAATAAGTTGGGTAGGCTCGGGGTGGGTCAGGTTGGTTAAATGGGTGGCAAACAGGTTGGCAGGCAGAAAACAGTGAGTGGTGGTAAACTATATACAGTCAGAAGAGATGCAAGTCACAAGTGGGGTACCTCGGGGATCAGTCCTTGGGCCAGTCCTCTTCAATATCTTCATCAGTGACATTGCAGATGGACTGGAGGGTAAGGTTTGTCTGTTTGCAGATGACACCAGGATCTGCAACAGAGCAGATGATCCAGATGGGGTGGGCAGAATGAGAAGAGATCTGGATAGACTGGCAAAATGGTCTGAAGAGTGGCAGCTGGGGTTTAATGCAAAGAAGTGCAAGATCATGCACATAGGGAAGAGAAACCCTGAAGCCACCTATAGGCTGGGAGGGGAGTTGCTAGCACTTAAAAGGGAAGAAAGAGACTTGGGCATCATCATCGCAGATGACCTGAAATCATCCAAGCAGACCACCAAAGCAGTAGGTAAGGCTAGAGGTATGTTGGGGTGTATTAGTAAGGGTATCACAAGTCGTAAGAGGGAGATAATAATCCCTCTTTACAAGACACTGGTTAGGCCCCATCTGGAGTACTGCATGCAGTACTGAAGGCCGCACCTGCACAAGGACATTAACAAAATGGAGGCTGTCCAGAGAAGGGCAACCAGAATGGTGCAGGGACTGCATCAGAAAACATATGAGGATAGATTAGTGGAGCTCAATATGTATACCCTAGAGCAAAGGAAGGAGAGAGGTGATATGATCAAAACCTTCAAACACCTTAAGGGTATTAACAAGGTGAAAGAGTCTAACATGTTTCAATATAAGAAAAATAGCAGGACAAGAGGACACTGTATGAGATTAGAGGGAGACCAATTAAGGGGTAATGTGAGGAAGTTCTTTTTCACATAAAGGGTGGTGAATGCATGGAACGGCCTACCTCAGGAAGTGGTGAATATGAATACAGTGCAGGGCTTCAAACGGGCATGGGACAGACATAAGGGAGCAATACAGATGAGTATGAATAGATAGGCCATTGACAGAGTACAGGCCTATGGCACATTCATAAGGTTGAAAAAATGGGCAGACTGGATGGTCCTTATCTGCCATCAACTTCTATGTTTCTGTGTTTCTATATTAGGAATTAGAAGTGCAAACGTCATGTGGGCAGCTAGTAGAACAGGGGATAGGATACAGTGTCCCAGTTGACACCGGAGGGAAATAGAGATTTAGCCACAGGTACAGTTTTCTGCAAGAAAGATTTGTAGGGTGGAGGAGATAGTGGGGGTGGGGGAGAAAGGCGAATCTGAGGAGGGAGGGCATTCCATAGCTTAGGGAAGCAGTGCGAGAAGGCCATCTTTCATACCATAGTCGACCGACGAGGAACTACAAGTAGCTGAGAGTCATAAGACTTGAGGGAGTGATCGGGGGGAATAGGTAAGGAGGAGGCGAGAGAGGAAAGGAGTGAACCAAACCTGAATTTAGTCATGAATTTAACACAGTGAACTTCCATTTCCACTTCCAGCTAGCTTGTTTAACCCCTTCCACCTTAAACAAGCCCTCCGACTGTTGCCCAGTGGGAGTGCGACGATATTAGAGGGATGGAGGGCAGACTTTTAAAATAAATCCTCGCAACCCCACTTCTAGAAATATAAATGGCTGTTGTGGAATCCACAGTTTGGCCCCTCACAACATGACCCCTGGTTCTCCATACAGGCCTCACGAGGTCTGGTTGCCCCATGGCAGCTGCTTCGTAAGGGCACAGTCCTCTCCTTTGAGGAAGCCCAGAAAACCTTTTCCTGGACTGAACGTGACAGACTGCACTTTTACCAGCTAAGAGAATTCATAGGTAGACAAATCCAAACTGAAGACCTTCGTACACGGCAGTTTGTAGATGATACCCGCTATGTTAAAATATGGTCCTCTGACACAGGGGGACGGGCTATCTCTATTGTATATAAATCTCTAGTGCAACTCTTCTCGTATGATACTGATCATCTAAAGATCAGATAGGGGAGAGAGACCTCTCTTTGGCAATAGATGATCTTACTTGGTCAAGGATATGGCAGAGAACCTGGTCTACCACCTCTTCTCCAATCTGGAGGGAATTTACATGGAAAGTCCATGCCAGATTCTTCCTAGTACCTTCTGCAGTGCCAAGAGATCTCCTGGCTTCCCTTCAACTTGCTGGCGGGGATGCGGGACCCAGGTAGCAAATCATGTCCATATCTTCTATGACTGCCCTGCTGTGTCTAACTTCTGGACTGCTCTTACTCAGCAGGTCTCTAGCATGTTCAGTCTTCCCCAACCTCCCACTCCACTACAATTAATTCTGGGCATTCCTCCAGAGGGAATCCGAGGTAATGATTCTTTATACTTTTGGGCAATATGTCTGGTAGCCACGTATAAAGCAGTTACAAGAAAATGGCTCCAGAAGGACCCTCCCTCTATTGCTGAATGGAAAACAGTAGTATTACATATACAACACTTTGAGCAGCTGACCTTTTCCATACAAAATAGAACAGAATCGTTTGTCCAACGGTGGACCAGATGGGAACTCATCTATAACCCAGAATAACTGGAAAAGTAGTGATCTGAAAATCTGCTCAAAGTAAATTATTTACCCAGATCAATTGCTTTTCATAATCTGGCACTTCCAGCCCCAGTCTCTCCCCATGCCTCTTCTTTCTGTTTATAACCCTTTTCTTAGCATGACCAGACTGTGTCCTCATCTTCACCAATACTTTCCACCAGTTCCAACTAAAAAGCAATTCAGTACCTGATAGAATGGCCCTTGTTTTTTATTTATTGGATGTTTCTAATTTATTGTTATATATTGTTTTAATTTCTCTCTTTAATCAGTTCTATGAAGCAATTCATGCTTCGTGTTTTTCCTTTTTTAATTTTCTCTTTAAGCATAAAAACTATACAACAATGTTAAGCATTTTAGGATGCCAAAAGTGAATATTCTGCCTGTATCTGTTATGTGAACACTCTGCTGTGAATTTTCAATAAACACAGTATAAAAAAAAAAAAATGAATTTAGCACAGTGGAGGTGGCGGTGATTGTCTAGAGAGGAGAGGGCCAGGGAGTGGTAGAGAGAGAGCAGTGATGGGTGACAGGATAGGCATCAAGGGCGAAGCAACAGAAGGAGTTAAAAAGAGAATCCAGTCTGGTTAGGGAGGACTTGGGAGCGGCACTGTAGACTACATCACAGTAGTCAAAGATGGGTAGTATCATCTTCTGGACTAGTTTACGCCTTGCCAGTAGCGGCAGGCAGCTACAGTTCCTGTATAATGCGCCAAGTTTGGGGCGCAGCTTCATCAGGATGGCATCAACATGTCCAGAGAAGTTTAGGTGTTGGTCAAGCCAGACACCCAAATACCTGAAGGAAGAGGTATCCTCAAGGATAGTCCCGTCTAAGGTGTGGAAGGAGGGAAGGGAGGGGAGCCATGATGATCTCTGCCTAGTGCCAAAGGACATTGAGACAGTCTTCTTGGCATTGAGTGAGAGTTGGTGGGAGCTGAGCCAGAGCTGAACTTTGTTGAAATCATGCTGAACTCTGGTTTCAAAGTCCATGGGGGATTGGCCTGAGGTGAAGAGAACCGTATCATTGGCATTCATGTGGATAGAGGTGGATGAGCAGACTGAGGGGAGGTAGTTTAGGAAGATTGAGAAAAGGATAGGGCCCAGTACGGAACCCTGGGTTACGCCAGTGTTGATAGGGAGAGTAGGAGATACGGTTTTGGCTGTTCTAACTAACTGCGTCCTACCTACTAGGTAGGCTTTGAACCAGATAGTGGCAGAGTCAGTTAGGCCAGCGGAGGAGAGGGAATCTAGGAGAAAGGAGTGGGAGATGGTGTCGAAAGCCTTTGCTAGGTCGACGAAAATGGCAGATGTAATTTGCCTGCTGTCCATCCCTGTGAGAATGGAATCAGTGAGCTAAATTAGGGAGGTGGTGGTGAACAGATTCTTCCAGAAACCAGATTGAAAGGGAGTGAAAAAGTTAGAATTGGTGAGATAGGAAGTTAGTTGGGCGAGAGCTAGATGCTGTTAGAGCTTAGCGAGAGTAGGAAGAAGAGAGATGGGGTGATAGTTGGCAGGAGTAGATGGGTCACTGCCCTCGGGCAAGGGAAGGACACTAGCATGCTTCCAGACAGATGGAATAGAAGCTGTGGTGAATGAGTGGTTAAGTAGGACAGATAACGGAGTGGAGATAGCAGGTGCAGATAGGTACAGCAGGTCAGGGTCCAAGCCTTCAGGAGAACTGTAACGTAATACGTTTTATATTACTTTCTATAATCTGGATATCTGTACTTGGTAAACATATGCATTTAAGTAATGTTACTGTTCTAGTCAAATAAAAATAAAAAATTTCCTGGTGACCACATGAATCACAGCTAGCTCAGCCCCACACGTGTTCTGCCATCTGCTGCTAGATGCAAGTCATCATGGTTTTTCTGTCACATCAAGCCTTTTTGCTTTCAAATCCCCTATGTCATCCCCATCTCACCTGATCGAAATAAGAATCTTTTACAGCTGCCATATCCTTAGCCTGCATGGAAAAAACAGTTGACTGTGAGCAGCAGACTAATTAGACAGTCAGTACAGACAAGACTGTGGAGGTACTCAGTATTGTTGTCAATGAGTTAACCCCCCCCCCCCCACTACCACCACCACTGGGGTTCCATGTCTAAGGCCTGCTCTTTTTTTTTTTTTTGTTTGTTTAATTTAAACACCACCAATGATCATGGTCACAGATTGGGTATGTCTATGCAGCAACTAAACAATGAACCAAGCAACTTCCACACACCCTTTCCCCAATTTTTATGACCCAACAGAATTTGCTCTGTCCCGACTCAACACCTGATTCAGATGCCGTCACACAGTATAGGTGCTACAGGCAGTAGTGCACACATGGAGGAACTACTGTAGACTAAAGCAAACTTGGTACAATAGAACAGTACTAAAAGGCACTAGTTGTTACACTGATCTGTCTTTTGTTGTACAGCAGTTTTGTTTTTTGGGGCCCAGTGTTATACCTTTATTTTTTCACACATTTCAAATCCGAAAGCATCAATCGCTCCCTACTGTTTAAATTATACATTTCATGTGTCAAATCAAATGTAAGGCCTCCCACTAGTTCATACAACAAACTAAATGATCAGTGTGAAATTAGTCTGCCTTATGTCTGTCTTCCCCTCCCAAAACAAAACCAACACACAGCCTGTGTGGACACATTGTTGTAGTTTTTCTCCCACACTACAGTCCTGAACCCAGCCCCCCATTCCCACTTTCTATGTCACGAACCAATGAAATTACTAGCAGAAATAGGCCTTATTGGTCTGTCAAGTCTGCTCGAGTGTGCAGCTCAGTTTAGTTTTCTGGAGCTGTCCCTCCACCCTACTCTGGGAGTGATCCTCCCCACCACCTTTTCTCCCCACCTTCCACCCTCCCGTTCTAATTTTCTTTTTCACCCTGTTCCACTCCCCCTTGAAATTGCCCATGGTATTCGCTGATACCATCTCCTCCGGGAGCTTATTCTACCCTGACACCACCCTTTCAGTGAAAAAATGCCTCCTTAATTCCTTCCTAAATCTACCTCCCACTAGGTTCAGTCTATGCCCCCTTGTTGTACCCTCCCCTCTTAAGCCGAAGATGCCCTCCGTTCTAACCCTGTTTATACCCTTTAGGTACTTGAAGGTTTCTATCCCCCCCATCCCTTCTGTCCTCCAGGAAATACATGTTTCTAGGAACATGGATATGTTGTTCAATCCACACTTCTTGGCAGTTCCTTGCCGCTTTAAATCTTGCCGGAAGGTCTTCAGGCTGGCTCTTCCCACCCACCCGGGTGATAAAACTCCTGTCACCTATGACGCCAGATCTTCCTGATCATTGAAGCTCAGGTTCCTCCTAGCGCCGGTGTTTTAGGCCTGGATCCAAACTCGTCGGTTAAACCGAAACTTATTCTCAAATTTTCTAGACTTCAGTCTGTTTCCTCCTTCGCGGCTGCGATGGACAAATCGACTCCCGGATTTTGGCGGTGCCCTTGCGGGCAGAAGATGTCTCTGACCGATCCGCACTCCACGTGCGTTTACTGCCTTGGGCTTGAACACGATCTGCAGGCCTGTGAATTGTGCAAGTCTTTTTCGGTCAACATCCTCGAAGACTGTGCTGCCAGACCTCAACTTGGGCACCCCGAGAGATGTATTCCTCCGGTGAAGTCGAAGGAGGCCCATTGGGCCGTGTCCGCGTGGCGGGCTCAGCTGAGCAACTTGAGCAGATGATCGCCCTCGAGTAGGAGGTGATCCAGGCCGCATCTTCATCTTCCTTGGTCGCGGCATTTATCCTGCTCTCCTTGGGCTCCTCGTAGACGGCTTCTTTCAAGTAGCTTTGTCAGTCCCTCTCTACAAAAGGTGAGGGTCCATCGGGACATTCCTCTCTGTCCAAGAAGAAGGACTCAAAGGGTAAGTCCCACCGTCGACATTCGTGGGAGCGGGAGAGGTCCCCTTCCCCAGATAATTGACACTTGACTTTGGTCGAGGTTGCGGCTAAGGCTGCTGGCTTCACGGTGTCCCCATCAGGTCAGCCGGCCGAGACACCCATCGACGCAGTCAAGATTTTTCTCGACCCATCGGACGGGCTGTCGACTGGAGAAGCCGACAACCCTTCTTCACCAGTTCCTCCGGTGGAAACAGAGGACTTGCCTGTGCCTCCTGTGCCGGAGTCCCCAGTTAAGGTTCCCGAGCCGAGGGAGAAACGGGTTTCCCGGCTCCCTCCCAGACCCACCCTCAAACACCAAAGGTCTCGGTCTCAGACCTCCTCTCAGTTCAGCTGATCCCGCCGACATCGGTGGTCTCGGTCTCTGCACCGAGGGAAGCAGCGGCGCCGCTTCTTCTCGTCTTCATCCTCCTCAGAGGATAGGCTACAGTGCAAAGTGCGTTGGTGCTACGAGGACTTGATGTGGCAGCAGCTTCTTCTGACCGGGAACAAGCCGACCCCGTCGCCTTCCCCGGCCATTAAGTGGCTGTCACCTGAGCGGGCGAAACAACCCCTCGTGGTCATCAAGGAGCCGAAGCCAGCACTGGCTGTTCAGCCGAAACCAGCTGCACCACCCATTGTGGTGGAACCCCCGCCTCCACAACCTAAAACTGGGGCTCCGACCAAGGATTCTTGGTCGGGTCAGGGGTTGCCCCATCGGTTGTCTATCACCCTCACTCCTGATCGGCCTCGGCAGATGGAGGGTGGCTCAGGCCCTCGGCAGCTGTTCGCAGACTCCTCGGAGTCTGATGATGACTCTTCCCTGTTCTCCAGGCCCCTCGACCTGGAGTCCACTGGGGGACAGTCAGTGGACGAGAGCCCATCCTCGTTCATGGGTATGCTTCGGCTCATCTCAGAGTCTGCTGGGATGAAGCTTGAACCCGTGTCAAAGCGGGCCAAGTATCCCCTCACGGAGATACTGGACCGAGGGGATTCTCCCATGGAGGCCTTCCCGGTGGCTGAAGCCATTGTTGGCCCAGCTCTGGAGTTATGGCAGCGGCCGGGTTCTTGTCCTGCTCCTTTGGCCAGGATGGCCAGGAAGTATGTGGTCCCCACTGGCTCACTCTCTGGATTTTTGGAGCACCCCTCTGCGGAGGGGCTTGTGACTGCCAGTGTTTTCCGACGTTCCGGAAACGCTAGGGACGTGGACAAGCCTCCCGATAGAGTCCAAGAAACTGGACTACGCCGGGTGAAAAGTCTATGCTGCATCCTCCTTAGGCCTTCGTCAGTTCAGTTCGGCCATACTGATGGCACACTTTTCCCACACCCTTTTGGGCTCCCTGGATGAGGTGATTCCTCATTTCCCGGCTGACCTCCAGACTATGGTTAAGCAGGTGCGGGATCGGGGAAGGGCAGTGGTAAAGCAGCAGCTCCAAACTGCTCTTGACATTGGAGACTCTTGTGCCCGGTCAGTAGCGGCCGCAGTGGCCATGCGCCGCAGAGCTTGGCTGCGGATCTCCACCCTCACAGCGGATACCCAGCACAAGCTGGTAGACGTACCCTTCCTGGGTACCGACTTGTTCGGTCCCAGGATGGAAGGTCATTTGCAGAGGATCAAGAAGTCCAATGCCACCTTGGACTTGGTCACGTCTGCCCAGAAGGACAAAGGCCGCCAGCAGCAGCGTAAGCCCTTTCGGCCTTCTGCCCCTGCGGCACTTCCGGCTCAGCAACACCAGCATCAGGGCCAGCAGGCTCGCACTTGGCATCCCAAAGCCAAGCCTGCAGCTTCCTCCAGCAGGAAGCGAGGAAGAAAAGGTCCAGGAGGTCCCTCGGCCGGTTCTTCCTCCAAGCCTGCCCAGTAACGGGTTGAGGGGTGTCTCCCTCAGCCTCGTCGTTCCCCCTGGTGGGGGGACGGCTCCGCCACTTCCTTTCCACCTGGTCCACTATCACCACAGACTGCTGGGTGTTGGTAGTGGTAGGAAAGGGTCTGCTTCTGGAATTCAAACAGGCCCCACCCTATCGAGCCGTCGCCCTGTGGGGGGCTATGGGGTCCGCAGCCTCTCTGTCGGCTCGTCGAGCTGGCATTGCCGTGCTCCCCCAGAAGGAGGTGATCATGGAGGTGGCGGATCCTCTACCAGACCCAGCATTTGTGTCCAGGTATTTCCTGGTCCCAAAACGGACGGGGAGCTGGTGCCCCATTCTAGACCTACACGACCTGAACAGGTTCCTAAGGTCTTAAACCTTCAGGATGGTCACTCTGGCACAGATCATTCCATCCCTGGAACGAGGTGTGTGGTTCTGTTCTCTGGACCTCCAGGACGCATTCTTTCACGTCCCAATCCGTCCGTCTCATCGATTCCTCCACTTCAGAACGGAGGGGTCCCTTTATGAGTTCCAGGCCATGCCCTTCAGCCTCTCTCCAGCTCCCAGGGTCTTCACCAAATGCATAGTCGTGGTGACAGCATTCCTGCGGCGCCGAAGGGTCCGGGTGTACCCTTACCTGTACGATTGACTGATTGCAGCCCCCTCCAGGCTGGAGGTGGAGCAGTCCGGAGATCTCGCCCTCCAGGTCTGCTCTCAGATTGGCCTCCTCATCGAGGCCAAATCGGAACTCGTGCCAACGCAGGTGATTTATTTCATCGGGGCAGAGCTCAACTCTCTTCGAGCCATAGCACGGCTTCCGGCGGACAGGGCTGAGGTTCTTTCCTCCTTTGCCCAGTCATTTCTGGTTGGGCAATTGCGCCCTGCCCGGGACTTCCTGCGCCTCCTGGGCCTCATGGCGGCCTGCCCCAGTGTGGTCCATTGGGCCCGTTGGCACATGCATCCTCTTCACTGGGGACTGGTTGGCCAATGGTCATAGTTCTCCGGTCCTCTGGACCAGCCAGTGGCAGTGACCCAGGAGATGTAGAACTCTCTCCAGTGGTGGATCGTTCCAGCTCATCTGCAGGAGGGCATCCCGTTTGTCTGCCCCGAGCCGACAGTTACTCTAATGACCGATGCCTTTCTGATGGATTGGGGTGCCTATCTGAGGGAGCACAGAGCGCACGGCTTCTGGTCCCCTCAAGAGTCTCGATGCCACATCAACCTGCTGGAGCTTCGAGTGGTCCGACTAGCCCTCACTGCTTTCGCTCCGTTTGTACGGGGTCAAGTGGTCCAGGTCCAGACGGACAATACCACGACCATGTAATACCTAAACCGCCAGGGCGGGATGCGCTCCTTGCCCCTGTGCAAGGAAGCTCTTCGCACTTGGTCCCTCGTGAGCAGTCTGGAGGTGGATCTCCTAGCCATCCATGTGGCAGGAGCCTCCAACACTCTGGCCGATGCCCTAAGCCGGATAGGGGCTACATCTCACGAGTGGTCACTCCTGCTGGAGGTAGTACATGATCTCTTCTCCCACTGGGGCACACCTCAGGTGGACCTGTTTGCCTCCAGGGAGAATGCGAAGCTGAGGCTGTTTCATGCCTGCCCCCCTTAGCAGGGCTCGCTGCAGGGGGATGCCTTCTCGAGGTCTTGGACCCCGGACCTCTTCTATGCCTTTTCTCCATTTCCTTTGATCCACAAGGTGCTTCTCAAGGAGAGGAGGGACAAGGTGCAGGTGATTCTGGTAGCCCCAGACTGGCCCTGCCAGTTCTGGTATCCAGATCTTAGCCCCAGCTCCAGGCTCCCGAGGCGGCTTCCAGCCCGCCCAGACCTGATCTCAGTCAATCAGGGGAAGGTACTCCACCTGGACCTTCAATCCCTGCACCTGACGGCCTGGTTCCTGAGCGACTAGAGTTCCAGGCCTTGGGTCTTTCCGACGACGTCCTCAACGTTGTTGAGGCATCCCATAAGGAGTCGACCAGAAAATGCTATGCCTTCAAATGGAAGAGATTCTCCATTTGGTGCCAGGATAAGGGGTTGGACCCTTCCTCCTGTTCCTTTGCCAGCATTCTGGACTACCTGTGGTCCCTTTCTCAACTAGGGCTTCGGTCGACGACCCTTAAGATGCACCTGGCAGCCATCTCTGCTTACCGGGCGCAGGCCGGGAAGCAGTCGGTGGCACAGGAGAAGGTGGTTGGGCGCTTTTTCAAAGGCCTTGATCACATATCACTTCCGGTGCTAGAACCTCCTCCTCCATGGGATCTACTGCTGGTACTGGCTAAGCTCATGGGCAAGCTATTCAAACCTATGCACAGGTGTGACATCTCTCACCTGTCATGGAAGACCGCCTTCTTGGTGGCTACCACGTCAGCCAGAAGGATGGGAGAGCTCCAGGCGCTTTCCATCGAGTATCCCTATCTGGTCTTCCACAGGGACAAGTTTGTCCTGCGCCCCCAACCGAAATTCCTTCCGAAGGTGGTGTCGGAGTTTCACCTTAACCAGGTGTTGACTCTGCCAGTGTTCTACCCCAATCACACCTCAGAGGCCGAATATAGGCTCCATACTTTGGACCCTAGAAGAGCGCTGTCTTACTATAAGGAGTGGACGACTGAAGTTCAGGGAGAGGTTCGCCTGCTGTTTGCTCACTCACGATGAAGCCGTACCTGGCAGACCTGCAGCCAAGCGGACGATAGGCAGGTGGGTCACCTCCTGCATAGATCTCTGCTATAGGTTGGCGGGCATGGAGCCTCCCAAAGGGATAAGAGCTCATTCTACCCACCATACCGCTGCTTTGGTGGCTGCTTCAGGGACGTCCCTATCCAGGAAATCTGCAGGGCTGCTACCTGGAAGTCAGCACACACCTTCATTACCCACTACCACATCGACCTTGAGTCACGCCGGGATGCTAGTTTTGGGACCTCTGTTCTCCAGTCCTTGTTTCCTAAGTAGGGGTGTGCTTGCCTCCCTCCTCCGGAGAACTGCTAGGAGTCTGCCAAAGTGTGGATTGAAAACATATCCATGTCCCTAGAAATACAGGTTACTCACCTGTAACAGGAGTTCTAGGAATGGTTTATGTTGTTCATCCACAACCCACCGACCTCCCGGCTCGGGACGCACAACCCAGCTTCCAGCGGGCTAGATCTGGCGTCATGGGGCGGAGCCGAGAGTTTTATCACCCGGGTGGGTGGGAGGAGCCAGCTTGAAGACCTTCTGGCAAGATTTAAAGCGGCAAGGAACTGCCAAGAAGTGTGGATGAACAACATATACCATTCCTAGAAATCCTATTTCAGGTGAGTAACATGTATTAAGCTCCCATAGCCTCTCTTTATATGGTTTGTCCCCCATGCTCTGGATCATTTTGGTTGCCCACCTGCTGAACCCCCTCCAGTAACTCTATGTCCTTCTTCAGATAAGGGCACCAGAACTGTACATAGTACTCCGCGTGTGGTCTCACCAGTGACCTGTATAGTGGCAGAATAACTCTCTCTCCTACATGTGATTCCTCTGGCAGTGCAGCACAACATTTTATTTGCTTTGGCTGCCATCTTAAAGCACTGTGCAGAGTGTTTCATGTCCCTCCTGAACAACACTACTAGATCCTTTTCCTTCTCTGAGATGATCGCTTGTACGCCCCCCAGCCGGTAGCTGGCCCCTTGGTTCCTAGCTCCCAGCTGCATGACCTTGCATTTCTTGCATTGAATCCCACCTGCTAGATGCTTGACTATTTCTCTAACTTAGCTAGATTTTCCCTGAGCTCCTGCCTTCCCTCCTCTGTGTCCTCCCTCCCACAGAGCTTTCTGTCATCTCCAAATTCGCAGATCTTACTTTTGCCCCCGCCTGCTATATCACCAGTACAGATGTTGAATAGCTCCGGTCCGAGTACTGAGCCCTGTGAGACGCAGCTTGTTACTGGTCTAAGTTTGGATAGTTCCCTCCCTACTGCCACACTCTGGTTCCTGTCCAGCAGCCAGCTCTTGACCCACCCCAGCAACTTGTCCCCAATTCGCAGGTCACTCAGCTTGCTGATCAGCCTGCCATGTGGCACTGAATCAAACGCCTTGCCGAAGTCCAGGTATAGGACATCCACCACCTGCCCCCTGTCCAATGTCCTTGTGACCCAGTCGAAAAAGTCTATCATGTTTGTTTGGCAGGATCTTCCCCTGACAAACCCATGTTGCCTGTTGTCCTTGAGACCATTTACCTCAAGGAGTGTCACCAGCCTTTCCTTTAGAATGGTCTCCATTAACTTACCCACTATGGAGGTTAGGCTGACCAGCCTGTAGTTACCTGGTTCATCTCTGGGACCTTCCTTGTGGAGTGGCACCACATCTGATGTCCTCCAGTCCTGCAGCACACACCCCTTCTCCTGTGAGATGTTAAACGGGTCCACCAGTTGGGCTGCTAGTTCCTCCACCAGGACCCTCAGGTGCACTCCATCTGGGCTAGTTGCTTTGTCCACCTGAAGGTCCCTAAGACCCTGTCAACCCCGATTGCCCCATCAGATTCACCCTCCCACGTCTTCCCCCCAGTTTTCTCGGTATCCCGTGATAACAGCGACTCAAAAACGGCGACTGTAATAATAGCGATGCAAAAAGTGCAAATAGCATATTTAGCGACTGTACATTAGAACGAGCCGTCAAAATAGCGACTTTCGGTATTAGGGAAAAAAAACAGGCTGAGGTCTGAGAGAGATCAATCCTTTATTAAGTACGAGATGCAAAGGGAATCATGGCTTGGAATTATGGCTGGAATTGAAAATTATAGGCTAGACCACGTAGGTATTCTGCTGCTGTTCTGGACCTATACTGTGCAACAATTGATGCGATCCTCAGATTTTGATCCTTGTACTTTCTTTTCTTTCCAGCAGTGCCCGCATTTTCCGTACCAGATAATATCTGTGTAAGCTTCAGCTCTGTAAGCTGTTGCTCTTCCCGCAGGCAATCAGTGAGCCTCCAGACACTTGGGTGACAAGCTCCTAGCCTTGAATTAAAACCCCTGTGCCAGCCTTCCACAGCGTTATTCGTTCTCGCCAGTCCATCATGTGTTGCAGTGTAACAATTCCACAGTTCAGCTGGGTATTTAGGTCTTCTGCGTCCGGCTCTACCACGCAGTCTACCTAGCCAGGTAGCTTCATAGTAATCAACTAGGGGCTGTAGTAGCTCTTCATTTTCCACATAAACTGAAAGTCCTTCTGTGTTTCCATATACTTCCTGAATGATATCTTTTTCTCCCTAACCTTCCCCGCCACCTCTTTTGAGAACCATAGTTTTTTTTTTCTTTAATTTTGATTTGTTTATTTGCGTCACACAAAGGTTTGTTGCCTCTGTGATGGCAATTTTGATGTTTCCCCATTGTTCCTCCACCCCTCCTTGCCTGTTTGCTAGTGCTTTTCTGTGGCGCTCTCCCATTTTGACAGTCAGCCCTCCTAAAGTCCAGTACTCTCATTACTGTAAGGCCTGACTCTGCGGCTGTATTTATCGTGAACCACACTGGTGGTCACTTGTTCCCAGATGGCTACCCACTTTTAGATCTAAGATCCTCTCTCCGTCCCCGTTTGAGAGTACCAGGTCTAAGATTGCTCCCTCTCAAGTGGGTTCCAACACTAGCTGTCTGAGGGACGCCCCCTGCAGAGCATCGAGAATGACCTACTCTTGGATGTGACTGCAGCAAAGGTGCTCCTGTTAACACCTGGCATATTCAGGTTCCCCATCAACAATATCTCCCCTTTGTCTGCCATCCTAAGGATGCCTTCTGTCATTTCCTTGTCCATTTCCTCCCGCTGAGACGGGGGTCTGTATACACCCCCGTGCGGATTGTGGAGCCATTTCCAGTCTCCAAGGTGACCCACAGTGCCTCCTCTCCTCCCTGTTTACCCTTTAGTTCCATTGCTTTGAACCCTTCCCTTACGCAGAGAGCTACTCCTCCTCCTCTTCTACCCTGCCTGTCCCTCCTGTAGATTGTGTGCCCTGGTATGTTGACATCCCAGTCATGGTTCTCTGTGTACCATGTTTCTGTGACTGCCACAATATCCAGGCATCCCTCTTCCATCAAGGCCAACAGTTCAGGGAGCTTGTTACCCAGACTACAGGTAGTGGTACTCATTGCCCTCCACTTTTTGATGGCCTTACCCCTTTTAGCCCCATCTCTGTCCTTACTGCCTTTTTCTCCATTTACCCCTGCCCTTCTTTCTATTGACTTCTCTATCTTGGTGTTTACCTCACTGACTACCCTGAATTTGGGGGAGGGGGGCTGCTAAGATTTCCCTGCTCCTTTTCAGTGCCTCCCCTCTTGGCTAGTTTAAATACTTGCCAATGAGGCAATGAAACCTATCGTCAAGGATCCTGGTTCCCCTCCTGGACAGATGCAGACCATCATGCCAGTATAGGCCTGTATACCTCCAGGGGGACCCCCAGTCCCCATTGAAGCCCAAAGCCCAGAGCTCTGCACCGGTTTTTCAACCACTGATTGAATCCCGTGGTGCGGAGCACCCTAGCCTCACCCATGCCATAGACAGGCAGCACCTCCGAGAAGGTTATCGTGCGTGCTACTTGCCTAAGGCCCCTCCCCAACTCCACAAACTCCTGCTGCACGGCTCTGATCCTTTTCCCAGCCAGTTACTTTATCCCTAGGTGGACAGTGACATCCAGCTCCCTTCCCTGTGCAGCTGCTTCCGCGATCCTGAGGATTCACTCCCTGTCCCTTCAAGCCATGGCACCAGGCATGCACCTTACCTCCTTCTCCCCCCTTCCCCAGTTCTACCTGCCTAACAAATGAGTCCCCCACGAGGAGTTTCCTTCCTCTGTGGGGTCCCATGCCACCCTCCTGTGGGTCTCCTTTGTGGAGGTTCCCAGTATCCTCCTTGGTCTCCACTGCTGGTGCCTCCATAGAGGAATCACATTCTACCAGAACGACATATGAATTGTGGAGCAGTACAACTGGAGGAATGCACCTCTGTTCCACCACCCTCACCCTCACTGAGTCCACTGTGGTCCAACCGCTCCTCTTTCTTGGCAACCTCTGAGGCAGTGGCAGTGGCCCTGGTGGTCCCTGGGTGGGAGAGGAGGTCCACCGAATCCTGTCCAACTCATCCTGGAAACAAGCAGCCTCCTCTCTCAGCCCAGAGAGTTCCCCTGATCTGGTCTCCTAGTTCCCTGTCCTGCTCCTTGCCCTGTGAAGGTGGTCTGTACACCACCCCAATCATATTTTTTTTAAACTATAGTCTAGCACTATCCCATCAGCCTTGAGAACGTGGTAGTTCAAGCGCAAAATCATTTGGCTGTTCATCAGGAGGGGTGTCTTGAACTTGCACTGCTAGTCTTCTTAAACAGTAAAAGCTTTTTAACTGGGAGCAATGTGTGCTACCTTTCTGCAGTGGTGCTTGTGATGTCGAACCAGCCTACCTGCCATTGTGAGTGAATAATTTTTGTTTGGCTCCTATCCTAGTTGTTTTGTAGCCTCCTTCACTCTCCTTTTGCTGTTCTCAGTAGGATCTGCTTTGGATCCCCGGCTGCTTTTCTCAACAGCATCTGCTGTGGATCTGGTTGCTGCTATTCCCAAAAGGATTTACTGTGGACTCCGCTGCTGCTGTTCTCATAAAGATCTGCTGTGGATTCCCCTGCTGTTCTCAAAAGGATCTGCTGTGGTTCTGCCCTTTTGCCGTTCTCAAAAGTATCTACTGTGGATCTGCCTTCTGCTGTTCTCAAAAAGATCTGTTGTGGATTCCCTGCTGCTGTTCTTAGAAGGATCTGCTGTGGATCCCCGCCACTGTTCTTGAAAGGATCTGCTGTGGATCCTATCGTTGAGGCGCAGGTCAGGAAGCATAGGTAAACCAAGAGAAGTCAGAAAATTCACAAGTAGCCTTTTATTATCAATTCAATAAAACAAAATTGTGCAGGATAGCTCTTTTACAGGTGGTCAAACAAAACAAAGTCCTTCCTCAGAGGGTATCTCTAATTCTAAATTTCAGTCTCTCACTCTCCCTGTCTCTCTCTAAACAAACATTGATGCCCTTTTTATAAGAAGTCTTTGCCTGGCAATTAGCTTCTGCAGCTTGAACTCATTAAGAGACATCCTGTTTCTCACGAAATGTATCAGAACTTTTTCAGTTTCTTTCCTTGCAGGTGCAACAAAATAGAACCATTGTGCCCCTGAACTGATCTCCTGCTGACAACCCTGCAAAAGAGTTTATGGAGGTCAAGCTGCATCTCAAGGTTAACCCCCTGAGTTCCAAATATATTTTTGCAATCATTTCAACAATATAACTGTATACATTTTCAAACCATGGGATCCCAGTTTCATGTAAAAATCCACATATGTTTTTATAACTACGGAAAAGCAAGGGGGAAGAAAAGATCGAAACAGCAAGTGAAGGCAGGGCGATAGCGGGAGGGGGAGACTCGTTGGGACTATCAGAGTAATCAGTTCCTAGGTCTCACAAGAAATTTTGATTGTGCAATCAGACAGACAACAGACAGAACAGGTAAGGATAGAACAGATTGTTGCTTTTTAGTTTTTCTGCATAACAAATGGGACGGGGTGTTATTCAGCCCTGTCACAGACACCCCTGCTGCAGTTCTCAAAAGAATCTGTGGTGAATCTGCCTTCTGCTGTTCTCAAGTGGATCTGCTGTGGATCTCCCTACTGCTGTTCTCAAAAGGATCTGCCGTGGATCCTCTGCTGCTGTTCTTCAAAAGGATCTGCTGTAGTCTCCTCTGCTGCTGTTCTCAAAGGGATCTGAAGTGGATCTGCTCACTGCTATTCTCAGAAGGATCTGCCACTGGTTTGTCCACAGCTGTTCTTGAAAAGCTCTGCTCTTGACCTGCCTGCTGCTATTTTCAAAAGGATCTACTGTGGATCTGCCCACTACTGTTCTCAAAAAGATATGCTGTGGATGCAACTACTGCAGTTCTAAAAAGGATCTACCATGGATCTGCCCACTGTTATTTTCAAAGTGATCTGCTGTGGATCCACCTGCAGCTATTCTCAGAAGGATCTGCTGTGGATCTGCCCACTGCTGTTCTCAAAAGGATCTGCCATGAGTCCACCCACTGCTGTTCTCAAAAGGATCTGCCATGGGTCCACCTGGTGCTGTTCTCAAAAGGATCTGCCATGGGTCCACCTGGTGCTGTTCTCAAAAGGATCTGCCATGGATCCACCAACTGCTGTTCTCAAAAGGATCTGCCATGGGTCCACCTGGTGCTGTTCTCAAAAGGATCTTCCATGGGTCCACCTGGTGCTGTTCTCAAAAGGATCTGCCATGAGTCCACCCACTGCTGTTCTCAAAAGGATCTGCCATGGGTCCACCTGGTGCTGTTCTCAAAAGGATCTGCCATGGGTCCACCTGGTGCTGTTCTCAAAAGGATCTGCCATGGGTCCACCTGGTGCTGTTCTCAAAAGGATCTGCCATGGGTCCACCTGGTGCTGTTCTCAAAAGGATCTGCCATGGGTCCACCAACTGCTATTCTCAAAAAGATTTGTAGTAGGTCCACCCGCTGCCATCCTGAAAAGGATCTGCCTTGGATTCATCCACAGCTATTTTCAAAGTAAATGGATGTGGATCCTCCCACTGCTATTCTCAGAAGGATCTACCATGAATCTGCCTGCTGCTAGTCTCAAAAGGATGTGTCATGGATCCTTAAGGTGATGTTCTCAAAAGGAGCTGCCGTGGATCTGGCTGCTGCTCTTCTCAAAATAATATTTATTTCAAAAGTTTTACAAAGGAAGACATACTGAGCTGATAACAACCCGTTTCCAGATATGTCCTGGGGGTAAGGAGTGAGGGAGTGAAAAGTACAATATGTGCAAGGAAGATAACATACTGAAGGTGCTATAGTTATGAAAGGAAAATAATACAATAAAACTAAAATACATTACAAAATATATAACAGTTGAACTGTTACAATGTAGGGCAGATAGCACCATCCCATATAAAGATGGAAGAACAATACAGAAGGTACATATGCAGTACAGTACTGTGAGCTCGTGCCAGAAAAGGAGCAGATTCATGCCATCCAGACTGCATGAATGAGGAAGCGTTATTAATGCCACTGCATTAAATAGGTATAGGAGCGAAACGTTCCCAGATGTGAAACACTGATTAGGAGCTGTTGAAAGCCACACAGATCAGGGACCTAGGGTGGGTAGGAAATTGCTCACAACTGAGTGGAGGGGGCCACCAGCAAAACAGGGAGTGGGGAAGGGATCAACACAAGGGTCAGGTAGAGTTGCAGGAGGAGGTAGTAAAGTTATGAGGAAGGATCTTGGGTGGGGGGGGGGAGGAGAAGGATAGTGCTGAATGGATAGGTGGGTATAGAGCAGGCCCGGATTTACCTTGTCATGGGCCTTATGCACAGCAGTGACCATGGCCCTTGGCCTGCATTCTCCCCAACCCGTCCTGCACCCCACCCCCAGCATCCAAACTGCCACACAACACCCACATCCCCCCTTGACCCGCACCCTCCCTGCAGACCCCCACCGCATTTCCCTCCCCTCAAAGTTTGTGCTGCAGCTGCTTTTGAACAAGAAAGTACAACCAAGTAGATTGATGTTCACAAATCAGGAATTCCCTAGTGTACCATGAATTATTCATTCAAGTTAGTTCTCAGTTTGCTTGTATAAACAGCTATGAGTATAAATGTGTGTGTGTGCGTGGGGGGTATGCAGTAAAAGATGAATACTTCAGAAGTTGTCACCAAGAGCTGTAAAACAGCCAACACATTCAAGATATGGTTAAAATGCTGGTGCCTGTTTAAAGGTTACTTACATACAGTACCTCTCATCTGTCCCATATTACGAGGAACATCCCTCATTTTAACCCTTAAAAGTGCTCTCTCTCTCTTCTGCCCCACATGGAAAAGGTGCTGGCCAAAGAAGTGCTGTCGGCTCACATGTTAAAGCAGAAATTTGTAATATTTCACAACATTGTACCAAAAAAAAAGCACTTCTTGTTTCCACAGTGTTCTGAGGTTTTAGTTATGTCCAGTTTGATGATATGTCCCACAGTATGAGAACTAGTGCCCACATGCCCCACATTTTTTGTGTTTATATTATGTTCCACATTTTAGTGCTGAAGAGTTGATACGGTTATTCATGTCACCTGGACAGGCTTTTCAGTCTGCTTTGCTGCAGTGCAGGTCAGCATACCACAAAGCCAAATAATTAAAAAATGTCAAAACAAAAAGGAGGAGCAGCTTTTAAACAATAAGAAAATAATAAAAATTCAGGGAGCTTTTACTTATCCATATCTCTTTGCTTGCTGAGCCTGTGATTGATGCCTGATGCCACAGTGCTTGCTGACATGAACATGTTGCTGCAGACCTGCAGTCCACATCTTCAGAGTCCTCCCCAACTCAACTCTCCCAGGCCCTTGCACCGCTGCTAGTTCATGTCGTCCGTCACACATTATGGAATCGCAACAACATTGAGTCACGACCAGCACGACAGACGAAAAAGGACACTGGAGACCCACCTCATGACCCACCCACACAGAATGCCAGCTGTCAGGCTGTGCTGCAGGCCACAGATCACCCACACATGCACCGCTGAATGCCTTGCCGCAACCAGCCTAGAATGCTGGCCACTCCTTAGCCTCAGCCATCAACCCAAATTTGAATACCATTGTGCTAGTTATGACCTTGCTGCCTGCTTGCTTGCTCCATGATCCACAGTGTGTGAACATTGATTTAGACTTCAAGCCCCTGCCGCCCACTCTGAGACTCCTTACCAAGTGCTGTGGTGCTGCTGGACTGTTCTGGCTGGCAGACTCTTCTCAGAGTTCCTGGAAGGTGGAGGCTGTGAAAAAAATTATATACTCAGACGCTCGCTCCTGCTCAACTGACTGTATGCAGACAGTCTGTCCTCCTGACTCACCCTCATGAGATAGGTGATAAAAGGCACCAAAAATAGAGGTGGTGCTGCTGCACCTGCCTGCTACACAGGGATGGATACACATGATGGCAGCTACCACTTGACCCCGAATGGCCTCACTAAACTGGCTGGTTCTTGCTCTGAGCTGACTGAGTGATGGGTCTTTAATTCAAATTAAAAAGAAAAACATTATGCTGTGTTTTCATATTTACAGCCTGTCATCAGGTATGAGATGATTTTTTCTTGCATACTACAGCCGAGTTGACGGGCCCCCCAGAATTTGGGGCCCTAAGCACTGGAATAGTTTACGTTACAGCAAATCTAGCCCTGGAAGAGAGGACCAGAGCTTAGAAAAGCAATAGGAGAAGGTAGCTTGGCCAACAGTAGTTTTCCTGCTGATCTACTATGGATCTGTCCACTGCTCTTCTCAAAAGGACCTGCTGTGGATTTGCCTGCTGCTGTTCTCTGAAAGATCTGTTGTGCATCTGACCACCCTTATTCTCAAAAGGATCTGCTGTGGGTTTGCCTGCTGCTGTTCTCTGAAAGATCTGTTGTGCATCTGACCACCCTTATTCTCAAAAGGATCTGCTGTGGTTCCTCCCACTACTGTTCTCAAAAGGATGTGTCATGGGTTGGCCAGCTGCTATACTCAAAAGGCTCTGACGTGGATCAGCCCGCTGTAATACTCAAAAGGGTCTGCTGTGGATTCACCCACTGCTGTTCTCAAATTACCCTGCCATGTATCCCTGCTGTTGTTTTTAAAAGGATATGTAATGAGTTCACCCTCTACTGTTCTCAAAAGTATGTGTTCTAGGAGCATGGATATGTTGTTCATTCACACTCTTTGGCATGTCCCTTTCCCTTTAAATCTTGCCGGAAGTCTTCACGCTGGCTCCTCCCACCTACCCGGGTGGTAGAACTCTCGGCTCCGCCCCATGACACCAGATCTTCCTTTCTGCTGGAAGATTCAGGTTCCCTTGTGCTAACTCTTGCAATCGTAGGCTCTGGCTTCACAATGTTGGTTTTTACCACATTTATCTCTTAAACTTGTTCGAGTTGTCGATTCATTCCGATAACGCATCAGATATGGAGGACAAGTTGCTCCCTGGATTTTGCCGGTGTTCCTGTGGCCAGAAAATGTCACGCACCGATCCCCACCTTACCTGTGTGTACTGCCTAGGTGTCGGTCATGACACCACCACCACCTTCACCTTTTGCTTAGCCTTCCATCCTAACGTTTTGGATGACCGCATGGCATGCCTTAAGCTGGGGAGACCAGAGAAAAGGAATCCACCAGTGAAATCGAAGGAGGTGAGAGGTGGGCTGTTTCTCTGCGTGCATGGATCCGCCTCGAACAGCTAGAGAAGATAAAGGCTGAGGAAGAAACTGTCAGGCTTCAGCCAGCCGAAGTTTTTTCGTTCCTCTTAACCTCGGCTCCACCTTCTCAGGTTCCTTAAGGGAGTTGTGCCAGTCTCTTTCCACCAGGGGTGAGGCGCCCTCGGGCTCGCACTCCTCCTGCCCTGGCAAGAGGGACAAGGATCCGAAGTCTTCCTCCAGAAGATGCTCCTGGGACCAAGAGAGGTCCGAGTCCCAGGAAACGGCGGTCTCGACTTTGGTCGAGATCGCTTCCTCAGCCGCTGGCTTCACGGATCTTCCGTCTGGCCAGGCGGACACCGAGGCATCAGCTGAACCGGCCGAGTGTTTTTTCTCGAGCCGATCGAGCCACTTTTGCCGACTCCGGTCGACTATTCTCTAGAGAGGACACCTATACTCTCTTTCCCCGATCACGAGACACCTCCTGTGGGTGTCTTGATCGAGGGAATCAAACTGGAACCTCGATTTTCACTGAGTCCGGTTTCCCCCGATTGACCTAACCAACCCCGTCGGTCTCGATCGAGGACTCTGTCTTCTTCGACTGGAAAATCGAAGAAAGGTCACCGGCATTCAAAAAAGAAGTGCTGCCGCAGATCCTCATCCCCCTCGGATGAGGAGAAGCTTCGACGGAAACTCTGTCGACGCTATGAGGAGCTCATGTGGCAACAGCTGATTTTGGCGGGGCAGAAGCCAGCATGCCGTCCGCCCGACATTACTTGGCCTGCGCTCAGGGCTCTACGCGACCGGAACCAAAGGCTGGTTCCTCCACCTGGGGCGGTCCATATTCGGCTAGGCCCATACCGGTCTTACCACCTATTAGGGTGGAGCCACTGCCCAAGCAGCCCCCCAGTGGGGCTCCCTCAAAAGAGGACTGTCCCAGACGTCTGTCCATCACGGTCACCCCAGATCACCCTCGGCGGTTCAAAGGGGACATGGGCAGGAGACCGCTGTAACCAGACTCCTCTGAGTCGGATACCACCGGTTTGCACTCCCATCCTGCTGATGAGGAGTCACTCTTGGCAGCCTTGGAGGAAGGTCCCTCCTCCTTTCAGGGCATTCTCCGCCTTATCTCTGATTCTACCGGGATGCCCTTGGAGTCCATCCAAAGAAAGGCTGAGTACCCCCTTACGGATATCCTTAAAAGGGGGGATACCCCGACGGAGGCCTTTCCAGTAGCGGAAGCCATTACTGATCCAGCCCTTGAGCTTTGGCAGCGTCCAGCTTCCTGCCCAGCACAGTCTGCCCGTATGGCCCGTAGGTACGCGGTGCCTATGGGATCCCTGCTGGGATTCACGGAGCATCCCTCAGCTGAGAGCCTGATGACTGCTTCCGTTTTCAGATGTACTGGTAGCTCGGCTGACACCGACCGACCTCCGGACAAAGAGTCCAAGAACATGGACAACTCTGCCCGTAAGGTCTACGCGGCCTCTTCCTTGGGCCTTTGTCAGGCCAGTTCGGCTGTAATCATGGCATACTTCTCCCTTGTCCTCCTAGGGTCATGGGATGAAGTACTTCCTCACCTCCACGCAGACATGCAGACCACGGTCAAGCAAGTCCATGATCAGGGCTGTGCTGTTGCCAAACAGCAGCTCCAGACAGCCCTGGACATTGGGGATTCTTGTGCCCACTCTATAGCAACCGCAGTGGCCACCCACCGCAGGGTCTGGCTGAGGTTATCCTCCTTCCGGCGGATACCCAGCACAAGTTAGCTGATGTGCCTTTCCTTGGTACTGACTTGTTTGGCCCAGGAGTGGCAGGCCACCTTCGGCGTATTGAACAGTCCAGTGCCACCTTGGACGCCACTTCTGCTAAGGGTTTCTTGGGCAAGAACCAGCAGAAGAGGAAGCGGAAGCCTTTTCGGCAGTCCTCCCCTGCGGTCAGGCAGCCCTCCTATCAAGGAGGTCAGCAGCACCAACAGCAGCAGCAGGCTCAAGCTTGGCACCCTAGGACCAAGCAGGGCCCTCAACAGCCCCGTAAAGGAGGCTGAGGTGCTGGTCCAGGAGCTTGCTCCTCCTCCTCCTCCTGTAATCCTGCTCAGTGACGGGTTGGGGGTTGCCACCCCTATACCCATCACGCCTGCCCTGGGTCATCCCGTGGGGGGTCGGCTCCCACTTTCGTTCCGCCTGGTCCGATATCACTTTGGACAGGTGGGTTCTAGAAGTGGTAGGGCAGCGACTGCCTCTGGAATTCCAGCAGTACCCGCTCAGCCGAGCCCACACCCCCTCGGGAGGAAAGGATCTCAGCTCGCACGCAGTCGGCTCTTCGAGATGACATAGCTCAGCTCCTCCGCAAGGAGGTGGTAGCTCCAGTGCCAGATCCGCCTGCAGACCCAGGCTTCGTATCCAGACACTTCCTGGTGCCCAAACGGATGAGGGGTTGGCACCCCATCCTAGATCTCCATGACCTGAATCAGTTTCTCAGGTCTCGCACCTTCCGGATGGTAACTCTGAACCAGATCATCCCATCCCTGGAGCGAAACATGTGGTTTTGTTCACTGGATCTACAGGACGCATTTTTTCACATCCCAATCCATCCATCCCACCAGCGGTTCCTCCACTTCAGAGCCGAAGGGACCCTGTACGAGTTCCGAGCCATGCCATTCGGCCTGTCATTAGCCCCTTGGGTCTTCATCAAATGCATTGCAGTGGTGGCAGCCCATCTTCGGCGTCGAAGAGTTCGAATTTACCCTTATCTCGACGACTGGCTCTTGGCGGGTTCCTCCCTTCAGGAGGTGGAGAGATCCAGGGACCTGGCTCTCAGAACCTGCTCTCAGCTTGGCCTCCTTATGAACGAGGCCAAGTCAGAACTCGTGCCATCTCAGGTGATGGGCTTCATCGGGGCAGAGCTCGATTCTCGTCAAGCCAGAGCTCGGCTCACGGCAGACAGGGCGGAGGTTCTTTCCTCCTTTGCCCGATCATTTCTGGGTGGGCTTTTGCGCCCTGCCCGGGACTTTCTGCACCTTCTGGGTTACATGGCGGCATGCACCTCAGTGGTCCATTGGGCCAGGTGGCACATGCACCCCCTTCAATGGGAGCTGGCCACCCAGTGGACTCAGCGCCATGGTCATTTTGACCAGCTGATCACTGTAACCCAGAAGATGTGGGATGCTCTCCAATGGTGGACCACCCCAGAACAGTTGCAAGAGGGGATCCCGTTTGTCCGCTCTGAGCTGACAGTTGTTCTCACGACCGATGCCTCTCTCATGGGCTGGGGAGCCCACATGGGGGACAACAGGGCCCACGGGTTCTGGACCCCCGAGGAGTCCTGATGCCACATCAACCTGTTGGAGCTCAGCGCAGTCAGACTGGCACTGTCAGCATTCGCTCCTCAGCTCCGGGGTCAAGTGGTTCAAGTCCAGACGGACAATACCACGACCATGTACTGCCTCAACAAACAGGGCGGCATGCACTCCCATCTGCTGTGCAAGGAGGCGCTCCGCATCTGGACCCTCTTCAGCCGGTTGGAGGCGGATCTCCTAGCCATCCATGTGGCAGGAGTCTCGAACCAGCTGGCGGATGCTCTCAGCCACATAGGCCAGACATCCCACGAGTGGTCACTCCATCCAGAGGTAGCTTACAGTCTGTTCTCCCATTGGGGCAAACCGTTGGTGGACCTGTTTGCCTCCAGGGAGAACGCCAAGCTGAGTCTGTATCATGCCTGCTCCCTCAGCAGGGCTCGCTGCAGGGGGATGCCTTTTCGAGGCCATGGACCCCAGGCCTCCTCTATGCCTTCCCTCCATTTCCCTTGATCCACAGGGTGTTACTCAAGGTGAGGAGGGACAAGGCGAAGGTGATTCTGGTAGCCCCAGATTGGCCGCGCCAATTCTGGTACCCAGATCTCCTAAGCCTCAGCTGCAGGCCCCTGGAGCGGCTTTGTCCATGCCCAGACCTGATATCACTGAACCAGGGGAAGGTCTTCCATCTGGACCTTCAATCCCTGCACCTCACAGCCTGGTACCTGAGCGGCTAGAGTTTCAGGCTCTGGGTCTTTCCGAGGATGTCTACACTGTGGTGGAGGCATCTTGTAAGGAATCGACCAGGAAATGTTATGCCTTCAAATGGAAAAGGTTTTCCATTTGGTGTCAGGGTAAGGGTCTGGACCCCTTATCCTGTTCTGTGGCTAATATTTTAGACTACCTTTGGCCTCTCTACAAAGGGGGTCTCTTATCGACCCTTAGGGTGCACCTGGCAGCCATTTCTGCTTACAAGGCGCGGGCTGGTCAGCTGACATTGGCACATGCAATAGTGGTTGGGTGCTTCTTCAAAGGCCTGGATCACATATCCCCTCCGGTGCGTGAACCTCCACCTCCGTGGGATCTCTTGCTGGTTTTGACAAAGCTCATGGGCAAGCCATTCAAACCCGTGCACAGGTGTGAACTCTCACACTTGTGGAAGATGGCCTTCCTGATGGCTGTCACGTCAGCCAGAAGGACAGGGGAGCTCCAGGCACTTTCGGTGGACTCCCCTTATCTGGTCTTTCACAGGGACAAAGTTGTCCTGCGCCCCCTCCCGAAATTCCTTCCGAAGGTGGTCTCAGAGTTTCACCTTAATCAGGTGTTGACTCTGCCAGTGTACTACCCTAACTACACCTCGGATGCAGAGTACAGGCTCCATACTCTGGACCTGAGATGTGCTCTCACTGATTATAAAGAAAGAACGGCGGAAATTCAGGGAGAGGTTCGCTAGCTGTTTGTCACCTACGCTGAAGCCGCTTCTGGCAGACCTGCAGCCAAATGGACCATTGCAAGATGGATCACATCATGCATAGGTCTGTGCTATGAGTTGGCAGGCAAGGAGCCTCCCAGAGGGGTTAAGAGCTCATTCTACCTGCCATACTGCTGCATCGGTCGACTTCCGTTACTTCATGCCCTAAGGAGCAGCTCGATCTTCCAGCTCCGTCTCCACCAAGGCCTTAAACGAACAAAATATACTAAATAGACCTCTAACCTACTCAGTACTAAAATTAAACTTCTTCGGAATGCCAAAGAAAAAAACAGACCTTAAAAAAACGCAAATAGAAGGCTCTGCGATGGAAAGAGATGGCTCTGAAAACGATAGCTTGCAATTTTCTGAGAGAAGTGAGCGGTCTCTGGGAGGCAGCATAAAAACACCCCAGTCTACTAGGCAAATGGATATAGTGCTACAGGAATTGAGAGATTTCAGAAAAGAAACCCGTTCTACGCTGACTGCCCTCCGGATAGATTTGGGGAAAATGGAAAAGTGACTCGAGAATGTGGAGGAACAGGCCACAAACACCGACTCTCGAGTAGACACTGCAGAACGAGCTATAATTCAAATTCACAGGAGAGGGCAGAAGATGCAGAGGCAAGAAACAGGTGAAATAACCTGCGGATCAGTGGATTTCAAGAGGAAGTGGAAAATAAGGATCCAATTCAATTTATCCAGCAATTCTTTAAAACCAGACTAGACCTACCAGACTCTTGCACTCTAGAGATGGACAGAGTGCACCAAACTCTAGGCCCACAGAACAGCAACAGGCCACGAGCTATCCTGGTTAGGTTTCTTCGATATCAGGAAAAGGAATTAGTTATGCATAAATCATGGCAACAAGGCGACTTAACTTACTCGGGGCACAGGATTTACGTGGACAATGATTACCCAGTGACAGTAGCAGCAAGACGAAGAGAATATGCCCCGATCCTTAAGAAATTAAAGGAAGCAAAAATCAGATTCCGGACCCCCTACCCTTCGAGACTCGTGGTCCAATATGATGAAGGAACTAAAACCTATGAAGCGGTGGATGAGGCAGCATCAGATCTTAAAAAAAGGGGCTGGAAATAACTATTACCCAGAAACAGACAAGAGACTCACCGGCAGCAAAACTGGTGCAGAGAGTATGGAACAAGATCCCTCAGAAAGAAAACTGACGAAGAGAAGGCGCCCTAGCAATTCAGCGTATCGTGGAAGAGATGAAGCAACAAGCCAGACGTCATCCCGAGACTGCTCCACAGCACGAAAAAGAGACTAAATAATGAGTGATTGTCTTTTTTCCCTAATCCAGTTGAGATCCCCATATTGGTCCGCCAGTTTATTGTTACCACTGGGAATATTTCCTCTGATGGGCCTACTGTCTTAATAGAGACAGAGACGCTGTGGACTGGCCTTACGGATTAAGGCTTAAGTATTACGAATCATGCTCATGAGAGAGCTGAGCTGAATCACAGTGGGGCTCGAATTCCATTTGGCAGCCCCCCCCCCTTCCCTAACTCGCATTCTGTTTGGAAGGGCTGGGGATTAGGGATGGAATTGGTACTATTGTAGGCCTGTCCGACTGACTATAGGTCGGACATAAGATTGACCAGAGGTGCCCTCACGCATATGGGTCCCATACTCCAACTGGGCTCACCTGATTGTAGTCTTTCTCTCCTCCCTTGTCGAATAACCACTTATATTAAATATTCAACTAGTTGTTTTTTTTTTATTTTATAAGTGTTCTAAAGAATCAGGAGTGCCCTGTTACCCCCTCCAGAGTGAATTATAAGTACTAGCTGTCTTGAGGAGCATTAGCCACAGAGAGGGCTCAAGCTCTGAAAAAGAGAAGCGGGGGTTGAAAAGGATTACTCAGATTCTATAGGAAATGAGCTACATTTAACTCTCCTAACCTTTCATTCAGACTTTATTCCCCCCCGCCAACCACACAGGTATAATCACTGACGAGGTCTGAATAATTTATTCTTTACTCAGCCTTGGTGGAGCAAGGGCTGTGATCACCTACCCTTACTCCCCCTACCTAATTTGAGATGTTTTAACGTCTAGTCTATCGACAGATAGACACAGCCACGTATTGGCGACTTCGGAGACTGGAGGCCTGTCATCCTCAGTCTCATGGAAGCCCATAGTAGTTCAGCAGCCCCTGCCCAGTTGGCAAGGAACTGCGACAAGTTTCTATTCTGTTTAAACTTTAAAGTTATTCCCCCTTGGTTTGAGGAAGGTGTTCCTCACTATTTCCATCATCCCATAAACAGGCAGTCACACTTTCTACTAAGGGAAATTGAGTATAGAAGAAGTTTAAATGGAAAGAATGGCCATCATACTAACATACTAAAATGCCAGCAGAATAGGCCTAACGGTCTTTCGTGTCTGCTCGTTTGGTCAGCCCCCACCCTGGGTGCTGACCTTGCTGCCACCCTCGCCTTCTCCCTTCCCAGTTCTGGATATTCTTGCTGCATTGGGTTTTGCTTCCAGAACCCTTCCCCTGTACCTGTCCCACCCCTCTTGAACCCCTCCACTGTCTCTGCCTCCACCAGCCCCCTAGGCAGCGCATTCCATGGCTCCACCACCCTCTCAGTGAAGTAGCACCTCCTCCTTTCTCCCCTGAATCTCCCCCCCTCCAGCTTCCACCCATGCCCTCTAGCGGCCACCTCCTCCTTCCTTCAAAGCACCCTGACTGTTCCTCCCCTATTTACTCTCTTCATGTACCTGAAGACCTCTATCATGTCCCCCCGGTCCCTTCTCTCTTCCAATGTGTACATATTTAGCTCTTCGAGCCTCTCCTCATAGGTCCTGTCCCCCAAGCCCCAAATCATTTTGGTTGCCCTCCTCTGGACCCTCTCCAGGAGGCTAATGTCCCTCTTTAAGTGTGGCCTCCAAAACTGCACGCAGTACTCAAGGTGCGGCCTCACCAAGCAGTTATACAGAGGGAGTATCACTTCCTCCTTCTGGGGTATCCCCAGCGATGCATCCCAGCATCCTGTTGGCCTTGCTGCTGCCCTCCTACAAGTCTTAGAGTTGTTCATCTTGACATCCACCACCACCCCAGGTCCCTCTCAGCCATTGAGACTTGTAGCATTTCCCTCCCAGGGTGTACACTTGGCCGGGTTTCTGGCCCCAGGTGGAGTACCTTGCATTTCCTCTGCATTGAACCTCAGCTTCCACTTTCTAGACCATCTTTCCAGAGCCTCCAGGTCCCCTGTAGGGCCACCCTCCTCCTCCCATCCACCACCGCTTCCCAGTTTGAGTCATCCACAAAGAGACTCATCTCACTCCTGATTCCTGTCCTTATGTCAGAGGCGTGGCGTTGAACAGAAGGGCCCAGGGACTGATCCCTGTGGGACCCCACTAATGACCCTCCTTGGGGATGAGACTATCCCGCCAACTATGACCCTCTGGGTCCGGTCCTGGAGCCAATTGCCTATCCATCTGATCATCTGGTTCCCCACCCCCATTTCTCCCAGCTTATCCAACAGGCCCACGTGAGGAACAGAGTCAAATGCCTTGCTGAAGTGTAGAAAGAGGACATCCACTGATCTACCCAGGTCCAAGGCACTCGTCACCCAGTCATAGAACTCCACGAGGTTTGTCTGACATGATTTCCCCGGGATGAATCCATGCTGTCTATCGTCCAGGCACCCTGACTTATCCAGGTCCCCCCAGCCTCTCCTTGACAATGCCCTCCATCACCTTGCCCACCACGATGTCAGGCTGACAGGCCTGTATATCCCTGCCACCTCCCTTGATTCCCCCCCCTTGTGGATAGGCACTATATGCGCCACCTTCCAGTCCTGGGGCACCCACCCTGTCCTCAGAGAGATGGTGAAAAGCTCCGCCAGGGGTTTCGCCAGGACATCCGCAAGTTCCTTCAGCACTCTGGGATGTAATTTATCCAGCCCGGTGCTTTCTCCGTCTTAAGGGAGCTGAGGGCTTCCCTCCTCTCTCTGCTGTGATTTCCACTTCCGGTACCTCTTCTCCTGCTTAGCCTCCCCTCCTGCCAGTGATGCCTCCTCTCCCCAGATCCCACCGATAGATAAGAGTCCCCTCCTCAGTATCTCTGTCTCCTCCCATGTATGATGCAGCACCCCATTTTCCCTGGAAACTGAGGTGAAGTACTCATTTAGTACCTCAGCCTGCTCCCCGGTCTTGTGCCCATCTCTCCCCTGATTTAATCCTGCTAATCTGCCCCTTCACCTTCGTTTTTTCCCCAATGTATCTAAAGAACCCTTGTTCCTCTCCAATTTCCCTGGCCAGGTTCTGCTCCTTCCTTACCTTAGCCGCCTCACCACCCTAGTGGCCTTCTAGCAATCAGCTCAGTACTCCCTAGATCCCTTTCACCTTGAGCACTTGAATTGCTTACAGGCTGCCTTCTTTCCCCGCACCACCTCCTGGACCTCCCTGGTCCACCAGCAGGGTTTTTGGGCCCTACCGCATTTTCGTCTTACTCTTGCACAGGTGCTGGTAGCATCCTGCACCCCTCTCCTGATGATTTCCCACCTACTATCAGCGTCCATGTCTGACCCAATCCCATCCAAATGCTCCTTAAGGATCTTTCCCATTTCCTTAAAATCTGCCCCCCTGAAGTCAGTTACTTCTGTCTTTGTGTAGCCTTCTACCCCTCCTAGGTCCAGGCAGAACCAGACCATGGCATGGTCACTCCCCGCCAATGGGTCCCTTACCTCCAGGCCCCCAATCTGGTCAGTGTCTGCCAGGACCACATCCAGTACCAGCGCCTCCTGGTCGGTTCCCTCACCTGCTGAGTTAGGGCAGCGTCTTGAAAGACATCCAACAACCTCTGTTCCTGGTCAAGAGGATGTCATAGTCTCCCAGTCTGTTCCTGGCATGTTAAGTCCCCAACACCACCACGTTCCTCTGCCCAGTCTACAGTGTCTCCCAACATCTGCCACCAGACTCTCCTCGGCTCCTCCGCCAGCGCAGGGGGTCTATACACCACTCCTATTTTTACTCTCTTGCCCCCCCTTGTTATCAAGGTGACCCAAATCGCCTCCATTGTTCCCTCCGCCTCCTCTATTCCCCCTATGCCAATGCAGTTTTTGACTATCATTGCTACCCCTCCTCCCCTTCCCTCCCCCCTGTCCTTCCTGAACATAGTGTAACCCTCCAGGTTCAGGTCCCAGTCGTGTCCTGCAGTGGCCCAAGTCTCAGTGACCGCTGCCACAGCCACTGCTCCCTCAGTTAGCATCGCCTGGAGCTCAGGCATTTTATTGCCCAAGCTCCTGGCATTTAGCAGGACTACCTTCCACCCTTTCCCTATAGTTCCATTTCCCCTGCTCGTGTTCCCATGGGGATTCTGCTTCCCTGGTCTGCACTTCTCTGCTGTGGCGGCGTTTTTCCCGCAATCCTCCAGCTCCTCAGGGGTGGAGACAGAGTCCCTCCTTATCGGCACCCCCTTGACAGCCTTTTCTCCCATCCCTCCGCCCTTCACAAGTTTAAACCCCACTTTTCACCAATGAACCCCTCTATTTTCAACTTAAGGATTCCCCTCCCCTCCAAATTGAGATGGAGTCTATCTCTAGCATACAGCTCCTTATCCTCCCAGGTCTCCCCCCAATCCCCCATCAACCCATACCCTCTGGCCTCACACCACTCCCTGAGCCACTGGTTGGATCATATGGTTGGATCATATGGCCAGTTTTAATTAAGAAGACGAATCGTTATGTTTAATGACTAAAACATCACTTCAGATTTATTCTCTGAATGTTAATGGGCTAGGCAGTCCTGTGAAAAGAACCCGTATGATTTCTAGGTTTAGAAAGACACAAGCTGATATTGTATACAGTACATGCAAGAGACGCATATGAATGCTTATGAACATAAGAAACTAGTGGGGGGGGGATTCAAACAGGTGTTTTCTTGTGCATTCCCCACGGGGTGAAAAAGAGGGGTTGCCATACTGGTTTCCACCCATATCCCATTTCAAAGCACCCACGAATAGGCTGATCCAGAAGGCCGCCTAGTGGTGGTACAAGGCGTTTTGCAAGATGAGGAAATTACCTTGGCCAATGCATATTTCCCACCAGGTTCTACTGTACAAACAATCAGATATCTCCTAAACAAGATTGTCCAGCTTTCTAAAGGGACTCTAATCCAGGCTGGTGACCTTAATATTCCCCCCAACCCCATTTAGATACCTCCAGGGGACCTAGAGGCAAACAACCAGCTTCACATAAATTTTTTAGGAAATTTGTGCAAGAAATGGGTTGGATAGATGTATGGCGCGCCTTCAACCCTGGGAACAGAGGATATTCTTTTTATTCGGCAGTACATAGGTCCTATTCCAGGCTAGATCAGTGCTATACACAGAAAGAGAACCTGGGGATACTGACTGAGGCAACAATGGGTGATATAGTTGGTACAGACCACGCTCCGGTGATCACAAAATGGGAAACGGGCCTTGAAAAAAGGAACACAATATGGAGATTCAACCCATTTTATCTTAAAAACCTTCTCTTTAAAGAATTTATGGAGGAAAAGATAAAGGAAATCCTCCATGACAATACAGACACCGAAGTTTCCTCCTCAATCCTGTGGGACACTGTGAAAACGGTGCTCCGAGGCTACCTAATTAAACACATGGCTATGCTAAAGAGACAACATAGTGAAAAACAAATTGAATTAGAGCAGACTCTCCATTTTGTCCAAGTGGTGCATCAACAGGGAGACGATATCGTCCTCCCACAAAAAAAAAAAAAAACAGACAGAAGCTAGACACCTTAGTGGCTCAGAACACGGAGATTGCTCTAACCTTTTTAAGGCAAAAATTTGGAGAAACGGGTCCAAGAGCCACACGTCTGTTAGCTTACAGACTCCGCAAACAGAAACACCTCACCACTATAGCTATTGTAAAGGACCCAGAAACTGGGATCCGCCGAATGAAAACTAGTCACACATTCCAAGCTTTCTGTGACTACTATAAAAAATTATATTCCCCAGACCACCCCTCCGACCCCAAGGACATAGCTGCGTTTCTTAGTCCCCTGACCCTCCCACAGCTAACCAGTGACAAACAAGAAATGTTGACTGCCCTGATCTCCAGCATTGCACTGATAGTGTCCATTTCCCAAGCCAAAACTATGAAAGCTCCTGGCCCAGATGGATATGGGGCTGAATTTTATAAAAAATTAACCCAAAAGATTTCCCCACTCCTACTCAAGGTATATAACGAAATACTCTAGGGACAGATAGATTCCCCCACCAGCTGGTCTTATGCTGTAATGTCCCTTATTCCCAAGCCAGGCAAAGACCCTCAACAAGGCTTGTCATATCACCCAATCTCAGTTTTAAACATGGATTATAAAATTGTTATGTCTATTATGGCCAAAAGAATGGATGCAGTCCTTCCCACCATAATCAGTATAGATCAAACAGGATTTGTAAGTGCCAGGTCAACCACAGACAACGTAAGGAGAGCACTACACCTGGTCCACGAGATGCAATCGCGACCGGCCCCCTCAGTCCTTCTCAGCCTTGATGCTGAGAAGGCCTTTGATAGGGTCTCGGGGCCCTTTTTTGTATTCTACCATGACAAAGATGGGCTTCCCCCTACCTTTTATCACCCTGATTAAAAACATGTACACCCACCCTCATGCGTGTGTGAAGGTCTCTGGACCTCAGTCCCCGTACTTTCCCCTACATAGGGGTACGAGGCAGTGATGTCCCCTGTCCCCCGGCCTATTTGCCCTTTTCATTGAACCATTGGCACAAGCCATTAGGAACTCCACACGGATTGAGGGGGTGCAGATTGGCGGGTTGGAACATCGTGTCGCTTTATATGCTGACGACGTATTGCTCTTTCTTTCTTTCTAGCCCAGAGGGATCAATCCCTGCCCTCTTCAGCATATTGGAACAGTTCGGAGCATGTTCAGGATACAAACTGAACACCAACAAAACCGAAACACTAAGTTTTAATTTTGTTCCACCCCCCACCATCTTTTATACAAACATATCCTTTCCACTGGGGCCTACCCAAATTAAAGTACTTAGGTATATACCTTACACGTAGTGAGAGGGAAACTGAGAAGGAAAATTACACCCGGTTTAATGTCCAACTCCAGTCTGACTTAGAGAGATGGAAAGTAATACCATTAAATCTCCTCCAGAGAATTGAGGTCATACAGATGGTGATTCTACCACGAGCCCTATACTTGTTTCAGAATCTTCCCAGTTTTGTCCCAGCAGAAAATTTCCACAACTGGAACAAGTTAATTAGCAGATTTATCTGGGAGGGAAAGAAGCCCAGAACAAAATTCTCTATCCTGACCCTCCCAAGGAGTCAAGGGGGACTAGCCTTACCTAATCTTAAATATTACCATTGGGCTGCGCACATATTGTTTATCTTGAAGAGGTTGATGAGGGATAGCTCCACACATTGGAGTGGAATTAAAGAGGGCTGCCTGACCATTCAGAATCTAATTGGTACCATTATGTACAGCTCTCCCCCTCCCCATGCTGAGCAAGAACCCAATAACCCATGGATCCTGCATCAATTAAAAACTTGGAGGGTAATTAGAAGACACTTTGCCATTACCCCGTATTTGTGGCAGTTAACCCCAATAACTATGCTCGAAGGGTTTCTACCAGTCAGGCTTGACCACACTTTTGCCAATTGGGAGAAAATGGGACTTCATAATATTTCACATTTTCTCACGGCTGGAACATTTAGATCCTATCAGGTTATGAGTCGGCTATATGGCCTGAGAAGGCTTGATTTCTATAGTTTTTAGCAGGTGAGACACTTTTATTATTCAATCCCGGAGGAACTGCGTTGTGATGACTCAACCCTCGGTGATCCTCCTTCAAAGGGGAATAACAGAGGGTGGGATCCCTCATACAGTCTCTGCTATATGTAGGGCTTTGATGGAAACACAAGGCTTGAACACTGCTGAGATAAATACAAAGTGGGCCCGGGAGACTGGACTGGACCTTTCCCCCCAGCAATGGGATAAATGCTGTTTATCAGTGGCCAAGCTCACCGCCTCACATAGATGGAGATTGTTTGCTTGGCAGATATTGACTAGATACTTTCGTACACCAGCTATAACCGTACACTTTGCACCTGCCAACCATGGGGTGTGTTGGCGCCATTGCGGAGAGCATATTGCACATCATGCTCATGTATTCTGGCAATGTCCTAGATTACAACAGTTCAAACACTCCCTACAGAACGAATTGATGGAGCTGTTTAATATACCAATTAACTTAACTGCTGATTTGTTTATTCTACATAATTTCCCAGATGGGCTGACTGGTCTTAACTCAAGATACCTGCTGGGGGTTACCGTTTTGGCAGCAAAGAAAGCCTTAACACGATGATGGATGTCCCCTAAGATCCCAACAGTAGAGGAATGGAGGGAGCTAGTAACTAATATATATAGATTGGAAAAAATTACATATCACTTGAATGATAAGTCTGACCTATGCACAATGAAATGGTCCAGATGGATTCTATACATAATCCCGAGGGATCTGTTTTTTGTTCCATGAAATTATCAGGGCATAAAGAGAAACTAAACTTAATCACCCATTGGGAGAACTACTGATAGGATGGATTGTCAAGAGTGAGGGGAAAAAAATGAGGGAGAAATAGCTGGGTGTAATTAAAAACGGGTATGAAGTGAAACATAAATCATAAAGTAACAAGCCCGAGAAAAGAATTCAGATTTGGATTTAATGGAATTAATGAGGTTTAATTACCCTTAATATACAATTGAACCAGAATATATTTGTTTTTTATACCTATCAGAATATGCTTTTAACAAATGGACTGCCAGAACACTTGTCTATAAATATATGCTTCTAATTGACACAATATACATAACTCGCGGTTGGCGCGGTGGTGGATGACCTAGGGGGATGGCAGGGGTTGCAGGATGATCTGGCAAAGCTTGAAACCTGGTCAGACACCTGCAACTGGGCTTTAATGCCAAAAAGTGCAAGGTGATGCATTTTGGGATGAAGAACCCAAGGAGGACTTACCAGCTAGGGGGAGTGCAGCTAGCCCAGACAGAGGAGGAGAAGGATCTGGGTGTGCTCATCACAGGGTCAGTGAACAACTCGGCACAGTGTAGGAAGGCAGCTGCAAAGGCCAACAAAATGCTGGGTTGTATTGCAAGGGGTATATCCTCGAGGAGGGAGGAGGTGATTCTGCCACTGTATAGGTCATTAGTTAGACCACACCTGGAGTACTGCGTGCAGTACTGGCGTCCGTATCTGAAGAGGGACATTAAGTTACTGGAGGGAGTGCAGCGCAGGGCGACAAAGATGATCAAGGGTCTGGGGGACTTATCATATGAGAGGAGGTTGAAGGAGTTGAACATGTACTCACTGGAGGAGAGGAGAGACAGGGGGACATGATTGAAACCTTTAAATACATGAAAGGAATAAACAAGACAGGTACAGAGGGGCTGTTCAAAGTAAGGGAAGGGAGGGCCACCAGGGGCCATGATATGAGACTGGAGCGAGGAAGGTTCAGGAGGGAGATGAGGAGACACTTTTTTACAGAGAGGGTGGTGGCTGGGTGGAATGCGTTGCCTGCAGAAGTGGTATGCAGTAGAACAGTGGACTGCTTCAAACGAGGATGGGACAGGACAAAGGGGAGGGTTAATGAAGGGGAAGGGTGGAAGGGAGGGGCAGCTGCAGAATAAGGGGTGCTAGCTGCACATTCGAGCAGACTTGATAGACCTCTAGGCCTTTATCTGCTGGCAAATTTCGTATGTTCGTATGTTCGTAACTCAGGCTTCTCCTTAACCTGTATAACAATGATACTGTGATAATGAAATGTGACAACTATGCCTGTACCCCCCCCCCCAGTTAAATGTTAAAAATTGAATAAAGAATATATTAACAGACTGCTGCATCGGTGGCTGCTTCCAGGGACATCCCTATCCAGGAAATCTGTCGGGCTGCTACCTGGAAGTCAGCAAACACCTTTATTTCCCTCTACCACATCGACCTTGAGTCACGCCGGGATGCTGGTTTTGGGGCCTCAGTTCTCCAATCTTTGTTTCCTAAGTAGGGGGTGTGCACCTTGCCTCCCTCCTCCTGGAGAACTGCTAGGAGTCTGCCAAAGAGTGTGGATGAACAACATATCCACGCTCCTAGAAGAACAGGTTACTCACCTGTAACAGTAGTTCTAGGAGTGGTATATGTTGTTCATCCACATGCACCCACCCAACCTCCCGCTTTAAGGCGACAACCTGGCTTCCAGCGAGCTAAGATCTGGTGTTATGGGGTGGAGCTGAGAGTTATACCACACGGGTGGGTGGGAGGAGCCAGCTTGAAGACTTCCGGCAAGATTTAAAGGGAAAGGGACGTGCCAAAGAGTGTGGATGAACAACATATACCACTCCTAGAACTACTGTTACAGGTGAGTAACCTGTTCTTTTGGGTCTGCCCACTGTTATTCTCAAACAGTTGTGTCATGGGTCCATCCACTGCTATTCTCAAAAAACTCTGCTGTAGATCCACCCACTGCCATTCTCAAAAGGCTGTGCTGTAGATCCACCCCCTGCTGTTGTCAATTGGATGTGTTGTAGGTCTGCTGGCTGCTGCCCTCAAAAGGATATGTCATGGGTCCGCCCGCTGTGATCTTTAAGACTGCCGTGGATCTGCCGGTGCTGTTCTCAAAAGGATGTGCCATGGATGCGCCTTCTGCTTATCTCAAAATGGACATCTGTCCAACTTTTGTTAGATGGTTTAACTGCATCTGCAAAAAGACTCCATCATGGCAAAAAAAATTGTACAAATTGCATGTGCATCAATTTATTTCCCACAGAACATGACTTTTTTCTGCAAACAGGTGCATCTTATGAACATATGAACATACGAATGTGCCAGCAGAAACGGACCTCGTGGTCTATCAATGTCTGCTTGAGTGTGCAGCTAGCTCCACTAAGTTGCAGCTGCCCCAACCCTCTCCCCATTTATCTGCCCTCGGTCGTTCTCAGCCTCACCCACCCATACTCTCCCCTGTTCTCTGTCCCATGCCCTTTTAAAGTTACCCACAGTTTTGCATGATATCACCCTCTCTGGCAGGGTGTTCCACTTTGACACCACTCTCTCTGTGAAGTAATGCCTCTTCATCTCCCTCCTAAATATTCCTTCCCCTCTATTCTTAGCCCATGCCCTCTAATGTCCCTTCCTTTCCTCAGTTTAAAAACCTTGTCGGCTCCATCCTTGTTGATTCCCCTCATTTACTTGAAAGTTCTGATCATGTCCCCCCTATCCCTCCTCTCCTCCAGGGTGTACATATTCAGTTCCCTCAGCCTGTTTTCATAGTCTCTCCCTTCCATTCCTTGTATCATCCTCATTGCCCTCCGCTGCACTCCCTCCAGTAGCTTGATCTCCTGCCTCGGGTATGGCCTCCAGAACTGCACACAGTACTCCCAAGTGCGGCCTGACCAGTGACCTGTTAGAGGGGCAAGATCACCTCCCTCCACCTGGATGAGAACCCCCTCGGTATACACCCCAGCATCTTGCTCGCCTTTGCTGCCGCTTTCCTGTATTTTGCAGAATTGTTCATGCTCCCTGTTACCATCACCCCTAGGTCCTTCTCCTCCTCAGTGATTCCCAGCTTCACCCCCCTCCCCAAACCAGTATTCTCTCCTTGGGTTCTTTGCCCCAAAGTACATAACCTTACACTTTTTTGCATTGAACCCCAGCTGCCACCTCTCTGACCACTCCACCAATTTGGTTAGGTCCCCCTGCAGTTGCTTCCATCCCTCCTCCTTGTCCACTACTGCACCCATTTTGGTATCGTCTGTGAACAGACTTACCCTGCTCACCACCCCATGCGCAGTGTCTGAGATGAAGAGCCCAAATAGCACCAGGCCCAGCACTGAGCCTTGAGGCACCCCCTCGTCACTGGTCTAGGCGTTCAGAATCCCCACCACCACCACCACCACCTGTTGTAGCCTCCCATGCAGCCAGTTTGTAATCTAGTTTGCCATCTTCGCTCCCACTCCCACGCCAGTTAGCTTCCCCTCAAGCCACCCATGAGGTACTGAATCGAAGGCCTTGCTGAAATCCAAGTAGAGGACATCCACTGCATGGCCCCTATCCAGCTCTCTTGTTACCCAGTCGTAATATTGTATTAGGTTAGTCTGACAGGACTTCCTTGATATAAACCCATGCTGCCTCACATCCTGGAGGTAATTGTCCTCTGGAAATGACACCAGCCTCTCCTTCAGTATCGTCTCCATAAACTTACCCTCTACGGAAGTGAGACTGACAGGCCGATAATTGCCCGGTTCGTCCCTTGGGTGTCTCTTGTGTATTGGCACCACATGGACCATCCTCCAGTCCTGAGGTACACAGCCCGTATCCAAGGAGGTGCTGAACAGATCTGCCAGAGGTTCCGCCAGCACCTCCGCATCTTTTGAAAATAGCAGCTGTGCTGCTTAGATGAAATGTGTCAAACTTGTATTTGTGTTTGAGACCAGCCCCTTTGAACCTCTCCAAGTCATCTGTGTTTATAATATACGATGAAACAATTTTTACAATAAAATTCAGTGACAGCACAGTGTTGTAGTGCAGGGTTTGTAACTGTCAATCATCTGTTGTACATGGCATCCTAGCCAGTCAGAAACATACAGCATATAAGGGACAGAACATCATCATTGCATTGCACAGCATTCCACAAACTTTCGCCAAGTAAGCAATAATCCACAGCAGCATGTGCAGTATAATACATTTTACTGCATGCCCCATGTGGGTTGTGAAGCACAAGGCACAGAAGATTGCTTTCAGCCACCTTGGAATTGCAGCAAGAGTTGTTTTACAGCACGCCCAGGTGTGGGTTATTATGCTTATAAAATGACTCACTTATGCAGAGCAATGCCTGAAAGAATCATTTTAAATCTGATTGAGAGCCAGCAGTGTAGCAGAAGAAATCGTACTGCACAGTCACATGATGTGGTTCAGCCAGTCACATTCTTTCGTTTAGCACTTTCATTTTATAGCTCATTTTAATAATGTACTGTGTTACTACAGATGGGTTGTTTTGCAGGTTGCTTGAATGAGTCATGGTTTAACAACTAGATATTTTTTGTTTTCCCTCACTGTTTAGTCTATAACACAAAATTAATTGAATATTGTTTAACATGTATTTTCCTTAAACAAGTTCATACACTGAAAAAATTGTAGATGGGAAAAAAATGCAACAGTTTCCCTTGCGACTGTGAGAGTGTCATCTCTTGCACCGTTAGGATACCAGAACTGCTGACCTTCAGTTTGTGGGCCTCTCATCCTAAGAATACATGAGGAGACATTCTTACAACCATGTGGGACACTCCTGGGGACCTGTAAACATATCACAGATGTTGGAGAGTACAGAAATGGGTGGGCTGCAGAGGCTTGTGAAATCGTTGCCAAGGTAGCCCGCTCAGACTCTGCTCTTGAGGTTTACCATGGGATTCATTTCTTTTGAAGCTGCAGCATCGCCATTCTGCAGTCCCTATCAGCTGGTGTCGTCAGTGCTCTGTGTTACCTGGCTGTGCATACATAGTTGGATGTTTCATGTTACTGTACAGTACTTATACACACATTGTGGCATTTGAGAAATTTAAAAAAAGAAGCAAACCTTTTTTTTTTTTTTTTAGATAAGTGCCTTTTATGAAACACTGTGTGTTCTGTGGCGATCGAACTCCAATTGTGGTTTACTGAAAGGTTTTCTGCGGACCCCAGCAAAATGGGAGTGTGCAGGCGTATCAAAGGCTGACTGTTGTGAGTGTATTGCCTGACTCCTGTCCTCTGATTTTTGTTTCTTACACAGTCCTAACGTCATCCTGGGAGTCACCAACCCATTCTTTATCAAGACGCTCCAGCACTGGCCACATATTATCCGCCTGGGGGAGCCAAAGATGTCAGGTATGTCACTTCCCGCACAATTCATGGTGTCTCTAGAAGGTATATTACCTGGGAAACACAGAATTAATTGAAACAGGTGTCTGTCAAGTAGGATAGAGAGAACAGACAGATATATTCTGACCTAGGATCTCTTTATTTTGTGTTCCAAGCTACCCTTACTCCGTGGTCCGATCTGTTAATGTGTGCTGTGCTGTAAAGTGTCAGATGGCCACCAAATCATGCTCATGTATTGATGGTGGCCATCTCAAGTTACTGTATGGGCTAGGAACCCCTAACCAAGCTAGTATGTGTCAAGACTTAAAGCATTAGTTATGTTAAAAATGGGTTTTATATTCTTCATTCAGCACACTTTTAAAACCTCTGATATTGATCCTTACTTTCTAGTTTTGCTTTCAGATTTGTTTGTTGCCACCATTCATTCAGCGTTCACCACAGCATAGCTAGCTTGGAGTTAGTCCTGATGTCGTCCGGTATCCCTTAAGGTTAGAAAGCAGGTCCTGTTGTGGTCCACATAATGGTTAGTGGTGAGAAGAATTTACAGTGAGCTTCTTCAGCCTGGTACTATTTCCATCTAAATGGAAGTCATACCTCTCCAGACCACTCTCGCCACCCCCCAACCTTGAAACCAAGTCTCAGACCCACTGAGCATCTGCAGCCACTGGCTGTCTTTGCCTGATACTGCATGTGGACTGACGCACTTGGACAATATCTGTAACATTTTGCCAGTTCACAGAAACACTTGTAGCCAGCCAGCGAGTCACTCGTGACGTGGTCTCCTGTTCTCTGCTGTATACACTTGATACTGATACTGATGCTTTTTGGCCTTCCTACCCTTTCTGCTTCCACTCTGGTAGTGTGGGTGGTGTATGTTGTTCTACTGCCACTGTATGGCACTGTGTACCAGATATACATTAAATGCGTGGGAAACACATTCCTAGAATCTTAAAGTGTAAGTAAATCCTGCAGAAATGGGAGTAAAATGCCTCTTTACTCCCCTTATCTGTTCCCCTGAGTTCACAAGAACAGGGATGTTAAATTATAACTGTTCACATAAAGCTGAGAACATTAATGAAAACCTGAGAGCCTTCACATTTAATTATGCTGGCTGCAACCTTCCAGCTCCACCCCAGCCAACCCACCTCTTATTCCTCCCTGGGCTGCTTCCCACGGCAGGGCCCTTGGGTTGGGGCATTCTCCCCCAACCCCAGTCTGTTACTGTTGGGTGAGGAGATGGGTTGGCTGGTTGGACTAGGGAGTGCCAGTCAGACCTTCACCCTGAAGGCTGGAGTTCCTGTAAATCTAATATATGCTCATGCCATTTGGGTTGTGATGCCTCATTGCATTCTGTGACCCTTGACCCCCCTCAGCGCTTTGCAGAACCTCTAGTGGCCTCATGCACAGCAGCAGCCCTCGTCGAAGGTCCTCTTCCCTTGTGAGGGAGCTAGCTTTCTGGCCCTTTGCGTAGGATCACTGCTGCAGCGGGTGTTAGTTCCAACCCACCATGAGCAGTGTGTCTCCCAGCCCTGCCACCTGACTCTAGTGACCAGAGGCCACTCCCAGTCCATGTAGCCGGCACTGAAACATGTTTGTTTCCACTGGGCCATGGTGTGGCCTGTATGCTAGCCATTTAAAGAGCTTCTAACAACCCAAGGCAAATGTTTGCATTTAGATACAGTTCAGCTTAAATTTCCTATATCATTCCATTTATTTTTCTCATTAGACTCCCTATCCCATCCTGATAATGGAGCCACCCTAGCTACACCCCGCCTCCGGTCAGCAGAGTGTGTCTGTGGCTACCAACGCGGCCAACATCATTAACACTCCTGTGGTGTTTGTCATGGGAGCGGAACATCTCTCCTCCATGACGAGTCCTCCGACTCGTGTGGCATTTAGTGTTCCCCTCATTTTGTTTGTGTGTAAATTTCAGCATTCATGAAAGGTGCTGGAGTGGCAGCACTGAAGGATGAAGTCCTCTGTTTGTCCACATGACAGGTACAGCAAGGGTAATTACAGTGCATGTTTCTACATATTGCCCTGCCAGTGTGCCTCAACCCCATCATGGAGAGACCACCATCTTAAGTGAAAGCTTAGTTCCCATAGCTCTCAACTGCTATGCATTTTGCATAGGGCTGTGCATATTACATCCAGTTTTATGCTTGTTCCATGAAGATTTACAGATGTTCCTCATAATATTAGTCGGTGTCAGTGGCTCAGTAGGTAGCACACTCGCCTCTGAGGCCGGGAGATCAGAGGGCTGTGGGTTCAGTTCCCACATCTGGCACTTGGGTTAATATCCCAGTGCTGACACTGTAGTGCAGCATGAGAGGGGTGCTGCAGTTCTGAGGTGCCGTCTTTCGGATGAGACATTAAACCGAGGTCCCATCTGCCTGGATTGGTGGCAGTTCAGGTGAATGTTAAAGATCCCATGGCACTTATCGAAAAGAGTAGGGGAATTTCCCCGGTGTCCTGGCCAAATTTCCTTCATTTCATTAAAAATACCACCAACAGCTTAATCTGGTTCAAGGTCAGTTGGCATTCATCTGTATCCCCTTCCCCAGGGTCATGCCTGAAAATAGGCAGGATTTGTCTAGTGCACTTACCCGGTCAACAAAAACTAAATAAATAAATAAAATAAAAAAAAATGTTAGAGCTACATCTGGACATACAAATGTTAAATTTTAAACTAACTTGATAGAAGCTGTCCTTAAAACAAAGTATGGCCTGGGTTTTTAGAGGTCTGGGTGCAGCACTTGTGGTAGCTTTGATGCAGCAGTGTCAATGTAAATGTGCTAGAATGTTTGCGTGTGATATTTAAAACACTGTGATGGATTTACATCACTTTGCTCACTTTACAGCCAAAAATTATGCATGCAATGCTGTTTGACTCGTGCGTCAATTTTGGTGGGCAACTTCTTGCACTTGCAACAAGTTAGACCACATTTTCCGTGGTCTGACAATCTTATTGCAAGTACCGCAAGTGTGGCAGAATCATGTCGCCACTGACTGAAAAGCCAGCCCACAGTACCCTCTAGTCTTTTATTCTTTGTAAACTTTATTTTAAAGTTCTCAAGTTCAGTTACAAGAAATATTCAGTACAGCCAGTCCATTTACAGTCCAGACCAGAACAAGTACAATCTGTAGCTCTTCACACCTCTCTTGTTGCCTTACATTTTATTTCCAGTCAGGGGGACCTGGAGGCTCTGGAAAGATGGTCTAGAAAGTGGAAGCTGAGGTTCAATGCAGGGAAATGCAAGGTACTGCACCTGGGGGCCAGAAACCCGAGCCAAGTGTACACCCTGGGGGGGGGGTGGAATGCTACAAGTCTCGATGGCTGAGAGGGACCTGGGGGTGGTGGTGGATGTCAAGATGAACAACTCTGAGACTTGTAGGAGGGCAGCAGCCAAGGCCAACAGGATGCTGGGATGCATCGCTAGAAGGATCACCTCCAGAAGGAGGGAAGTGATACTCCCTCTGTATAACTGCTTGGTGAGGCTGCACCTCGAGTACTGCGTGCAGTTTTGGAGACCACACTTAAAGAGGGACATTGAACTCCTGGAGAGGGTCCAGAGGAGGGCAACCAAAATGATTTGGGGCTTGGGGGACAGGACCTATGAGGAGAGGCTTGAAGAGCTAAATATGTACTCATTGGAAGAGAGAAGGGGCCGGGGGGACATGATAGAGGTCTTCAGGTACATGAAGAGAGTAAATAGGGGAGGAACAGTCAGGGTGCTTTGAAGGAAGGAGGAGGTGGCCGCTAGAGGGCATGGGTGGAAGCTGGAGGGGGGGAGATTCAGGGGCGAAAGGAGGAGGTGCTACTTCACTGAGAGGGTGGTGGAGCCATGGAATGCGCTGCCTAGGGGGCTGGTGGAGGCAGAGACAGTGGAGGGGTTCAAGAGGGGGTGGGACAGGTACAGGGGAAGGGTTCTGGAAGCAAAACCCAATGCAGCAAGAATATCCAGAACTGGGAAAATGACCATAAAATAATCTATCCAAATGCCAGTGTAAATAAGTAACTTTTCAGAGACCTCTTAAATGATTCCACGGACAGGCACTCTCTAATCTGATGAGGTAGAGAATTCCACAGGGTCGGGGCCATAAAAGAAAAAGCCCTTGCCCCAGATGATTGAAGATGAGCCCTGGGAATCTCTAGCAATCCCTCGCCAGTGGAGCGGAGAGGGCAGTAGGGACAAAGGAGATCTTGCAGGTAGCCCGGTCCCTGACCGTGTAGGGTCTTATAGGTCAGCAACGCGACCTTGAAGGTGATTCTCCACCGCACTGGCAGCCAGTGCAGTTCGCGCAGCACAGGTATGATATGGCAAGTTCTTGATAACCCAGTCAACAACCTGGCTGCCGCGTTCTGCACCAGCTGCAGGCGACGGAGATCTACCCCCGGCAACCCTAGATATAAAGCATTACAGTAATCAAGGCGTGAAGAAACAAAAGCGTGGACCAACACAGGAAGGTCATCATGCGGAACAAAGTGTTTTATCCGGGCGATATTCCTCAGATGGTAAAAGGATGACTTGACAGTGGCCGACACCTGTGTCTTCAGTGTCAGTGCGCTGTCAAAAATTACGCCCAGATTTTGCACCTGTTCAGAAGGCCTCAACTGGGTATCCCCTAATAAAAGACCAGAGGGGACCCCAGGAGTCAACTTCTGTACATAATGACCTGGGTCCACAACCAACACCTCAGTCTTATCCGGATTTCACTTCAACCAGTTCGCACTCATCCAGTCCTGAATCTCAGCGAGGCAGTTGTTAAAAACTGACACTACGCCGTTTTGTTCGGGTACAAAGGACATATAGAGCTGAGTATCATCTGCATAGCAGTGAAAACTCGGCCCATAACGCCTTATAATGTCTCCCAATGGCAGCATATACACTGTGAACAACATGGGGGAAAGCACAGAGCCTTGCGGCACCCCACAGGACAGAGCAAAGGGAGCGGAAGAGAAAATCCCTGAAGCTACCCTTTGACTTCTGCCTGTGAGGAAAGAGTGGAACCATCTGAGGACTGTCCCTGACAGTCCGCAGAGTAGCCGCAGGCGATCCAGGAACATCCCATGGTCCACAGTGTCAAACGCTGCAGAGAGAGATCAAGGAGAACCAAGATCGAACGGCTCTTCCGATCTCCCGCTATTAGGAGATCATTAAGTACCCGAACTAATGCAGTCTCGGTGCTGTGCCTCTTCCTGAAACCAGACTGGAGAGGATCATAGACTTCATGGGTGGTAAGAAAGTCATCAAGCTGCAACGCGACTACTTTCTCAATAACCTTGCCCAAAAAGGGCAGGTTAGAGATCAGTCTGTAGTTAGCGAGGCAGTCTGGGTCAAGGGAAGGTTTCTTCAAAAGGGGTGTCACGACAGCCTCCTTCAAAGACTCCGGGAACACCCCTTGATCTAAAGAACTCCAGACTATCCTCGCAAGGACTGGTCCGATCACATCCATGCACCCCACAAGGAGGCACGTAGGACCAGGATCCAAACTACAGCAAGTTGGTCGTAGGCCCTGGACAATCTTCATGATATCCATGATCGCTGGCTGGTCAAAATCCATCCAGGTAGACCGAGGGCATGTAGCTCCGCATTGGTCACTGCAATGCTCGTTTGAACGTATGCTGCGGATCTCCGACCTGATTGATGGCACCTTATCATCAAAGAACCGAGCAAACTCATTACACTGTATTTGTGAAAAGGCTCTCCGACCCCGCAGACAGGCTGGATTGCACAGTCTGTCGACAGTCCGGAAGAGCTTAGCAGGTCGGTTTCTTGATGGTTATCTCCCTAGACAGGAACTCTGCCTTCTTTTGGGAGATTACTGATTGATAGTCCGTATAGTGGGCCATCAGTCTAAGTCTGTCACCCTCCAGGCCAGATTTCTGCCAACAACGCTCCAGTCTTCGCCCCACTCTCCTCAGCTCCCTCAATGTCCCATCAAACCAAGGGGACTGAGGGCGGAGGGAGAGAGGGCGAACGCGGACAGGTGGAATGGAATCCAGTGCCCTGAGCACCATATTATTATAGTGCACTACTAAGGCATCTGGTTCCATGCACTCCGTAGGCCAGCTCGATAGGCCCAGTACCGCCATCAGACCCTCAGGGGTAACTCCCCTCAAAGGGCAATACTGGACCATCTCCAAAGGGGTGGGTCTCATAAGGGGGGCCGCGAAATTGAACCTTATAGAGTGATGGTCAGACCACCCAACTGGTTCCACCACCAGTTCCGTGATCTCCATCCCCAGGGTGAACACCAGATCCAAAGAGTGACCTTGAATATGGGTAGCAGCGGTAACCACCTGTGTGAAGCCCAACGAACTCATTAGTTGGAGAAAGTCTTGACCAAACTGCGAGAGTTCATCGTTGACCCAGGCATTGAAGTCCCCCAGGACCAACCACCTGGAGGGCTCCAGCACCAGGTCGATAATGTAGTCTGCGACTTCTTGCAGAAAAACTTTCTCGTTACTGGGTGGGCAGTAAACGAGCAGGATCCTGCAGCCCACACCTGCTCCCATGATACACTCAAAGGATCTAGGGGACACCACTGGAACCTCTACAAGGCCCAATTCCGATTTAAACCAAATAGCGCCCCCCACCCCTACGATCTAACCTCGAGTGATGTATTACCGAGTACCCGGCTGGAACGGCTGACGCCAAAATGGGACCAGCATTTTCGTCCAGCCAGGTCTCGGTAATGCATGTCAGGTCAGATGATTCAACAAGATCAGCAATAATTGCTGTCTTGTTTTTTATAGATCTGGCATTGCATAACAACGCCCGGGTTGGATGAGAGGCCCTGGAGGAGCAGGCTACATGCCCACTCTCAGTGGATCCCTTGGGTATGGGAACCAGGCAACGCACTCCCCTATCCTGGGCCCATTTCGCCCCAGGGCGTCTCCCTGACCTCACCACCCTTATCCGCCCACTCCGTTCCCCCCCCTCGTAGCCGGGGGACCCCCCTCCCTCTCTGCCTCCTCCGTGCAATCCCCAAGGCACAGCGGCGCCTATATACTTCGGGTTGCAAGGGGGGCCTATCAAAAGGGTGCAGGTCCCTCAGCCTAGAGGGGGAATAGCGCCTGTCCATGGATATTCGGTCCCAACACATAATTATCTAAGTATTTAAGAGACAATCTTAAACAACCCCTTTAATATAAATATAATCAACACCAGCACTAATTTAAAATAACTAAAAACAATAATCCAATTTCTCTTCAGGCCGACTCACTAGAAAAAAGTCTTCAAGCAAATCTGGACAAGTTTTATAAATTCCTCAGAGAGAAAAAAGTTTATAATAATTAAAAGCAGAAGTCACAGTTTCTTCCAGTTTATACTTTTTCTAGAGAAATGAAAATCCCTCAGAGCTCTCACCCCTGGGGAATCTGTCCCATAGTCTTATCTCTCACACAGGCACTTAAACAGAGATCAAATAAGAGATTCTTTATAGCTGTACCATATACTCCAAAAAATTTAAAGTAAAAACCAGTCTGCAGAAAATTAATCCAGCTGCTTAGGAAGGGGTATAATTAATCAGCCAACAAAAAAAAAACTCTCCCTATGGTCGTCCCCCAAGGTATTATTTAGGGAGACCAGCCTGTAACTGGGTCTGTGTGAGCAGGCTGTCCAGCCTACCCCAACAGAAATCCATAAACCATGGGTGTCCTAGGCCCTTCCTCCAGTAGCACTCCCCGAACTCCCATGGCGGCTGTTCACCCCAGCAAATCACCCTAGGTTCAGGCCAACGTTTTTGCAGACTGGAGAGAATCCCCTTGATCGTCCCCCAAGGTGCCGCTGGGGGAATCGATTAGCAGCCGGAGTTCACACGAGCAGGCTCTCCAGCCTGCCCACTGTAAAGCCCAGAAACCACGGGCACTCTGGGGCCCGTCCTCCGACAGCACCTCCCCCAGTCTGCCCAACCAACCACCCCAGCAGACTACCCTGGGTTAGGATCAAAAGGCTGACAAACTCACCCACACCTCAACGATGGTGAAACCAGTGGAAAAAGTCCATAAATCCTAGATGTAGGAATAAAGCCAAATTCTTCCAGGAGTAAGCCCAATCGAAATCCCAGTCTCCAACTACGAACACGCCGAGACACAAAAGCAAATCCAGATGGATGGACAGGGGCAAGGGGGGCAGCAAGGTCAGCTCCCAGGGTGGGGGCTGACCAAACGAGCAGACATGAAAGACCGTTAGGCCTATTCTGCTGGCATTTTAGTATGTTAGCATGTTAATGTCTAACCATGTATTGCAATCAATGGATACAGGCCCCACAGCTTTATACACCTCTCCAGACATTGTCAGTCTCCTCCTGGAGGACCAATCCCCTTTTCAGCTGTATTACTCCTCCCTTGTGTTAGAGCATAGCTACCCTTGGTATTTAGGGATATTGGGTGGGTACTGGTGTTGACTGACTGCTTGGCCCTCTTGGATTCTTTTTTATTTCAACTTGCTGTCTGGTCTCTTCTCTTACCTCCATCCCTATCCCTATATTAGTCCATTTTCTAGTGCCCTTTTCAGAGGACCCCATATTACTTAAAATCTGGATTCCTCACCATTGGAATTGTGTTAGGATCCTTCCATTCTTATATAGTCTAACATATTATTTACCCAGTGGCGGTGGGTGTTGACTAATCTAGTGTCCTCCTTGTAGTGACCAGTGCCAGTTGCCACAAAAGGTGTGATTGCCCCCCCACCCGTAGTCATTCCCACTCCCAGGAGCATTTCCAACGGGATGCTTGGCAATTTGATATCTAGCACCCTCTCCGTAGTATCGTGTACCCCTCCAAATACTTTTTTATCTTTGGAAACTCATGTGCCATATAAACGTACGTGCCCTCCACTGCCTTACATTTTAGAGCACATTGGGTCTATTTCTGCCCGCATTCTGTGTAACTTTGCAAGACAAAAGTAAGTCCTGTAAAGGAAATTATATTGCCCCAGATGTAGTGTTTTACTTATGATGCGTATTACCACTTGTTGGATTGCTCACTTCCATATCTCGATGGTTATTGCAGTGTTGAGATCTGTTCCCCATACTAGTCTATAGTCTTCATCCTGGGGGTTTACTGCGTCTAATTAACCTGTAGTGTGCTGACAGAAGTCTAGACCTGGACTGTAGGAGAAAGATTGTGTTCTTTTTGGGGGGATAGGTCTAGTAAATGAACTCCCAGCCCTAATCTGGCCATTATACCCCTCACACATCGGTAGGTACACAAAGAAACGTTGGGAAGGAGAGTGGATCTCTGCCTTTGTTTTTTGTGTGTTATAATAGACAGTTATTGAATTTTTAGAAGTAAGGCGATACAGAGAGAAAGAAACAGGAGAGTATTGGAGAAGAGCATGCAAACCAGTACAGTACAATTGATGTTGTTGTTATGCAGGGGTTGTACACAGAATAAGACAACTGAAATTGCAGGCATCAGCACTTGTTCTGGTGTAGCCAGAGTCTTGTCAAATTAACATACAGCTTTTATAGAATATGCATAGAGGGTATAGAGGAAACAGTAAACCACAGACGTGTGTTTCATTCTTTCAGGTCTCCTCAACATGACGTAGCTGTTGTCTCAGACCAGGAAACGCAGTTAGACAGCCCAAGTGTTGACATTTGTTTAGCTTGTGGCAAACCCAAAACAGGAAATAAAAATGAGCCAAAAGCATGGATGCAAGGTTACGCACAAAGTGTATTGATAGGTGACTTATCAGCGGGGACACATTTGCTCCTTCCCAGTCTTGGCAGGCAGATTGTACTGATGGAGAATGTGGCACTATGCCGTGGCCCTGGTAATCCCAGACTAGTTCCCACATATGTGAAATGAAGCCCACTGGGGCTTGTCAGTTTCTTTACGGAATGTTTCTGGTGTGAAGTTACCTGTGTGCTTATTGTCCCTCCGTAGGTGATCTACCTAAACAAGTCAAGGTCAAGAAACTGGCAAAACTGAAAACTCTGGACAACAAACCAGGTAACAAATGAAGAAGTCAGATTGTCAAGATAGATGCCAGCCAATGTTTAGCAGGTCTGCGCCCAGTGTAGCCTCATTCTGAAAACAAAGGTGTTGTTTGGGACTAAACAATGGTAGGAAAGCTGCAAGATAAGTAATTTGTTTCAACTTTAGATGGTAGTGAGCTAGCATAGTTGTTCGTCTTAAATGCCTAAGGATCCATTTTAACCCCAAGTTAACTTTTTGTATTCATGTGGCATATATAGAAGTAGTGCAGTGCAAGCCTCTTATAACGGATGCATCAGTGCACACAACTTTTGTCCATTATATCCAGTGCCCTTTATATACAGAGGAGGTGGAACACACATATTAGGTGTGTCTGTGTGTGTGAGCAGGGCTCAGAGTGAATGAGAATCTATTATAAAACTTCATAGATTATGCAAAATCCTGCCTAGCATATATGTTTATGTATTCTATGGGTTTATTTATATTTGACTGTCAGGGAATGTGTGTATGTGTGTGTGTGTGTGTGTGTGTATTTAAGGAAGTTTATTGCAGCAGGTAAGAAGACAGTAATTTCTAGTGGCTGGATGTTGAGGTTCTATGACAGTAAGAACAAAAGCCACTGTACTGTAAGGGTTTTATTTCAATATAAAATAATTTCCTCTTAATGTAATTAATTAATAGAAGTTTATGCAGCTTGTGAAGAATTATTTTGTAAGAAACTAAGTATCTGTAGCTCCTCCATCTTAATTCTGTATTTGCCAAATCTTCTCACCAGCTCTTCACCCCCCCCAAAAAAAAACATGACAAATGCCCATAAAAGCTTCATAGTGTCCATTATAAGCAATATTTTTGTCCATGATAACCAGAGAAAAATGCATTGGATTTGATATGTTTGGTTTGGGAAATTAGTTTTTGTCCACTATAACCGACTGTCCATTATAACGGTGTCTGTTATAAGTGGGGTGCACTGTACATCAGCAGATTGGGAGGCTGTCCCAGTGGTGTAGAGGGCTAAGGTACTGAGCACGTCATCTGCTGCCATGCTGGCGACTTGGGTTTGGAAACAGACGCGGGTTGCTTGGGGGCTGGCCGGGGAAGGGAGTGTTGAGCATCCGCATGACTGCTCTCTCCCTCAGGGAGAGGGGTTAAGATGGCTCACTGCTTGTCTGCCACCTGGAGGTGTTTGGGTGGCAGTACATGTGAGACCACAGATAGAAGGGAAGGGTCCACACACAGGAGGACAGGGCATCTGACTTCCCCCATTGCATCCATTGTACATGATGTGGGCCTGGGGTGAAAACTGGTGGGGGAAAGAAAACAACCTGGACTGCAGGATCACAACCGACCCATCCCCACTGTCCTGTGGCAGAAGATGACGGAAGGTAAGTCCCGGATAAGCTGGGTGATTGGGACGGGGGGGGGGTGTTAGTTAGAAGGGGGCAACCAAGGCCAACAAGGCGTACAAACTGTATGTGGAAAAAATAGGACTGGGGCCTTGTATAGGCTACAACAGATTTTGAGAGTAAATTCTAAAAAGCAGTAGTTGAAAGTAACCTACAGTGTGTCACGGAATATGGCACATTAGTTTGGCACATCAGTAAAAGTACAACAGCAGAAAGATGTCTTGCACAACTTAAGTGAAAGATTCGTATGGAGTGCAAAGTGTAAGAAACATCATTGTGAAATTTACTTGGCTTTGCTCAAGTGCATGTTAGTGTATAATTTGTATGGAACTGCCACTAGTTTGGGAAGAGTGGGGAAGGGGGAAGGGTCAGAGTAGACTCAGAGATATAGGTGCAGGGCAGGGTCAGTTGGCACAAATCGTGAAGCTAAGGACATTTACATGTGTCAAGGGAGGCATGGTAATTGAAAAGGCCTTCTTGAAGGCAGGATAGAATTTGGAATATCTGAGGTCAAGTGGTAGTGAGTTCCAGAATTTGGGGGCGTAGAAGGAGAAGGCAGATTCCCCCATCCTGGTGGAACATTTGGGGGCAGAGGGCAGAGCTGAAGATGTGGACTGGAGGGAACGAGGGCAGTCAGCGGGGGTGAGCATGGCTGCAAGGGCAGAGGGATGAGAAGAACTAATTATGTCGTCAGTCGTGCAACCTAATGAATAAGTTTGGCGGGAAGAAGGGGATAACCAGCAGAGGTCAGAGTTAAGTGTACAGTGGTGTTTAAGATGAGGTGCCGATAAAGCAAATCTGCAGACATTATTGTAAGAAACATCCCACGATTGAAGGACTTTCACCTGCACCATAGCAAAGACGGGCAGAGTGTAACAGAGTCCGGGGAGCAGTAGGCCTTGGGCGACAGAGATCCTGGCGGCGGGAGTCAGGAATTGATGGACTCGGTGAGCTAGTCCAGTTTTGGCGTTGACGGACTTGCAGACAGCGTTGACAAGAAGAGAGAAATTAAGAGATGGATCCAGTGTGACCCCTAGGTATTATAATTTGTATTAGTTCTGTATTTTTGTGTTTATAAATTTATATTAAGTGTTGAACTGTTTCTTTTTTATTATTTTTTTTAATTTATTTAAAGTTGTTGACCGGGAGAGGCATGTTGAACTGAAGCTCGTTTCCAGGTGCGACTGGGGGAAAAGGGGAGTAGGGAAATTTACAGTACATAAGTTGAACTAATATGCAGGAAAATAAACACAGAGTACAATAATAGGTATGGATTATACAGGGTATGCAAAGATACAGGTATCAAAAATTCGTAATACAGAGATACAGATGGTGGAGGCTGACAATGGAACCAACAACGTTGCCTTGGGGACAGGAGAAGGAGACGGAATAAGGAGGAGATAAATACTAAAAGGGAGTATAGAAAGAGGGACAAGCCGAGAAAAAAGTGCAAGGGCAGTGTCTGTTTTAGTTGAGCTAGGCGTGAGTGTTTATGGGGGGGGGGGGTGAGAAGTTAGCTGTTGCAAGGGCAGGAGTCGGCGAACAGAGGTAAGTGGGATAAGGCCTATTTTAGGAGAGAGATGGAAGGGGAGTGTCTGATATGGAAAGGGAGGATGTTCCAGAGCGAGGGCAGTCAGTAAGAGAATACAGATGAGCTAGAACAGGGGAAGGGTCTTGGGAGGGAGAAAGTGCGGGTGTCCCTAGAGGGTAGGAGGCCACAGGGGAGGGAGACAAAAGTGAGGAGAGGTAGGAGGGTAAGGACCCAAACCAGTATTTAGAGATTAAGAGAAGAGTGGTGTAAAGAAGTAAGGGAAAAGGACAAGAAAAGGGAGCAATGGTGTGTGCGAGGAGGGGCAGTTAGAGAAAAGTGGCAAAAAGCATTGTAGAGGGAATCGAGCCTGGCTAAGGGGGAGGCTGAGACAGTGCCATACACTACATTGGCATAGTCAAAGGATGGGATAATCATCTTGGTGTAACCCCCTCTGGGGGCTTACCTGCCATTGCCCCTGTAGCCCCCATTTATTCCCGGTTTTGCTGGTGCTTCTGGTTTCCCCCACCAGCATGCTGTCCTCTGCCCTTTTAGGGTGTAATTCTTTGGTCGCGAGCTGCCGGCATGCCAATTTCGTCCAGCATTCGTGCATGTGCTCAGAGCGCTTTGATGTGCCAACCGCCGTTGTGGTCCAATAACGGGGAGTTTGTCCATGGCCGTGTTGCTCCTCCCCATGTCTTTGGGGACTGGAGACCTGAAGGGGATCAGGCTGGAGCCCATAGCTGTGCCAAATTGAGAGTTTAAACAGCGGGGCTGCTCAGGAGTCATGAATATTAATGAGCAGCTCCATGAATATTGATGAGTGCTGCCTGACGATTTGGGGGGGGACAGAGTTTCGGGGGCAGCGACAACTAAACTGCTAGGAGCAACTTAATCAGAGTGGGCTTGTTCAACAGGGGGCAGTTGGGGTTATACTCTGGTGGGGTATTTGGTTACCTAAGGTATTGTGTTGGGCTGCACCAGACCTTTGAAAGGGAGAGACTGCTGTACACTAAATGGGATCCCATGTAAATAAATGGGAGCTGACATGTTTGTGACATTTAACGCAGTTGCACCCAGATCTTGAACAAAGGACTCCTGGGAAAAGGAGGGGACTAATTCAGGTGCCTAGATCATGCTCCAATAGACGAGCAGGAAATACTGATCTCTATGGAAATCAAATATTGATAGGCTCCATCCGCCATTCAGGACGCTGGGTTTTAGGCTGAAACAGCTTGGACTTTCTGGGACTGAGTCAGTCGTTCTTGGGCTCTGTACAAATCAGGACTATTCTATGTGAGTGGATTTTGAATGTTAGGGGCTTACCCAAGCCCCATTTGGAGATTTGCTGGTTGGCAGAAGTGGATCGGAAAGGGAAAAGAAGGAAAAGAGACTGAGCTGAGATTCTGATTCGCCAGATACGTGCTGCAGGACTGAATTGAGAAGTGGGAAAAGAGGAAGAGACTGAACTGTGAACCTGTTTTCTCCAGGTATTGAGAAGTTGCTTAGCTGTTGGGAGAAAACTAAATGCTGCAGAAACCCTGCACTAGGGAGCTGAACTAGCTAAGAGGACTGTGCAGATTCAGAGTGCTACAGTAATTGCTGAGAGGTCATTTGCTTGTGTGGAACTGCAATTGGAATTCTGAAGAGGCAGAGTGTCTCTGGTCGTTGGATGCTAGCCGAGTGCTGTGTGTCCTGAGTGAACTGGTTAAAGTGACTAAGAGTTGAGGCCCAGCTGCAGACAAAGAAAGATTGCGGACACAGCTTAACTGGAAAGTGTGAACTGGTGTGCAGGGGGGTTGTTGTTCTTGGAGCCCCTTGTTGGATAACACCTGTGCTTCTCGAATTTGAGGCTAGCACCCACTAAAATTGGCACTGGACTTTATTGGAGCGACTGCCTATAAACCTTTCTTGCTTAGAACTCAGTGCAGGGACTGCAGGAGGACCCCCACCATTTAGGAATCCTCACCCAGAGCCAGGGAGAGAACTTGCTAACCTCTCCCAAGTGGGACTCACTGTCTCAGGAGATCATCGGCGCTTGCTGGGGTGCTAGGGCACCTGCGACCCATCGGGGGAGCCAGGCTGGGGGGGGGGGGACTCCCGGGTCTGAGCCTTTTGGGGCTGATGTTGTCCTGCCATAGTGCTGTGCAACAGGTTAGAAGTGGCTGAAGGTGACAAGCGGCCAGAACTACAATCAAGGTGACCAGCTGCAGGATCCTCAAGCAAGTCCCTTCCAGTCAGAGGGATCCTGGCCGGCCTGTTTCTGGTTTGCTGCACTAAACAAGGAGCTCAGTACCCCAGGTGCTGAGATCATCAAACCATGACTACCCAGGACCTGGCTTCTGGAAAGGAAAAGGGGGAATAGGTTTGTTTTTCTCATTCTGAAAGTTTTCTAAAATATTTCAGGGCCCCAACAGTCGGCCAACCCGTGGCACCAATCAGGCCTGTACCTAGTGGGTACCCCTAGAGACTGTTTGGGGACACTGGTACCAGTGGGAGAGGGCTTGGCCTGTGGGCCCAAATGTTTGCTATTGTTGCCTATTCTACTAACCTTTTCTTCCTCCTTTCACAGCCACCCTATGTCCTGGTAGCCCTTCCCTAGTCCTTACCCCCTGAATTAAGCTGTGAGTTCGTTGTTGAAGCTGCTGTGTTAGTGAAATTCATTGCATGAAATTATTGCTGAGATATATGGTTTATGGTGGAACAAGGTATTTGGGGGCACAGTGTGCAAAGTGGTTGGTTGGGAAGGTGGCTAGGCACAGTATCCCACGGGACTGTACCAAGCAGATACCTGGCCCACTGATACTTTACTCTGGATGGAGGCACTGCGCTGTTATCAATATTTCTGGGAGCAAACCCCAAATTGTCACCGCAGCAGCACCCAGGTCCCTTGTCCGGTACCAGGGACAGCAGGTGGGGGGTAGCCCACAGGCATACAGTGCCGGGCTACATTAGTAAGGAGAGATGACACCTGAGTATTTAGGAAGAGGTGCCTATTTCTATACAGTGCCCAGTTTAGGGCCGGTTTAGTGTGGATGTACTCAGTGTGCTTAGAGTAGTCGAGCCAGACATTCAGGTTTTTGTAGTAGGGGACTACATCGAGTATGAAGACATCAAGGATGGTGAATGTGAGAGGGGAAGGGGCGAGGTGACAAGTTTTTGGTATTAAGTATTATAATTTGTATTAGTTCTGGAGTGACAAGTAGCAGGAGTGATGAGTCAATGTGTCGGATTGCTTAGCAAAAGCAAAAGAAAGAAGCAGCCACTGTGGTTCTCTAAGTCAGTAGCCAAGAAAGTGAGAGAAAAAGTAAGGCATTCAGGAAATACAAAGAGACACAGAAAGAAGAAGATAGAGTGAAATATCTGGAGAAGCTGAGAGAAGCTGGGAAAGCTGTTCTTGCCTTAGCCCCTCTGACAGAGGAAGGAATAGCACATGCTGTTAAGAAGGGGGACAAGACCTTCTTTCGTTATATTAGCGAGAAGAAGAAGACCAGAAATGCTATTGTTAGGCTAAAGAAGGGAGAGGGTGGGTGGTTGGAGGACGACCTTCAAAAACTGGGATACTGAACAAGTATTTTTGCTCAGTATTTACTAAGGAAGAGGTAGGGGAGGGGCCAAGACTCACGAGGAAATATGTACGGCGGGAGAGGTGGACACCAGCCCATTTACAGTGGATAGAGTCTTGGAGGAACAAGGAAAAGTAAAGACAGACAAGGCAATGGGGCCTCTCGGGATTCACCCTAGAGTGTTGAAGGAACTCAGGGAAGTCCTAGCAGGTCCACTGACAACTCTCTTCAACCAATCACTAGTGATGGGGGAGGTACCTGGGGACTGGAGGAGGGCAGAAGTGGTCCCCCTGCACAAGACTGGAAGTAGGGAGGAGGCAGGCAATTACAGACCTGTAAGCCTAGCCTCAGTGGTGCAGAAGCTGATGGAGTTTCTGCTTAAGGAGAGGATAGTGAAGTTCCTGGAGTCAAGCGCTGCAAAAGACCCAAGGCAGCATGGATTCACTGAGGGTAGGTCCTGTCAGACTAATCTTATCAACTTTTTTGACTGGGTGACCAGGGTGGTGGATCAGGGAGGGGCAGTGGATGTCGCCTACCTGGATTTCAGTAAGGTTTTCAACACCGTTCCGCATAGAAGGTTGCTTAACAAACTGGGGAATCTGGTGTGGGCTCTAAAGTGGTAAAATGGGTTGGAAACTGGCTAAAAGCAGGACCCAGAGGGTGGTAGTAAATAGCATAAAATCAGAAGAGGGAGAAGTGATTAGCGGAGTTCCGCAGGGATCGATGCTGAGTCCAGTTCTATTCAATGTCTTCATAACCGACATTGCAGAGGGACTGGAGGGGAAAGTATGACTGTTCACAGATGACACCAAGATCTGTAACAGTGTTGACACACAGGAGGGGCTAGATAAAATGAGAGACGACCTAAGACTGCTTGAGGAATGGTCAAGGCTTTGGAAGTTGGGTTTCAATGCTAAGAAGTGCAAGATAATGCACTTAGGACAAAGAAATCCAAGAGAGGAATACAGGATGGGGGGAGGGCAGGTTCTAGCCACCACAAGTCAGGAGAGAGACCTGGGGGTTATCCTATCCGATGACCTGAAGTCAGGCAAACAGAATGCTGGGGTGCATAGGAAGTGGCATAACCAGTAGGAGGAGTGAAGTGGTGATGCCACTGTATAGATCACTGGTGAGGCCTCATCTAGAGTACTGTATCCAGTTCTGGAGACTGTATCTCAAGAAGGACATGGACAGAATGGAAGCGATCCAGAGAAGAGCAGTGGAATTGATGCATGGACTGCGCCACAAGCCTTATGAGGAAAGACTCAAGGAACTAAACATCTATTCACTGGAAGAGAGAAGGGAGAGAGGGGATATGATGGAGACTTTCAAATACCCTTTACCCTTTTGACATGGAACCTTTGTAAATGAGCGGTTTCCTGATCAAAGGTATTGTAATCCAAGATTGAAATAAATAAATAAATAATAAAAATACCTTAGAGGAATAAACAGCGTACAGGAGGGGAGCATATTTCAGAGAAGAGAATACACAAGGACAAGGTGACATAACATGAGGCTAGAGGGAGGGAAGCTTAGGGAAAATACTAGGAAGTATTTTTTCACAGAGAGGGTGGTGGATCCGTGGAGCAGCCTACCAGCGGAGGTGGTGGAAGTGAAAACAGTAAGGGGATTCAGGAGTGCATGTGATAAGCATAAAGGTACCCTGCAGTAGAGCAGAGCGGGGGAAAGGCAGTCCAGATAAGAGTAGGGATTGCCAAACCAAGTAGGGAAATGGGGCAGACTAGGTGGGCTGTATGGTCCTTATCTTTTGTTTTATTTTATTTAAAATTTTGGTGACCGGGTAGGCCCACTGAGACCATAATGGTCCCTTTTTCAGGGGCGACCCGGGATTAAGTACAGGCAACAGTAGAGTAAAATGTAGGAACAATTTAAGGGAAATTGAGCAATACAGACATTACAATCAGGACATACTATATGATCACAGGCAGATTAGGTACAATTGAGGATTAACATGAAGGGTAACATAGTTTCACAAGAATGACAGTTACATAATGTTCATTAAACGGGACAGTTTCACAAAAATTACGGTTGCAAAGTGTCTTCATCAGTGATAGAGGTTCCAATATGGGAGTAGAAGCATGCCAGGCGGCTGACAGTAGCTACCAAGGTAGCCCACTGTACTGGTCCTCAGTGGTAGCATGTACAGAGGCTTAGCTCCAACAGGTAGGTTTTGAGGCCTTTTTTAAAGCCACCAAGGGAGCTGCAGTCTTGAAGATTACTAGGAAGGCCATTCCAGAGGGATGGAATGTAGGTCACAAAGACCGCAGACATTGACATATCTGGACTCTAGGGATGTGGAGGAGTTGCCGATTTGAGGACCTTAAATTTCTTCCAGGACGTTTAAGCATTAAGGTGTAACTCAGACTAGGGGGGTCATTTGTTTGTAGAAGCTTGAAGGCCAGACATAGGGAAGGGTACGCCAGCCTGCCCTCAAGGGAGGGCCAGTTTAGCGAGTGCAATACTTTACAGTGGTGTTCTAGAGGCAGGGCAAAGTGCCCAATTACAGTTTTCTTAGTTTTTGCATCTCCTTGTTTTGTAGTGAGTGTAGCACTGGGGCCCCATAGAATAGGGTGGGCAGAAGCATGCCGGTGGCTACCCTTAATTTAGATATCTGAGTGAGAAAAGGACTCAGATGATACAGGAGACCAAGCTTCTGGTTTTGCGTCTTGGTTAGCTGATAAACATGAACCTTGAAGGAACAGTCTTGATCAGTTTACACGCCCAGGTATTTAATGCAATCCACAACTTCTGTAGGATAACCACTGGCCAGGCAGGGGTATAGTAAGCATGATCTATCAGGGCCCAGCCTTTTGGGTCCAAATAGGATGACTTTGTTTTTTTTCACATTGAGGACTAGTCGATTAGTCAGGAACCAGTTTTCCAATATATGGAGAGGTCATGGTTCAGAAGCTGATTTAGCTGTGTTGCATCCGAAGCAGATCTGTACAACACGGCATCATCGGCATACAGGGTCACCTTGGCTCCTCCGCAGTGCTTAGGTAAGTTATTGATGAATAGGGAAACTAGGAGGGGCCCCAATATTGAACCTTGGGGGACCCCTTCAGAGATGGAGTGCTTGTCTGACTTCACCTCCAACCATCTGACTATTTGAGATCTACCATGCAAGTAATCTGTGAACCACTGTGCTGAGTGGTTATCCAATCCAAGGGATCTGAGCTGCGAGATAAGTAGTTGATGGTCCACCAGATCAAAGGCCTTGGTAAGGTCTATAATGATCGCACCAGTTAGTTGGCCTTTATCTTGGGTAGCGAGGATGTCAGATGTGAGGCTAATCAAGGCAGTATCAGTGCCATGTCGTTTTCTAAATCCGTGTTGTTGGGGAGTGAGGATTATGTTGTTCAACATATTCCTGGACTTGTTGGTACACAATTCTCTCAAACACTTTGTTTAGTGTGCAGAGAATGGAAATCGGTCTGTAGTTCTCGACCAACTCACTGGGCACCCCTTTGGGGATAGGGGTAACCAGGTAGTTTTCCAGGCTTTGGGAACTTTACCTTCCATCAGCGACCTGTTGAATAACCACGTGATTGGTGTGGCAATTGTTTGGTCTGCTAGTCTGAGTAGCCTGGGTTCTAGTTTGTCGTAGCCTGCAGAACCAGTGACCTTATATTCCTGATCAGCTTTAGGACCTCAGTTTTAGACATCAACTTAAAGTGGAAGTTAGGTGATGAGGGAGGATCCTCTGTATCATCAGAGGATGTCTGGCTAGTGCTGCAGGGGTGAACCTTATACCTGTCAAGATCAGTGAGGAATACATTAAAGGTATTAGCAGCGTCTTGTGGGTTTGTGTGGCATACACACCCACAACAGTATCGCAGGCACTTTGCGTGTGATGCCCCTTCAGGAGCGTGTTAATTTGAGACCAGAATTGTCTGGGGTTAGAGAGATTTTTTGCTTGCAGGTTCTTGAGGTACTGTCGCTTGGCCTGTTTTAAGTCTCTTTTGCATTTATTTCCGAGCATTCGTCACAGGACCCAATCGTTGGCCAATTTAGTGGATTTGTACCTGCCCCAGGCCTTGTCTCTTCCCCTCATGAGCTTTTTTAGATCACGCATCAGCCACCTGGACTGTTGTCCTTTGACCCTCATTTGTTTAAAGGGGGCATGCTTATTGGCAGCAGAGAGGAAATTCTTGGTGAAGAGGTCCAAGGCTATGTCTAGACTGGGAGCAAGTTTTATCTGAGCCCAGTCCATTGCTGATAGGGATTCTCGGAATGAGTTAGCGTCAAATTTAGAGTACTCATGTGTCAGAAAGGTTTAGGGGAGTGTAGTTGGGTAATCATTTTTCCATATACCAAAGATAGGGACGTGGTCACTTAGATAGTCAGCAAAAGTGCCGGCCAGCTTGAATCTGTTGGGATTGGACACCAGGATCCAGTCCAGAGTGGTGTGGTTACCGGATTTCAAATTCAGTCTTGTAGGTTCCTGGATAAGTTTGGTAAGGTTGGCCTCCTGCAAATTGGACTTAATGTTACTTTTAGTCGAGGGGCCCCAGTAGAGGTTAAAGTCACCCAGGATTATTTTCTGCCAGGAAGGCAGGTCAGGGATAAGTTTGGTAAGTGCCTTTAGTGCTTCCCCTGCAGTCTGTGGAGGGTTGTATACACAGCCTATCAGTAAGGGCTTAATGCCACCCAACAGGAGTTTAACAAATAGTGCTTCGCAGCCCGCATCAGCCATGGCTGGTGTATCTACTAAAAACACTGATAGCGATTCCTTAACTTATATGATGACCCCTCCACCCTTCCTTTCTATTCTGTCCTGACGAAAAGTTTTAAATCCAGGGATCTCAATCTCGTGTGCTAAGATGCTAGTTTTAAGCCATGTTTCAGAGATGGCTAATACATCGGGGGAGTGCTGGTCGACGCAGGCCTCAAGTTCTTGTAGTTTGGGTCTGAGACTATATTGATATGAACCAGTTTCAGCCCTTTTGTATTGGTCCAGCAGGGAAGGGAGGAAGTGACATTTGGGATATTGGTACAGGGCAGACCTGGGTTGATTTCAATATCCCCTGATAGCAGGAGCTTTAGAAGGACCCACACCTTCCGGAACGGCTGGAATGGGTGATGGAAGAACAGGTGTTTGTGTAATCTGAGGAAAATAGTGCAAGCATTGCAATAGCCACCTTTCCTGACACTTTTCAAAGTAAGTAGGCTGGGGTAGTGGTCTAGTTGGGGGTAGAAACATGGGTAGTGAGCTAGTGTGAGATCAGGTGGCCATTTATTATCCACCCGAGAGTTCAACATCAGTTGGTCTGTGCATAATGTAAACAATGTATAGCCACTTCCCCTAAACATGTTCAGTATAGTACAACAGTTAATAGAAACATAGACTTTGACGGCAGATAAGGACCACTTGGCCCACCCAGTCTGCCCATTTCCCTACCTACTGGATAAGCTGCAGATTCCAGTTAACCAACAGCCTACTTCCTGCAACCCCCAACTATAATTGCCTTGTGTCTGTCCCATGCATGTTTGAATTCCCCCACTGTTTTAGACCCAACAACCTCCTCAGGAAGGCCTTTCCATGTATCCACCACTCTCTCTGTGAAAAAAATTTCCTCACATTACCCCTGAGCCGTCCCCCCTCTATCTTTAAATTGTGCCCCCTTGTTATTACACATCTCTTTTTCTGGAAAGATGCTACCCTCCTGGACTTTGTTGATTCCCTTGAGGTACTTAAATGTTTCTATCATGTCCCCCCTGTCCCTCCTTTCATCAAGAGTATACATATTAAGCTCTCTGTCTCTCTTCATATGGCTTCTGCTGCAGACCCTGCACCATTTTAGTTGCCCTCCTCTGGACTGCTTCTATCCTGTCTATGTCCTTGCATAGATGAGGTCTCCAAAACTGCACGCAGTACTCCAGATGGGGTCTCACCAACTGTCTGTACAGAGGATAACCACTTCCTTTTCTACTTGTGATGCCCCTTCCTATGCATCCCAGTATCCCCCTGGCTCTCCTTACCGACTCTTCACATTGCTTACCCACCTTTAGGTCATCTGATATGACTACCTCCAGGTCCCTTTCCATTTTTGTTGTTAGTACCTCCCCTGCTATTGTGTACTCTTCTCCTGGGTTTTTGTTTCCCAGGTGCATTACTTTGCACTTCTTTGTATTGAATCTAAGTTGCCACATGTCTGACCATTCCTCCAACCTTGCCAAGTCCCTTCTCATCTTTTCTACCCCACCTTGTGTATCAACTCTGTTATAGATCTTCATGTCATCTGCAAAGAGGCATACCTTTCCCTCCAGACCCTCTGCAATGTCACCTATAAAGATGTTAAAGAGGACTGGACCCAGTACTGAGCCCTGAGGTACTCCACTAGTAACCCCCTTTCTTCGGAATGTGTTCCATTCACTATTACCTTCTCTGTCCTGTTGTGCAGCCAGTTTGCTACCCAGGCTACCACCCTAGGACCCACTCCCAGGCTGGCTAACTTGATTATTAATCTTTTGTGTGGGACTGTGTCAAATGCCTTGCTAAAGTCTAGGTAGGCCATATCCACAGCCCTCCTGGTCTATTACTTTGGTCACCCATCGAAGAAATCAATTAGATTCATCTGACATGACCTTCCTGCTGTAAATCTATGCTGCTTTGGGTCCTGTGCCCCGCTGGCCTCTAGGTACTCAACAATTCTTTCTTTCAGAAGTGATTCCATCATTTTCCCTACCACTGAGGTCAAACTTACAGGTCTGTAGTTTCCTGCTTCTGCCTTGCTCCCACTTTTGTGAAGGGGAATCACATCTGCCCTCCTCCAGTCCTCAGGTACCACCCCATCCTGCCATGATCTGTTAAAAAGCGTGGTCAGTGGTGTCACTAGGTCCTCCCTTAGTTCTTTTAGGATTCTGGGGTGAATCCCATCAGGCCCCATTGCTTTGTCCACCTTGAGTTTTAGGAGTTCTTTCAGGACTCTTTCTTCTGTGAATGGACTGGTGTCAACCCCTACCCAGAGTGCTTCTATTGTCTGGTTTAGTAACTCCTCCTCATCTTCATTTGTGAATACTGAGCAAAAGTATTCACTCAGTATCTCTGCCTTTCACTGTCTCCCTCTGCCCACCCCTCTCCTTTATTAATCTTCACTATCCCCCTTAACCTTTCTATGCTCCCTAATGTACCTATAAAAGGTTTTATCCCTTCTTAACTGAGGTTGGCTATTTTTTCTTCGGTTTGGGCCTTTGCTAGTCTGACTGCCTTCCCACTTCTTTCTTCTTTAATTGATACAGTTCCCTGTCATGCTCCTTCAGCGATTCCTTATACTTTTGAATGCTGCCTTTTTCTCCTTAACCTTCCCTGCCACTGCTTGAAAACCATAGTGGTTTTTTACTCCGCTTTGTTTTCTTTATTTGCTTCACACAAAGGCTTGTTGCCTCTATGATGGCAGTTTTGATTTTTCTCCATTGTTCTTCCACCCCTCCTTTTTGGTCATTTGCTAGTGCATTTTTCAGGTATTTACCCATTTTGCCAAAGTCAGCTCTTCTAAAGTCCAGTATCCTTGTTTTTGTATGGCTTATCTCCATGGTTGTGCTCATTGTGAAGCACACTGTGCAGTGGTCGCTTGTTCCCAGATGTCTACTGACTTCTAAATTTGTGATCCTCTCTCCATTTGAGAGTACCAGGTCTAATATTGCTCCCTCCCGAGTGGGTTCCAACACAAGCTGTCTAAGGCCTGCCCCCTGCAGGGCATCAAGAATGACCCTGCTCTTGGATGTGGCTGCAGTACCTGTTATCCAGTTAACATCTGGCATATTCAGATCCCCCATCAACAGTATCTCCCCTTTTTCAGCCATTTTGAGAATATCCTTTATCATTTTGTTGTCCATTTCCTCCTTGAGGCGGGGTCTGTATACAACCCCTGCGGATTGTGATGCCATTCCTGTCTCCAAGGTGATCCAGAGTGCCTCTTGTCCTCCCTTTACTTTTTAGTTCTGTAGCTTTGATCCCTTCCTTATGTATAGAGCTACTCCACCCTCTTTTACCTTCCCTGTCCCTTCTGTAGATTGTGTACCCTGGTATGTTGACATCCCAGTCATGGTTCTCAGTGTACCATGTTTCCGTGACTGCCACAATATCCAACTGTTCATCTTCCATCAGGGCTACTAGCTCAGGAAGCTTGTTTCCCAGACTACGGGCATTGGTACTCATTGCCCTCCATTTAATGTTGGTTTTATCCTTTTTTCCCCCATCCCTGCTCAGGAAGCTTGTTTCCCAGACTACGGGCATTGGTACTCATTGCCCTCCATTTAATGTTGGTTTTATCCTTTTTTCCCCCATCCCTGCTCTTACTGTCCTTGTCTATTTTTCCATTTACCACTGTCCTGCCCTGTACCTCAGTTTTTACCTTCCTACCTGCCATGTTTTGTGGGGGGAGGCTTGAAATTTTCTGCCTTTTATCAGCGCCTCCCCCCTTGGCTAGTTTAAAAGCTTGCCAAGGAAGCATTTAAACCTATCACCTAGGAGCTTGGTTCCTGTCATGGACAGATGCAGACCATCATGCCAGAATAGACCGTTATCTCTCCAGGTGGCCCCCCAGTCCCCAATGAAGCCAAAGCCCTGTGCTCTGCACCAGTTTTGCAACCATTCATTAAACTGCATGGTGTGCAGTACCCTAGCCTCACTCCTGCCATGGACTGGTAGCTCCTCTGAGAAGGTTACCATGCTTGCTACCCGTCTGAGGCCCCTCCCCAACTCCACAAATTCATTCTACACTGCACTGATCCCATGCCTAGCTAGGTCATTTGTCCCAAGGTGGACTATGATATCGAGTTCCCTCTCCTGTGATGCTGCTTCTGCAATCCTGAAGATTCGCTTCCTGTCCCTCCAAGCCATGGCACCAGGCAGACACCTTACTTCCTTGTCCTCTCCCTTTCCCAGGTTTACCCCCCCTAACAATAGAGTCCCCTATCAGAAGCTGTTTCCTTCCCCTGTGGTGTCCCTTGCCACCCTTTTGTGGGTCTCCCTTGTGGATGTCCTCAGCTTTCTTCTGGGTCTCAACTGAGGGTGCCAACATAGAGGAACCATGCTCTGCCAGAATGGCATATGATTTGTCTATAGGTACAACTAGGGGGCTTCGCCTCTGGTCCACCACCCGCACCCCTCCCAGAACCCACTGTGGTCCATCTGCTCTTCATACTTGGCAACCTCTGAAGCAGTGGTTGTGGCAGTGGTGCTCTTTGGAAGGGAGAGGCCTCCTTAGTCCTTGCTAGTTCAGCCTGGAGGAGGGCAACCTCCTCCCTCAGAGCTGACAGTTGCCTGCAAATAGGACAGCAATGCAGTTTCCAGAATGTCTCCCAGAAAACTGCTGCCCCACAGCCAGTGCATTGCACCACTCCCCACATGTCCCTCTCCCTTATAATATACTATATATATGTTTTTTATTATTATTATTTGTGGTGTGTACCTACCCTTTTTGCACTGTGCAGGGTTATTAAGGATATGACAGTTCTGCCCCAAGACCTGTTGAGGAAGTGATGTCAGAACTGTGGCTATAAAGGAAATGCCACGCCTGGGGGGGTGGGTAGTCCACAGCCACTGGTGACTGTTAGAAACAATCAAATACACAACTGCTCCACCACCCTGGTGAGTATTGCCCTTTATAGTACTTCAACTAACACCACAATTTACTAGACCACGTCTCCTGCACAAATCACTCTACTGAGTCCAGGGATAAAAATTAACTCACTCCTCAGTCAGCAGGACACTTTTAAAATGTTGCAAAAATATCCTTCCAAATCCTAGGTCTCAACCCCAACAATCAAGCAAATTCAGTTGTATCTCACTCCCTCTGGTTATAAAATTACTACACTTTTAATGGAATCCTGCAATTCTCTGCTTAATGCCAATAAGGAAAAATAAAAAAGAAACTTTTTGTAGAAAGCGTAGCTCCCTTACTTTACAAGTAATATGCCTCACCAGGTTTCCAGGTCCTAAATGTAGTAATAGTTTGTTCTTTGCAGTGTAGCAAGGTTCTCCGCTTCCACAGACAAGTCAAAGTCAGACTGACGCCCTAGTGCTCATCAAGGCATCAGCTTGGGAAGTCACAAATAGCATTTATGTGGGTAGCAGGGCTGTAGGCAGAGAAAAAAAAAATACAAAAAAACACACCACCTCACGTTTGTTCCACGTTAAGTAGGTGGTCCCAAAGCGGGGGGGAGGGGGGAGTGGAATAGGAGGGTGTAGTGGGAGGTAAGTGCCACTAGAGGGGGTTACATAGAAACATAGAATTTGACGGCAGATAAGGACTGCTTGGCCCACCCAATCTGCCCATTTCCCTACCTAATGGATAAGCTGCAGATCCTAGTTAACCAGCAGCCTACTTCTTTCTACCCCCACCCCCTAGAATTGCCTTATTAAACTTAACAAATGGGGTAGAGTATAGTACTGAGTGGGGGACGCAAGTGCCAGAGCTGTTTTGTTGTAGTGGCCACTGGAGGCCGGAGCAGATAACCTGCAAACAGATTCTATGTTTCTATGTTGCTGTGTTTTTGGGTTGTTAAATTTATATTAAATGTTAAACTGTTTTCTTTTTATTAAGTATTATTATTTGTACTAGTTCTGCATTTTCAGGCTGCTTCTGTAAAAGGGGCCTGTGTGCTCCAGTGAGCTTACCCGGTTATCAGATGTTAAAGAAATAAAGTCAGCATACCCAGTGAATGCTTTAACATCTCTCTGAGCTTCTGTTTGCTGCCTCACCACACTGTGACTTGGGTATCTTGTGGATTATTCATTGAATTAAGTTCAAATGTCTAAGGTATAGTCATCAACCGTGGTATGGCTGCTTGGTGTTTCCATATCACCTTCTAAGCGCTGGAATGGATGTACCTAAAACTTTAGCAAGTTTTACTCTTCATACTAAGGTGTGCTAATCAGACAAAAACACGTAATTGCTGACAGAAGGCCAATTGATCTCTCCAGTTTACCCATAGTCCTGCCTGACTTCTGAAATGGAACCGCCTAATGGTCACTCGTCTCTCCCTCCTGCTCTTTTTCTCCTCCTTCTTTCTCTATTGCCCCCACTCACTCTTATGTGCCTGTCCCACCCCAGCATGAATCCAAGCACCGTTTCTGCACAGACTGCCATGGCGGGGCAGTCTGTTCCACTTCCATGCTGCTCTCTCTGTGACAGAGTGCTTCCTCATTTCATTTTTGAAACTCCCCCTACCAGTTTCTCTACTTTACCCCTTCTGCTTTTTTGCACTGCAGACAAACAGTACACTGCTGTCAGCTTTGTTAGATAGACAGATGGAAAGATATTTTATTTATGAAGCGCCCAATTCCTGGGACTTTGGGTGCTGTACAATAAAAGCAATAATACAAGTCCCAGTTATTTAAAAACAAACAGAAAGCACACATATAATAAAATCATAAATACAGACAACCATCTATCTATTCATAGCAACATCAATCAATAAAAGCTAGCTGGAACAGGTATGTTTTTAATCCCCTTTTAAAGGCTTCCGCCAAGGGAGCCCCCCCTCAAATAATCAGGTAAGGAGTTCTACAGGGTTGGCGCGGCCACTGCAAACACTCTGTCTCCCGAATGCCGCAACCTAACCCTGGGAACCCCAAGGAGGCCTCCCTCGGCAGAACGGAGTGCCTGGGCCGGACAGTAAGGGAAAGGAGAACTTGCAGATAGGTGGGAGCCCCTTCATGCAGGGTCTGTTAATTCTTAGCAGAAACTTGAATGCCTGTCACATCCCCCCTACTCTTCCTGATCTCCAGTGAGTACATGTTCAGGTCCTTAAGCCTTTCCTCGTAGGACTTCCCTTGCTGTACCTGAATCATCTTGGTGGCCCTTGCCTGCGGTGCCTCCACCCAATCTTTTGTCTTTTTTTCGTTGTGGATTCCAGAGCTGTATGCAGTACTCTAGGGATCTATACAGGGGTAGTATCACCTCCTTATGTCTGGCGTTGATTCTCCTGCCATTGCATCCCAAAATCTTTCTGTCCTTGCCCACTGCCTTAGTGCTTTGAACAGAATGTTTCTTGTTATCAGATTTAATAACCCCCTGATCCCATTCATCCCTTGTGTGTCCCTCCTGCACCCTACCCGTGCTATATTCAGTTCTTTGGTTCTTGGCTCTGATGTGCTTGACTTTGCAGTTCTTTGCATTGAACTTCAGCTGCCATGGCTTGGACCACTCTCCAGTCTCCCCAAATCCTCTCTGTGTCCACCCTCCTGCAGATTTTTGGCATCCACAAAAAGGCATATGTTGCCCTGAATACCTTTGTCCAATATCACAAATGCCCCTACAGATGCCATCCTACTACATTATGGTCCTCAAGTCAGGGCTTGCTTGGAACTGTAGGAAATAAATACTTGATAGTTCCTCACTGGGGCTAGTGGATCACATGATCAGCCCCCAGCTACAATGGCATAGATGTTTACCACCGACTTCCTGACCCTAAGCCTCCCACATTTCCCTTCCTCCTCCTGACTTCCTTTCCGGATCCTAGCACAGACGCAATCAAGTCAGTTTCATAAATAAAAAAAGAAATAAAATACACAAACGGGCTTTTTGCTTTCTCACTGCCGCTATTGGCTGTAGTACTCCCCAGCTGGAGGAGAAGGACTCTACTTTTGTGCTTTTAAGTGTTGTGACCACTGTTGCCTGATTGATGCTAGCAGATCCCATGACCTGCCCCAAACCACAGTGGCACTGAAGACAGCCGTCGACTACTCTCCTCTCAGCCTTCCAAATTTCCCTTCCTTCACCCAGACTCCCTTCCCAATCCAAGCCCACAAGAATTCAAGTCAGTTTTGTAAATTAAAAAAAGAGAACACACACAGATGGGCTCTTTGTCCTCTCACCACCACTCCTGGCTGTAGCGGCCCCCCCCCCCAATAGAGGTGAAACATACAACTTCTGTGCTTTTAACCGTTGTGACGGCTAATATCTAGCTGGTGATAGCTGAGCATGTGACCTGCCCCAAAACAGAGAGGTGTGGAAGTTGGCTGCCCACTACTTTCCTCTCAGCCTCCCACAATTCCTTCCTTCCACTCGGCTTCCTTTACCATTCCCAGCACACAAGCAATCTAGACAGTTTTGTAAAAGCAGCGCCTCCCCTCCCTTCAGCCAATACTATGACTGACCTGCATTACTGCTGAGGATGGGGGTGGGCTTAGCACAGGAAACTCCCATGTCTAGGGTATAGGTGGTCTGCTTGCCTCAAGCCCCTTGCACTTAGCATTCGGGTTTCTTGACTGCCTGTAGGAGATGAGCAGCACGGGTATCTGGGTGTATGTAGAATAACTACCGGAGGGATACAGTTGATCAGACTTTTTAAACATGGTTGTAAGGGTGGCAGGGGTAGCTGACCTAATGAACTTGTCAGTACTATACCCTAGTGCATAGTGCATGAGAAACATAGGAGATAGCCACCCTAGGTTACTATAGAGATCACAGTGGTGTGTTAGCCTGAGTGCAGGTAAGGCAAAATGACAAATACCATTGTAGGCTATGATCCATTTGGAGAGAGTACATGAGCTAGCCTGGGAAAAGGGTACCAGTCCATAGGTTAGACTGGGCAGTAATACTCCCTGAGCAATGGCAAGTTGAACAGAAGGAGTAAGGGTATCCATGATTCAATAGGCAAGCTCTAATTTGGAGTGAACTAATTTGCATACATTGATAATATGAAGGGACGTCTAAGGCAGAATCAAGCGTAATGCCCAGGTGCTTAAAAGACTTGACTTCAGTAATGGGGTAACCGTTGGAGCACAGAAAAAGCTAAATTAGTTGGACGTGCCTTAAGTTTAGCAAGAGAGCCAAAGCACATGGAGTGGGTCTTACTTGTGTTCAAAAGAAGCCTATTTCATGACAGCCATGTTTGAACATTAGCAAAGTCAGCATTAAGCAAAGAATTAATCACATCAGTGTTGTTTGAGCTTAATAGACAATCATATCATCTGCACGTAACAATGTAGAACTCTTAGAGATGGCTCTAAAGCCATCATTGATAAAATGGCAAATAGCAAAGGGCCCAGGCTAGATCCTTGAGGAACACCAGATCTTACTTCGAGAGGGCTCTTGCAGTAGGTAATTACATATAGGACTGACGCCGGCAGGCGGCAGGACCCCACGGAAAAATTTCTAGCTAGCAGTCCCTGGTGAGGGACTGCCCCCATGTCAGGAGACGTCGGTATAAAGGGGCGGTCCCGGACGCCCGCCTCCCAGTTCTTTCCCGCTGTTAGCTCGTGCAGCGCCTCACGGAAAAGTTCGTGCTTCGTCAGCCCTACCTTTGTCGTTTTTTTACTGAAAATAATTGTTTTTTTCGACTAACATCAGTACTATCGTTGGTGTATGTTGTCCCCTACACCCTCCGAGCACAAGAATAAGTGTGATTCGTGCGGCGCCCAACTACCGCACAAGGACGGCCAATCCCTGTGCCTGTTCTGCCTAGGCCCCGATCACCCGGTCGAGAAGTGCCAGCACTGCCTCAATTTCAACGCGGCTACCCGGAAAAGGCGGCAGCAATCCCTGGAAGCCCATATTCTGAAGAAGAAAATGAATTCTATGGAGAAGGAGCTCAAAAAACTGAGGCAGGCGTCCACTTCCCCCGAAGGCCATCGGAAGAAGAAGAAGGAGAGGCACCGGGACAAGGACTCCTCCACTGCGTCTCCCTCGGGAGTCGCTGGGACGCAGGTAACATCCCCCCCTCGGGGGATCGCTCCTCGACGGCCACCTCGGACGATCACTGTACTCGGCCCGCCTCCGGTGATGGCTCTCTTAAGTCGGATGCCGGCTCCTCCGGCGCCCACCGGGAGCTCGCCCCTAAGCCTCACGTCGGCTCGTCCAACGTCCGGCTGATGAAGGAACAGATGACTGACCCCCCCCACGTCCGTCCGTACCGGTTCCCCGCAGCCTTCGCTGCCGGCTGGGGAACCAGAGTCTCCCCAACTAGACCCTGGGGACTTTTCCCCTCCGTCCCTGGGCGAGGCTGGGGATCTTTTGCCTCCGTCAGTCCTTCCTCCACTTGGTGCGCCGGACGCGACGTTGGCTCCCTGGACACCGGCTCCGACGCCGGCTCCTCCGACATTGGTACCTCCGATGCCAGGGCCTCCATCGTCGGCCCTGACGTTGGCCTTACTGACTCGGGGAGACATTCCGGCCCCATCGGGCCTCCGTCCTTCCACTATGAACCCGCCCATGAGGCCACCGCCGGGGCTGCCTGCTCTGGCAGCCCTCCGCTCCCGGGTACCTCTGTCCTATCTGATGCCGGGTGTACCGGGACCGCAGTATCCGCGCCACAGTACCAGACACTGGGCTTCCCGACGCCGCGGTACTCGACGCCACAGTACCCGGCACCCGGGTTTCCCGCAGCCGGGTTTTGGATACGCTCCATATGGTTACAACCCGTATCCTTATCCCCCGCCTCCTTCTCCTCCACCGCCCTCGTGGCCGCCGGTGGACCTGCAGGAGACTCTGGCCTCCTGGTGGGCTGAGGCCAAGGCTCAGCTCACCAAAGAGGTCGAGAGCTGCCTTCTGGCAACGGTGCCGTCCCAGGTTCCCGTGCGACCCGGTGGCTGACTCCTCACCACCTCGGACTCCAGGATCTTACTTGAGAGGCTCTTGCAGTAGGTAATTACATATAGGACTGACGTGCAGGCGGCAGGACCTGCGAAAAATTCCTAGCTAGCAGTCCCTTGGGGACCGCCCCACTTCAGGTGACCGGCGCAGACGATGTCGGTATAAAGGCGGTCCCAGACACCCGCCTTCAGTTCTTTTCCTCTTCGCCAGCTCGTGGGTAGCGCCGCGGTGAAGTTCATAAAGCTCAGTCCTTGTTGTTTGGCCGTTTTTCCGAAAAGTATCAGTATTTTGTATTTTCTTCGTCAGGTGAACATTGGTATATGTCGTCCCCTTCAAAAAATAAGTGCGACTCGTGCGGCGCCCAACTGCCTCACAAAGACAGTCACTCCCTCTGCCTTTTTTGTTTAGGCCCCGACCACACGGTCGGCAAGTGTCCGCACTGCCTGCATTTCAACGCGGCCACCCGCAGACGACACCAGCAGTCTCTAGAAGCCCATCTCCTCAAAAGAAGATGTCCGCAATGGAGAAGGAGTTGAAGAAGCTTCGGCAGGCGTCGACCTCCCCTGAAGGACACAAGAAGCGGGACAAAGAAAGGCACCGGGAGAAGGCCTCCTCCTCTGCGACTCCGGCCGGAGCCGCGGCCAAGGTAACGTCCCCTCCAGAGGATCACCTGATGGCAGCCTCCAAGGCTTTGGAGGAGGCGTCGGCCCTCCCATCAGGTTCACATTCGAGCCCGCCGGGTGCCTGCGGGCAAAAGGAGGCTCCGGCCCCCAGTAACGCCGCAGGCTTGCGGCCTACTGGTGCGGGCGCCTCCCATAAGCCGGACGTCGCCTCCTCCGGCGTCCTGCCGGGAAGGCCGCTAAGACGCCCGACCCTTCGGGGCGGCGCACGGCAGTGTCCCCCTCGGACCGGGCCTCTTCCCATCCTCGGCCCACCTCCGACGAGGGACCCCCGGAGTTGGACACTGGCTCCTCTGGCGTCCGCCGGGACTCTGCCCCTAAGTCGCATGTCGGCTCCTCCGATGTGCGCCGGGCCTCGGAGCCTATGGCAGACCCTGCTCCGTCTGTCATCCCAGGTTCCCCGCAGCCTTCGCTGCCATCCGGGGAGCTCGAGTCCCCCCTGCCGGACCCCGGGGACTTTCCCCTCCGTCCCCGGGCGAGGCTTGGGATGCTGTTCGCCGTCTGATCCCCTTCCTACAGAGCTGGATCTGGCGCCCCGGCTCCCAGACGCCAGCCCCTAGCGATGCCGGTTCTGATGCAGGCGCCGGCAGCCGCCCGGTTCGGCGCCCGGCCCTGGCACGCCTGACGGGGATATTTCTCCCATTGGGCCCTCCACCCACGGGCCTATCACAGTCGATCCGCCCGTGGAGTTCCCTACTGGGCCGTCTGCTCCGGCAGCTCCTCTGGTACCTGGATATCCGCCGTCTTATCCGACGCCGGTTTACCCGAGTCCACAGTATCCTGCGCCCGCAGTACCGAGCGCCCGACTCCCACTGGCGCCGCAGTACCCGATGCCGCGAGTACCCAGCTCCGATATTCCCGCAGCGGGTTACGGATACTGTCCTACGGTTTCATCGTACAACAATCCCTCCTCCTCCACGCCCCTAGGCCGCGGTGGATCTCCAGAGACTCTGGCCTCCTGGTGGGCTGAGGCCAAGGCTCAGCTCACTAAGTAAGTCGAAAACCGTCTTCTTGCGGCAGTGCCACCCGGCTCCGTACACCCCAGGCGCACACCTCCCTCTCCGCCCAGATTCCCGGGCTCTGCCCTCGGGATCCAGAGAGGGGCAGGACACGCGTCAGGGATCCCCCCTAAGGAACCCGTTCCTCCCCCTAGACGAGCTAGGGAGTCTTACTCTGCTTCAAATTCCTCTTCTTTTTCTCTCTCGGACTCCTTGGATTCCTCCAATGGTTGTTCCGAGAAAGATGACAAGCCTCGCTCTCCGTCCAAGCCTCAGCCGAGAACTCCTCCAAAGTCTCCTCTGGAGGATCCTTCCTTCATGGAGTTGCTCAGGAAGATCCAGGAAGTCCATCAGTGGTGTTCCTTAGAACCAGATCCTCAGTGGGTTAAACTCACCGAACATCTGGACTTGCCCCTTACGGCCCCTACTCTAGTGCCACCCTGGATTGAGCCTCATGCCCACCTTGTTTCCACCATTTGGAAACAACCGTCGGCTTTAGCCCCACTTCCTCGGAAGTCCAACAGGCTATACCAGGCTCCGGAGGGTGTAGACTTTTTAGACTCTCACCCCCGTGCAGACTCGGTTGTGATTAGCGCCACGCTCACGGCCGGTCAGCACACCCAAACATTTGAGCTCGTCTCCCCAGGATAAGGAATCTCGCCTTCTGGATCAGTATGGAAGGAAGATATATGCTTCTTCCACACTGGGAATCAGGGCCCTAAATTATGTAGCGCATATGGGGGATTACCAGAAGGCTTTCCTTACCCAGGCGGAATCCAAGATTGACTCCTTGCCTGACTCCCAAGTCAAGCAGGAGTTAGCCGACCTGGTCCGTTCTGCTCGTTCGGCCAGTCGTCACATTCTGAGGACGACCTACGATGCAGTGGACACCGCAGGACGGAGCTCTGCGTTCGCCGTAAGTCTTCGGCGTCACGCATGGCTCTGTGTGTCAGGTCTGGTCCCTGAGGTGCAGTCAGCAATCCAAGAAGCACCTTTCAGGGGTTCTGTGCTTTTCGGTGGTGATGTCAAGGACATCATCACTGACTTGCAGGAGAAGGGGACGGCCCTTAAATCTGTTGATTTAATGTACTGTCCCCATCCCCCACGGTGCCATCCCTTTCGCAGACGCAGCCGGCCTCAAGCGAAACCTCAGGGAAGGCGGGCCACAAAACGTCGGGCCCCCGCCACCCAAAAAAGCAGCGGGTGCCCCAGCTGCGGCGCTGCCTCACACCACCTGACTCCTTCCCTCTCTCACCGCCTCTGGACGCCCCGGAGGAACCGGTAGGAGGGAGATTCTCCCTCCACCTTCCGGGTTGGGAGAGGATAACATCGGATTCATGGGTGCTTCAGATCATAGCAGAGGGGCACTCTATAGAGTTTCTGCAGAAACCTCCACATCACCCCTCTCTGAACTCCTCTTATTCAAGGGACCATCTTCTGTTGGTCAAGGAAGACATTTCTGCTCTCCTTGCAAAGCAGGCCATAGAGCCCGTCCCCCCTCACCTTCACGGGACGGGTTACTATTACCATTTCTTCCTTGTACCAAAGAAGACGGGAGATCTCAGACCCATTCTCGATCTCAGCTCCCTGAACCTATATGTAGCTTACAAGAGGTTCAGGATGCTCTCCCTTCAAACCCTCTTGCCCCTGCTCCGGCTGGGCCAATGGCTTTGTGCACTGGATATGCAGGATGCGTACCTGCACATCCCCATTAGCCCTTGCACGCAGGCAGTACCTCAGGTTTTACGTTCCGGGGGACCACTACCAATTCCGGGCGCTCCCTCTTGGTCTTTCCTCTGCTCCCAGAGTCTTTACCAAATGCCTGGGGGTGGTAGCAGCCCACCTGCGTACTTTGGGAGTTCAGGTTTTTCCCTACCTGGACAACTGGCTCCTGGCGGCCCCATCTAGGGAGGAACTCCTGCATTTTCTCCCTCACCCAGCAGGTTTTCACTGGCCTGGGTATCACCATCAACCATTCCAAGTCTCACCTGGATCCTTCCCAGAGACTCCAGTTCATTAGGGCAATCCTCGTCACGACAATGTGCAGGGCCTTCCTGCCTCCGGACGGGGGCCTCCCTCCAGTCCCAGATTTCCCTTCTATTGGAACGCAGGAGGGTTCCGGCGAGGTCGGTGCTCCGTCTCCTGGGGCTTATGGCGGCTGCCATCCCGACGGTTCCGCGCACGCGCCTCCACATGAGGATCTCTCAGTGGACTCTCCGCTCTCAGTGGGATCAACTTGTAGATGACCTAGATCATCTGGTTCTGATCTCCTCGCCGATGATAAGAGACTTGCAATGGTGGATGGTTCGAGAGAACCTATTCCGGGGGGGTCCCCTTTTTTAATCCTCCCACCGCTCAAACTCTGACTACAGACGCATCAGGCGAAGGTTGGGGAGCCCATCCGGGCCCTCACTGAACCCAGGGCTTATGGTCAAAATTGGAGTTAGCTCTCCACATCAATGTGCTCGAGCTTCGAGGAGTGCTGTATGCTCTGCAGGCCCTTCACCAATACATCCTTCCCGGTCACCTAGCCGTCCAAACAGACAACATGTACGTGGTGTGGTACATCAACAAGCAGGGAGGGACTCTGTCCTACCCGCTATGCAGGGAAGCGATGAGGGTTTGGGAATGGGCAACTCTTCACAACCTTCACCTCACGGCGATCCATGTTCTGGGATTCGACAATGTCCTGGCAGACAAGCTAAGTCGTTCTTCGGCTCTGCCACATGAGTGGGAACTGGACCAAAAAGTTCTAAAAAGCATCTTCCAGACTTGGGGGACTCCACAGATAGACCTGTTCGCCTCCTCCCAAAACGCAAAGCTTCCAATTTTTGCTCGCCGCCTCCAGAGCGAGTATGCTTCTGGAGCGACGCCTGTCTCTAAACTGGAAGGACAGATCTGCCTATGCTTTCCCTGATTCCTCTGGTCCCTCGTGTGCTGCAGAAACTGGCATTGGAAGGGCGAGAATGATTCTGATCGCTCCTTTCTGGCCCAGGCAAATTTGTTCTCTCTTCTACAACAATACTCAGAGGTTCCTCCTCTTCCTCTGCCTTTATCTCGAGGATTGCTGACCCAGGATCAGGGGACCCTGGTCCATCCGGGACTCAAGTCTCTTCAACTTCATGCATGGCTCCTGCAGACCTAGCCCAATCTCGTTTTGGCGTCTCTCCTAAGGTGGCCGAGATTCTGGTGGAGGCTAGAAAGCCCTCCACTAGGTCCACCTACGCTATGAAATGGAAAAGATTTTCCATTTGGGCTGCCTCCAGGAACGTGGAGCCTTTCTCCTGTCCTGTGGCCGTTCTGCTTGATTATCTGCGTCATCTTTTCGACCTGGGTCTCAGTCACTCCTCTTTGAAAGTCCACATGGCGGCTATTTCAGCCTACCATGTCCCTTTCGCTGATAAGACTTTTGCCCAATTGGAGGTATCCAAGACTTTTCTCAGAGGGGTCCTTCATCTTAGACCCCCTGTTCGGACTCCAGCTCCCCCCTGGGACTTAAACTTTGTTCTCGAGAAACTTACCCTTCCTCCCTTTGAGCCTGCGGCTTCCGCAGACTTGAAGTTCTTATCATGGAAGACGCTCTTCTTGGTGGCCATTACTTCATCTCGCAGAATTTCCGAGCTCCAGGCCCTTATGTGTAAAATCCCTTATCTGATCCTTCACAAAGAAAGAGTAGCTGTTCGCAAGAATCCTAAGTTTCTCCCAAAAGTGGTAGCGGAGTCTACCTTAAATCAGTCTATTGAATTACCGGTCTTTTTCACGCAGTATTCCAACCAAGGAGAATACTTGCTCCATACCATGGATGTCCACAGGATTCTGAGATACTACACCGATAGGACGAAGGATCTCAGAAAGACTGATCAGTTGTTCGTCTCTTTTGCTCACAAAAGGGAAGGCAATACTGTCTCCAAGCAGTGCCTATCAAAGTGGTTGGCTCATTGCATCACTTTTTGTTATGACAAGTACAACAAGACCCTACTGGGTCAAGTCAGAGGCCACTCTACTCGAGGAGTAGCAGTCTCTGCGGCTTGTTTCAAGAATGTGTCTGCGGCAGACATCTGTGCTGCCGCCACCTGGACCTCTGTCCATACATTCACTAAACATTACAGTTTGGACATTGCCTCTCGCCGTAGAGCAGGCTTCGGGTTAGCTGTCTTGCAGGGCCTCCTTTCTTAGGCTTGCAAGCCTTTTTACTACTTCTTGGAGTAGTTCCTCCTCCTGGTGCCTTTTCATTTGTTCCAGACTGCTTGGGATTCTGTCCTATATGTAATTACCTACTGCAAGAGCCCTCTCGAAGTAAGATAGTACAGTTACGTAAGAACTTACCGTAACAGTAGATCTTCAAGAGAGGCTCTTGCAATAGGTAATACCTTCTCGCCCTCCATCCCCCTAGGCTTTTTCAGCTCCTTTTCCATTGAGGAAAATATCCGCTTCTCTCTCGTCCGGCCTCTCTTGGCCTGTGACGGGAAAGAACTAGAAGGCGGGCGTCCGGGACTGCCCCTTTATACCGATGTCTCCTGACGCCGGTCACCTGACGTGGGGGCGGTCCCTTGCCAGACGTCAGTCCTATATGTAATTACCTACTACAACAGCCTCTCTCGAAGATCTACTGTTACGGTAAGTTCCTACGCAGCTGTACTTTCTAATAGTAGCATGAACAGAAGTTGAGTTATTACATTTCACAAATTATTGCTGGTCACTGAGATAACTAGAAAACCAGGCTAAGACAGGAGGGGAGAAACCAAGTCCAGTCAGTTTAGATGAGACAAGAGGGTGGTCAACCAAATCGAAGGCCTTAGTTAAATCAATAAAGATCGCACCAGTGTACATACCCTTGTCCATAACTATTTTGATATCATTAGTGAACTGTATAAGGGCAGTGGAAGTGCTACAGCCTGATCTGAAGCCGTGCTGCACCTCAGATAATAGGCTATGTACCCACCACCCCCTCCTTCCATGGCCTATGTGGGGCTCGCCCTCATTTTCACCTAAAACTGGCAACTCTTAAAGAGGTCCAGAGGCTACTCTCCAATCTGAAACCTGAGAGTTCTCAAGGTCACAGTACTCTCGAGCCAAAGTTTCTCAAGCTTGGTACTCCTGCCGTCGCCCGTCCTGTCTGTGACTTATTCAACAGATCCTTCCTATCTTGTACTATTCCTGACAAATGGAAAGTTGCTCTTGTTGTGCCAGTGCATAAAAGTGGGCCCAACTCTGTGGTCGAAAACTTTAGGCCCATCTTCATTCTCTGCCCACTTGTAAAAATGCAGGAGCGCATACTTTATAGTCGCCTTCAGAACTACCTGGAATTTCACACTATATTACACCTCTTCCAACATGGGTTTAGAAAGAATCATAGTACTCTTACTGCTTCATTGAAAGTGACCTCAGATATTGCTCAAGCCATGGATCAGGGATCTGCCACCGGAGCCATCTTCGTGGATCTCACTAAAGCGTTTGATCTGGTAAATCACGGCCTCTTGCTCTAGCAGCTCCAGATACTTGGTCTTGATTCAGCTGCCCTCAACTGGTTCCAAAGTTATTTTACCTGTCCTTCTCAGAGGGTCAAATGGGTTGATTCACTCTCCGACCTTAGACCTATAACCCATGGAGTCCCTCACTGGTCTATCCTGGGTCCCTTGCTGTTTTCCCTTTTTATCAGTGACTTACCATACTATTGTGGAGGGGCCTCTGTGCACCTCTATGCTGATGATGCTATTCTATATCATTCATCATCCAACATTACCCATATTAATCGAGAACTTGCCTCTGATGTCACTGCACTAGAAGTGTGGTTTAGACATAAACAGCTTGTCCTTAACACTAAAAAAAACCTAAATGCATGCTATTTACCCACGGACCCTCCTCCCTAAGTACCCTTGCCCCTCTCGATATAACCTCTTTCAATGGAGATAGTCTGGAATGTGTCCCTACTTTTAAATACCTGGGCATCAGTCTGGACCCCTCACTTTCTCTTCTCACCCATGTCTCCTTGCCAATTAACTCTCTGAACCAAAATATAGACCTCCTCTATCACATTTGTCCCTTTCTCACTGCTGCAGCTTGCCATCGGATTGCCTCTTCGTTCCTTCTTCCAATCCTAACCTACGGTGCTCCTCTACTGCTCTCTACCAGTGCTGGTACCGTGTCTCTTCTCACACAAGCATACCACAGAGTGAGGAGGTTCGCCCTTGGGGTCACTGCCCGTCAATATCACTGCGACATCTTTTTCCTCCCTGGGGTGGTTACCCTATGAAACAAGACTAAGATTCTCCACCCAGTGTTTCATGTTTAAGCAAGTTCACGCTTATACTCCCCCCGTCTTAGAGATATCATCTGCCGCAGAAATACCCCACATACACTAAAATCTGCCACATTCCCCCTCCTACAAAGGCCTACTGCTCGGCGTGCTCTTGTGCGTAGGTCCTTCCCTATTGCTGCTGTCATTGACCGGAACTCCCTTCCCCCTTTTGTCCTGTCCTGGCCTGTCACACTCTCTCCGAGTTCAAGAGCCACTTGCTCTCCTTTCTTACTGCCTCTGCTACATGCTCCTGCTATAAAGGGACCTGATGACTTCACTTGTTACACACTCCCTCTCATCTGTTGGCAGTTGTATGAGTACTTTGGTATATTTGTTGACATTCTTATAATTACTCTGGTTCTGAACTGAAATGCTCTGCTGTTTATGTATTTTGTATATACAGTTGTGTAAATATTCTTCTTTGCTTTTCTTTATTTTATTATACAATTTTAGTGTGTTATCAAAGACTACTATCATTTATTGTTTACATGCACTTGTTGAACTGTCTTTACCTGTTATGCCTATATGTTTTTATCATGTACTCCTGGGTCGACCCTGAAAAATGGACTGTAATTGTCTCAGTGGACTTACCCGGTTACCAAAACTCAAATAAATTATGTTTTTGCAGGTAATCAGTAACCTGTTGGGCAACTAATTTTTTTTTTTTTTGTGGCTCTTATTTAGAGCCGTCAGGCTAGCAATTGGATGGTAGTTCTCCAGGTGTTTTGGGGTCCCCCTTTTTAAAAACAGGGACAACCTTTGCTACCTTCCATATGTTGGGAACCACACCAGTCATGAGAGACGGACTAAAAATCCAGGTAATAGGTGGGGCAAGTTGGGGTGCCACAATGTCAGTGACCTTGGTTCTAGACCATCATTTCCAGGGCTGCTTTGAGGGGAAATGGACCTGAGTAATCTAACAGCCTCTCTGCAGATAATTGCACTGAGGTAGAAAGGAGGGAGATTAGGGGTGTGAGGCTACGGAAGATGATGCAGGAGAGCCACGACTGTCTTTAGTATATTTGGTTAGGTCTGTGAAAAGCAAGTTGAAGTCCTTGGCAGTAGATATTGGGTTATTACAGTTGATACCATTCACCAGTATATCAGATTCAGGAGCTCTTGTCTGACTCATGAATTGATGTATGACACTCTGTGTGTATGTTGGGGTCGCACCTGCATTTCAGGGTGAATCATGCAATGAAGCCAACCACCAGGCTGGCATTTCTCTACCAATCCGGAGCATTCATGCTTTGACACAGAACTATCCCCTACTGACTACCCTCCTTGAATGGATAGGGACGCCAGTTGCAGGGGCCATGTGTGGACTTTCAGGCATTCTTTTTCCCAGCTGGTACTGGAGAGGGTCTCTCTTATCTTATACTCACTGTCTCTCAGCAGTACCTGCTTCACCAGTACGAGAAGGTAAAAGACAGAGTGCACACCTTTACCTCTGAAAGTGCAAGCAGCCAAACAGCAGTATGAAAATAAAAAAAGAATGGTGCACACACCAGGCTAAATAGCTGCTAAATGTAATTTTATTAGGCCACAAACAGCAAGGCAAATGCTGGGATAACTCCCCTACATACTGCCTCAATAGAAGGCTTCTTCAGGTTGCCATTTTGATGAATTTCACACAGCTGCCATGTCACTCTTCCCCTTCCGATGCCCCAAGATGTACTTTGCTGGAACTTGCCACAGGCCTGCAAGCCACTGGGGAATATCCCTTGAAGGGAAACCCCTGGGGTTCTCCTGTCGTGAAGGTCCCTCTATATTCCCACACTATGGGCAGACCCTCCGACTCCTCCGTGCAGGCTCAAGCAGGGAGGCAGACATCAAAGATGATTAAGTTCTCCTCAATTGCCAAAGTTCCACTGATGTTTCTGGACATCCTCACTGCCGTGGCATATTCCTGACCTCAAGCCTTCCTCAGGCATTGAGGACAGCATGGTACCTGCATCTCCAGGTGGTAGCTAACAGCAGGATCCCTTGAGTCTCTAGCCTGAGTCCTGCAGCCAGTCACATGATGGAATACAGCTTGTGCCCACCCCTCCAGACACATACCAGAGTTCCTGCCACCCAGCACCTTGCTGACAATGCCTGCTGCTTCCCTTAGCTGGCACTCTGTAACAGTGTTGTAGCGAGCCAAGGCTTTGGGGAAACCCTGAGAAAAAAAAATCACTCTAGATACATCTCAGTGAAACAAAAAGTTGCTTTACTGCAGCATCTAACAAAGGTTCATAACAGCTTGTTTGGCAGAGCAAATACAAAACAAAATACTGTTTAGATTTATTCATCGCTCCCATTCACAGCAGCCCTGCACTCCCTCTCTCTTTCCAGCCCCCAAATCTCCTTCTTCTTTTTCTGGCTTCTTAATGACTCTCAGGTGAGGCTTATTTGTGCCTCTCCCCTGCAGGGAATTCCAAGCTCCCATGCAGCCAGTATGGATGGCCTTTAAAGGGCCAGGACTGAAATCAGCAGAGCTAGGTTTCAGTTCCCCCTGTTCTCCTCCTAGTATCTTAGCGGAGAGGGGATCCTGAGTGAAGGCTGTATCAGATCCCTTCATGTGCCCCCCACTCAGAGTTGTGCCCATGGCATGCTTGGCACTGGTTTCCATCGAGCTACCCTCCCAGTAGAAAAAATCAGCATTGTTATGCAGGGAACCCACTCTGTGGTGCACATGGAATGAAAATGGCTGCAGAGCTAGGTACCACAGGGTAACTTTGGGAATTAGTGCCCCATGTGGCATGCAGCCGTTTGAGGTGTGCGAGATCAGTGACCAAGGTGAAACATCTTCCAGACAAATAGTAATGCAGGGCTACTATTGCTCACGTCACTGCCAGACACCCTTTCTCTAGCGTGGCATAGCGTTGTTCTCTGGGAAACAATTTTCAGGAAAAATAGAGGATAGGGTGGTTCCCATCATCAAAATCTTGTGACAAGAGAGCTCCCAACCCTACTTCTGAGGCATCCATATACAAAATAAATGGGTAGCTGAAATGAGGACTGCATAGGCAATTCAAGTGCTCAAGAAGTGAAAGGGACCGAGGGGAGTACGAGCTGATGGCTAGAAGGGCCACTAGGGTGGTGAGGGCGGCTAAGGCAAGGAAGGAGCAGAACCTGGCCAGGGAAATTAGGAGAGGGAACAAGGGGTTCTTTAGATACATTGGGGAAGAATGAAGGGTGAAGGGGCAGATTAGCAGGATTAAAACAGGGGAGAGATTGGCACAAGACCCCGGGGAGCAGGCTGAGGTACTAAATGAGTACTTCACCTCAGTTTTCACCAAGGAAAATGGGGGGGCTGCATCATACATGGGAGGAGACGGTGAAACTGAGGAGGGGGGGGGACCCTTACCGATCGGTAGGTCGGGGGGGGCATGACTGGCAGGTGGGGGGAAGGCAAAGCAGGGGGACGAGGTGGCTGAGGTGGAAATCCCGGCAGAGAGAGTGAGGGAAGCCCTCAGGTCCCTTAAGATGGAGAAAGCACCAGGGCCGGATAAATTACATCCCAGAGTGCTGAAGGAACTGGTGGATGTCCTGGCGAAACCCCTGGTGGAGCTCTTCAGCATCTCTCTCTGAGGACAGGGTGGGTGCCTCAGGACTGGAAGGTGGCGCATATAGTGCCTATCCACAAGGGGGGATCAAGGGAGGTGGCAGGGAACTACAGGCCTGTCAGCCTGACATCGGTGGTGGGCAAGGTGATAGAGGGCATTGTCAAGGAGAGACTGGGGGACCTGGAAAAGTTGGGGTGCCTGGATGATAGACAGTATGGATTCATCCTGGGGAAATCGTGTCAGACAAACCTTGTGGAGTTCTATGACTGGGTGACGAGTGCCTTGGACCTGGGTAGACCAGTAGACGTCCTCTTTCTTGACTTCAGCAAGGCATTTGACTCTGTTCCTCTCGGGGGCCTGTTGGATAATCTGGGAGAAATGGGGGTTGGGAACCAGATGATCAGATGGATAGGCAGTTGGCTCCAGAAGTGAACCCAGAGGGTCGTGGTTGGTGGGATAATCTCATCCTCAAGGAGGGTCATTAGTGGAGTCCCTCAGGGATCAGTCCTTGGGCCCCTCCTGTTCAATGCCTAAGTCTTTGACATAAGGAATGGTATCAGGAACGAGATGAGTCTCTGCTGATGACTCAAAACTGGGGGCGGTGGTGGATGGGGAGGAGGGGAGGGTGGCCCTACAGGGGGACTTGGAGGCTCTGGAAAGGTGGTCTAGAAAGCGAAAGCTGAGGTTCAATGCAGGGAAATGCAAGGTACTGCACCTGGGAGCCAGAAACCCGAGCCAAGTGTACACCCTGGGGGGGAAATGCTTCAAGTCTCGATGGCAGAGAGGGACCTGGGGTTGGTGGTGGATGTCAAGATGAACAACTCTGAGACTTGTAGGAGGGCAGCGGCAAAGGCCAACAGGATGCTTGGATGCATTGCTAGGGGTCACCTCCAGAAGGAGGGAAGTGATACTCCCAATGTATAACTGCTTGGTGAGGCCGCACCTCGAGTACTGCGTGCAGTTTTGGAGGCCACATTTAAAGAGGAACATTGAACTCCTGGAGAGGGTCCAGAGGAGGGCAACCAAAATGATTTGGGGCTTGGGGGATAGGACCTATGGGGAGAGGCTGGAAGAGCTAAATATGTACACATTGAAAGAGAGAAGGGACCGGGGGACATGATAGAGGTCTTCAGGTACATGAAGCGGATAAATAGGGGAGGAGCAGTCAGGGTGCTCTGAAGGAAGGTGGGGGCAACTAGAGGGCATGGATGAAAGCTGGAGGGGGGAGATTCAGGGGAGAAAGGAGGAGGTGCTACTTCACTGAGAGGGTGGTGGAGCCATGGAATGCGCTGCCCAGGGGACTGGTGGAAGCAGAAACGGTGGAGGGGTTCAAGAAGGGGTGGGACTGGTACAGGGGAAGGGTTCTGGATGCAAAAACCAGTGCTGTGAGAATATCCGGGAGTGGGAAGGGAGAAGCCAGAGAGGGAGAGAGGGGCAGCAAGGTCAGCTTACAGGGTGGGGGCTGACCAAACGAGCAGACACGAAAGACCGTTCGGCCTATTCTGCTGGCATTTTAGTATGTTAGTATATGACACGTCCCGCACACAACACACTTTTGATAGTTCGGAAAGACTTCTGACAGTTTGAAAACCACTGAACCTTATTTGGGGCAGTCTTTTCAGTCAGGACAGTCAGTGGGGCTGCAGGTGTCAAACACTCCAGAATGAACCAGCGAGAATACCTTCTTCAACCCTTTCCAAGATGGTTTTCACAAGTCACACTCTACCATGCCCTGCTCCGGCTCACTGACTCCATTCTCTCTGGCATGGATCAGGGCCACATCATCTCTAATATCTTTGTCGATCTGGCCTAAGCCTTTGACACTGTTGCCCACATCCTACTTCTCTTCAAGCTGGCTGCAGCGGGTCTCTGTGAGTCTGCCATTAGCTGGTTCAGTTCCTATCTCATAGTTGGATCCCAATCCGTAAGGGTAGGTAACTCCATCTCCCCCCATCAGCACTAGTGTTCCTCAAGGTTTGGTACTTGGCCTGATACTCTTCCTCAATATTTCTGAATGACTTACCTACTGCCTGCTCTACTGCAGATATCCATATGTACGTGGACGATACTGTCTTGTATTGCTCCGATAACTCCCCTGTTGAAGTGGCATCCAGCCTTCAACTGGCTTGTGATAATGTCCAACGCTGGTTTCGATCTAACCAGCTGTTCCTCAGTGCCAAAAAGATGGTCTTTATGACTTTTGGCACCAGGCAAAAGTTTGCCAGGCTTACAGCTACCCCCACTTTCCACACTCCTGACGGTTCCCTGTTGGAAGATGTCTCCTCTTTTAAATACCTCGGGCTCTGGATCAGTAGGAACCTTGACTTTTCTGGGCATTTGGATGCTCTTCAAAAAAGCTTCATCCTAAACTTGGTGCTCTTTACAGATGCTGTGGCTGTACTCCTCCCTCAGGCCCATCGAGAAATTGTTCAGAAGATGATTCTCCCAATTTTTTACATTAGAGACGCAGTCTACAGTGTCGTCTCTTATTCCACCCTCACCAGACTGGACAACCATTTCAACTCCTTCTGTCATTTTGCCCTTAATTGTCTATCTTGTACTCATCACTGCAACCTCTACACTGCTCTCTCCTTTCCACCTCTCGAGGCCAGACACCTTGCTCACTGTGCCTCACTAGTTGATAAGTTCTGGCTTGTCTCCCTTCCATCCTACATAAACGTACTCCGTTCCACTCCCTCTTCTATCTCCTGTTCCTGCCGCAACTTCTCCCCCAGGACTTTAGCCCTCCCTGCCCGTAATTCCTCTTCTAGTAGGGCTGCTTTCTCCTGTCATTTTCCTAATCTCTGTAACTCGCTCCCCTTAGATGTCCACTCTGCCACATCCACTAGTTCATTGTCTTCTCTGCAAATATATTTCCCCTCTCTGCAAATGCTCCTGACCCTTACTTTCTTCGGTACTTTATTCCTTTTCCTTGCTCTCCATCCTGTTTCTCTTCCTATCCTGCCTTCTTCCCCATTTTCCTCCCCTTCCTTCCCTCACCTCCTTATTTCCTTCAATACTTTATTCCTTTTCTTGCTCCCTTCCTAATTTTCTCACCTATCCTGCCTCCTTCCCTTATTTTGTCCTCCTTCTCCCCAATAATGTTACAAGTGGCTGTACATATTTATGTGTGTGCAATGTGTTCTTTACCACATATGCTATTGTGTAGGTACTTCACATGCATATATTTTTAGATGGATATTTGTAAGCATATATGTTTCGTGTTCATTCTGGCTTATTGCATAGTTTCATTTATATTTAGTATTGTTATACCTTTTCGTTGTCCAACTGTATCTTATCCAGTTTGTTACACTACTTCAATTCATGTTATTCTGTACTTGCTATGTATAATGTATCCCATTCCCCCCCCCCCCCGGGACGCTTATGGAAACAAGCTCTTTGAAGCTCATGATGTCTTTCCTGGTGAAACTTTTCAAATAAATAAATAAATAATATCCTTCTAAGCCAAGGAAGGACCTAACTTTGCTTTTTGGTAGTTGAAAGGGCAGTCAGCAAGGGCTTTTACCTTATCAACAGCTAGCATATTTATTTATTGAAATGTTTCACCTGAAGGTACGCTGAGCAACAAGTTGCTCGTCTCCCGAATGCGACCGGGGATAGAGAACAATGGGACAGAATACAGAGAAATGTTACAATGTTGGAATACAATTTGCTTACTTGCATACAATGAGAGCAGGAGGGATTACAGGCGGATCACGCTGGCTAACAATGCAACAGTTAACTATAGTAGATATGAAGACACATATAGCAATTTGGCAATAGTTGGTAACAGTTGGTAACACTGGAACACATATAATAACTTGGCCCATACCTCAAAAAAGGATGTGAGATTGCTTTAGGGGGTGTAGCGTAGGGCTACAAAAATGATCATGGGACTAGGTGTGTTGCCATACAAGGAAAGGTTGAAAGAGCTCAACATGTACTCACTGGAAGACAGAAGGGCAAGAGGGGACATGTTAGAGACCTTTAAGTACTTGAAAGGTATAAACAAAGTCAGGGAGGGAGGATTGTTCTGCTTAAAGAGGGGAAGGGTCACTAGGGGACACAGTCGGAAGGGGGAAGGTTTAGGAGGGAGATGAGGAGGCACTACTTTTATTTATATATTTATTTAGTTTTTGTTGATGGGGTAAGTGCACTAGCCATAAAATGACTATTTTTAGGCACGATCCGGGAGAGTACAGAACACATTATCATACAACAGACCAATAGTACATGGCGTAACAAGTACAGTCAATGATGAACAAACCTAAGTTACAAACTTCACAGAGAGAGTGGTGTCAGGGTGGAACACACTGCCGGAGGAGTTAATCGCTCAAAGGACAATGGATAGCTTTAAGCGGGGTTGGGATAGAGTCGGGCAGGGTTAGTACAGACAAAAACACAAAGTGGGGAAAGACAGGAAAAGAGGACAAAGAGTGGTTTGGGTGGGGTTGGGCAGCGGTAGTGATTTGAAACTAAGAACTGCACAATCGGGCAGACTTGATAGACTTGTATGCCTTTTTCTGCCGGCAATTTCCTATGTTCGTATGTAGCACTAGATGGTAAGGTGACACAGTAGTAATTGGTAGCCATTAGTGTAACATAGATGTTCAAGATTTACAGTGATTGGAGTAAAGAGAGGAAGATGGAAGGAGGGAACGGAAAATTATAGAGAGCAAGACTGGAAGAAGGGAAAGGATATTTACGGAGAGATGCAGGCAGAACATGATTTTTGAGGCAAACAGAGACAACAGGGTGGACTAAAGTGCATATAAGAGGGGTATTGGGGTAGGTTATAAGTGCTTAATATCGTGTAGGGGTAGGCCACTGTTAGGCTGTGTTAACTGGAAGGGGGGTAGGAAGGAGAGGAGAGGTAGAGCGTGGCAGGGTGAGGAGAGAGAGGTATTGTAGGTGGGGGTATGCAAGGGGAAGGGGAGTTGAAATTCAACACTGTCCTATTATCCCTATCTGGGCAAGGCAGTCAGCCCTACTGTTAGGACACAGGTTATAGGCAGTGAGAGTTAATTATATATAGTGATGGGGGGTGTTTGGGAGGGATGTTGTGGGAGGATAACAGGGCTCAACTATAGTGGGGGGTAGTACCCCACCAGTGTGCTGGGTGACCATGCCTGCACAAGGCCGTGATCTAGCAGTGACTGAGGGGGTGCAGTAAAAGGGGAAAGGGGTATGTTGCTGCCCACTGTACGCTATGGATCCTGCCTGTACAAGGCAGTGATCGAGCTCACAGGAGGGAGCTAGATTAAGGATAGAGAAATAAGGGGGAGGAACACTTTAGGAGGAGGGAGAGTAGGGAACTAGGAGGAGCACAATCAGAGGGAAGTAGGAGTGGTAGGGAGTAGGCATATGGTAATATGGGCTTAGGGTAGATGGTAGGGGATTAGGAAGGGTCATGACAGGCACTAGAAGGGGCAAGGAAGTTCTTAAGGGCAGAGTTAATGGAGCAGCAAGAGGATGAGTGGCAAATTTGAGGAGGAAGAGAATGACAGATTTTTGGGAGGTGATATGAATAACCCGATTGGCCAATAAGGGTGGAGCAGCATGGGACCACCAGGGTTTGTGAGTCAGTACATCTTAGGGAGTGGGAAGGAGGGGGTGTTTTGTAAAGGCAGGGGGGTAGAGATAGGAGGGAAGTTCACTCAGCCAGTGCTTGGAGGTGAATTTTGCACAGTGAGAGAGACATTGGTTTGTCAGGGGAGGGAAGGATAGCGTATGGTAGAGATAACATGATGAGTGCAGAGGGAGACGTCAAGGGCAAAACAGCAAAAGCAGTTGAAGAGGATATCTAGTCTGGCCAGGGAGGACTTAGGGGCAGCACCATAGACTACCACACAGTAGTCGAAGATAGCTAAGATCATCTTCTGGACAATCTCACGCCTAGCCATGGGTGGGATGCAGGCATGGTTCCTGAATAAGGCGTCAAGCTTGGGACGCAATGTTTTCTGAATGCCGTCGATATGAACAGAGAAGTTCAGGTGTTGGTCCAGCCAGACACCTAAATACCTGAAGGAGGATGTGTCCTCGAGTAAAGTCCCATCAAGGGTGTGGAAGGAGGGCAGAGAGGGAAACCTGATAAGTCTCTGCCTGATGTCAAAGGTCATGGAGACTGTTTTTTTGACGTTGAGAGATGGTGGTTTGCAAACCAATGCCGAACTTTATCGAAGTCGTGCTGCAAGTTGGATGCAGCCTCGGTGGGGCAGGAACCAGATGCATACAAGACTGTATCATCGGCGTACATGTGAATGGAGCAGATGGAAGAGCAGGTGGACAGGAGGTTGTTTAGAAAAATAGAGAATAGTATGGGGCCTAACACTGATCCCTGGGGGACGCCAGTTCTTATCGGGAGGGGTGGGGAACTTGCATCAGAGATCTTGACTGATTGGGTTCTGCCAGTGAGATATGCCTTGAACTAGTCTGTGGCTAAGGGGGATAGCCCAGCTGTTTATAGGGTGTCAAGGAGAAGGGAGTGGGAGACTGTGTCGAAGGCTTTGGCCAGATCGACAAAAATGGCTGAGGTGATTTGGCCATTGTCCATTCCCATGAGGATAGAATCAGTGATCCAAAGAAGGGAGGTGGTGGTGGAGTGATTTTTTTTTTTCCTAAAGCCAGATTGATAATGGGTGAAGGAAGAGTGATTGAGGTAAGCAGTGAGCTGGGAGACGGCTAGGTGTTCCTGAAGTTCGGCAAGGGTAGAGAGAAGAGAAATGGGGCAGTAGTTGCCAGGGGAGGTGGGTTCACCGCTTTTGGGGAGGGGAAGGACCACTGTGCGTTTCCATGGAGAAGGTACTGAGGTGGTTGAGAAAGAGAGGTTTAGGATAATAGAGAGTGGGTAGGCGATGGAGGGGGCTGAGAGGGATAGTAGTTTAGGGTCAAGGCCATCCGGGGAGGAGCCTTTTGAAGGGTTGATCACTAGCAGGGCATTTAGGGTGTCATTTGGGGAGACAGTATCGAAGGGGAAGGGGGAATGGGGGGTCGATCATAGGCAGTAGGAAGGGGAGAGGGGGGGCATAGCTTGGGAGGGATTGGAGTAGTTCATGAGCACAAGTGGTGTAATAGGAGTTGAATTCAGTAGCTACTGCAGCTGGATCAGCAACGAGGGTGGCGTTTATCTTAAGCATGAGTGGGTGGACAGGATGGGGGGGTAAAGAGGGTGTGGACCATTCTCCAGAAAATGGAGGGGGAGTTGATGTTAGTCGCATAGGTAGATTTGAAGTACTCTGTTTTGGCTAGCCTGGGTGCAGGCATTACAGAGTTTTCGGTTAGTAAGAAGGTCCTTTGGAAACTGGGAGGCTTTGTGCTGTTTCCAGGCCTGATCTCTGGCTCTGTGGCAGGCTAATAATTCAGGGGTAATCCAGGGGAGGTGATGATCTCTAACCCTTGTTTGTTTTAGGGGTGCGAAGGCATTCCAATTTGCTAGGAAGATGTCTTTAAAATAGATTAGGGCTTTATCAACTGAGGAGGTGTTTGCTAGATGGGACCAGTCTGAGAGGGCAAGGCTATGCAGGAGCGGTTCCAATTCTAGGGATTTATAAGTCCGTATTTGTAGGATTTTATGTGGGGATTTAGGGCTGTGAACTTTTCTGACCAGGAAAACCGGGTTGTGGTCACTGAGAGCATCCGGAAGGATGCTGGAGGTGATGATTCTATGGAGGTGGGAAGTTAAGGCCCAATCAAGTAGGGAGTGGTTTGGGGTCTTGAGATTGGGGGGAGTGGGTTCTGTAATTAGTTGTGTGAGGTTGAGATCACTGATGGCATTTCTTGTGGTAGATGTTGTTTGGGACAACCAATTTAAATTGAGGTCGCCAAGGATGTAAAGCTCACCAGATTGAGAGAGGGAAGTAATGGAAGTTTTTTTTTTTTTATTTAGTTGTTTAACCAGGTATAGCAGGTAAGTTAGGAGGTCAAGGGAGACAGCGGACTGGACAGTTGGACGGCAATAGATACCAGCTACAAAGATAGGGAGTGAGAAAGAGAGGGATACATTGATGGCTAAGGCATCATGGGTTGCCAGGTTGAAGGAGAAGACTGGGAAGTATTGGAAGGAGGCGCAGATATACGTGGCCACTCCACCACCCCTGCCTGCTCTGTCTTGCCTTAGGATAGAGTAACCAGGGATGGAGACTGAGTGGTCAGGAATCGTGCTCTTTAGCCATGTTTCTGTTATAATTAGAATGTTTGGTTTCACGGCAGCAACCATGGCTTGCAGGAGGTCTATTTTTTGAAGTAGGCTACGAATGTTTAAGTGTAATATCTTAAAATCCTTTATGAGGGCTGTTGAGGTAGGTGTATGGGCAGTGGCAGTGGAGGAGATGGCAGGGGTGAAGGAAGTAGCAGGACCGGGGTTGGGGTGGCTGTCCCCCGAGGCGAGTAATAGTAGAGCTGGGATGAGGAAGTGTAGCTTCGTGGATTTGGAGTGATGGGGCTTGGAGGCCAAGTGAGTGAGGTAGAAGGGAGTGATATAATGAGGAAGCAGGAGGTGGAGAACAGCAAAGAAATTTGGTAAAGTTAGTAGGGATTCATGTGGAATAATGAGGGAATGACGCCAGAATACGTTTGGGGGGGCATGAGTAATAGCATGAATATAAGTTAGGGCCTGGAGACGGGGGATTTGGATGGATTTAGAGTTATAGGGCCCTGGGTTGGCAAAAGCAGGAGGGGTGGGTAGGGAGAGGGTAAGAAATAAAGTCGGGGGAGGAGGTAGAAGGGCGTAGAATTTGAGTGGAGAGGAAACATCCTTAGAGTCAAGGTGCAGCAGAGGGGAGGGAGGACTTTAGTAGGTATTAGACTACAGCAAGGGGGTGTAGCTGAACAGAGTTGCTTTGCTACTGAGGGGAAGGGGTGCAGTGCTTAAAAATAAAGCTCCCTCATGTAACCAGCTGAATAGCCTGAAATAGGGAAGTAGAAAGTGAAGGATGCTTACTTAAGTATACACCCTCTAGTGGAGGAGCTGTATTTATTTATTTATTTATTTATTTATTTATTGAATTTTGATGACCAGGTAGGCCCACTGGGCCCCGGAGGTCCCTTTTTCAGGGGCAACCCGGGAGTTATAGGACTAGTATGGTACACAGTTAGTACAGATATAGCTTTTGGCATGCGATATGTTATATATATATATATATATATATCGCAGTGGTATATTACATAGCAGATTACATTGATTATTGAAGTGTACAATATAGGAGAGCCAGAGCCTTAACTGAGTCACAATTACCCGAGTAGACTATTTTGGGAGGAGAGACAATGGAGAGGGGTTAGTGCTGCCAGCTCACGTGGTAGTGATGTAAGTGCTCAGGCCGGCAGGTAGTGTGGAAGTGTCGGGTAACGTAGCATTGGCATTGACTCGTGGCAAGCATATGTGCCTTGAGTCTTGTTCGGAAGCACACTGGTGATGGAGCTTCCCGAACCTCCGGAGGGAGGTTGTTCCAGAAGGAAGGGGCAGCGTGGGAAAAGGACATGTCCCCTGCCTTGATCCTTACCCTAGGGACTTCGAGTAGAGTTTGGCCTGAGGTCTGCAGATTGCGAGGATTTCACTTAGCAGTTATGAGCCCTGCGAGGCTTGGGGGAGGTGTAGAGCTAATTAGCTTATGTGCTAGGCAGAGCACTGGGTACCTGAGACGGGAACACAGGTACTTAGTAAGTTTCACCCTGTGGGTGACCATAAATAAAACGCACCAGATAGGGTGGGGGGTGGGATGAGAGCGGCTGGAAGAGCGCCTGTAGTGCTGCCCATGCTTCAGAAGCAGGTCAGTGGTGGCAGCCAGGTAGAGCAAAGCACCACCTCAGGAGCTTCACCTCGAGAGGGAGGGGGGAGCACCCGTAGACCGGGGCCCCTGGGCCTGGTGAGGAAAGACAGAATTGGGAGTTAGTTAAAGGGAGCTAAATCGGGGGGCGGGAGATGCAGGGGATTGAGAGAGGGCTGTGGGAGGGTTAGGGCAAGCAGGAAAGAATAGCATCAGGGATGGCACAGCGGGAGAACAGCGATCAGCCGTGCTGTGCCAGAGGAGGGAGTTGGGCAGACAGGACAGAAAAGCATCAAAGGAGCTGTATTCACTTTTAGACAGTGGGCTAAATGAGCACTTAAACCAGCAGGAAATCTGCAGTTAAACTTTGGATGCAGACTAAAAGCAGTTGCAGCTGAGCTGTAATTTCCCTCTAGCAATTTTATACTAGCATGTACCTTAACTTTTATAGCGAGAGCTATAATTACACTCACTAAGAATTAGAAACAAATCAGTGCAGCAAGTAATTAGAAGGCAGAGATTAGGAGACGCAGTGCTATTTGATGTAAAAATAATAAATATGAGACAGAGAAAATGTCAATAGCACCTTTCCCTGGCTTGAGATTTGCTGCAGGCTGTATCGGCCAATCAGGAGAGCCTGGTGTCCGAAACCACCTATCAGGTTGCAGGGGTTTCTTGCACCAAATTTTGTTTTGAAAGAGTTTCATACCTTGGGTATAGAGTGAGCACTGGTGAACCCTAGGTCAGCTTGCCATAGCGGCCTCGCCGTCAACTGGAGCTGCAGTCAGCGGGATGAGAGCAGCTGGAAGAGTGCCCGTAGTGCTGCCTGCGTTTCAGAAGTGGGTCAGCGGTGGTGGCCGGGTAGAGCAAAGCGCTGCCTCGGGAGCTTCACCTCGTGAGGGGGGGGGGGCACCCGTGGACCGGGGCTCCTGAGCCTTGCATATAGAGTGAGTGCTGGTGGACCCTAGGTTGGCTTGCCATAGTGGCCTCACCGGCAACTGGAGCTGTAGTCAGCGGGATGAGGCTGGAAGAGCGCCTGTGAGTGCTGCCAGTAGCTGAGGTGGGTCCAGCGCACTGGGTAGAGCAAAGCGCCGCCTCGGAGCTTCACCTGGAGGGAGATGGGGAACACCCGTGGACCGGGGCTCCTGAGCCTTGCGTGTAGAGTGAGCGTTGGTGGACCCTAGGTCGGCTTGCTATAGCGGCCTTGCCAGCAACTAGAGCGGTAGTCAGCGGGATGAGAGCATCTGGAAGAGTGCCCATAGTGCTGCTCGCACTTCAGAACCGGGTCAGTGGTGGCGGCTGGGTAGAGCAAAGCACCGCCTCTGGAGGGAGGGAGCACCCATAGATCGGGGCTGCTGAGCATATGTGGCCATTCTGCACCATGTATTTAATTTCCTGTGACCATAGGGCACGTTTCACGGTATTGGCCATGAGACCTGCCTCCCTGAGCAGCTGAAGTACCACAGCCATATCCCACAGGTGAATGTCCCACTCACACCTAAATGTGACCACGTTGTCCAGGTACACTGCTTCATATAACCCATGGGGACGGAGGATTTGATCCATCATTCTCTGAAATGTGGCCAGGGTACCATGCAACCCAAAAGGGAACACTGTAAACTGATACAGACCAACTGGGGTGACAAAGGTAATTTTTTCCCAGGATTCAGGAGCTAGCAGGATTTGCCAATACCCCTTGGTCAAGTCTAGAGTACCAATGTACTGGGCCTTACTCAGTTGATCCAGAAGTTCATCCGCCATATGCATAGGACATGCGTCAAACTTGGAGACGGCATTGACTTTACAGAAGTTGATACAGATCAAGTGGACCCGTCTGGTTTTAGGACTAATGTAGTAAGGCTAGACCAAAGATTTCTTACTGACTCCCAGTTCCAGCATAGAGCAGATCTCTTTCGCGTACCGTCTCTGTGACTTTTTCTGGGAGCTTATATGGCTGTTGGCAGATCTGGACACCTGGATCTGTGTCTGTGTTGTGTTGGATCTCATGAATTCATCTAGGTTTTGGGCAGAACACATTGCCAGAATTTCCTACCAGTTGCTGGGCCTCATTTTTCTGGGTAAGCATGAGCCGTTCATCCAGCTGTATGGGGCTTGTCTCTTTTAACATTTTAGGGCCTAAGTCAGGGATTCCATCTTCAGTGTCCTCATCCATCACCTGACTAGGACCCTCTTTAGGTTCCTCTGGGTCAACTAACAAAACGTACCTGTCTTTCCAGGGTTTCAACAAATTAACATGATAAATTTATTTTTTATTTTTTCGGTTGGGTTGTAATACCTCATAATCAACTAGGCCTACTTTTCTTAGGACCTCATATGGTCCTTGCCAAATAGCTAGGAGTTTACTTTCAGAGCTGGGGAGTAGAAGTACTCTCAGGTTTGAGCTCCTGTATCCTGATCCCTTGGTTATAATGTTCTGTCTGGGGTTGCTGTGCTTTGATTAAATTTTCTCTGGCAAATCTGCTAACTTTGTCCAATCTTTTCTCTCATTAGCATTACATATTGGAGCACGTTAGGGGGACTATATGCCTGTTTATTCCCTATCTTTTTTATGAGCTCCAGTATCCCTCAATGCTGTGACCTATACAGCAGTTAAAAAGGGCGAGAAACCCATGGACAATTGTGGCACTTCTGAACTGCAAACATTAAATAGGGTAACAGTTCATTCAAGTTTTTTGCCTCAGCTGAAACAAATTTAGACAGCATACTCTTTAAGGATTTGCTAAATCTTTTGACCAAGCCGTCGGTCTGAGGGTGGTACACTGGTGTCCAGATGGACTTAACCTTCAGTAAAGCACATACCTTCCTCATAAGCCTTGAGATAAAGATGGTTCCCTGATCAGTTAAAAACATAGAAAAGAAAAATTTGAGGGCAGATAAGGACCACCAGACCCATTTAAGATCTTCTTTGGCAGCCCAACTCAAGAAAATACCTTTAGCAGTTCTTTGGCTATAGACAGGGCTGCAGTGGAGTGCATGGGAATGGCCTTGGGGTATGTGGTGGCATAATCTATTATCACCATAATATACTGATGCCCTGCTGAATTTTTACCAGGGGTCCCAGCATATCAGCCCCAGTTCTTTCATACAGAATATCTGTTATGGGTGTAGGGATCAATGGGGCCTGCTTTATACTTCTTGGGGAAACCAACTGACACTCTGGGCAAGAAGCACAAAAATCTGCCACTTCCTTCCATATACTGGGCCAGAAAAAACAGGCAAGTATGCACTTCTCATTTTTTTCTTGGCCCAAATGACCTGCAGTAGGTGAAGTATGAGCAAGTCTAAATATCGCCTTTGTTGCAGACCAGGGAACCAAAGCTGATGGTGTTAAGTCCCCATTTGTTTTCCTGTTCCACCTTGTACAAAATGCCATTTTTCAATTCAAACCTTGAAAATATTTGCACTTTTTAATAACCACATTGCCGTTTATCACAGCTAGGTTCTGATAAGCATTTTTAAGGCACTCATCATTTGTTTGTTTAGAAATGATATTGACCGGATCTTGAAACATATCTGGCCTGACCTCCAGGAGCACCTCATAACCTCCAGTTTTTTTTTTTATATTTTTCTGTTGACAGTATTGAAATACATTATCAATAGTTGTGTTAGATAACTATATATAACTCTAGTATTCTATTTGCATCTCCCAAGTTCTTTTACAAAGACTCAAAATGTAATCTGTTTTATATAAACATTAGCAATGACAAGAAAGCAGTTTAAAAAAAACAAACAAAAAAAAACAGATAAAGTACTAGGAAAAAAGGGGATAACAGTCAGGCCATCTATCATTAAAAAAAAGAGATCTTCTTTTGTAGTTTATCTTGCACTCAAGACAATACATTGAGATAAAACAACATCCAGTTAGCAAATGTCCCCCCTCACCCAAGAATATTTATGCAGGAAATGTAGTATAAATGTAATTATAGGGACATGGATATGTTGTTCATCCACACTGTCTGGCAGGTTCCTTGCTGCTTTAAATCTTGCTGGAATGTCTTCAAGCTGGCTCCTCCCACCCAACCGGGTGGTAAAACTCTCGGCTCCACCCCATGACGCCAGATCTTCCTTACCGCTTGGAAGCTCAGGTTCCCTCCTTAGTGCTCTGCGTCTAGACTGGATCCAAACTCTTCGGTTCACACGAAAATAATTTTAAAATTTTCTAGACTTCGTCTACTTCTTCCTTCGCGCCGTGGATGGACAAATCGACTTCCGAGCTGCAGCCCATACGGCAGATGATGTCCAGGACCATCCACACCCACATGCGCCTACTGCCTCGGATTGACCACTTACCTGCAGGCCTGCGAAGTTGTGCAGATCTTTTTCTGCTAACGCCCTCTAAGATCGTATGCCGCGTTTCAACTTGGGCGCCCAGAAACGTTATCCGCTGGTGAAGTTCAAGGAGGCCTCGCGGTGGTTTCCGCGACGGCTGGCTCGGCTAAGCAACTCGAGCAGATGATCGCCCTCGAGGAGGAGGCAGCCCAGGCCGCATCTTCATCTTCCTTGGTCGTGGCATTTATCCCGCTCTCTTTGGGATCCTCCTACTCATCTTCCTTTAAGGAGCTTTGCCAATCCCTCTCCACGAAGGGTGAGGGGCCATCAGGACACTCTTCTTGGTCAAAAAGAAAGACTCGGCGGTAGTCCCACGCCGACGTTCAGGGGAGCGGAGAGGTCCCTTCCTCGGACAGTCGACTCTACTTTGGTCGAGGTTATGCTAAGGCGCTGGCTTCACGGGTGTCCCCATCCGTCAGTTAGCTGAGACAGCGGGCCGACGCTGGCCGAGATTTTTCTCGATCACCGGACGGGCTGTCTACTAGGCGGCTGACAACTCCTTCATCACCGTTCCCCTGGTGGAAACCGAGGAGTTGCTCTGCTCCCTGTGCCAGAGTCCCGCTGTCGAGGCTCCCTGAGTCGAGGGAGGAGCAGGTTTCCACTTCCTCCCAGACTCACCTTCGGAAACACAGACTGTCTCGGTCTTGGACTTTGTCTCAGTCCAGCCGATCCCGCCGACACCGGCGGTCTCTGTCTCGGCACCGAGGAAAGCGGTGGCTCCGCTCGTCCTTGTCTTCCTCCTCGGAAGAGGTGAGGCTTAGGCGCAAATTGCGTCGCTGCTATGAGGACTTAATGTGGCAGCAGTTCCTTCTGTCTGGGAACAAGCCGACGCCGTCGCCTTCCCCCGCCATTAAGTGGCTGTCACCCGGAAGGCCGAAACAACCCCTCGCAGTTGTTGAGGTGCCCAAGCCTGGGCCGGTTGTTCGTCCAAAACCAGCTGCCCCAGAGATTGTGGTGGAACCTCTGCCTCCACAACCGAAATCAGGGGCTCAGACCAAGGAGTCTCTGTCGGGTCAGGGTCTGCCCACCGGGTGTCGATCACCCTTACTCCCGACCGTCCTCGGCAGGTGGAAGGTGGCTCAGGCCCTAGGCAGCTCTTCGCAGACTCCTCAGAGTCTGATGACGACTCCTTCCTGTTTTCCAGGCCCTTGACCTGGAGTTCTCCGGGGAAGTCCATGGACGAGAGCCCATCATCGCTCATGGGGTCTGCTTCGCTCATCTCTGAATCCACCGGGATGTCAGAGCCGAAATTGATCCAGCGGGCCAAGTATCCTCACGGAGATACTGGACCAAGGGATTCTCCCACGGAGGCCTTTCCGTGGCTGAAGCCATTGTTGGCCCAGCCTTGAGCTATGGCAGCAGTCGGCTTCTGTCCTGCGCCGGCCAGGATGGCCAGGAAGTATGCGTCCCTAATGGCTCTTTGTCCGTTTTCGGAACACCCTCTCTGCGGAGGGTTGGTCACCGACAGCTTTTCCGCTCTGGGAATGCTAGGATGTGGACAAGCCTCCCGACAAAGAGTCCAAAAAGCTGGACTATGCCGGGTGCAAAGTATACGCTGCGTCCTCCCTCGGCCTCTGTCAGGCTAGTTCGACCGTACTGATGGCTCACTTCTCCCACACCCTCATGGGCTCCCTGGATGAGGTGATCCCTCATCTCCCAGCTGATCTGCAGACTACGGTCAAGCAGGTGCAGGATCAGAGAAGGGCAGTGGCGAAACAGCAGCTCCAAACGGCTCTTGATATCGGAGACTCCTGTGCCCGGTCAGTAGCGGCGCAGTGGCCATGCACCGCTAGAGTCTGGCTTGAGGATATCCACTCTTACGGCGGATACCCAGCACAGGTTGGCAGACGTCCCCTTCCTGGGGACTGACCTCTTCGGCCCTGGAGTGGAAGGCCACCTCTAGAGAATCGAAAAGTCCAATGCCACCTTGGACTCGGTCACGTCTGCTCAGAAGGACAAAGGCCGTCGACAGCAACATAAGTCCTTTTGCCCTTCTGCCCCTGCAGCACATCTGGCCCAGCAACACCAGCATCAGGGCCAGCAGGCTTGCACTTGGCACTTCAAAGCCAAGCCTGCAGCTTCCTCTAACTGGAAGCTGGGAGGAAAAGGCCCAGGAGGTCCCTCGGTCGGTCCTTCCTCCAAGCCTGCCCAGTGACGTGTTGATGGGTGTCGCTCCCAACCTCGTCGCTTCCTCCTGGGTTCCCCCCATGGGGGGACGGCTCTGCCACTTCCTTTCCGCCTGGTCCGCTATCACCATGGACCGTTGGGTGTTGGAAGTGGTAGGAAAGGGTCTGCCTCTGGAGTTCGAGCAGGCCCTGCCCTTCCGAGCCGTCGCCCCATGGCGGGTTATGGGGTCCACAGTCTCTCTGTTGGCCCGTCAAGCCGACATTGCCCTGCTCCTCCAAAAGGAGGTGATCAGGAAGGTGGCGGATCCTCCACCGGACCCAGGGTTTGTGTCCAGGTACTTCCTGGTCCTGAAACGGACGGGGGGCTGGCACCCCATTCTAGACCTGCACGACCTGAACAGGTTTCTAAGGTCTCGAACCTTCAGGATGGTCACTCTGGCTCAGATCATTCCATCCTTGGAACGAGGCATATGGTTCCTGTTCTCTGGACCTCCAGGAAGCCGCTCTTTCACATCCCAACCGCCTGTCCCACTCAGCGATTCCTCTGCTTCAGAGCAGAGGGGTCCCTCTACGAAGTTCCAGGCCATGCCCTTCAGCCTTTCTAGCTCCCCGGGTCTTCACCAAATGCACTGGCAGGGTGACAGCATTCTGTGGCGGCTGAAGGTCCGGGTCCACCCCTACCTGGATGACTGGCTGATTGCGGCCTCCTCCAGAATGGAGGTGGAGCGTCCAGGATCTGGGCCCTCAGGTTTGCTCTCGTTGGCTTCCTATAAACTAGGCCAAGTCGGAACCTGTGCCAAAGCAGGTGATCCATTATCGGGCAGAGCTTGACTTCATGCAGCTAGAGCATGTGATCCCGCGAACAGGGCCGAGGTTCTTTCTCCTTTGCCTAATCATTTCAGGTTGGGCACTGCCCCTGCCCGACTTCTGGGCCTCATGGCGCCTGGACCAGCGTGGTCCATTGGGCCGTTGGTACATGCGCCCTTCAATGGGGCTGGCTAGCCAATGGTCACATCACTTCATCCTCTGGATCAGCTAGTGACAGTGACCCAGGGGATGTGGAACGCTCCAGTGGTGGACCGCCCAGCACATCTGCAGGAGGGCATCCTGTTGTCCGCCCTGAGCCGACGGTCTCTCTCTCGACCGATGCCTCTCTGATGGGTTGGGGTGCCCATCTGGGGGAGCACAGGGCGCACAGCCTCTGGTCCCCTCTGGAGTTCTGATGCCACATCAACCTGCTGGAGCTTCAAGCGGTTCGTCTAGCCCTCACTGCCTTCTCTTCCACGTGAAGAAGATTCAAAAACCATAAAAACTTAAGTATATTTAATTTATTTTGTTGCCTCTACTAATTGTCGGTAAAAAATCTTGTTTATTGTTTAAATTACTTATTTTTCCGGTTCCTCGTGGTTCAAAATAACCGTGAGGGAACCGGGTTAGTTATTTACTTTCATCAGGGATCTCTGATTAAAGAGCCTTTGATTTAGTGTATTTACTAGTTAGTTTTTTTGTGTGTATATTTTACTGTTTTTGTAACTGCTTTTATTGGTTATGGAACCACTGAGCCGGTTCATTTGTCATCTCTTCGGTTCGGTTCCTCTCTGTTTCAGAACCGACCACAAAAAAAAAAAAAAGTAACTGCAGTAGCTCTTTTTTATTTAGTGGTTAATGTTTTTTCTCTTTGGGCATTACCATGTCAGAGAAACCTAAGAAGAAAACTGGAGAGCCCTGTTTTAAGAATTGTTTAAAATGTGGAGATGTTTGCTAAGGCAGACAAGCACACCTTATGTGTGGCTTGTTTGGTGTTCGAACATCTGGACCAGGACTGTGAAATATGCAAAACTTTCCCGGATAAAACTGTGGAAAAACGCCTTGAAAGGCTCAATAAAAGATTTCCTAGGGGTCCCTCAGGCTCTGACCAGCTGATACCCAATCTGCTGTGGCTGAACCCACAAGTTTGCTTACCCCTGCCCCGATATGGACGAAAAAGGGGCAAAAAGAGGTAAAGAACTGGCTGACTCCCTAGTTCCCTCAAAGAAAGTGAAACATGCAGAACCCTCCCCTGCTAAACCAGGGACTTCTGCACAAGTGCCTGTTTTACCCTTGGCTCAAGAAATAGCCCAGGCTTTTGAAATTATCCAGGCACTACAAAACATCATCCCCCAGCAGCCTGCCCCCCGGTCCCCAGGCTAGCAGTGATGTGTTGCCCTCCTTGCCAGAGGAGCAGTTTTTTTAGAAGGATGATGATCCTTTTGAGGAGGATGAACCAATTCCTCAAAGGTGTCCCCCGCACAGGACTTTGGTTCTCCCCCCAGGGTGTCCGAGGATTATTCCTCACATTTTACATTTGTGAGGAGAATGGCAGATGCTCTGGACATTGCTACCACAGAGCAGATTGTGGACGAGGAAGAAACTGAATACTTGAATATGTTAGGTTTAACACCCACAAAAGCTCTTCTGCCAGGTTATAAATTTTTTAAGAAGGACACCCTGAAACTTCTGCAGACCTCTAATTCTGTTCCTCCTATTAATAGGAGGATAGATAAAAAAAAATATCAGTTGGACAAGAAGGGAGCTGATTTCCTTTTCTCCCATCCAGACCATCAAGGGGTTATACAACAGGCAGCCTGTGACAAAGCCAGAGTTCCCCGTCCTCCCACCCTCCGGACAAGGACTCCAGAAAATTAGACAGTATGGCCAAAAAAGGCTATTTGTCAGCTTCTTTGACCATGAAACAGGCTACCTTTCAAGCTTATGCTGCCCAGTATCAAAAATCCCTGTTGCAGTTGGTACTGGACATGTCCATGAAAGCCCCCTCACCCTTGTCTGAAGACCTGGCTGAAACTGCCAGGCTTGGGCTGGAGGTGGCTAAGTACCAGTTCCAGATGGCTGCTGATTCAAATGATACTGCAGCCAGATGGATGGCTAACACTGTGGCACAGAGGTTTGCTTGGCTCAGGGCCATGAACCTTACTCAGGCTACTCAATCCAAGGCCCTGGACTTTGCTTTAGAGAGAAATTCCCTTTTTGGAGAATCCACTGTTGCCTACATGAAGAAAGTGGATGAATATAAGGCCACTTATAGAAGCAACTATTCAAAAGAGAGAGCTTCTTCATCCACTAGGCCCTATGGAAAGGGGGTGCAGAGGAAGGTCTTTTGTGACCAGACCCTTTTTCCAGCCAGTAGCTGTGCCCCAGTATCAGCAGTATCCACAGCAGGGATACTTTAGGGGTAGGGGTTGAAGGGGCTCCAGTAGGGGCTCTCAGGCCCAACCTCAGCCACAATCAAATCAAAATCCCTGAGGCTCAGGCCGCCTCCCCCCTCCCTGTTTGAGGAAGACTGTCCCACTACCATTTCCTCCAGGCTTGGCTAAGCATCACCACAGACAAGTGGGTTCTGGAGGTAGTGGATCAGAGTCTGTCTCTGGATTTCAAATCTTTTCCTCCACAAAAGACCAGGGTTTACTGCTCACCTCCGCTAGCAGAGAGAACAGTACTAGAAGCAGAGGTTCAGAAATTGTTACAGCTCAGAGCAGTGGAATCAGTTCTTACCACCCTGAGAGGAAGAGGTTTTTACTCCAGATACTTCCTAACAACAAAGAAAAGTGGGGAGTGGCGGCCAATGTTGGATCTCAGAGCTTTAAACAAGCATCAAAAAAAAAAAAAAAAAAATTCAAAATGGTAACTCTGGCTCGGATATTGCCAACAATCCTAAAAGGGGAAGGGCTGGCATCACTGGATTGAAAGACTCCTATTTCCACATCCCCAAAAAGGAATCATACAGAAAGTATCTCAGATTCAGGCTCCCTTCGGGTCATTACCAGTTTTCAACTCTTCCCTTCGGCCTCTCCTCAGCACCAAGGATATTTACAAAATGCCTAGTAGCTGTGGTGGCATATCTTTGAAGAGAGGGAGTGACTGTCTTCCCATACCTGGACAACTGGTTGGTGGTGGGCAAGTCACCAGACCAAGTAAGGAATTCCCTAAGAATCACCTAGCACCTCTTGGAGTCCCTGGGGTTCATAATAAACCATAATAATAATAACTTTATTTAATTGAGCGCCTTTCACAATATCAAGGCGCTTCACAGATTCTCAAAGAGTTCAATAAAACATAATTAAAATCACAGCAAGTCAGAGAATGCCTTGCTCCATAGAAATGTCTTCAGTGCCTGTTTAAAGCTCCCCACTGTCCTGCACTCCTAAGCTGACAGGGCAGAGAATTCCAGAGGGTTGGGGCAGCAAACATAAAAGCGCGTGGCCCAGATGTCTTCAAGCTAACCCTCGGAATCTCCAGCAACCCTTCGTCGGCCGAGCTGAGCTGTTGCACAGGGGTGTAAGGAGTCAGAAGCTCTTTCAAGTAGACAGGACCCAGTCCGTGTAGGGGTTTGTAGGTTAACAAACCTACTTTAAAGGTGATCCACCACTGAACCAGCAGCCAGTGCAGCTCGTGCAGCACTGGGGTAATATGAGATCTCCTAGATACCCCAGTCAATAAACATGCTGCAGCGTTCTACACTAGCTGCAAGCAGCAGATATCAACCACAGGAAGCACTAACTAGAGGGAGTTGCAGTAGTCAAGGCACGAGGTCACAAATGCGTGGACCAAAATGGGCAGATCACTGGACGGAACAAGGTGCTTGATCCTGGCAATGTTCCTAAGATGGTAAAAGGCTAACTTAATGACTGCCGACACCTGATGACGAAGGGTCATCCTATCGTCAAGTATCACTCCCAGGTCATGCACCTGTTCACAGGTAAGGATCTGAGCCCCCCCCCAAGAATAAACCGGAGGGCAAATAAGTCCTCAATCCCTCTGTCCTGCGTCCCGGGTCTACTACCAAAACTTCAGTTTTACCTGTGTTCAACTTTAACCCGCTGGACTTCATCCAATCTTGGATTTCAGAGAGGCAGCTGTTAAATACTGAGAGAGCACTAACCTGGTTGGGGGCAAAAGACAGGTAGAGCTGGGTATCAATAGCATAGCAGTGAAACCTCAGCCCATACCGTCTTACAATGTCTCTGAGGAGCAGCATATACACTGCAAACAACGTGGCGGACAGCACCGAGCCCTGGGGCACCCCACAAGACAGGGAGAAAGACTCAGAAGAAAAAATTCCCAAGACAGCTCTCTGAGTTCTACCAGTAGGAAAGATGAAAACCATCTGAGCACTGTACCAGTCAGTCCACAGATGGACCTCGGGCGCTCAAGCAGAACCCCATGGTCTACAGTGTCAAAGGCTGAAGAGAGATCAAGGAGTACCAAGATGGAGCAGTTTCTCCGATCTTTTGCCATCAGGAGATCATTGAGCACCTGAACCAGAGCAGACTCAGTACTGTGCCTCTTACGAAAACCAGATTGGAGAGGTTTGTATAAATTATGGATGGTCAAATGGTTCTCGAGTTGAGTTGCCACAACTTTCTCACAAAAGGAAGGTTCGAGATAGGTCTGTAGTTTGCTAGAGTATCCAGGTCCAAAGAAGCTTTCTTCAGAAGGGGTGTCACCACCGCCTCCTTCAGGGAGCTTGGAAACTCAACCCGATTCCAAGGAGCACCGGACAATCTGAGCCAAGACCGGGCCATTTATATCACAACCCAAAATCAGGGAGGTAGGACCCTGATCTAAACTACAGTACGTAGGGCACATCCCCTGGACAATCCTCATACTATCAATGAACTCTGGCAGGTCAAAGGTACTCCAAAAAACAAGAGGTGTAGTGACCGAGCACCGACCAACTGCATCCCCCATAGCACGGGTCTGATGGATCTCCAACCTGATGTCGGCCACCTTATTCGCAAAGAAACAAGCAATCTCATCACACTCCATTTGTAAAAAAACTTGATGGAGCTGCAGACAGGCTGGGTTGCACAGCCTGTCCACAGTTCGGAAGAGTTGGGCCAGTTGATTCCGAGTGACAGCGATTTGTATGGTCAGGAATTCTGCCTTCTTAGAAGAGATTACTGATTGGTAGAGCTGATAATGCTCCAACAAAAAAAAGACAGTCGGCATCCAAGGTGGATTTCCATCAATGCTGTTCTAACCTATGTCCCAAACTCCACAACTCCCTCAAAGACCCATCAAACCAAGGGGCCCGAAGGCAAAGTGGAAGGGGTGAACACGGACTGGAGCAATCATGTCAAGAGCCAAGGAAATGGCCTTATTATAGGCCAGAACCAACGGCTTTGGACCTGAGCAGGCATCATCGAACTCCGAAAGGTCAATCACCGCTGCCAGGTCTTCAGGGACCACGTCCCGCAAAGGGCAGAAACTGACCATCTCCACAGGAGCAGTACTACCAAGGGGGGCAGAGAAATTGAACTTCACGGTGTAATGATCGGATCAACCGACAGGTTCCACCCCCATATTGGAAGCCTCAATCCCCAGGAGGAAGACCAAATCCAGAGAGTGACCACCATTATGGGTAGCTGAGGAAACAACCTGTGTGAAGCCCAGTGATATCAGCTGGAAGAAGTTTTGTCCAAAAAGCGAGGATTTGTCATTGACCCAGGCATTGAAGTCGCCCAGAACCATCAATCTGGGCGACTTCAAAGCCATGTTGGCAGCGAAGTCCGCTACTTCCTGCAGGAATAGCTTTTCATCCCCGGGTGGACGGTAGATGAGAGCTATCCTGCACCCCACACCAGCTACCACAGTGCACTCAAATGATTCGGCCTCTTCAACTGGTACCTCCGTGAGACCCAATTTGGCTTTAAAACAGACCGCTACCCGCCCCCCCGCGATCCAATCTCGGGCGATGTATCACCGAGTTCCCGGCAGGAATAGCTGCCTCCAAAATTGGTGCAGCGTTTCCATCCAACCAGGTCTTGGTGATGTAAATCAGATCCGTTGTTCCAACAAAATCTGCAATAAGTGCAGTTTTGTTCTTAATGGATCTGGCATTACATAACAGAGAAATCTGTTCTAACTCCTGCTCAAATTTTGCAGTTCATAGGGGCAGAAATCAACACACTTCAGGGCAGAGCCTTTCTACCCTTAGTCAGTAGCAAATTCCTTCAGTCTGCACAAGCCAAAAACTGCAAGGCAGTTTCTGCAGCTACTAGGTCATATGGCTGCATCCACAGGCACAGTGCAGGAATCCAGGTTTCACATGAGGGACATCTAGTTTCACCTCAGGACTCACTGGAGTCAAAAGAGAGACCCTTTTTCAGAGCTTATTCCCATGACAAGGGCACTATTAAGGGCCCTCTTGTGGTGGAAGGAGGAATCCAATCTAAGGCAAGGAGTTCCTTTTCAGAGAGAATACCTCTCTTGTCCTCGCAACAGATCATCCCTTTTGGGTTGGGGCTCCCACTTAGGGAAGCACACAACTCAGGATACTTGGTCAGCAGCAGAGTCCCATCAGCACATAAATTTACTGGAGCTCAGAGCAGTGCTTCTAGCCTTAAAGGCTTTCTCTTCACTGGTATTGGGAAGGGTGGTACAGATCAGAACAGACAATACCACCACAATGTACTACATAAACAAGCAGGGATGCACCAGAGCTGGCCTCCTTTGCAAAGAGGCTATGAAAATTTGGACTCTGGCGTACTCTTTGAAGGTATCCTTACAGGCAATCCATTTGCCAGGAAAGGCCAATACCTTGGCAGACGCACTAAGTCGCATCAACCAGGCCCATCACAAATGGACTCTAAACAAGCAGGTGGCACAAGTTATTTTCAGGAGGTGGGGCACTCCAGAGATAGTCTTGTTTACATCCCATCAGACCCACCAGCTACCTCAGTATTGCTGCAGACCTCCAACACAGGGCACAGTCCCTCTGGATTGGTCAGGCAGGCACATGTATGCCTTTCCCTCATTCCCTCTGGTTTTCAGGGTATTACTGAAGCTACGATCCCTCTCAGCATCTCTGATCTTGATAGCTCCAGACTGGCCCAGGCAGCCATGGTACTCTCTTCTGCTCTCCACGTCTGTCAGCAAACCAATACAATTGCCTCTTGGGCACAATCTCCTGACCTCCAGTCAGGGAACATTGTTGTACCCGAATCTCAAGTCCCTTCATCTCAAAGCATGGCTCTTGAGGAGTTAGAGTATGCAGATTTAAATCTTTCAGAAGCTGTCTTAAATATTTTAAAAGATTATAGAAAACCTTCTACAAAGAAAACTTATTCTTCCAAATCGAAGAGATTGTCCCTCTGGTGTTCAAATATGGACGTTACACCAAATAAGGCTGGAGTTTCAGTTGTCTTAGACTATCTCACTCATTCGCATTCACAGGGTTTGCAACCCAGTTCCCTAAAGGTTCATCTAGCAGCAGTATCTGCCTACCTTTCTGCATGGGCAAAGGTGTCAATGGCATCAGACAACATTTTTAAAAGATTTTTTAAGGGATTGATGTATTTGCACCCACCTCACAGAGCACCAGTGCTTGCTTGGGATCTGAATGCGTGTGTATAGCCAAGCTCATGGGCCCTCCTTTTGAGCCCATGGCTACTGCCCATCTGAAATATGTTACTTGGAAAACAGTTTTTCTAGCAGCTATTACTTCTGCAAGAAGAATTAATGAGCTCCAGGCTGTCTGCATTGATCAAGACTTGTCTCATTTCACAGAGATAAAGTAGTCCTCAGAACAAACAGACAGTTTCTTCCTAAAGTGGTTTCAGACTTTCATCTGAACCAATCAAGCACTCTACCTGTCTTTTTCACAGACCATACCAGTTCTTGTGAAAGAAGGCTCCATAGTCTGGATGTGAAAAGGGCCATCAGCTATTACATGACAGCCACTAAAGACCATAGAAAGGATAGAAAAAAACTATTCCTTACATATGGGGATGTAGGTAAGGGTAAACCAGCCTCGAAAAGATCCATTTCTAGATGGTTAGTCCAGTGTATCCAATTCTGCTGCACTAAAGCAGGTAAAGAGCCACCAACCGGGTTGAGGGCGCATTCTACAAGAGGGACTGCTGCCACTCTCGCAGCTGCCAGGGAGGTTCCCTTGGTGGACATTTGTAAAGCAGCTACCTGGAAAACAGTACACACCTTTACAAAGCATTATAACTTAGACATTCTGTCCAGAAGTGATGCTAGGTTTGGCACAGCAGTCCTGCAGAGTCTGTTTCCAAAATAAGTTCTGTACCCACCTCCAGTGGTACTGCTTGGTAGTCTGCATAAAGTTATGAGTATCCTGAGCATTACTGGGGTTAGAAGAAAACATTACTTACCATAGTAATCTTCTTTCTTCCCAGTGATGCTCAGATATTCATAACTTCCCTCCCTTCCTCCCCTGCCAGAACTTCAGCCTCTGCACTCCACATGCTGGTGCCATGTTGTTTTGTTGCATATTCTCTGCTTTTAATCATTTTAAAACAGGGTTTTATTTCAATGTGTTCTCCTTTTGGACTTTTCTTTGATGTGGTTTGGTCAAATGTTGTTGTTATCCTCCCTTTGGAGTTTTTTTTCTGTTAAATTCCATGCTTTAATTAGGGGTAACCTCTCCTTTAGTTTATAAAATGCCGAAGTTACATTAGTCTCCTAATGCCTGACTTCCAGGTTTCTCACAAATCTGAAGAGGTTAGAACACTACAGTTGGTAGAGGCAGCATTTGAAAGATGCTCACGTGCAAAGAATTCTACTCATTTGCATGTGTTCCATCTCTCTGAGCAGTCCAACCCTCCAGGCTTACTGCATAAAGTTATGAATATCTGAGCAACACTGGGAAGAAAGAAGATTACTATGGTAAGTAATTTTTTCATATGTCGAGAACACTGATTTCCCACAGCAACCACGCTATTCTGTGCCGGAAGTGCAAAAACACATTTCGGCTAGGATGTGAAAAATGACAGCTGTACTTTTCATAAGAAGGTGTAAAAAAAAAAAAAAAAATGGCAATGTTGAAAATCTGGAGTGAAAATATTACAAATTCACGAGGTTACATGTGTGCGTGGAAACTGCGCAATGCACGCTCATAACACAGTCATTATATGGACTTTTGTCACCAGATTGTCAACATAGGTATTTTGAAACCTCTGCTCATGAACAGTGACACTCTGATTTTTGTAATGTGTTCTGAACACTGATTTCCTACAGCGACCACAGTATTCTGCTCCGGAAGTGCGAAAATGCATTTCGGCCAGGATGTTGAAAATGGCAGCTCTACTGTTCATGAGGAGGTGTAAAAAAAAAAAAAAAAATTGCAATGTTGAAAATCTGGAGTGAAAATATTACATATTCACGATGTTACAAGTGTGCATTGAAACAGCGCAATGCACAGTCGTAAAAGTAATTTTTTGGAATTTTGTCACCAAATTTTCAACATAGGCTTTTTGGGAGCCCACCTTATGAACAGTGACACTGTCGTTTCATTAATCGGTCCCGAAAGGTGATTCTGCGCAGTTACTGTGAAATCACCTTTCAGGACGGAGTAACCAGATGACAGTGACTGAATTCATGAGATGGGGTCCCTAGAACCCCATGTTGAAAATTTGGTGCCAAAATGGCCGAAATATGCACCAGAGTTGAAAAAACCCTATTGATGCCATTATACAGCTAACTGGCACTTCTTCAGTTCATGGTCGGCTTTGAAGAGTGCAGACGTGCTCCCAGTACACCGAAGATTATTGCGCCGGGCTCTGGAGGAAGTATGGGGTGGGGTGTGTGGGGAGGTGGGGTGCGCAGAGGGTGGAGTGCGGGTTGGGGAGGGCCACCAGACTCAACGAGGGACCATTTTCTAGTTTACTGGTTTAAAATTTTTTAAAAACCTCGTGGGAAGGTTTTCTTTTTTAGGACATTTGGCATGCTGGGGTGGGCTCCCAGCATGCCACCTGAGTGTTTGGGGGCTGTAGGTGATGGATTGGCACCCCTGCCGGCACATACCTAGTGTTGGGGAGGGGACAAGAGCTGAGGGGATTGGGCATCTCCCCTCAGCACACAAGAGTTTTTTGGGGGCATTATGCCGACGGGAGTGGGCTACAAAATAACCTGGGAGGGGGCATGCCGACAGAGGGATTGGGCACCCCTTGGCACATATATAAGTGCTGGGGGGCAGAGGCAGGGGGATTGGGCACCCCTCAGCATACAACAAATTTGGGAGGGGATTATGCGCGACGGGGCGGGCTCCCCCGTCGGCTAAATGAACTGGGATGGGGCATGCCGACAGGGGGATTGGGCACCCCTGTTGGTTTCTTTTCTTTAACTGTGAGGGAGCATGCAGAAGTCCTGGGCTCAGCACGTTCACACTACTGTAAGCTACAGCAGTGTGAATGCGCAACCAGGAACACAGTGCATGTCGGAGTGCAACTTCAAAGGACCAAGCCGCACCAGTATTGGTGTGGCTCCGTCCTATGAAAAGTCATCCACCTACAGCCGGAACAGCTAAAACGGAGTAATCGCCAGCCTGCCGATTGATTCTTGCCACTCACCCGCCCCTAGCAACGGAGCTCTCCATTGGGCACACCCCTGTGGAGCACCTTATAGCAATGAGTTCGCCTGCGCCTGCATGCCACAACGCACTCAAAAAGTTGCTTTACTTCGGCACCAAATACAGGTTTTCAACAACTTGTTTTGGCATAACAAATACAAAACAAAATACTGTTTAACTTCATTCAGTTCTCCATTTCATTGCAGTCCTTCTCTCTCTCAAGTCCCCAAATCTCTCTTTCCAGTCCCCAAATCCTCTTTCCTTTTTCTGGTTTCTTCTTAATGGCTGTTGGGTGAGGCTCATTTGTGCCCCTCTCCGAAGGGAATTACAGGCTTGCATGCAACCAGTATAGACAGCCTTTAAAGGGCTAGGCTCCAAATCATAAGGGCTAGGTTTCAATTCCCCCAGTTCTTCTGCTAGTATCTTAGTGGAGAGGGTGTCCCAACTGATGGCTGTATAGACCCCATCACACACCCATACACAAGGTACCTGACTAATCCCTTACTTGTGCCAGAGGGCACCCAGGACATGACGTCCCCTCCTGTGAGGAACCCAGACTTAGACTGAGGAGCTCTAGTATTCTTAGACTGACTGGTGCCGGCTGGCCCACCGGTGCAGTGGTAAGGCTTCCGCTTGAGACACTGATATCCTGGGTTCGGGAATGGACCAAAGGAATCAGAGGGCTGGCTGGGGGAAGCTTGAGCATCCAATGGACTGGTCTTCTCCTCTGGGGGAGGGTGGGTGTGCATCCGGCGCATGACTGATTTCTGGTGGAGGCTGGTGGAGAGCAGCTGCCAAGCCTAAGCTGTGGGGAGGTGTACCGGACGGTGCTTTGGCGTCCCACGTCATTGCATGTCATGCCTCCCATAGGGGAAAAAGCATCTGAAAAATGCCAGCCCCATGAATGACACCCTGCTCCTCTGGTCCCGTCCCACCTGTCTGTGGCACTCAGCTGGTGACTAAGTTTAGTATTCCATCGGGTCCAGCCCACCCCACAGCCCCAGCTTGGGGGCAAGCCAGGGAGGAACACCAGTAGCAGAGGTCTGCCCAGCATCTAGTTCAGACTTTGTTGGGGGTGTGGCCGCTTGGCGACCCCTGGGAGAATCATCACCCGAGGTAAGTCCCGGGGGATTCAGTGGAGGACTGATGGAGCGGGGCTGAGCTGCTGAGGTCTGGCACAAAAAAAATAATCTTGCTGGTATCTCAAGGGCACCCATATATGTGCTACTTCAGCTCCTCCAACACCATTTCCTCCTGTGGGTAGTGCCAAGGTTGCCTTCCCTCTGTGGGCCACTTACAGAAACAACCACCTTAAGCTACTGTAAGAGAGTTTGTAACATAAATAAAAAAAATACACAAATGGGCTCTTTGCTGTCTCACTGCTGCTGCTAGCTATAGTGCTCCACAGTTGGAGGAGAAAGGCTGTGCTTCTGTGTTTTTATTAATCTTTTGTGACTCCTAGTACCTGATTGACACTAACAGATCATGTGACCTGCCTCCAACCACAGTGCCATCTAAGACAGCTGCCAACTGCCCTCCTCTCAGCTTCCCACAATTCCCTGCTTCCACCCAGCCTCCCTTCCCTATCCCAGCACACAAGGCAGCAATCAAGTCAGATTTGTAAAAACCAACAACAACAACAACAAAAATTTGCTTTTTATCCTCTCACCGCTGCTTCAGCTGTAACTCTCCCTGACTGGACCTTTGCCCTCTCACCAACACTCCCGGCTTTAGCTCTCTTGATCCTTGTTATGAATAGGATCCAATCAGCGATGATGCAGCAGTATCCATCTTTTGGCTTTTGAACCAGAAATGGGTATTACTACCTTTAGCATGGCTGACTAGATTTTCTTAATATTTTATTAAATGATTCCTGCTCATATGAAAGGCTACTTTTGATTTTACCGCTCACTGGTTGAAAGGCGGCTGGCTCAATGGCAGCCAGATATTTGGGAAACTGCCATTACTTTGATTCCTTCAAAATCAAATCCAGAAACTTCTTTCATACATTATTGAATGATTACTCTAGCAGGGGATGCGTGAATGCTGACTGGCCTACTCTTATCATTCTGAGGAGATGAGCAATTCTCAGCCCTGCAACTGCCTTTTCCACTGTTTGATCTAGCGCTGGATTCCAGGCAATACGCGTGAACCTCAGTCCCACAGGTCACTTGTGGGGGTCACTGACTGGAAATGTTTCACTCTTGGTCACTGCATGGTCTCGAAGGATATCACTTAGTGAATGATACAAATTATGAAGTAGGCATAACAATCTAGTCAACCCGAATCAATATGTAAATGCAGCTTTATAGTGCCGCGACATAGCCTTGTCAACTAGGAACAGGGCGGTATGGAGGGAGTGAGGTGCAAACCGCAAAAGGATGTATGCACAGTAGCACCCTCTCACTGTTCCCAGGTACAGGATAGGAATCCTGCAGGGACAAGGGACGAGCTGCCGCGTGCCGTGGCTGGGACAGCGGTGAGCAAGGAGCATTGAGCGCGCCTGTGGACTGGGTTTCATTCCCGGTCCCAGATGCATGGAATTTTTATTTTTCGCACTTTGTGTATTTAAATGTTAACCCCACCAGAGTTAATTATTTTAGTTGTTGGAGTTCGACCCCCTGCAAAACAGACTTATGCCACTGGCAATATATTGTGCTGTATTGGCAGCACGGTTTATTGCTGTGGCATAATGTCTTGCGACATTATGACCCCGTGCCACAGTCCAGAATCCTGAGGGGCTCAGAATGCAGTGCTGATATCCCAGCACAATAGCTCTTGAAAAAGATAGAAACATAGACAGTGACAGCAGAAAAAGACCACAGGTGCATCTAGTCTGCCCCGAGTTCCCTATCTGCCCCAGGACTGGTTGTCCATATGGTGTTGACCTCACTGACCTGTTTACATTAAGCAGGTATAACTGTATCAGTACACTTCACCTTCTTCCATCTACTGGCCAAACAGCAAAATTACAATGGCTCAATATATCAGCTTTTTTCTTTGTCTCATTTTGTTTTTTCCTTTTTCTAATTTTTACTTATTTAATTTTTTTTAAATGATTTATTTACTAATCCCAATTTACCCATTTCATAATTGCAGTAAGGAACTTCAGGGTGTTCTTTGTGCTGGGACAGTAGCACTTCTTGGGCAGTGGAAGCACTCAGCCTTTGATCTTGTGCTTCAGTCCACTCAAGGCCTGCCATTATCCCAGCACAAAGCACACCCTGGAGAAATGTACTATTTAACTAGTCACTACCTCGTGTATACCCAGGTTTAACAACTCCTAGGATGGGGAGCATAAGGCATCCTCTGCTGTTCCTACATCGTCTCAAGGGGCTGGTGAGCTGCATACACTGTACCGAGGGGCTGCTTCTAAATCTGTTGAAAGATGCTGATGTTGAGAGTGGGGGTCACCTGATGGCTCAACGGTGGCACCACCATGATGGCTACTTCAGTTTGTGACTGTGCCAGGGCCTTCCGCATTACGCAGCAGTGGTCATTTTATTTCCCTGTGGCATTGCTTGCTGGCCAGGGCAGGGTGGCACTGCACCTGCAGCTGCATGACACCTGTTGTGATTCTCCACATAGGAAATTGCAAATGAGAGGTTACTTCTCTGTTTTCTCACCAATAAACTGATTGATTGATTGAGGCTGTTCTATTGCGAGGTGGTAATGCAACTCGTGCTTTGCCAGTGGGAGAGTAATGGCTGAAAACAGAAAAAAGACTTTCACCAAAGTTGTCAACATGATGGCTAATGGTACTACCCCAGGGGCATGCCACAAATATAAATTGTGTCATAAATCACCAATGCGATTTCAGCCAGTCAGTGCGCAGAGCCGCTGAACCTTCTATTCTGAGTACTATGTGCAGGAGTGCTGGGAGATAGTGCTCCACTTTGGTCCTGGGGGAGGGAACGGCACAATGAAAAAAAAAAAAAAAAAAAGACACTAAACATCACTTGAGCTAAACTCGAGTGATTTATAATAAGATAAGAGGGCCTCTGAGGGATGTCTGTTATGGTATAAGAGACTCCTTTTGTGAGGTTTGGGAAGACAGAACCACTCAGCTTCATGATCCTCTCACCCAAACCTCACACTCAGTCTCTTATACTGTATGAGACGGCCCTCAGAGGCCTTGTTAACTTATATCACTGTGTGTGTGTTTGTATGTCAGTCGCCTGTAGAACTGAGGAGACAGCAGACATGAGGATGAAAACCTTGATTTAGAGAAAGCAAAAACGAAATCAGGTCGTAATACTTCCTTAGAAAAGTGAATGTTTTGTCAGAGATGTTCAATGAACTGGAACTGCAGTGACATTTTTACAGTGTTTTTTTTTTTTTTATGTCGGTCGGCTAATACATTTAATGAAGGGGCCTATGTGGCCCTGAAAGTTTGTGCATATTTTAACTATGTGCAGTTTCCTTGTTGGTCCAGTATAAAAGGTATCCCAGTCTAATCTAGTATTAAAAGGAATAGAGTGTGTGCTACACAGCAGCCTAGCGACTAGCAGCACTCCTTGCTGTGCGGGCATCCCAGGTCCTAATCCTGAGCACAGGATCCTAGTCGGTGCTGAAAGAAGTCGGAGTGCTGTCTCAGGATGTGCAGTGATTCCAAGGGAGGTAGGGTAGCACTTGTTGCTGCATTGCTGTCCCTTAGCCCCAGGGGAGGACACTATTCCCATTGCTTACTCCGCTAAATGCCTGACCCCACATCCATACCAATGCATAATTGGCAGGAGGTTGTGCAGAGAGTGACACGCAAACTTCATAGGGATGCAAGGGCAGGGGAGTTCCGGCACGGATCAGTGTAGCCTGGATGATGTGGTAGTCTCAGGCTACAGCTGCACCACAGGAGGGCTGACGGGCAAGGGCTGGAATGCGCATGCCCTGGGCCGTGATGATGGAGCTATGGTAACATAAAGAGATACATTAGGTGAAGGCCAGGGGAAGGGGAGAGAAATATTGGCGTGAAAAATAGAAAAAAAAAGGAATAAAATTATGGAGGAAATGCTGCATATGGGGGTACAGACATCACCATCTTTTACCTGCTGCTTTTCTGTATTCGAGATATCTCCATAGGAGCGTTAACTGCCACAGCTGTTCCTCAGCAGTCACTGGTGTAACGGGCTCATTTTCACCCTTCTGTACTCAGTACAGAATATTTTGTACGTTTAGCACTGTGTCCCTCATGTATGCAGGATGTGTTTGTGATCTAGATATCATTTAAGTTGTTTCAAGTATGGAGTCTTCTTTCTGACTATCGCTTTGTGTTTCTTTGATATCCTGCAGGAGTATACACCTCCTACAAAACATTTCTGCACAAAGACAAGGCTCTTATCAAGAGACTCTTGAAGGTGAGAGCAGGTCACTTAAACATCATAATGATATCCAAAAGCTTGGAATATGTACGTATGTAGAATATTTAGGGAGAGTTCTGTACTGTGATTGTGGGAATCTAATCACATGACCGTAGTATGCCCCATGGTATATTTATTTGTTTATTTATTTATTACTTTGCTAACCGGGTGAGTGCACTGATCCCAGGGACCGTTTTCAGGCACGACCCGGGCCATAACAGGGTGACAGTGGAGTACAAGGTAACAGTAATACACATGAAACAGATTTGATACAAGCAACAATAGTAAGCACAATATACAGGCTTGATGTATAAGTCCATTTGAGAACAGTGAATACAAGGTTTCAATATCGGACATGAGGAGATTTGATACAAAACTAACAAATCGTAGGCACAGTGTACAATGTGCGACTACATACCCACGGTTCAGAACTGCTCTCTGTCTTCTTTACTATTTTCGCTTGTTTATCAAAACATCAGTGTTTCATTCTCCAAGAATACTTGTTTATACTCTGCTCTACACAAACTATGTACGGTTGCTAAGGTATTAGGCATAAACAACACCCCACCCTATATGCGCGCGCGCGTGTGTGTGTGTGTCAAAGTATATATTCATGTCTTGCCATGTGTTAACATATATCTATCTAGCTAGCTGGCCCGATGGCGCTGAGGTTGAGGCGCTGGACACCACACCTTGCGCCATGCTGGTGACCCAAGATTGGGAGTGGACTTGGGCTGTCGGGGAACGGCGGGGCAGGGAAGGACTGAGCATCTGGAGGACTGCTCAACTTCCCTGGGAGGGAAGGGGGACACGACCTCACCATTCTGGTGACCCCCAGTGGAGAATGGGAGTCTTATCCAGCAGTCGGGGTTCAACCAATGGGGAATCGGCCGTGGCGGCTCTCCTGTGGGCGTGCGTGGGAGCGTGCACGTACCGCGCTGGAGAGCATTGCACTGCCGGACCAGTGGAGGGGGGGAGTAAAGGAAGAAATACCCCCTCGGCCTGCGGATAGGTGAAGGCTCTGCCTGGGACCAGCCACACCCCCGCCGTCGGACTCACCAGACTGGGCGTGGCCAGCACTCCAGTTTCAGACTTGCAGATGGAGTGCCAGGACAGGTGGCCCTGCCCTAGGGGGCCCAGAGCCAGGGGGATTGCCAAGCTGGAGTAGCCTAGTCTGGATGGGTTTCAGACTGGGAGGTAGAGCTTGTTCCTGGGGGGTAGCTGGAGAGAGTTCCGCAGGAGTCCCGAGGGAGATAAATAAAATTTAAAAAAAAAAAAAAAAAAAAACTAACATATATCTAGCTGAGATGTAGCATTTCATTTTCTGCGGTGTATAGTCTTTCTAGTATTACTGCTGGGTGGACTAAAACGCTGGGAGGTCGAGTAACTTGCTCAGGAACACTCTGCATTATTGGCTATGGTGGGATATGAACTTGAGTCTGCTGTCTCACAAACCTCTGCCATAATCACTAGGCTGTACTGCCTTTCAGGTATCAGCATGGCCGAATATCGTTATTAGATAGCTGCTTGGTGACCTATGTGAAAATATGGCTCATGTTGGTCTCAGTCCAGTTCTTCCCCAACAACTGGCATTAAATTTTTTATTTTGGTGCTTGCGCAGCCAACATCTTGCTGTAGTGGAGATTTAGAGGCACGGTCGCTGTTGGGCAAATGCAGGACATGCACCAGTAGGTGCGTCCCTCATCCCCCAATCAGCCTGCATGCCGGCGCCACACTATGCATACTAATGTGGTGATCACATCAAAGGAAAGGTCCGCTGCAATGCGAGCAAAGCTTGTCACACACAGCGGACCTTCCTACGTGCTTCGTCAGCTACAAACATGGCGGCACAGTGGCGCTAAACTACCGACTCGAGTGCCCAATCCCCAGTCTGCTTACCCTGCCCCTCATGTATGTGCCGACTGGGGAACCCTCCCCTGTCGGCATAATGTGATCTCCCCTTCGGCTTGCCGAGGGGTGCCCACCTCCTTCGGCTCATACGCCGCCTCACACCTGTAAACAGAAAACAGTCCTCGTAGTCTCCCTACCCACCACCCGCACTCACCCACTGCGCACCCTGCCTCCCCACCCCCCTCACCCCATACTTGCCTCCGGAGCTCGGCACAATGATCTTCGGTTGATCGGGAACACGTCTGCACTCTTCAAAGCCGACCGTGAACTGAGGAAATGCCGGTAAGCTGTATAATGGAATAAATAGGGTTTTTTCAACTTTGATGCATATCTTAGGCATTTTTTGGAATTTTTGCACCAAATTTTCAACATGGGGTTTTTGGGACCCCTCCTCATGAATTCTGGCACTGTTATGTTGTTAATCGGTCCCGAAAGGTGATTTCGCAGTCACTGAGCAGAATCACCTTTTGGGACCAATTTATGCAAGGACAGTGGCAGTGTTCATGAGGTGGGCTCTCAAAAAGCCTATGTTGCAAATTTGGTGGAAAAAATCCAAAATGGTTGTTTTAGCGGCGTTATAGTTGTTACGCACGCAAGTAACTTCGCACCGCAATTTTCATGCCAGATTTTCAACATTGTCAGTTTTCTTCACTTCCTTGTGAACAGTATAGCTCTCATTTTTCACATCCTGGCCGAAATGTGTTTCCGCACTTCCGGCGCACAATAGCGCAGTCGCTGTGGGAAATCAGTGTTTGGGGCAGATTATGAAAATGGCAGTGACGCTGTTCATGAGCAGAGGTCCTAAAATGCCTATGTTGACAATTTGGTGACGATACTTCATAAAATGACTGTATTACGGTGCGTTGCTCAGTTGCTACACCTTTCGTAACCATTGAATCGCAATATTTTCCATGGATTTCAACATTGTCATTTTCTTCACCTTCTTGTGAACAGTATACCTGTTATTTTCACATCCTGGCCAAAATGTGTTTCCGCACTTTCGGCGCACAATAGCGTGGTCGCTGTGGGAAATCAGTGTTCAGGGCAGATTACTAAAATGACAATGACACTGTTCATGAGCAGAGGTCCTAAAATGCCTATGTTGAAAATTTAGTGACGATACTCCGTAAAATGACTATGTTATGAGCATGCGTTGAGCAGTTTGCACGCACGGTTGTACCATTGTGCATTTGTAATATTTTCACTCTGGATTTTCAACATTGGCATTTTTCCACACCGCTTGATGAACAGTATAGCTGTCATTTTACATATCCTGCCCCAAATGTGTTTTCGCACATCTGGCGCAGAATAGTGCGGTCGCTGTGCAAAATCACTTTTTTGGGACAGTTTGAGGAAATGACAGTGACACTGTACATGAGCAGAGGTGCTAAAATGCCTATGTTGAAAATTTGGTGCTGAAAGTCCATAAAATGACTGGGTTACAAGCGTGCATTGCGCATTTCCCATGCACCCTTGTAACTTCACAAATTTGCAATACTTGCATGCCACATTTTCACCACTGCCATTTTTTTACACCTCCTTATGAACTGTACAGCTGTCATTTTTCACATCCTGCCCAAAATGTGTTTCCACACTGCACTACCAAAGCCAATGCCAGCGCGACAACATTCGGCATTGACAAATGCTTGTTTTTTGTTTGCACTTTATTACTTTGTTTACCTAGGATAGCCAAATTGAGCTGCAGCCTGTGGTGGAACAGGATGGAACCTGGGAATGGGAGGGAACCTGGGGTATACAGTTCCAGGAGTGAAATTAAAAGTTTGACTCAGTTTCAGGAGCAGCATGTGAAAAGATTGCTGCTGTATGCAATGTAGACTTCTAAAGGCATGAAGCTGACTAAATAAAAGTGTAAAAATTCAACACTAATAATGACCAACAAAATATTTAGTGCCGTATTGGTCCTAGTACCTAATAATGAGGAATTCTTTCTGTTTCCACTACTAGATGCAGCAGCATATATTAAGTAGGTCCTACTTTATTTATTTAGTTTTTGTTAATCGGGTAAGTGCACTAGCCAACAAATGACTCTCTTTCAGGAACGACCCGGGAGAGTTCATACTTCTACCACTGACATACAGGGAGGATGAATGTCTTGCTCAAGGTCACACTGTGGGCCAGTGGCTATAGTGGGATTTGAACCTGTGGTCCCATTTTACAATTTTGCTGCTCTAAACACCAAGCACAGGGTTTTCAGAATTTTGCATCCCCTAGGCATCCAGTGAGATTTTCAAATACGTTTGAAAGGAGCTGTATTGGAATACGTGCGAGATGTAGTGGTAGTTTACCTGCCGTCTGCCACAGTCTCCAGGGAACTGCTGCTCATGTAAAATGTTCTTGATCTTCTTTGTCATCTCACCCACCAAATGTGATCCCTTTATGATGGTTTGGAAGCACATTATCAGATGGGAAGGAGACTTCCTGCAGTCCGATAAAGACCATTCTAAGCTGTGGCAATATGTCATGATTTAACACCACAGCTGGAAAACACTTCAGCCAGTGGGAGTTTATTTACTTGTAATCCATCTGATGATAGCAGTAACACCTCCCAGAATGTGAGATGATCATTTGGGATAATGCCACTTCTCTGGTGGCTTAAAGGACTCAGACAGCCTGGCAGCACATCAATAGGACTACCGTTTTCAGTGTCAGTGACCCAGGTTTGGGAACTTGCCTGGGTCATCGGTACTGGCTTTGGGGGGGGGGGGGGAGACTTGAACGTCTTGGAGTACACTGTCCTTTGGGGAGGCAGGAGGGAGCTGCATGCTGCAGCACTACCGTCACCTGTAGACATAACAGGTGATAAAGCTGCTTGGGACACAGGAAGGGAGGGATGCTGTACTGTATATCGATGGAGTGTATATCTGCGCAATCACGTCGGGGAACGAGGTCCTACACACCAGCATCCCTATGGAGACAGTGAGCACGCAAAGAAACTGGAACAATGAGATAAATCCCCCGTCCTGTAAGCTCCATGAAAACTGGTATATCCAGTCAAAAGACAGTACACCCACCATGTCAGGGCAGAGAAACAAAAACTGGGAATTAAAAAAAAAAAAAAGCTCTTGCGTGTGCCTCATGCCTCACAGCGTACACTCAGTGTGGCATTATCCTATGATAACATACATTGTTCAATATTTAAATTATGCACAACAAGATATGTGTTATCATGGATAATGTAACACCTCAGGTGTATTCTGCTTAACCTCCGAGAAGTGGCGTTATCCCAGTTGATAACACACACTCTGGAGTGTATTATTGATGTTATCAACTGGATTTACAAGTACACCAAGAACTTGCTAGCAGAAGCATTTTTCACGCTGTAGTGTTCTCTAGAGTTATTGCCATAGCTGGAGTGGTTCTTGCCCAACTAGTTTGCAGGAATCCTGCTATGCATTTGATAATATTGTTTCATTGACAGGTTAGGGTTGGGGAAACTTGGCGGTGTGACTTTGCTTGGTGCACCTGTCCTGTATGTACCAGCTCAGCAGAGGGATAAAACTGTGAGAGATAAACTAGGGGGGCCTCAAGCACATGAACTGAATTTGTTGCATTTGGTTAACTTTCCATGCTTCAAAAGCGTAGAAATCTGAAGTCGGAATTAAAACCTTTTTCTTTCATTGATTTCCCCCTGGCCCTCTGCCCCCATGATTCTCCTCTTTGTCTTCCATCTAAGTGATCGTCATTGCCTCAGCTGCACCTTTCCTCCAGTTAACAGAGTGAGCAAGTGGCTGTCTTCAAATCCGATGCCAGTGTCACTCCGTAGTAGGTTGACAGGGATGCCAAAATGGCAGGCATTGTACACCCTCCCTGAGAGCTACATGCCTTACAGCTGCAATCCAACAAGTCTGGATCTAGCTAGTGTAGGATTCTGTGGACTCAAGCATGAAGCTCTGTCACCCAGGAAATAGCACAATATGCTGTCGCTGCACCATTGGACACCTTTTAATGGTTATAACTTCCAACACCATCGCACATTGACCCTCTTACACCTTTCAGCCTGATTTTCCTCAGGCTAGCACAGAGTTACACATTCTAATGGTTATAACATTTTCCAACGAATGCACATTGACTCTTTCTGCTGCCTTTCAGCCTGAACTTGCATTGGACAACCTAGGGTTGCAGCCTAGGGTTGCAAGTTATAACCCTTCCAACACTATCGCACACTGACTGTCTTACACCTTTCAACCTGATCTTCCATGGGCTAGCACAGAGCTGGAAAAGTCCAACATTATGCCATACTGACACGCTTACTGGTGCCTTTGAACCCAAACTTGCATGGGCCAGCCCACGGTTGCACCTTCTAATGGTTATAACCCTTCCAACACCATCATACACTGACCCTCTTAGTGGTGCCTTTCGACGTGAATTTTTATACACATCACAGGCATACACCTTCTAACAGTTATAACCCTTCCATCACCATCGCACACTGACCCTCTTACTGGCACTTTGTAACCCAAACTTCCATGGATCAGTCCAGGGTTACACCTTTTAATGTGTATTACCCTTCCAACATACTCGCACAGTGACTCTTACTGTCACCTTTCCACCCGCACCTTCATGGAAGAGCCCAGGGTTACACCGTCTAACAGTTATAACCCTTCCAATACCATCACACACTGACCGTCTTACTACTCTTCCAACACCATGCCAAACTGACCCTTTTAGTAGCGGTTCCACCCTCAGAATGCATCAGTATTATGGCACCGAGCCATTAGGGTGCCAGTCGGGAATACCGCTGATCACTGTTTTTGTGGGGGGCTGTTCCCCCGCCGCACTCCCCTAACTATAGATAGCAACTCCGTGGCGGGTGGACCTTGGAGAGGAAGTGTCGAATCCCAATTTTGGTACCCTAATGCCAGTGCTCTGAATGCCTGCAGTGTTTACTAGCGCCTTTCAACCCAAACTTCATGAACCGGCCCTTGTAACACCTTCTGAATGGTTATAACCCTTCCAGCACCATCTCACGCTGATCCTCTTACACCTTTCAACCCAGTCTTCCTTGGCCCAGCCTAGAGTTGCACCTTCTAATGGTTATAACCTTTCCAACACTATTGCATGCTGACCCTCTTACTGGCGCCTTTAACCTGAATATCCATGAACCAGCCCTTTGTAACACCATCTAACGGTTATAATCCTTCTAGCACTATCAAACACTGACTCTCCTAGTGGCACCTTTCAGCATACACTTCCATGGGCCATTTCAGCATTACACCTACTAATGGTTATAACTCTGCCAAGGCCATTGCACACTGACCGTCTTACACCTTTCAAGACGGATCTTCCATGGGCTAGCCCTGGGTTACACCTTCAAACAGTTGTACCTATTCCAGCACCATCGCACACTGGCCCTCATAGTGGTGCCTTTCAACCAAAACCTCCACTGGCCAACAAAGGGTTATACTTTCTTATAACCCTTCCAACACAATTGCATGCTGACCTTTTTAGTGGCATCATCCAGTCTGCACTTCAATTGACCAGCCCAGGGGTACATCTTCTAACAGTTATAACCCTTCCAACACCATTGCATACTGACCCTCTTACTGAAGCCTTTCAACCCGAACTTCCATGAACCAGCCCTTGGTAACACCTTCTAATTATATAACCCTTCCAGCACCATGGCACACTGACCCTCTTACACTATTCAGTATGAACTTCCATGGGCCACTCTAAGGAGTACACCTTCTAACGATTATAACCTTTCAGATATACATAGATACATAGCTACATAGACAGTGTTGGCAGATAAGGGCCTATGGCCCACCCAGTCTGCCCATTTAAGTTTGTAAGTTCAGTTTATGTTTTCCAGGAAGTCTGTTGCTCCTTACCCCTGACCACCAGCATTCCTTTATGTCTATCCCATGCATTCTTAAATCCCGTGATTGTTTCAGCCCCCACCACTTCCTCTGGCAGGGTGTTCCACTTGTCCACCACCCGTTCTGTGAAGAAATTCTTCCTCACGCTTCTCTGAATCATCCTCCCTCCAACTTCATCCCATGCCCCTAGTCCTGGAACATCTTTTCGCTTAAAATAGTGCATCCTGCACCCGTTCCTCCTGTAAGATACTTATATGTCTCTATCATATCCCCTCTCCCCTCCTCTCCTCCAGGAGTACATGTTCAGTGCCTTCAACCTGTCTTCATAGGACTTGTGATGCAATCCATGCACCATCTTTGTTGCCCTCCTCTGAACCTTCTCTACCCTGTCTATGTCCCACGTAGGTAAGGTCTCCAGAACTGCACAGTGTACTCCAGGTGCGGCCTCACTAGTGTCTTGTATAGTGGAATTATGACCTCCTTTTCCTGCTGGTGATGCCCCTGCCTATGCATCCCAGCATCCTATTTGCTTTACCTGCTGCCTTGTCACACTGTTTCCCTGCCTTGAGGTCATCAGAGATGATAACTCAAGATCCTTCTGCTTGGTGCATGCTATATCCTCACCCCCCAACTGATATATTGTGCCAGGGTTTTTGTGCCCCATATGCATTATCTTGCACTTCCTTGCATTGAATTTCAACTGCCAAACCCCTGACCATTCTTCAAGTTTCTGCAGGTCCCTTCTCATTCTGTCTACACCCTCTGGTGTGTCTACTCTGTTACAGAGCTTTGTGTCATCAGCGAACAATGAAATAATATCATCACTTACTGACCCTCTTACTAGCGCCTTTCAACCCTAACTTCCATGGACCATCCCAGGGTTACACCATCTAACAGTTATAAGGATTTCTGATCACTGGAACAGTAAAAATCACTGTTCTAGGGGCATGCTATGGTGTACTATCCACACTTCTGGCAGAATTATTTTCCCTTTAAGAATCCCCAGAAGGTCTTCAACCTGGCTCCTCCCACCCACCTGGGTGGTATCCTCTTCGGCACCACCCCGTGACATCAGATCTTTCTTTCTGCTGGAAGAAGAAGATTCCCTCCATAGCACTCCATGTTTGCATAGGCCCTGTCGTTTTTTTTGATCATCATTTTGGTCTTCGAGTTTGCTTCATGGTTTCACTAAGGGAAGCAGGGAAGGCAGTAAGGCAGGCAAAGGCCCAAACCGAGGAAACACTAGCACGAACAGTAAAAGAAGGTGACAAGACTTTCTATAGATACATTAGTGAGAAGAGAAAGTCCAGAGAGGGTATTACTAAGATCAGAGGGGATAAGGGGGCGTGTGAGGAGGACCATGTAAAAGCATCTATCCTAAATAGATACTTCTGCTCAGTATTTACTGAAGAGAAAGTAGGGCAGGGCCCACAGCTCTGCACCATGGACACAGGGGGGAGGGAGGTGTGCACTAGTCCCTTCACAAAAGAAAGTGTCCTACAATAGCTTGATAAGCTCAGGGTGGACAAGGCAATGGGACCTGATGGCATACATCCCATGGTACTAAAGGAGCTAAGGGTGGAACCAGCAGAGCCATTATCAGAACTGTTTAGTGAGTCTCTGAGCACAGGAGAGGTCCCAGAAGACTGGAGGAGGCCTCATGTGATCCCGCTCCGCAAGAGAGGTAGCAGGGAGGAGGCAGGGAACTACAGACCAGTCAGTCTTACCTCAATAGTGGGCAAGATTATGGAGGCACTCCTTAAGGAAAGGATAGTACAACACCTGGAATCCATAGGAGCACAGGATCCAAGATAGCATGGGTTTACAAAAGGAAGGTCCTGTCAAACTAATCTCCTAGATTTCTTTGACTGGGTAACCAGAGTGGTGGACCAAGGAGGAGCAGTTGATGTTGCCTACCTTGACTTCAGCAAAGCTTTCGAAACTGTTCCACATAGAAGATTGATTAATAAGCTGGGTAGGCTCGGGGTGGGTCAGACATTGGTTAACTGGGTGGCAAACTGGTTGACTGGCAGAAAACAGAGAATGGTGATAAATGGTATACAGTCAGAAGAGATGCAAGTCACAAGTGGGGTACCTCAGGGATCAGTCCTGGGGCCAGTCCTCTTCAGTATCTTCATCAGTGACATTGGAGATGAACTGGAGGGTAAGGTTTGTCTCTTTGCAGATGACACCAAGATCTGCAACAGAGTAGATGATCCGGATGGTGTAGGCAGAATGAGAAGAGATCTGGATAAACTAGCAAAATGATAGGAAGAGTGGCAATTGGGGTTTAACGCAAAGAAGTGCAAGATCATGCACGTAGGGAAGAGAAACCCTAAAGCCACCTATAGGCTGGGAAGGGAGATGCTGGCAATCACAAGGGAAGAAAGAGACTTGGGCGTCATCATCACCGATGACCTGAAATCTTCCAAACAGACCTCTAAAGCAGTAGGTAAGGCTAGAGGGATATTGGGGGTGTATTAGTAGGGGTATCACAAGTCGGAAGAGGGAGGTAATAATCTCTCTTTACAAGACACTGGTTAGGCTCCCATCTGGAGTACTGCGTGCAGTACTGGAGGCCACACCTTCACAAGGACATTAACCAAATTGAGGCAGTCCAGAGAAGGGCAACCAAAATGGTGTAGGGACTGCATCAGAAAACATATGAGGGACAGATTTACTGAACTCAATATTATACCCTAGAGCAAAGGAGGGAGAGAGGTGATATGATTGAAACATTCAAACACCTTAAGGGCATTAACAAGGTGAAAGAGTCTAACATGTTTCAATATAAGAAAAATAGCAGGACAAGAGGACACAGCATGAGATTAGAGGGAGGCTAATTAAGGGGTAATGTGACGAAGTTCTTTTTCACAGAAAGGGTGGTGGATGCGTGGAACGGCCTACCTCAGGAAGTGGTGGATATGAATACAGTGCAGGGCTTCAAACAGGCATGGGATAGGCATAAGGGAGCAATACAGATGAGTATGAATAGATAGGCCATTGACGGTGCAAAGGCCTATGGCACATTCATAAGGTAGAAAAAGAAATGGGCAGACTGGATGGGCCTTGTGGTCCTTATCTGCCATCAACTTCTGTGTTTCTATGTTCACTGTTGTAGCTTGATGGACTCTGTGGCTCCAAGTTGGCCCCCGGTTTCAAACATCCGTGCAGGTAGAAAATGTCGCATATGAATCCTCTCGCCACATGCGTATACTGCCTAGGCCAAGAACACGACTCTCAGGCTTGTGGCCTGCGCCTCACCTTATACCCCTCCACTTTGGAGGAGTGGTACACACAACTTTTGCTTGGTCGTCCGGACGAGCGGGACCCCCTCCCGTTTGATCCAAGGACACCCATCGGACGATCTCCGTGACTGTGGGGTCCACCAGACAGTTAGCGGCTGTCAAAGAAGCTGCAGCCCAGGCTGTGGCGGGGCACTTCGTTGGTGTCCGTGCTGGTCCTACTGGGCTTTGGCACCTCCTTCACAGGGGCATTCCAGGACTTATGCCAGTCACTTCCCACCCCCAAGGAGGGCCCTTCCCATGGGTCCAGATCTTCAGAATCTTTAAAGTAGGACTCCAAGGAGAAGACTTAAGAAGTTCCGCTGTATGTTGTGGAACTGCAACTGCTTTCAGGCCTTGGGTTCCAGCGTTTCTGCTTTGTTGACCTTCACTGACGAGTCGGCCTCGGCCAACATTTCTTTCCAGGCCACTGGCCCCCCCCCCCCCAATGTCCCAGTCGGGCCTATCAGATGAGACGTGGACTGAGCAGACTGTCGAGATTTTCCTTGACCTATTCAACCCGTTATTGCAGGACGAGGGGGATACTTCCCTCACCAGGACTCCATTCCTGCCTATCCAGTCCCAGGGCAGGTTGGATGTATCAGTTTCCTCAGCTGGTCCCTAACCTTCAGGACCCTGAGCTTACAGGGGACCCTTAGCGTCCTTCACCTGTTCCTGTCTCCCCTTGCTGTCCGGTCTGCCGGAGGTCGAAGTCCCTTAGCTCGAGGTTGAGTGGCTGTCACCAGGGTCCCTAGTCTCGCTGTCGACACTCTGGAAAGTGGCACTGTGGCTTTTCCTCCTCCCCTGAGAAAGATTGCTTCTGCCACAAGTTGTGGTGGCGCTGCTAGGAGCTCATGTGGAAGCAGCTCCTTTTGGGTGCTGGGCCTAAGCTGGTGCTGGCTCCTATCCCGGCGCTCCCATGGTTGCCTCCACCTCAGCTTGAACCTGTTCCAGTCGGGCCACTCCTGGCCTCTCTGCCCATTCAGGTGGAACCCCCCACCACTTCAGCTAAAGGAGGGTCCCCCTCCTAAGGATGCCTGTATGCATTACTCCTAGGCTTCCTTGATGGCTGTCGGTTACAGTCACTCAGGCCGATGAGCCCCACAGAGTTGGGGGGGACTCATGGGGTCGGCCAGTCTTCAGTGAATCCTCGGAATCGGGGGCGTTCTCTATATATTCCTGCCCTATTGACCTAGAGCTGAGAGAGGATTTATCGACAGACCGTGGTCCTATCTCCTTTAGGGCCATGCTTCGCCTTATTTTGTAGGCTACTGGGATCCAGTTGGAGCCTGTTCAGAAATGGGCTAAGTGTCCCATCACCAAAATCCTCGACCAGGATGACTCCCCATGGAGTTGCCTACCCGATGGCTAAAGCCATTCTTGGGCCCATGTTGGAGCTCTGGCAACATCCAGCCTCCTGTCCTAGGCTGTCAGTTCATATGGCCCACAAGTACATGGTTCCTAGTGGCTCCCTCTCTGGGTTTACGGAACACCCTTTGTCCGAAGGATTGGTCACTGATTCGGTATTTAGGCGGACGGGCAGTGTGGGGGACATCGACAAGCCTTCTGACAAAAATCCAAGAAATTGGACCATACGGCCAAGAAAGTCTGTGCGGCTTCATCTCTCTGCCTTAGGCAGGCTAGTTTAGCCTTAATAATGGCCCACTTTGCCCATGCTTGTTGGGCATCCTTGACCGGGTACTCCTCGACTCTAGGCTGACCTTCAGATGACAGTCAAGCAAGTCCGGGACCAAGGCCACACTGGCTAAACAGCAGCTCCAGGCTGACATTGACATTGGTGACTCCAATGCCAGGTCTGCGGCTGTGACTATGAACTGCAGGGCTTGGCTGAGGATCGTGACCTTCACGGCAGATACTCAGTAGAAATTTGTGGCTGTCCCCTTCTTGAACACCGACTTGTTCGGGCCAGGAGTGGATAGTTATCTCACCAGAGTTGAGAAGCCCAGTATCACCTTGGACTCTGTCTCCTCTGCCCAAAAGGACATTAAAGACTGTAAATCCCAGAAGAATTCCTTTCAGCCCTACTCTGTCCCTGCAGCCTAGCTGTCCCAGTCTCTGGCTGGGCAACAGCAGGCATGGCATCCCAGACCTTACTTTGTGACTTCCATTGTCCGGAAGCCTGGCGGTCGAGGCCCAGCAGTGTCCTCAGCTGGTCCTGCCTCCGCCTTCAAGCCTGCCCAGTGATGGGTTGGAGGGTGCCCCCTCCCTGGTCGTCCTGCCTCCCCTAAGTCCTCCCGTTGGGGGATAGCTCCGACAGTTTCTTTCTGCCTGGTCCAGTGTTACCACGGACAGGTGGGGACTAGAAGTGGTCAGGCAAGGCTTGCCTCTGGAGTTCAAGGCTCTCCAACCAAGCCGTGCCCACACCCCTTGGGAAGATGTGGTGTCTGCAGACATGATGTCCGCCCTTTGGGAGGACATCACACAGCTCCTCCAGAAGGAGGTTGTGGTTCGTGTCCTGGACCTACCAGCAGATCCAGGATTTGCCTTTCAAACATAAACTCTGGCAGCATCTATTAGCAAACAGTATATGTGACTGCCGCCCTTAGCAGCCTTTTGCTTACATTATCTTTCTACTTATACCTTTCGGCACATTTAACTCTTGGCACTTCCTTTCAGTCCTACCCTTGCGCCTCTTCCCCTGTGTCTTCCCTGCGCGTGCATCTTCTCGCTCTTCCCCTGCTCCTCCTCACCTTCCACCCATTCTCTTATCTCATGCCACCTCTTTTGCAGCGCTCTTCCCCTCCTTCCCCCTGTGTTTCTCACTCTTACCTTCTCTCCCACCCGTACTACTCTCTCTCTCTCGGGTTTTCGACAAGGCCCACTAGGCTGCCCCCCTTCCCTGGCTGGACACCACCTCTTCTCCCTCTACTATTAATTTGTCTCCCCCATGTTGCCAGCACTCCCCTTTCTCTGCACTCTCCCATTCCTCCTTCCACCTCCTCTCCCTCATCTCTCTATCCCCATCACCTCCTTTGCAACTCCACTCCTTCCCCCTCCACCTCCGGTGCAACTTTTCTCCTTCCCCCCTCTCGTTTCTCCTATTCCCCACCTTATACCCCATTACTTCCTTTCCTAGATTTTGACAAGGCCTCCCACACTGCCCTCTCCTCTAGCCCATGCTACTGTTATATTGAGTAACATTCAGTGCTATTTTGATTGCTTTCGATGTATTGGTTTTTTTTAAATATATTTTTGATGTCCGCTATTTACTTATCTATTGTTTACCTTGTTTTGTTTTTGTACTACTGACGTGGAACCTTTGTAAATGAATTGTATTGCTCAAAGATGTTGTAATCCAAGACTCAGTAAATAAAATAAATAAATGAATAAATTTTCTCCAGATACTTTCTGGTTCCAAAACGGACGGGAGGCTGGCGCCCCATCTTAGACTGGTTCCATGTCAATTGCATGCATGAAATACCATCACGGTAGCCAGCCTGGTGGCACTCAGGGTTGAGAAGCTGGACGCCACACCTTGCACCATGCCGGCGACTCATGTTTGGGAAGGGACTCAGGACGCCAGGGATTGGCAGGGGAGGGAGACAATCGAGCATCCGGAGGATCGCTCTCCTGTCCTGGGGTGGGTTGCAGGGGGTTCCCTGCTCTGTAGCGGCCCCCGATGGAGATCAGGGGCAGCATATGTGCAGGGACGTTGGACATGGTTGAGGCGACACAGACACCGGCGGCTGAGGAGGAGCTGTGCAGGGTCATTACATGCTGCATCTCGGGGGAAACAATAAGTGAAAAACCCCGGAAGGTCCAGGAAGATGACGGTGACCCCAGTGGACGACGCCCACATCCCTAATACCGGGCCACCTTCCCACTAGCTGTCCTGAGCACCTCGACCCAGTCATGGACTGACCATCTAGATTTCAGAAAGGTTGCCAGGTAAGGAGTGGCAGTCCCACCCTGGGGGTGGCTGAGTCCGTAGGCTTGGGAAGGGGACGCTCAGGCCTTGTACTCGTGGAGGAAGGAGGTTTCAGCTGGGGAGTAGAGGAGGAAGAGTCGGAGGATACACCCGAGAGATGCCCTGGCCCTCCGGAGATAAAAATAGAATACAAAAAAAAAAAATGCTGCAGTAAAATGCAGCGGGGTCAGTTGGTTGTGAGGAATAAGCGCACTTGTCAGTTTACATGAATGTCCTTTTGTCGCACTTCAAAACATTTAAAAATCTTTATTACCGAGTCTGCCCCGTGTCCTGATTGCTTCTCATGGCTGGACTGCAGTTCTTCACTCTCTGGTGTCTATGCAATCTCGCTAGCTCCTGGAAAGTGTACCAGTCTCCAAAACCTGTACGGTGACATTTAAAACAGGGGCAATCAGGACTGAAGAACTCATGGAAACAACATCGTAAGGAGATGTCTATAGTAGGGAGACAGTATTGCTATAAGTCAAAAGTGAACATGCGCACAGTAATGTAACTTTATTTCTTTATTTAAAAAATCACTCTCTGCTGACATGGTGCACAGTGATGCAGTAAGGCCGGTGTTCCGATAACTTAGGCTGGACGCATATGTGTGCCATGCTCATAGGGGTTACTGTAGTTCAGGTGGTCGCCTAATTATCTGCAATTTAGAAGTGAGGTCTGGTGATTATGGTGGCTACTTTTAATTTTTTAAACTGTTTTGGTTGTAAGGCTAAGGTTATTGAAAGGAGGGGAGTCCGAGTGGGGGACGGCCACATTTCAGGGAAGACACGAGGACGTAATAGTAGAGGACGTGGTAGCATGATGGACAGAGCAACAAGTCAGTGCAAAGGGGAGGTTCAACAGACAGAAGATAGTTTGGAGGAGGAGGTCAGTAGCCCGGTCATAGTTGTGAGAGGGGGGGAAGAGGACAGGGCAAGGATTAGGAGAGGCAAAGAGGGGCTGTGACATGGGGAATGACAGGGCCTTGCAAGTTAGGGGGCGGGGTAGTGGAAGGCAACAAGAGGGTGAGAAGGAAAAGTGCCAGAGAGTCATAATTCTAGGGGATTCTATACTTAAGGGTATAAGGTGGGGGGGTACTAGAAAAAGTAACATCTGGGTAGAGTGCATGCCAGGCATGACAGCGAGTAGAGTGGGGCAGCATATGGGCAGATATGTGGGAAGGTGGGGGGAGGGAGCCTATTATCAGGTGCACCTGGGAACGAATGATCTGAAAGGGAGAAGGATAGAAGAGGTACAAGATAGCTTCAGGGAAGTGGGGAAAACTATGCAGCAAAGAGGGAACAACTGTAGCCTACTCAGAAGTTCTGCCAGTGCCAAGGGCCAGTACAGACAGGAAGAGAAGAATCAGCGACTTCAACAAGTGGCTGAGGGAATGGTGTGGGACCAAGGGGTATAGATTGGTGGGGGACTGGGGTAGCACATGAGATAACACAGATCTTTATGCAGGGGATAGGTTACACCTCAGCAGGGCAGGTTCACAGGTGTTGAAGCAGAAGCTGGGGGATCTCATCAACAAGAGGTATCATTTAAACTAGGTTGGGGGAGGCATTGGAGCTGGAAATCACCAGGAGAGGGGGTTCCGTGGACCTCCCCCCACCAGAAGGATCGATACGACCTTTGGCGAAATAGGGGTTGGAGTGAAGGTTAAGGAAGGATAGATGCAGCATGGAGAATGGTTTCACCAAATGCTAGGAGCCTGGGGAACAAGTTGGCAGAGTTGCAGGCAGTGATGGCAGAGGGAGAGGTGGACATAGCTGACATTACTGAGACGTGGGCAACCAAGCACCATGACTGGGACTTAACCATCCCAGGGTACAAACTTTTCCGGAGGGATAGGGATAAAGGGAAGGCGGGGGGGGGGGGTTGCAGCTTACGTAAGGGAAGGGATCAGATGTAATAGGGAGGAAGGGGAAGAGGCAGGTCAGAAGTAATCTGGCTGCAACTACGCAGCCAGAAAAGGACTAAGATCTGTCTGGGGGTTGTTTATAGACCTCCGGCCCAGAAGGAGGACATTGACAGGGAACTGGGGGAGCAGATGCGGAGGCATAGTGGCAAAGGGAACACAGTGGCAGTGAGGGACTTTAATCTACCAGGGGAGGATTGGAGCATCCCAGCAACCAATTGTGTCAAGGAGCAGATCCTCCTGGAAGCATTCCAGGATGGCTTCCTTACTCAGAGGGTACTGGAGCCAGCGAGGGAAGGGAATATGCTAGATCTGGTACTGGAAGATGGGGAACAGGTCAGGGATGTAAGGGTGGAGGAACCTCTGGCAAGCAGTGACCACCGCACAGTGTGGTTTTCAATCAACCTGAGTAGGGAAGTAACCACTACAAAAACTAGGGTCCTAGACTTCAAAAGGGCGGACTTCGGCAGGATGGGAAACATACTGTAAAGTCATATGGCAGGCATTCTCCTAGAAATGGACACAGAACAAAAATGGTCAGTCATCAAGACAGGACTGGCTGAAGCCACTAAAACTTGTGTCAAGAGCCACAGCAAGAAAGCCAGGACCAAGAAACCCAGTTGGAGGAGTAGAGAGGTAGTGGAGAAGGTGAGGGAAAAGAGGAATGCATTTTGGACCTATAAGCGATCCAACAGGGCAGAAGACAAAGAAGAATACGTGAAGAAATCCAGAGAAGTGAGCAGAGTGGTAAGGGCAGCAAAGGTGGCTAGGGAATGGAGATCAGTGCAGGGGATCAAAGGAGGGGAAAAGGATTTCTTCAGCTATATCAGAGAGGAGAGAAGAGGAAGAGAAAGGATCAAATTATTAGGATCAAGAGGGGAAGTGGGTGGGTCGAAAAGGGGGCTGAGCAGGCAGAAGTACTTCTGTTCAGTCTTCACCAAGGAGAGGGATGGGCCCATACCTGAGAGGAAGGGCGAGGTGGGAGAAGGTGGGGGAGAAGCAACTACGGATGGGGAAATCATGGTGGAAATGGTGAGGGAGGGCTTTATCCCTGAAGGTGGACAAGGCACCTGGCCCAAACAGAGTCCACCCCAGGGTGCTGAGAGAGTTGGCTGAGGTACTGGCAGGGCCACTGGCAGACCTGTTCAATACCTCTCTGAACTCGGGGTGCGTGCTCAGGGACTGGAGGGAAACACATGTGGTACCTCTCCATAAGAATGGGCCCAAAGACGAACCGTGAAACTACAGACCAGTGAGCCTTACTGCAATTGTGGGAAAACTGATGGAGACATCCTCAAGGAAAGGGTGGAGCAACTTCTTGAGGATAATAATCTCCAGGACAGCAGGCAGCACGGGTTTGTCTCAGGCAGATCCTGCCAGATGAACTTGGTTGATTTTTATGATTGGGTTATGAGGGCACTGGACAGGGAACATGCGGTGGATGTCCTCTACCTGGATTTCCGCAAGGCCTTTGACTCTGTGCCACACAGTAGGCTGACGTGCAAGTTGAAGAGTCTGGGAGCAGGGAAGAAACTGGTCAGATGGGTTGAGAACTGGCTGCAGGGTAGACAGCAGAAGGTAGTAGTGAGGGAGGAGGCATCTGAACCCAGGGCAGTAACAAGTGGTGTACCACAGTGCTCAGTGCTGGGACCGGTTCTGTTTAACATTTTCATAGCTGACATTACAGTAGGGGTTAAGAGCAAGATCATTCTCTTTGCAGATGTCACCAGGATCTGTGTCGAGGTGGGGGGGCAAAGTACTTCAGGAGGATTTGCAAAACTGAAGGAATGCTCTCACACTTGGCAGCTTGGTTTCAATGCCAAGAAGTGCAAAGTGATGCATTTAGGAGGCAAGAACCCAGGACATAATTACTGTCTGGAGGGTGTCCCATTAACAAAATCCAAGGAGGAGAAGGATCTGGAAGTGCTGGTAACCAGGGAGATGAACCACTCTGCTCAGTGCAGGAAGGCAGCAGCGAAGGCAAACAGGTTGCTAAGTTGCATAGCAAGGCGGATTACTTCAAAGAGTGGGGAGGTCATCTTGGCCCTGTATAAGTCCCTGGTGAGACCACACCTAGAGTACTGTGTGGAATTCTAGCACCCCTACTTGAAAAGGGACATCAAACTACTGGAGGGGGTACAGCGCAGGGCATCAAAAATAATCCTGGGGTTGTGGGACAGACCATATGAGGAGAGACAGAGAGCTCAATATGTATACCCTGGAAGAAAGAAGGGAGAGAGGGGATATGATTGACCTTCAAGTACCTGAAGGGTTTGAACAGAGTAGACATTAGGTGTATGTTCAGTCTGAAGGGCAGAAGGCAAACCAGGGGACACTCTATGAAGTTGGAAGGGGGCAGGTTCAAGAGGGAATGGAGGAGGCGCTATTTCACAGAAAGGGTGGTGGCAGGGTGGAACATTCTGCCAGAGGAAGTAGTATCACTGCAGAGCGTTGGGGCTTCAGGAGGGGTGGGACAGATTCAAGGGAGGTACAAACGGGGGCATATGAGGGAGGGGGGCAGCTGCAGTCTAATAGACTGAAGTGCTGCACACTTGAGCAGACTAGATAGACCAAATGGCGTGTATCTGCTGGCAATTTATATGTTCGTATCTTTCTGTTGTGAAATAAAGTTTCATGAAAGATGTCATCCGTGGGGGGATCTGCCTGCCTGAACAAAGCTGAAATATGTGCGTGTCTTAAGTTGGAATTTATCGGTCTGAATGCCTGAGCAAAACTGACTCACAGCCTTACTGGATGAGGCAAACATGCATTTTTTTGTGCTGTGCTTTACTCTATTGTGAATATAAGCCCTGATTGACTAGTGCGTACAATGCCATTACTGTGTGCACTTTCACTTTTGACTTACAGCAGTACTGTCTCCCTACAATAGGTTCCTCAGTCCTGATTGCCCCTTACTGTTGTTATTCTGGTGCCTGGTTGCTCAGCCTGCCTGGCCTGTTGATGCCCTTGAGCTGTTGCGGTATACGCTAAGAAATACATTACAGTGTATTTCATTATGCGCATATCGCTGTGCTGAAGTGATTGCGCTGTAATTGATGCACGCAGTTGACGTGATACCTCTTAGACCTGCATGACCTGAACAAGTTTCTGAGGTCGCTCACCTTCAGGATGATTACTCTGAACCAGATCATTCTGTCCCTGGAACAGGAAATGTGGTTCTGCTCCCTGGACCTCTGGGACACTTTCTTTCATGTCTCCATGCATCCATCCCACCAGCGGTTCCTCCAGTTCTGCATGGATGGAATCCTATATGAGTTCCAGGCCATGCCCTTTGGCCTCTCCTCAGCTCCCAGGGTCTTCAGCAAATGCACAGCAGTGGTGGCAGCCTTCCTGAGGCACCGAGGGATCTCGGTGTACCCGTACCTGGACGATTGCCTGATCGCAGACCCATGCGAGGTGGAGTGGTCCATGGATGTGGCCTTCCAAGCCTGCTTGAGCCATGGCCTCCTGGTCAACGAGGCCAAGTCGGAACTTGTACTTTCACAAGTGATTAACTTCATCGGTGCAGAGCTCGACTTCTGCTGAGCCAGAGCCCGGCTCCTCGCGGACAGGGCAGAAGATCTTTCCTCCTTTGCCAGATTATTTCAGTTTGGGCAGCTGCACCCTGCCAGGGACTTCCTGCACCTCCTGGACTATATGGTAGTCTGTACCAGCATGGGCCTGCTGGAGAATGCTCCCCCTGCAGTGGGGGCTGGCCTGTCGGTGGTCTCAGCATCAGGACAACCTTGACCAAACGGTTACAGTGACCCAGCAGATGTGGGTTGCCAGCCAGTGGTGGTTGGTCCCAGAACATCTCCAGGAAGGAGTCCTGTTTGTCCACCCGGAGCCAACGGTCATTCTCATGACCTCCACCTCCCGATGGGCCAGGGTGCCCACCTAGGGGAACACAGAGTCCATGGCCTCTGGTCCCCCAAGGAGTCCCAATGTCACATCAACCTACTGGAGCTTCGGACTGGTCATCTGGCCCTGATAGCCTTTGCTCCACATCTCCAGGGTTACGTTGCCCAGGTCCAGATGGACAACATGACACCATGTACTGCCTCAACAAGCAGGGTGGAATGCATTCCCTACCTCTGTGCTGGGAAGCTCTCTGCATCTGGACCCTTGTGCTCGGCCTCAAGGCTGACTTTCTGGCCATTCATGTGGCCAGCATGTTCAAGTCAGCTGGCGGACGTCCCTACCCAAGTGGGCAAAGTGTCTCATGAGTGGTCCCTTCATCAGGAGGTAGTAGAGTGGCTGTTCTCCAAGTGGGTCACCCTTCAGGTGGATCTGTTTACCTCCTGGGAGAATGCCAAGCTGAGACTGTTTTGTGCCAGCCCCCCTCAGTGGAATATGCTACAGGGGAATGCCTTCGCGAGGCCTTGGACCCTGGGCATCCTTTATGCCTTCCCTCCTTTTCATCTGATCCACAAAGTGCTGGTCAAAGCTCGGAGGGACAAGGCATGGATGATCCTTGTGGCTCCAGACTGGCCACGCCAGTTCTGGTACCCAGATCTCCTCGGCCTTAGCAGCAGGCCTCCATGGCATCTGCCACTTTGCTTGGACATGCTCTCATGCTCTCGGGGGAAGATTCTGCACCCAGACCTTTAATCCCTGCACCTGACAGACTGGTTCCTGAGCGACTAGAGTTCCAGGCTCAGTCTTTCTGACGAGGTCCTCCATGTAGTTGAGGCCTCTTGGAAGGAGTCAACTCATTGGTGCTATGACTTTAAATGGAATAGATTCTCCATTTGGTGCCAGGACAGGAAGCTTGACCCACTATTCTGTCACATGGCTAGCATCCTCGATTACTTGTGGTTCCTCTCTGAATTGAACCTTCGGTCGACGAATGGTGCGTGTTTGCCTGCAGCAAGGAGCGCATGGCTGGAGTTCAGGGAGAGGTTCACTAGCTTTTTGTCTCCTACACTGAAGCAACACCTGGCAGACCGACAGCAAAGCAGATGATTGGCAGTTGGATTGTCTCCTGCATCGAGCTCTGCTGTAGGTTGGCTGGTAGGAAGCCTCCTTTAGGGCTTAGGGCTCATTCCACCAGACATACTGCTGCCTCGGTGGCTGCTTCCAGGGACGTCCCTATCCAGAAAATCTGCAGTGCTGCTACCTGGAAGTCAGCACACACCTTCATCTCCCATTACCACCATGACCTTGAGTCATGCTGGAATGCTGGTTTTGGGGCCTTGGTTCTTTAGTTTCTGTTCCCTAAATGGGAGGGGGGGTGCCAATTGCCCCCTTCTCCTAGAGAACTGCTTGGAGTCTGCCAGAAGTGTGTATAGTACACCGTATCCACACCCCTAGAAAAACAAGTTACTCAACTGTAACTGTAGTTCTAGGAGTGGTATATGATGTACATCCATACAACCCACCCCACCTCCCCTGGCAAGTGGCACACTGGTCTTGCTTCCAGCAGGTAAGATCCGATGTCACAGGGCGGTGCCGAGGAGGATACCACATGGGTGGGTGGGAGGAGCCAGCTTGAAGACCTTCCAGCGATTCTTAAGGGTAAATGAATTCTGCCAGAAGTGTGGATGTTACACCACATACCACCCCTAGAACTACAGTTACAGGTGAGTAACTTGTTTTTCTAATACACCTGCAAGCAAATAATCCCCCCCCCCAACGTGGCTCGTACCCCAAATGCAGCTGTTTCTGTCCTCTGTCTGCTGCTCGGTTCGCTGCCCAAATTAGCTCTCTTCCCACTTTTGGAAATATGGGTGTCTGTTGTAAATTCAGTATGTTACTTGAATGTCCACTGAAGGAGAAGGTTCTGCCAATAGAGGTTCCTCACTGACTGTGCTCACACTTTGCATTACGCCCAAAATGCAGAGCTGAATGTGCATTGGTGAAATTGCTACAGATTTAGGTTTGCAATACCCTTGTAAAGGATATAAACTCTGGATTCTATTGTGGCTGCTGCTCAAATTGCTGCCTGACATTTTTGGCAGGGATTTTACCGTAACACTGAAGGAGGTTCTGCCATATTTAAAAGTAAATAAAGAAAAGTTTGGGAGGCAAAGTTACAAACTGGCTAGCTAGAGGGGGGGTCTGCACTATTTATTTATTTTAATCTAGGATTACAAGTACCTTTGAGCCAAGGCTTTTTTACAAAGGTTCCATGTCAGTTGAGGTACAGTTCAAACAAGACATTGAATAACAGTATAACAATGGGTTATAGGCAGTTACATACAGTTTTATACATTCAATACAGTGGCAGAAATTCCAGAAGGAAGTCTGGTAACAGGGTTGACATGGTATGGAGGAGAGACACACTAGTGGGGTGCGGCCATAGGGTCTTGTCAGATATCAATTAAAGTGCTACAGGAGGGTAGGGGAGGAGGGGAGGATGAATGGGTGTATGTGAGAGGGAGTTGAGGGGGGAGAGGGTTAAGTGCTAGGTGGAAAGAGCAAAGAGGAGAGGGGAGAACAATTAGGAAGGACAGTCACAGGAGCTAGATCCAGACAGGATGTGACGGAGACTGGATTTGAACGGACCAAGCTTTGGTCTTGAGGCGATGTCAATGTTGAGGCCATTGAACCAGCTGGGAGCTCTGTGCACAAACGATCTTTGCCCTTGTGTGGTGCGGAAACGCGCGATATGCAGAAGCTGGGATTGAGCGCCCCTGGTGATGTGAGTAGTCCGCGCTGGGCAGAGGAGAGCTTGGACAAGGCCCAATGTTATTTTCTTTGTCATAAGGCAGGGTTGGTACTTGATCCGGTTTTAAAGTTGAAGCCACCCAGTCTATGTGTAGAGATCACATGTGTGGGTGAGGCGATGGGCGCCAGTTATGAGATGGCAAGCTTTGTTTAGTGCAATGGATATGCACCTGAGGGCGGTGGCAGAGGCAGAGCCATAGATGATCAGGCCGTAGTCGATTATTGAGATTACTGAGCTCTGTACTGCAATCCTTAAGGCATCTGAGGTAAGGCATTGCCTGTACCTGAAGAGTAGACCAGTGTGAATGTTGGCAGCCTTGGCAATGTTGTCAGTGTGCGTAGCATATGATAGGTTACAATCCATGGTAATACCTAGATATTTAAAGAATTGAACCTGTTCGAGGGTTGCACCAAGGCAGTTTTTGATCGTGATGGGATTGAGTCTGTGTTTGTTGTGCAGACTACAGAAGAGCATGGACTTGTTTTTTTGTAGTTGAGAACCAATCTATGTGTACTAAACCAAGTTTCAATCGAGGTGACGGCAAGCTGTAGATTCTTTTGAAGGTGGCCCGGATCCTTGTGAGTGGAGAGGATGATGGCGTCGTCAGCATAGAGGAGGATTTGTGCTGGACACGATTGTGGAAGAACATTCAAAAAGAGGCTAGAAAGAAGTGGCCCAAGAATGGAGCCTTGAGGAACTCCTGAGTCAACAGGACGTGCATCTGAGAGAACATCAGCTATTTTTACTCTTTGGGAACGGTTCTCCAAGTAGCTCTTGAACTAGGTAGTGGACTCAGGTGAGAGCCCAGCAGAACATAGCTGTATGATTAATAGATTATGACGTACAGTGTCAAAAGCCTTGGTCAGGTCAATGAAGACCGACCCGGTTAGGAGGCTGTTGTCCAACGAGCTGTGGATAGCACCGGTGAATTCAAGGAGGGACGATGTACTGTGACCTGTACGGAAACCATGTTGTTGGGGGCAGAGGATGTTGTGTTTGACCAGGTCTTCTGTTAGCTGGTCAGATACCATACGTTCAATGGCCTTGGGGGGGGGGGGCGGAGTATGGAGATAGGCCGGTAGTTCACATGCAGATCCTTGTCCCCACTTTTGTGGGCCGGGGTTACTGTGGCTGATTTTTCATCTGTCGGGGAACTGGCTGAGGGCGGGGAAGAGGTTGAACATTTTTGGTAGTGGAAGTAGCACTTCATCAAGGGTGAGGGACACCAGCTTGAGGTCAAGTGAGTCCCCACTAGTTCTGGGTTTGGCGATTGCATTAGAGACATATTTACGGACCTCATGCGCCCTGACTTCCTTAAAGTAGAATGGTGGGTGGTAGGAGAAGGAGGGTGGTCATCATTGAAGAAGTCTGAAGGGAGAACACTACTGAGGTCAGAGAATGCAGTATTGAAAGTATGCAATTGTGGTAGGGTCGAGAGTTATGCCACCATCAGTGACCAACATAGTAGGTGAGGTTTTAAGCTGATTCCCAGTTGCTTCTTTAAGATTGTCCCAGAAGGATTTTCCCTTACCCCAGGTGTTCGTGAGGGTATCTCTGTAGTATGCAGTTTTCTTCTGGCAGATTGATTTAGTGCAGTTGTTTCATGCCCGTTAGTAGTTCTGAATATTGGCTTGATTGCCAGGGGCCTGTGCCCGAAGCCAGAGGAGGTCCCTTGCTTTCAGATCCTTGAGTAGTTCAGCGGAGAGCCAAGGATTGCAAAGGCCTTTGATTTTACGCCTTTTGAAAGGGGCACAGGTGTCACAGACAGCACTGAAGGATTTGATGAAAAAATCCAAGGCTGAGTTGACATTAGAAGCGTTGACTACAGGAGACCAGTCAAGCTGTCAGAGGTGGGATTTGAGGTGTTTCAACCGACCATGTGGGAGGACTCTACTATTGATTAATTTGGGGAGGGGGCTTGCAGAATTTATTCGACTATTTGCAGATGACTGGGGAATGGTCACTTAGTGTATCTGGAAGGACGGAAATATCCGATATGCGGGAGAGATGGCTGGTTAGTATCCAGTCTAGGAGAGTGCTTGCACCAGTTTTATAATTATGTCTGGTGGGAGAGACTACCAGCTGTGCCAGGTTGGCTGCTGAGATGGCATCCTTTAGGCCCCCCGTGTCAGCGGCTAGCCAGTTGATATTAAAATCACCCATTAGTATCGACTCCGAGTCAGGGGGTTGGGCACAGATGAGGTTCAAGACTGTGTTGAGGCCTTTACCTTGTTCTTTTGGAGGAATGTAAACAGCAGCAGCAGTCAGTGCTTTGTTGTGAGCCCCAGCAGAATTTTAATAGGTAGGATCTGTGTAGAAGACTCCGAGAGGGGGGCAGGTAAGCGGTGACCCAGGAGGATGTCTTTGAAATGTAAAGCACAGCCTCCCCCTCTTTTTGTACTACTGTCAAGTCTGAAGACATTGTACCCTGGCAAGGCAATAGCCATGTCTGGAATTTTGGGTGATAGCCAGGTTTTAACGATTGCAAGGATATCAGGGTTGTGTTGGTTAGTGAATATTTGCAGGGCATCAAGTTTAGGCAGGAGGCTGCAGATGTTGAGAGATGCAAGGGTGAGAGTTCCTGGGTGCCTCGATTGGTGGCCGGGGCAAGGATTATTAACTATTGTTGAAATCAATGCATAATTCAGGGAGTCATCAGAAGGGAAACCATAGCAGACAGGCAATCAATTTTAAAAAATACTTTAGTGATGCCTTACCGAGGGTTCTTGGGGTAACCGGCGTTTTTTAAAACATGCCATACTAAGTACTGTGAGGACCGGGAGACTCATCATGGTTGACTGGTGGTGTATATGAAAAACAATTACAATTACCTGCTCCAGCAGAACAATCAAGAAAAGAACCAGTCCATTCACCCACCTGTGCATTTTGCTTTTGCCTGTCATGTCACAGTTGGGAAAGCTACCACTAGATTCTGTATTTAGTGTCAGTCATTTTGGTATAAAAACTGCAGTTATGAGTGTGCTGATTGCTGACAGAGAGGAATCTGAGGTCAGAGGGCCAATTAATGTGATGCTCTTCTGCATGGACCTGATCATCCTTTTAATCCATACTGCTAAAGGGACACAGGGAAAATGACAGGGCAAAAGGCAGCTCAGCTCGTCAGGCTGGCTATAGAAAATTTCAAATCTGACAGTAATTTCAGCACTAGCAGTGGTGCTAATGGCAGCTAGATGTTCTGAGTATAGAAACTGAAAAAGGTTAGACCTTTTCAGTCATCACTACTGTTGTGATGAACTCCGTTCCACTATTCAGGCCTGCGCCTCTACCCATGCATTCCAGAGCTCCCTTAAGTGTCACCTCCTCACGAAATTCACCTGCAGTTGCTCCTCCCTACAGGTGTGTACCCAACATCAAGTACCCACTCACCCTCTGATGTACCCTATCTTTCTTGCAACACAGCCAAAAAAGGTCCAGCTACCTCAAATAGCAAGGGCACCAGTCTCTAGTAGAAAAAAACCTTTATTTATAACATCATAAAATAAAAAAACGCCTGATGCGTTTCAGATGGGCATTACCATCCTTTCTCAAAGGCTGTTGCACATAGATGTAGCAGTGATTAATATAATGATTTCGAAAAAGTCACATCCTCGAACTGTCATGTGATTGGTTGAGGCAAACTTTATCAAGATTAACGTGCCAGTGTCACATTTCTCAAGACCTTAACAGCCCGAAGTGCTAAATAATGCATAAAATATGCAGGTTGGGCTTTCTTACTGAGAGCCTATCACAGTTTGTGGATTTTCATCTTCGTCCCTTTGTTGACACTCTTCCATCCTATCTAAAAGATACGGCTGATGTCCTGAGATTATTGAAGGGCTTGACTTTGAATGAACAACATTTGTTAGTGACTATGGACATTGAGTCACTATATTCCAATATTCCCCATGAGTAGGCTCTTGATGTGGCTGCTATATTTTGAAATACTGGTGGGGGACAGGGACAGCTTTTCTACTAAGGTTACTTGAATTTGTGCTTAAATGTAATATTTTTATGTTTAATAAATAATTTTTCTTGCAGGTCAAGGGCACGCCAGCTATGTGACATTTTTTGAAATCATTATATTAATCACTGCTACATCTGTGTGTGATAGCCTTTGAGAAAGGATGGTAGTGCCCCTCTGAAATGCGTCAGGCATTTTTTTATTTTATGATGTTATAAATAAAAGGTTTTTTCTGCTAGAGAGTGGTGCCCTTGCTATTTGAGGTTGGTGGGTGCTAGACCTTTTTTTTTTTTTGATTGTGTTGCTTCACGTTTTGTCCTTAGCACCACATTCCGAGAGCAAACTCCTCTGTGTTTTCCTATCTTTTTTTTTTTCCTGCTTCTTCACTTCCTCCTCTTCCCCCTCACATCTTTCACCCAGCTATTCTTCACTTATTATCCCTACCTAGCACTGCTTTTGTACTGCCCCTGGTGTCTTGTGATACCCTGTATGCTGGTTTTGTAACACTCCGTAATCAGTTCTTACCTTAAATGTATATACCTTGGTAAATTTATATTTTTTTTCCATATGCTTTATATTATTATTACCTATTTTTGCTGTATCAGTTGTTTTGAACTTTCTGTTTATTGTTATTCAGTAAACATAAAGTTAATACTCTGGAGGCAGTACATACGGAGACAAGCTTAAAGAAATCCACATGAGGGCACCACCCCTCTTAATACAAGCAGGTTTAAGTTTTGTCATATTGCTTTAATTAGATGCCTCATATGGGGGCATCAGTAGGTACATTTTAATCTTTTAATAATTACAGGCTTTTGGTGCTATTTAAACAAGCACATGAGCTGCATGATAAAGTAGTCCATAAGAGAAAAAAAAAATTTTACTTTTGAGAATTATGTGCTAGATAGGACAAAAAAATAAATTATCACGCTAACCCGCTTTTTAGGAACCATAATGGTATCCTTTTTAAAATTAAAAGTAGATGTCTCTTTAATTTCAAGCTTTTAAAGTATTCAACCAAGGTTTAGAGTAATCACAACCTTTATAGGGCCAAACATGTTTAAAGGAGCAATATATACATAAGAGCATGCATTCCCAGCCCCAAGGCAAAGCATCCTTTCCAGCCATCTTTTATTTTTATTCCCCCCCTTTAATTATATATGCCTGGAGTTAGAAAGACACTATCTCCATTATGATATAACAGGGAAAAAAATCCCATAAATAGGGAACAGTCATAACCAGAAACCTGTCCAGCACATCTTCATAACTGTCACTAATTCAGGCTAGAATTATAGCCTGAATAAAGCAAACCTGAGGCCAGTCCATAAAGTTGATGATCAGGTCTCTCCCTCATCAGATTCATACTGGTCAGAGGAAACTACTCGTGAGGGTGGTGTTGCGTGTCTTTGGGACCACTTCAGGGCTTCACCAGAGTCTGAGAAAATAAAGACATTGCTGGCGTGGATAATCCGCAGACGTGCAGGGAACAGCATATTGTGGGCTATTCCTGCTTCCCTTAAGATGGCCCTGACTCAGTCGAAACATTTTTTCTTTCACCTCGTGGCATAACTGAGGTCTGGATAAATTCTAACCTGGGAGCCATCATGAAGCAGCATTCTTTTCTGCCATGCTAATGCCAGGGCTCGATCTCTCGAACCCACTCCGTCAAGAATTGTGACTATTGCTCTGGGTGTATCAGGGTTATTACTGCACCTGGATGACACTCGATATGCCTTCTATATTTTTATCTGGTACTCCAAAAAAGTTTTCTCTAGTTGCTGTTCCAGCCATTCATGTAGAAATAGGCTCCGATGGTCTCCTTCACTCCATTCGGGCATACCCACTAAACGAATGTTAACCGCTCAGGCTTGATTTTCTAGTGCCTCTAATCTGGAGCGCAGATGCGTGTTTTCCTTTACTAACAGGGAGGCCATACCCATGACTGCCTCAAAGCCCTTGTGAATCTCTGTGTTTCCCAATTTAATGGTAGTCAACTCTGTTTTGAGATTCGTCACCCTGTTCGCCATTGTGTTAAATTTTTCTGCCAAACCTGACACTGTGGATATTAGCCGATTTGATTTTAAAACCCATGGTTTGTAGGGTTTCCTCTCTGGTACCAGGTTCTTCAGTAGTAGTGCAGCCTTGAGTCGACCATGTGGCTGGAGGATGTTTGCTTCTTGCTGGTATTTTCTGTTTTTGGGATACCAATGTTTGTTGCTTAGGTATTCCTATTGCCGTATCTGGTCGTATACCTCTAAAACTCTGACAAGAAGGTATGTTTACTTAAATTGTTTTTCCGTTTTTGGTAAGAGTTCTAACACTTTGCATCCGATTAGCTCGGGCTCAACAGTGCCCCCCCATATCAGTTGTTTATGATGTCATCTCTACTTGTATACACTTTGTCTTATGCGCACTGTATTTTATCTCTGTAACCTTTTGAATAACTGGACGTTTATGAAAAACAGGCATTTTTGCTCACATACTTTTCCAGTATAAAATAAACTTGAACTTGAGTGATGAGGTTGTACAAGCATATTAATTACGGTTATAACCCTTCCAAGACCATCACACGCTGACCCACTTACATCTCTCATACTTATCCTCCATGGGATAGCTCTTGGTTATACCTTCAAACAGTTATAAGTATTTCAACACCATTGCACACTGATCCTCTTATTGGTGCCTTTCAGTCTAAACTTCTACAGGCTAGCCCATGGTTATATATTGTTATAACCCTTTCAACACCATCACACACTGACCTCATTAGTGGCATCATTCAGCCTGAACTTTGACTGACAGGCCTGTTACACCTTCTTATTTTTTTTCTGTATAGCTTTTTTTCCTCCTGGGAAAGTGGGCCGGGTTTCCTCCCTGTGGTGAAGCCAAGAGGGGGGAGCCATCCTCCCTCCTCCCCCCTCCACTAACATATCCCCCGAGTCGAGCAGTGACGCTGGCTGCAGGGGTGCAGGCGGGTTTTCATTAAGCCTGTCCTCTCACTTTTCCTTGTTCTCCCCTTGATCTCTGCCACAGCAACATGTCAGTAAGTGTGCGCGGAGGTGTGCACATCCTGCAGAGCCACGGCCCCTCCCTTTGTGTCGCCCACTACCTGCAGTACCACTGGGCCTCCACCCAGTGGCAGTCAGAGGCCAAGACAGCTAGCCACCCCTCCCTGAGAGAGAAGAGCAGTCCCTGGGACCCTCAGGCCTCTCTCACCCTGCTAAACCCTGGCAACCTGTGCTTCTTTCCGAACGTGGGTCGCCGGCGTGGCAGGAGGTAAGGCATTCAACACCTTAACCCTCTTCACCACTGGGCAGGCCGTTGTTACACCTTCTAACTGTTATAACCCTTTCAGCACCATCACACACTAACCTTACTGCCATCATTCAACACAAACTTTCACGGGCCAGTCCAGGATTACAACATCTAATGGTTATAAGCCTTCCAACACCATCACACATTGACTAACTTCCGTGGGCCAGACCAAAGTTACACCTTCTAATGGTTACAATCCTTCCAACATGCAGTGTCAGTGGCTCAGCAGGTTGCACACTTGCCTCTGAGGCCGGAAGATCAGAAGGCTGTGGGTTCTATCCCCACTCCAGGCACTTGGGTTAAATCCTAATGTTGACACTGTAGTGCAGCATGAGGGGGATGCTATACTTCTGAGGTGCCGTCTTTTGGATGAGACGTTAAACCGAGGTCCCATCTGCCTGTTCTGGTGGTAGTTCAGGTGGATGTCAAAGATCCCGTGGCACTTCTCGAAAAGAGTAGGAGAATTTTTTATTGAGACATAAACATTATAATAGGTACCAAGTCAACAGTTCTATATTCAGTATAAAATACATTTCATGTCCTTAATAATGCTATGTACAAAAAAAAAAAAAATATTAGAAAGAACTTCAAAGCCGGCCCAATGGCGCTGAAGGTTGAGGCGTTGGATGCCATACCTTGTGACGCCCGGCAACAGGTTGTGAATGAGCTCAAGGTCGTTGGGGTTGGCAGGGAGGACTAGGATTGAGCATTGAGAGACAGCTCTTCTAGTCCTGGGGTGGGCTGGGGAAACTACACCGTACTGCTGCAGCCCATGGGGACTTGCGGAGGCTCTGCACGCACTGGTGTTACTGGGGGGGAGTGCGGCGGATGTCTGTACGTATGTGCATGGATGTCATTGCACGTCCGCGCTCCCAATGGAGAGAAAACCTGGAGGAAAATGGTTGGGCGCGACCAAGCAACCTGATGGCCGTGCCCTGTGGTGCCAGGAGGACTGTCGTGGAATCGCACTGGGGGGTCCGGGGCTGGCCTGATGTGGTAGGGTAAGGGGAGCCCTCCAGCAGGTCGGCAACGGCCGTAGCGGTACCCCCCCATCATGCGAGTCAGCCTGCTGCTCTCCCGGCTCTGTGTTCAGGCATACTGGCAGTTCTGCCAACACTGATCAACCTCCTGAGAAGGAATCCAAAAACTTGGATCATTTGGCTCGGAAGGTTTGTGCGGCTTCATCTTCAGGCCTCCATCAGGCAAGTTCGGCCGTCATCATGGCACACTTCTCCCATTCCCTCTTGGGGGTCTTTGGATGAAGTCCTCCCACATCTCCCCACGGACATGCAGACTACGGTCAAGCAAGTCCAGGACCAGGGCCGGGCTCTTGCCAAACAACTTCAGACGGCCCTGGACATTGGGGACTCTTGTGCCCGCTCGTTGTCAGCCACAGTTGCCTTTCACCACAGGGCTTGGCTGAGACAGTCCTCTTTCCCGGCAGATACTCAGCTCAAACTAGCTGATGTGCCTTTCCTGGGCACCGATCTTTTCGGCCCAGGTGTGGCTGGTCACCTTCAGTGTATTGAGCAGTCCAGTGCTACCTTGGACGCCCCTTCTGCTAAAGGTTCTTTGAGTAAGAAGTAGCAGAAGAAGAAGAAGCCTTTTTGGCACTCTTCCCCTTCGGCCCAGCATCCCTGCTTTCAAGGAGGGCAGCAGCAGGCTGAAGCTTGGCGCCCCTGGCCCAAGCCCGGGCCCTCCCAGGTCCATAAAGGAGGCATAGTTTCAGGTTCTGGATCCTCCTACTCCTCGAAGCCTGCTCAGTGACAGGGCTGGGGCTGCCACCCCCTGTCCTGTCACACCAGCTCTGGGTCCTTCCTTGGGGGGCCGGCTCCGCCACTTCCTTTCTACCTGGTCCGCTATCATCACGGACAGGTGGGTCTTGGAGGTGGTCGGTCAGGGTCTACCTCTGGAATTTGAGCAGTACCCTCCAGGCTGATCCCACGCCCCACAGGAGGAAAAAGTATCCGCCCTTACTCAGTCAGCTCTCCGAGACGACATTGCTCAACTCCTCCTCAAGGAGGCAGTAGCTCCGGTGGTGGATTCTCTAGAAGACCCAGACTTTGTGTCCAGGTACTTTCTGGTGCCCAAGCGGATGGGAAGCTGGCACACCATTCTAGATCTGCACAACCTGAATCAGTATCTCAGGTCACACACCTTTCGGATGGTCACTCTGCCACAGATCATACCATCCTTGGAGTGAAACATGTGGTTCTGTTCACTGGATCCGCAGGATGCGTTCTTTCACGTCTCAATCCGTCCGTCTCAGTGGTGGGTCCTCCGCTCCAGAGCCGAAGGGACCCTATACGAGTTCTGAGCCATGCCGTTCAGCCTGTCATTGGCCCCACAGGTCTTCAAATGCGTCGCAGCGGTGGGAGCCCATCTCAGGTGTCGGGGGGGGGGGGTAGAATTTACCCCTACCTCGACAATTGGCTCTTAGCAGGTTCCACCCGGCAGAAGGTGATGAGGTTCAGGGGCCTGGGCCTCCAGACCTGCTCCCTACTCGGCCTTCTGATCAACGAGGCTGAGTCAAAACTCGTGCCTTCCCAGGTGATGTGCCTCATCGGGGCAGAGCTCGACTCTCTTCAAACAGAGCTTGGCTCCCGGCAGACAGGGCAGAGGTTCTCTCCTCCTTTGCCCAATCATTTCTGGTTGGGAAACTGCTCCCTGTCCAGGACTTTCTGCACCTTCTGGGTTACATGGCGGCATGCACCTCCGCGGTCCGTTGGGCCTGGGGGCACATGCGCCCCCTCTAGTGGGAGCTGGCCGCCCAGTAGACTCATCGCCATGGTCATTTCGACCAGCTGATCACTGTAACCCAGAAGATATGGGACACTCTCCTATGGTGGACCGCCCCAGACCGGTTGCAGAAAGGGATCCCGTTTGTCCGCCTTGAGCCATGGCCGTCCTCACGACCGATACCTCTCTCATGGGCTGGGGAGCTCACATTGGGGACAAAAGGGCCCATGGGTTCTGGACCCCTGAGGAGTCCTGATACCACATCAGCCTGTTGGAGCTCAGAATAGTTAGACTGGCACTGTCAGCTTTCGCTCCTCAGCTTCGGGGTCAAGTGGTTCAAGTCCAGACAGACAATACCACGACCATGTACCACCTCCACAAACATGGCGGCATGCATTCCCATCTGCTTTGCAGGAAGGCGCTCCACATCTGGACCCTTGTCAGCTGTCTGGAGGCAGATCTCCTAGCCATTCATGTGGCAGGAGCCTCAAACCATCTGGCGGATGCTCTCAGACGCTTAGGCAAGACATCCCACAAGTGGTCTCTCCATCCAGAGGTAGCTTACAACCTGTTCTCCCACTGGGGCAAACCGACGGTGGACGTGTTTGCCTCCAGGGACAACACTAAGCTGAAGCTGTTTTATGCCCACCCCCTTCAGCAGGGCTCGCTGCAGGGGGAAGCCTTCTCGAGGCCATGGACCCCATGCCTCTTCTACGCCTTCCCTCTATTTCCCTTGATCCACAAGGTGCTCCTCCAGGTGAGGAGGGCAAGGTGAAGGTGATTCTGGTAGCCCCAGACTGGTCGCGCCAGTTCTGGTATACAGATCTCCTCAGCCTCAGCTGCAGGCCCCCAAAGCGGCTTCCAGCATGCCCGGACCTGATCTCTCTCAATCAGGGGAAAGTATACCATCCGGACCATCAATCCCTGCACCTCACAGCCTGGTACCGAGCGGCTAGAGTTTCAGGCTTTGGGTCTTTCCGAGGATGTCCTCATCGTGGTGGAGGCATCCAGAAAGGAATCAACCAGGAAATGTTATGCCTTCAAATGGAAAAGGTTTTCTATTTGGTGTCAGGGCAAGGGACTGGACCCTCTGTCCTGTCCAGTGGATAACATTCTTGACTACCTTTGATCTCTGTCCAAAGGGGGGTCTTTGGTCATCGACCCTTAGGGTGCACCTGGCAGCCATTTCTGCTTACCAGGCGCAGGCCAGTCAGACGACGTTGGCACAGGAGACAGTGGTCGGGTGCTTTTTCAAAGGCCTGGATCACATATCCCCTTCGGTGCATGAACCTCCACCTCCATGGGATCTACTGCTGGTACTGGCAAAGCTCATGGGCAAGCCATTCAAACCAATACACAAGTGTGTGTTGTCACACTTGTCGTGGAAGACGGCCTTCCTGGTGGCTGTCAAATCTGCCAGGACGACAGGGGAGCTCCAGTCGCTCTCGGTGGACTCCCCTTATCTGGTCTTCCACTGGGACAAGGTTGGCCTTCGCCCCCACCCACAATTCCTTCCGAAGGTGGTGTCAGAGTTTCACCTTAACCAGGTGTTAACTCTGCCAATATACCACTCTAATTAGACCTTGGAGGCCGAATACAGGCTCCATACCTTGAACCTGAGACAAGCTCTCCCTTATTATAAGGAGAGGACAGCGGAAATTGAGGGAGAGGTTCGCCAGCTGTTTGTCACCTACGCTGAAGCTGCTTCTGGCAGACCTGCAGCAAAATGGACTATTGCAAGGTGGATTGCATCTTGCATAAGTCTGTGCTGTGAGTTGGTGGGCATGGAGCCTCCCAGAGGGATAAGGGGTCATTCTACCTACCATACCGCTGCATCGGTGGCTGCTTCCAGGGACATCCCTATCCCGGAAATCTGTCAGGCTGCTACCTGAAAGTCAGCAAACACCTTCATTACCTATTACCACATCGACCTTGAGTCACGCTGGGATGCTGGTTTTGGCGTCTCAGTTCTCCAATCTGTTTTCCCCAAGTAAGTATTGAGGGGGTGTGCGCCTTGCCTCCCTCCTCCCGGAGAATTGCTAGGAGTCTGCCAAGAAGTGTGGACGAACACCATATCCACGATCCTAGAAAAACAGGTTACTCACCTGTAACAGTAGTTCTAGGAGTGGTATATGTTGTTCATCCACACGGACCCACCCGACCTCCCCAGCTGCGGATGCACGACACCTGGCTTCCAGTGGCCTACGATCTGGCATCATGGGGCGGAGCCGGGGATATACCACCGGGTGGGTGGGAGGGCCAGCTTGAAGACCTTCCGGCGATCTTTAAAGAGAAAGGGACATGCCAAGAAGTGTGGATGAACAACATATACCACTCCTAGAACTACTGTTACAGGTGTAACCTGTTTTTACTGTCCCTTGAGGTCCTTTAGTGAATAATTCCCTTAACCATAATAAGTTGTCCTGCACTGTCTTATTTTTTATAGACCATGCTTGATAAGGACTAATGAGTTCCTCTGCTACCTTTCTGAGCCTATCCTGCAGTAGTTTTGTTAGAATTTTATAATCCATGTTCAGCAAGCACAGGGGTCTCAAATTACTTAAATCTGCCTTGTCTCCTTTTGTATGAATTAATATTAACAAAGCTTCATATTGTGTAGGTGTAATCTGCCCTTCCTCTAGACAATTATTAAATACGTCTGTCAGGATAGGAGCTATCTGTTGTTTGAATTTTTTGTAGAATTCAGCACTTCATCCGTCTTTTCCAGGTGCTGTATCATTTTTTAGTTTACTTATTGCCTGCATAACTTCTTGTGTATCTGTTGGTTTTTCCAAATCAGTTAATTCTGGTATTTCTAAAGCATTCTGCAATTCAGTGTTTTGTTTTATTTGTGGTGCCTTCCTGAATCGATCTTTAACATTGGCATCTGTTGCTGTCACAATCTCTCCTTTTGTAGAGTGTAAACTACCATCCATTCCATGCACTCTTTGTATGGCTCTTTTCTCTGTTCTCGTGCCGCAGTCTTTAAATGGATCAAACATTTATTTCTGGCATTGCGTTCCAAACCTCATCTCCTGGTAAAGGAACTGTACCTTATTATACTGTAAATCTTTGATTTGTTCTTGAATATTTAAGATTTGGGGACTATAGTCTAGTTTTTCTGTTTTCTGTTCTGGATATTAATTTTTGTAATTGATTTCTCAATTGTAGGTACTGAATATATTCAGACCCAGCTTTATTTCCAGTAAAATTACTAAACAACTGTCCTGTATCCTCCTTTGTATCCTCCCACCACACTCCTGCTGTATCATAAACACATCTAACTGATAATCTAGCTGCCCATAACTCATTCAGTTGTTGTATTAGCCTTTCATCAGTCAGTTTATTGTTATTCATGCGCCAGATCCCTTTTCCATGTGTCGGAGTATTACCCCACTGTAACATACATTTTATCATCCTTTGATCAGAGTATTCATAGCTTTGTACTAGGGAGTCCAATACTCGTAGGTGTTCAGATATAAATATACTGTATTATCTGTTTTTGTTGAGGTAGCACCTCTGAAGTAAGTATTCCCCCGTTGAGGGTGGCACTGTCTGTATGCATCTGTTAGTTTTGCTAATTCTACTATTCGATTTAGACTGTTAGTATCATTATACAGCTTAGTTCCCTATCCTCCAGTGAAGCTCCACAGTTAAAGTCCCCTGCCCAAATAACAGTTCTAGATGTAAACAAATAAGGTTGTATTTCTGAAAACAAACTAACTCTGGCTGCCTTTGTTTGAGGTGCATATGTGGAAATCACTGTTAATCGTTGTTCTTCACAGGTTATGTCTAGAACAAGAGCTCTACCTGGCAACATTTCAGTCAGTTCAGTTAGTTTATGCCTTAAATCATTAAATAAAATTCCTACCCCGGCGCATTTCTCCAATCCCTCCGACCAAGAAGAGGGACCCTTTGTCCAGAGTCTTGTGGCCTTGTTTAATTCGTAACTTTTTAGTCTGGTGTCTTGTAGGAAAATTGACTGCTAATACTTGATGGACTGTTAATTACAGATGGAACTTTTCTATGTCTTTTGTTACTATTTACGTTAATAGTTGCTATCTGTAAAGTGGACATAAAAAAAAGGAAGAAAAAGGGTACATAGGAATCCTAAATCTTGTCTGGGGCATTCTTGTTCTGGGACCTAGTCCGCCTACTTACTGTCTGGTCTTGTCTTATATCATTCTGGTCCTCTATGTCAGAATGAGCATCTTTAGAGGAAGCTGCAGGTCAGTCACCTGATTCTTTCCCTTCTGAGTCCATGTCCCCCCCAATTTTCCTTTTTAGATAGTGCCTGGTATCTATTCTTGTAAAAGACATTAGCTGAGTTTTTTGTTTCCCTATCCTTTCATCCTTAGGCCTTTTTTTTTTTTTTTATTACCCCTTTTCTCACTAGCACTTATTTGAATTCATCAGGCTGGGGGGGCGGGGGGCGCATCTGTTCTATGTCCTGTGGGTCTTCCTCTAATTCTCTTGTTCCTTCTAATTCCATGTGTTCCCCTTCCTTTTGGTCCCGCAAAATTGAAGCAGTATCACCCTCCTTGCTGTGTTCACCCACTTCATTAACTATTTCTGGTTCCTGTAGTTATGACATTTTTCCCTGTCATTCCTGACCATGTCCTCTAGTCATTTTTCAGAAACCAGTGTAACCCCTAGGTGGCGCTATCCCTAGTGTTACACCCCTGCCTACTACTCTGGACAATGGGCTAAGGGGGTTAAGTTCGCTAACTTATAACAAGTTCAAAACACAGTTGCGCAGTACCTCCACTCAGAGTGTGCTTTACGTGGGCTAGCTGTTACAGGTATAACCCCCTGAAGTGTTATACCACCCACAGTACCATTCAGCTCCCACTGACATGACCCAATAGACATTTCCCCACATTTCAACATTTTACATTTAACGAGACTCTCTAATAATATGCTAACACAACAAGATGATGATTTTCAAAACAGTAACAGATTTATTTAGGGGACATGGGAATTAGGAATGGGGAAATGGAGTAGAGGTTTTGCTGATTGCTATTTATTTATGTTCAAGTGTTTGATTGTGTTTTGCTGGTGAACCCTCCAGCTGGGTGGCTACCATACTAATAGACAAGGCAATCACATTTTAATTACCCAACATGATGCCCAGAGCCCTGGCTATCACAGCTGCTGACTAAAATCAGATGTTCTAGGGACATGGATATGTTGTTCATCCACACTGTCTGGCAGGTTCCTTGCCTCTTTAAATCTTGCCGGAAGGTCTTCAAGCTGGCTCCTCCCACCCACCTGGGTGGTAAAACTCTCGGCTCCGCCCATGATGCCAGATCTTCCTTACCACTTGGAAGCTTGGGTTCCCTCCTTAACGCTCTGCGTGTAGACTGGATCCTAATTCTTCGGTTCACCTGAAACTTGCTTTAAAATTTTCAAGACTTCGGTCAAGTTTCTCCCTCGCGGCTGCGATGGACAAATCGACTCCCGGATTTTGGCGGTGCCCTTGTGGGCAGAAGATGTCCAGGACAGACCCGCACTACTGCCTCGGCCTAGAACATGACCCGCAGGCCTGCGAGTTATGCCGTTCGTTTTCGGCCAACGTCCTGGAAGACCGCACTGCCCGGATACAGCTTGGGCGCCCCGAGGAGCGCTACCTGCCGGTTAAGTCGAAGGAGGCCCGTTAGGTGGTTACCGTGGCGGCTGGCTCGGCTTAGCAACTTGAGCAGATGATCGCCCTCGAGGAGGTGGCGGCACAGGCCGCATCATCCTCTTCCTCGGTCGCGGCATTTATCCCACTCTCACTGGGTACCTCGTATTCAGCTTCTTTCAAGGACCTTTGTCACTCCCTTTCCACAAAGGGAGAGGGGCCATTGGGACATTCCTCTCGGTCCAAAAAGAAGGACTCAAAGGGTAAGTCCCATCGTCGGCGTTCGTGGGAAGCGACACGGTCGAGGTTGCGGCTAAGGCGCTGGCTTCCGATGTCCCGTCAGGCCAGCTGGCGAGACACCCGTTGATACGGTCGAGATTTTCTCGACCCGTTGGCGAGCACCGGTTCCCCGGTGGAGACTGAGGACTTACCTGCGCCTCGGTGCCACAGTCCCTAGTTAAGGCGAAGGATGGCGGGGCTTTCCCACCTTCCCAGACCCGTCCTCCCGGAAGCGCCGAGGATCTCGGTCTCGGACATCATCTCGGTCAGCGATCCACCGACATCGGCGGTCTTGGTCTCGGCACCGGTAATGCTGCCGCTTCGTCCTCGTCTTCCTTCTCGGAGGAGAGGAAGGCTTCAGCATAAGTGCGTCGGCCTTCGAGGACCTGATGTGGCGGCAGTTACTTCTGTCCGGGAACACGCCGATGCTGTCGCCTTCCCGACCATCACTGGCTGCTGACGGCGAAACAACCCCTCGCTGTAGCGAGGTGCCCAAGCCTGGGCGGTTGTTCAGCGAACCCAACCTCCGCCTCCACAAGCGAAATTGGGGCGCCGACCAAAGCTCTCGGTCGGGTCAGGGCCTGCCCCACAGGTTGTCAGTCACCCTCACTCCCGACCGTCCTCAGCAGGTGGAGGGTGGCTCAGGCCCCAGGCAGCTCTTTGCGGACTCCTCGGATTCTGACGACGACTTGTCCCTGTTCTCCAGGCCCATTGACCTGGAGTCCTCCGGGGGCCAGTCGATGGATGACAGCCCATCGTCCTTCATGGGTTTGCTCCGGCTCATCTCGGAGTCCACCAGGATGCAGCTCGAGCCCGTATCCAAGCGGGCCAAGTATTCCCTGACGGAGATACTGGACCGAGAGGATTCACCCACGGAGGCCTTTCCGGTGGCTGAAGCCATTGTTGGCCCAACCTTGGAGCTCTGTAGCGGCCTGCTTCTATCTCGCCTTGGCCAGGATGGCCAGGAAAGTATCACGGTCCCTACGGCTCTTTGCCCGGTTTTCGGAACACCCCCTCTGCGGGGTTGGTCACTGACAGGGTTTTCACGGCGTTCCGGAATGCTAGGGATGTGGACAAGCCCCGACAAGAGTCCAAAAACTGGACTATGCTGGAGCAAGAGTGTACGCTGCATCCTCCCTTGGCCTCCGCCCAGGCTAGCTCGGCCGTGCTGATGGCACACTTCTCCCATGCCCTCATGGGCTCCCTGGATGAGGTGATCCTTCATCTCCCGGCCGACCTGCAGACCACGGTCTGGCAGGTACGGGACCAGGGTAGGGCAGTGGCTAAGCAGCAGCTTCAAACGGCTCTGGACATTGGAGACTCTAGTGCCAGATCGGTTGCGGCCGCGGTAGCCATGCACCGCAGAACATGGCTGAGGATATCCACCTTCACGGCAGATACCCAGCACAAATTGGCAGATGTCCCCTTCTTGGGGACCGACCTCTTCAGCCCTGGAGTGGAAGGTCACCTGCAGCGGATCGAAAAGTCCAGTGCCACTCTGGACTCTGTCACCTCCACTGAGAAGGACAAAGGCCGCCAACAGCAGCAGCAGCACAAGTCCTTTCATCCTTCTGTGCCTGCGGCACGTCCAGCCCAATAGCATCAGCACCAGGGCCAGCAGGCTCGGGCTTGTCATCCCAAACCCAAGCCCGTGGCTTCCTCCAACAGGAAACTGGGAGGTAAAGGCCCAGGAGGTCCCTTGGCCTGTCCCTCCTCTAAGCCTGCCCAGTGGCGGGTTGAGGGGTGTCTCCCCCAGCCTCGTCACTCCCCCCTGGGTTCCCCCCGTGGGGGGATGGATCTGCCACTTCCTTTCTGCTTGGTCCGTTATCACCACAGACCATTGGGTTTTGGAGGTGGTAGGAAAGGGCCTGCCCGGAGTTCGAGCAGGCCCCGCCCTTCGAGCTGTTGCCCCTCGGGGGAGCTCTGAGATCCATAGCCTCTTTGTCAGCTCGCCGAGCCGATGTGCCCTGCTCCTCGAAAAAGAGGTGATCAGGAAGGTGGCGGATCCTCCTCCAGACCCGGGGTTTGTGTCCAGGTACTTCCTGGTACCAAAACGGACGGGGGGCTGGTGCCCCATTCTCGACCTGCACGACCTAAACAGGTTCCTAAGGTCTCGGACCTTCAGGATGGTCACTCTGGCCCAGATAATCCCATCCTTGGAATGAGGAGTGTGGTTCTGTTCTCTGGACCTTCAGGGCGCGCGTTTTCACGTCCCAATCCGTCCGTCTCACCAGAGATTCCTCCACTTCAGGCGGAGGGATCGCTTCTGATTCGGACCATGCCCTTGCCTTTCCCTAGCTCAGGGTCTTCACCAAATGCATGGCAGTGGTGACAGCATTCCTGCGAGCGCTGAAGGGTCTGGGTGTACCCTACCTGGATGACTGGCTGATTGCAGCCCCTCCAGAAGCGGAGGTGGAGTGGTCCAGAGATCTGGCCCTCCAGGTTTGCTCTCAGGTTGCCTCCTCATCAACGAGGCCAAGTCGAACTCGTGCCAAAGCAGTGTGATACAATTTTTTGAGGCAGAGCTGCGACTCTCTCTGAGCAAACACGGCTCCCGTGCGGACAAGGCTGAGGTTTTCCTCCTTTGCCCAATCATTTCAGGGTTGGGCAATCACGCCCTGCCCGGGACTTCCTGCGCCTCCTGGGCCTCATGGCGGCCTGCACCAGCGTGGTCCATTTTGCCCGCTGGTACGTGCATCCCCTTCAATGGGGGCTGGCCAGTCAGTGGTCACAGCACTTAGATCCGCTGGATCAGCTAGTGACAGTGACCCAGGGGATGTGGAACACTCTCCAGTGGTGGACCGTTCCAGCACATCTGCAGGAGGGCATCCCGTTTGTCCGGCCCGAGACGACGGTCTCTCTATCGACCGATGCCTCTCTGATGGGTTGGGGTGCCCATCTGGGGGAGCACAGAGCACATGGCCTCTGGTCCCCTGGGCAGTCCCGATGCCATATCAACCTGCTGGAGCTTTGAGCGGTTCGTCTAGCCCTCACCTCCTTCCCTCCGTTTCTACGGGGTTAAGTGGTTCAGGTCCAGACGGACAATACCACGACCATTTACTACCTAAACCGCCAGGGCGGGACGCGCTCCATGCCTCTGTGCAGGGAAGCTCTCCGCATTTGGTCACTCGTGCACAGCCTGGAGGCGGATCTCCTTGCCATTCATGTGGCAGGAGCCTCCAACACCCTGGCTGATGCCCTAAGCCGGATAGGGGCTGCGTCTCACGAGTGGTCTCTCCTGCCGGAGGTAGTACAAGATCTCTTCTCCTACTGGGACACGCCTCAGGTGGACCTGTTTGCCTCCAGGGAGAATGCGAAGCTGAGACTGTTTCATGCCTGCCTCCCCTGCAGGGCTCGCTGCAGGGGGATGCCTTCTCGAGGCCGTGGACCCCAGGCCTCTTCTGCTCCTTTCCCCCATTTCCCTTGATCCACAAGGTGCTTCTCAAGGTGAGGAGGGACAAGGCGCAGGTGATTCTGGTAGCCCCAGACTGGCCCTGCCAGTTCTGGTATCCAGATCTCCTCAGTCTCAGCTCCAGGCTCCCGAGGCGGCTTCCAACCCGCCCGGACCTGATCTCAGTCAATCAGAGGAAGGTATTCTATCCGGACCTTCAATCCCTGCACCTGACGGCCTGGTTCCTGAGCGGCTAGAGTTCCAGGCCTTGGGTCTTTCCGACGAGGTCCTCAACATCGTTGAGGCGTCCCGTAAGGAGTCGACCAGAAAATGCTGTGCCTTCAAATGGAAGAGATTCTCCATTTGGTGTCAGGGCAAGGGCCTGGACCCTTCCTCCTGTTCCTTGGCAAGCATTCTGGACTACCTGTGGTCCCTTTCTCAGCAAGGGCTTCGGTCGGCGACCCTTAAGGTGCACCTGGCAGCCATTTCTACTTACCGGGCACGGGCCGGAAAGCAGTCGGTGGTGCAGGAGAAGGTGGTCAGGCGCTTTTTCGAAGGCCTTGATCACATATCCCTTCTGGTGTGAGAAGCTCCACCTCCATGGGATCTACTTCTGGTATTGGCTAAGCTCATGGGCAAGCCATTCGAACCGATGCACAGGTGTGACATCTCTCACCTGTCGTGGAGGACCGCCTTCTTGGTGGCTATCACGTCAGCCAGAAGGATGGGAGAGCTCCAGGCGCTTTCCATCGAGTCTCCTTGTCTGGTCTTCCACAGGGACAAGGTTGTCCTGCGCCCCCAGCCGAAATTCCTTCCGAAGGTGGTGCCGGAGTTTCACCTTAACCAGGTGTTGACTCTGCGGTGTTCTACCCAGTCACCTCGGAGGCGAATAGGCTCCATACTTGGACCCTAGAAGCTCGCATTATTATAAGGGCGGACGGCTGAAGATTCGGGGAGAGGTTGCCAGCAGTTTGTCACCTACGCTACAAGCGCACCTGGCAGACCTGCAGCCAAGCGGACGATAAGCAGGTGGGTCACCTTTGCATAGATCTCTGCTATGAGTTGGCGGGCATGGAGCCTCCCAGAGGGATAAGAGCTCATTCTACCCGCTATACCGCTGCATCGGTGGCTGCTTCCAGGGATGTCCCTATCCAGGAAATTTGCAGGGCTGCTACCTGGAAGTTGGCGCACACCTTCATCACCCACTACCACATTGACCTTGAGTCACGCCAGGATGCTGGTTTTGAGGCCTCGATTCTCCAGTCATTATTCCCTAAGTAGGGGGTGTGCGCCTGCCTTCCTCCTCCAGGAACTGCTAGGGAGTCTGCCAGTCAGTGTAGATGAACAACATATCCATGTCCCTATAAATACAGGTTACTCATCTGTAACAGGAGTTCTAGGAATGGTATATGTTGTTCATCCACACGACCCACCCGACCTCCCCGGCTTCGATGCACAACCTGGCTTCCAGCGGGCTAGATCTGGTGTCATGGGGTGGAGCTGAGAGTTTTACCACCCGGGTTGGTGGGAGGAGCCAGCTTGAAGACATTCCAGCAAGATTTAAAGCGGCAAGGAACCTGCCAGACAGTGTGGATGAACAGCATACCATTCCTAGAACTCCTGTTACAGGTGAGTAACTTATATTTACACCACAGTTATTTCCCCACACTGGTACCAGTCCCAGATAAGTATGACACCCTGCAATCTCACATTATACACTGGGTACCTAGATGCCAAAGTCCTGGATGTTGCAGGCCTGGTGGATGTTGCAGCTGGTCGAGTTGGCCGGCTTTGATTAAAAGGGAGGGGGCAAACTTGGAAAACTATATTTCAACAATGGCTGTTGATCCTAAGGTAGAAGGCAGGAACTGCCTTGCATTTGGCAGAAGTAGTAGGTCTTGCCCTGCTGGTCACAGAAAGGCAGGGATTGCCCTGCTTATCAAAGAAAGTGAATATTTCAGAATGGGCAACTTGACTAGATCTTGGATTTCACATCCTGAACATTCAGCACAGTACAAATTGAAGTCACATCCAGTATGTTTAGATATCAGTACTTTTATCAAGCACTCTTACTTATCAAAACAAAGTCACATCCAGTACATTTAAATACCAAAAAAGGCATCTTTACTATAGGCGAAGTCTCATCCAGTACATTCAGTTACCAAACACTTTTATCAAGCATTTCTTATTCTCAGACGTAATCAGGCAAGGTCGGAAATAGGTTATTTCCAGGCATACATAATTCAGACCACATAAGCTGTATGGCCTCCTGTCCCATGAAGTGACAATGCGACTTTGGCTGGCAACTCCAATAGGGCAGAAACTAACCCATAGAGGGCAAAGGCGAATATCAGCACAAGTATATGGTTAACTTACACAGAATCTCAGTACACCTGCACTGGACCATTTGGGCAGCAGGCAAGGTGCATCGGAACAATTTCCAAAATGACAGTCTCTTGAGGGCTTGGCGGTCCAGACTGATAAGTTTTAATGTCTCTCAGCAATTTTGCAGATAAAGGGCATGTCGACCCCAAGATTTAGTTAGCATGTCTAGTAGACCGGGCTTGAGGCCCAAAGATTACTTTTAGAACTTCTCCCTTGCACCAGGGGGTACAAAGGTACTCACACAGGTCCTCCACAGGTGGTATCCGCAATAGAAGGCATCCTGGTGTCTTCGGTCATCTCGCATAACTGAGGCTTGATGTCTTCTGGTCTTCGGTCCACATCTTTACGCGACGTGGGAGGGAGGGCTAGCACCTGGAAGAGAACTCTGGCAACCTCCAGACTAGCAGTTGAAACAAAACTAAATTACTGTAACTTTTAAATAAAATAACAAATACCCCCTCCAGGATGGAGGGGCTTAACTAGAATGCCCAGGCCTGGAAGCATGGCAGGGGCCTGAGCCCCCACCCTTGTGGGGACTCCCAGCAGACTGGAACCTGCTCTACTCTGTCTCAATCTCGTGAAATGCTGGCTTACACTGTCTCTTATAGGGCTTTATTACGGGTTCTGATTGGTTGGGATGATGGAGTGATTGGCCTCCGAATGGCTGGAGGATCTGTCACTCGCATAACTTGAGCCACAGTTGGTCTTTTTTTTTTTTATGTACTTCTTTATTGGTTTTATAACAATCCATCAATTTACATCTTAAAGTTGTGTCAGATTTATATGACACAGTACATGATGTTTAGGAGTAACAAGTTAAAAATATACTGTACTGGCTTTATCTTTTCCTAATTTTCACAAAAGTGAAATCAATCCAGAAAGTCTGTCAGTTTATAATACTCCTATTGAACTTCTTTAAGTAATCAAATATTTTGTGTAAGTACTATAGACTTCAGAACAGCTTGTATCTCCGAATAGGAGGTTTTTCAGTTCTACAATAAAAACAAAGACAAATTTAAATTTTAAAAAGAAAGTGAAATAAAATCAGAACAGAACAGGGTCTCAAAGTCATGTTAGCTGTTCTTGTCCAAAGACCTCTAATTCTATTAAAGTTTATACAACTTAGTAAGAAATGTATTCCCTTATATAAGAGATACAAAAATCTGCACACGGCTTGTGGATGGGTCTCATTCATTTTAAAGTCTGTGGTACACTCTAAGTAACCCCACTGGGTCCAGCTCTCAGGTTGCTAAACTCGAGTGAATTTTCACTAACTGTTTTTCTTATTATATGATTTTATTAAGTTTTCTTTAATAGGCGAAGGCCTAGAGCACACACCTTGGGGGGGAAGGGAGGAGGGGGAGGCAAGAGGGAAGTCCCATACAGTCATCTCACACATTGCTGTCAACCTCTTGTCCCAACCAAATGCTCCATCTGGTCCATCTGTTCAGGTAGGCTGGGGATCTCTGGTTTAATCTAAATGTTAGCTCCTCTAGTTGTCTAATCTGTGCGACCGCCTCTAACCAATCCTGTCTCATTGGAGAAGTTGATTGTAACCATCTCTGGTTATTGTTTTCTGGGCTGCCACATGTAGGATCTGCCAGAGGTAGATAGCTTCCCTCCCCTGGTACCCCCCCCCCCAAAAAAAACCCCATAAATTCTGGTCCTAATTGGTTTTGGAGCTGAAATATCTGCTTCAGCGAGCTGACCACTTCCTTCCAAAAGTTTGAAATATTTGGGCAAGTCCAAAAAATATGAGCATGAATGGCTATTCCCTCATCACAGTTTCTCCAACAACCTGAGGAGGTACCTATTTGTTGTTTGGAGACTACCAATGGTACCCTAAAATATCTGATCCTAATTTTCCAAAGGAATTCCCTCCAGGATGGGGAAGAGGACTCCCTTCAAATACCACTCCAACCACTTACCCACTCCCCATTCGAAATGGTTATGTCCAACTCTTGTTCCCAGGCATGTTTAACATACTCTAGATTGCAGGTGTTCCGCTGTAGACTGCTTTTATATAACTGGGATATGGCACCTTGTGCGTTCTCTGAATTCCAAATTTGTTCAGATATCTGCTCTATAATCCCCCTTATCCCTGTGCACCGTTCTTGCTTAATTTTTGTATTAATGAAGCTACAGATTTGTAAATATCTCATTCTGTCTGCTGGGGATTGACAAAAAATGTCTCTGGGCCACCTCGAAGGACAACACTCCTCCCTCTGCTAAAAGTTGCCAAGGTGCCTGCAGCCCTTCATTAGCTCTTACCAGGAACCATTTGTCCCATAATGCTGGTCCAAAAGTTGGATCAAAAGCCGACCAACCATATCTCCAATGACCTCCATGCCTCGTCTCCCTCAATGTCCCCCTTCTCCACCCCACTAAAGTAGTACGAGTTGCAGAGAGTAGCCTTCCAGAAAATCTGGATTGGTCTTTTGTCTGGAACAGTATCGCTGACAACGAGGGGGATGGACAACTTCCCAACTCAATTTCTTTCCAAGTGGCTTTATACCTCAAGTGTCCCCAGAGCAGAGCTAATCTCATCTGGGCAGCCTCCCAATAACCCTCTAGGCGTGGTACCCCAAGACCACCTTGTTCTTTGGGTAAAAAGAGGGTCTGTTTTCTTACTCTGGGTCTCTTGTTTGCCCAAATGAATTTCAGAAGCATTGCCTGCCAATTCTCCATATCTTTCCTGGAGACCACACATGGAGTACCCTGGAAAAGGTATAAAAATCGGGGCAGGGCATTCATTTTTAATGCTTGTATTCGACTATTTAACGAGAGTGGCAGTACATTCCATCTAATGAGCTCCCTCTTTAATTGTTGTACCATTGGTACATAGTTCAAGTGATATAATTGCGAAGAGGAGTTGCTGATATTTATCCCCAGGTACCTCATTTGCACCATGTCCCATCTCAAAGGATAGGTCTCTCTTAGTTCCGAAGAGGGGCTATAGCCAAACTTCAAAACCTCTGTCTTGGAGGTGTTCAAAGAATAGCCAGCGAGTTCTGAAAACTGTGCCAATCTCCCCTTTACCTTTCCCAGGGAACCCTCAGGGCTCTCCATGTATAAAAGCACGTCATCAGCCTATAAAGATATCTTAGGCTGATGACCAGCAATGTAGACTCCCTTGATCTCTTCATCCCTTCTTATGCACTCAGCCAGGGGTTCTATATATATAATGCAAATAGAAGGGGGAACAGTGGGCAACCCTGTCTGGTTCCCCTTTCTAATTGAAACCTCGGTGCATGGTGACCGTTTACCCTGATATAGGCTGTTGGTATATTATAGAGTTTTGAAATCAAAGTTTGAAAGGACTTCCCCAATCCAAAACAAGTCAAGGATTCCTCCAAAAACCTCCACGAAACTTTATCGAATGCTTTTTCAGTGTCTACACTAACCAAGAGAGCCATCTTTTTGCTGTTATTTAAGTAATCGATTATGTGGACAGTCTTTCTAAGATTGTCCTGGGCCTGAAGCCCCGGTATAAAACCAGTCTGATCCAGGTTGATTATCTGAGGGATCAACGTCTGGAGCCTCCTAGTCACAACCGAGGCCATAATTTTGTAATCAGTATTTAAAATTGAAATGGGACGATACGAAGAACATAATAAGGGATCTTTTCCTTGCTTAGGGATCACTGATATTATTGCCTGTGACCAGGAGGGGAGTATCTTCCCGTTGTCAGCCTGTATGTAACGGAAGAGTCTACCTAAAATGGGGGCAACATTACTCCTAAACAACTTGTAAAATTCCCCAGGGAGACCATCAGTCCCTGGACACTTTAAGGACTTTAAGTTCCTAATAACTGCTCCCACTTCGGCATCCCCAGTTGGTCGATTCAATTGCGCAGTCTGCTCTTGAGAAACTGAGGGTAGGAGTAATCCCTGCAAAAATTCCCTAATCCGGGCACTAGGTGGTTGGGTCCCCTGTTTATATAGCGTAAAGTAATACTCTCGGAAGGAATTTTGCTATTCCCATTGTTTCTTTCTCTACTTTATTTGTGGCTGGATGTAGCACTGCCTGTACTGTTGCCCTACTCCGCTGAGCCCTTAGTTTCCCGGCTAAAAGTCTTAAGGACCTAGGTCCCCCTTCGTAATACTTTTGCCTCAAAAATAATAATTTTTGTTCTATGGCATAGTCAGGTATATTCGAGAGACTCGCTTTCAGCTTTTTAAAATCCCTGTCCTTTCCTTATTCACTTTAATTTGTTGTTGTACTTCAAGATGTTTAATCTGAATTAACAATTGGGTTTTTTTAGACTCTTTCTTTTTTTACCTACTTGACCATTCAATAAATTTCCCTCTAAGGACTGCCTTTAAGGTGTCCCAAAGAACGGCTGGCGAGGTCTCAGGTCGGTCATTCTCCTTTATAGTTTGTTCCATCATCTGTGTAACTGACTCCACCACCTCCTTGTCCCGGAGTAAAGATAGGTTTATTCTCCAGAAGGTGTTCCTGCTCACCTCTCCAAAACAAAAGGTCACGAAAATCGGGGCATGATCTGAGAGCAAAAACTCTCCAATTGAGACCTTCTGTACCTGACCCACCGATTCCTTGGGGACCATGAAGTAATCTAACCTAGTGTACACTTGGTGCACTGCTGAATAAAAGGTGTATTCTCTCTTTTTCCCCTCAAGGTGGCGCTAAACATCTAAACCCAACTCATTCAGTAACCTTTTTACTCTTTTGGCTGTCCCCTGATCTTTTTTTGGGGTCTGGGTGGTGGAATCCAATATAAGATTAAATATTAGGTTCATGTCCCCTCCCCATATCGCCTCACCTTGAGCCCATTCTTGTAAGGTGGTGAGAAACTTCAAGTAAAGTGCTGAGTGTGAGCTCGGGGGGGAAAGTACACCGAAGCCAGTGTTAGTGGTTTGCCCTGAAATGTCCCACGCATCAGAACGTACCTTCCCTCCTTGTCCGCCAGTTCATCTTGTTTTATGAAGGGAGTATGTTTAGGGATTAAGATTGCTACCCCCCTCCGCCGCCCCTCCTGTATGAGGCAGTTGCACTACTACCGAATCGCATATTGCATAACTTAGTGTGCTCCTGCAGGGATAGGTGTGTCTCCTGTAAAGAATGAAGTCCACCTCCGTCTTCCACATATACCCCAGTATTTTAGCACGCTTAACCGGGCTGGAAAGGCCATGCACGTTGGATGAACAGAACTTCCTGTCCCTAGCCATTATCTTGTCTTAATTCTCCTTTAAATCTGTTCCCCTCAGACCCTCCTGCCCACTGTGCCCCGCCTCCCCCCCCCCACATCTGCGAGTGCGCTCCATCATCCTCCAGTAGGAAACCCTTAAGAATTACAAAACTGTCTGCCAACAGGGCAGTAATCAACATCACACAACTATAATAACATCTGAACTTCTTAGGTAGGAAACCTGCAATTACAGGTTTCTTTACTCCTTTCCCCTTTCCTTTAAGCGGGAATTGGAGTTGAGGAGGATTTTGAGTGCCCCAAATGGATGGGACCCTCCCCTGGTGTCATAGATCTATTTTGTGGCCCCTCTTAAAAATGGACAGATACGTCACGGCATCCATCATCTTTTAAACCAGCACCAGATAGCATCAAACCCCCCTCCCCCCGAACTGCCTTATTTTACTGTCCCTTTAAATTTTTCACATGACTCAGAAGCCATTGTGATTTTTATATAGTATAATTTTGAAGTTCAATACTAAACCCCTATATTATATTTCTTATTGTAGGGGTTCTTCCATTTATAGTTGAAGGGAGTTACAACCCTCGCACGTCGGTTGCTCTCCTCTCCCTTCCAAATGGCTTGTAGCAAGCGGTGATGGCACGGTTGGGGACCCAGCCAAAAGGCCTCGCCAAAAAAAACAGCGAACAGTTCCAGATTGCTAGTCCACTAAACAGTGATGTTAGGAGAACCCGACACCAAGCGTTGACAGTCTAAATCGGTATAGCTGAAGCGTTTGTGAACCAGACCTCACGGACAGTTCAGTCTCAAGTTCTTAATTGTGTCTGGTCAACTTGATTTTATTTTGCTGCGTGCTTCACTGGGTCCCCCCACCTCCCAAACATGGCTAATGATATTTACCAATATCTTCTTCTCAAAAGAACTCAGCCTAAGGATGTCGATGCCTCCTGAAATAAGTCCTGGTCCGTTCTGCTTGTCAGCTTCTTCCCGGCTACCTTCTCCAAGGTCGCCCGAACTGCCTCCAACGTTGCTCTGAATCTCTCTCATCCTGCAACCAACTGCCACTCCGACTGCTCCACTAACTTCCTTTTAGGACATTCCAGGTATGAATTGGGAAGAGGAATACCCTTCTCGGCCAATATTTTATTCAATTCCTCCGTAGAGTTGTAGAGTTTCACACCATCTGCTCAAAAGACTCGAAATCTTGCAGGATAGAGTGTCTGAAACCGAAGCTGTTGTTCTCTGCAAATTTTGAAATATGGCACCCAACGCTGTCTAGCTTGTTGGATTTCTGGTGGGAAGTCCTGATCTAAGGTCAGTTGAGAGTCCAGATACTTAAGTTTTTTCTTTTGCCATGCTCGTTTTAGGATGTCTTCCCTGGTATGATAACTTAAAAACTTAATTATTACTGAACGAGGCCTAACAGTAGGATCCGTGGGTTTAGGGACTAACGACCTGTGCGCTCTCTCCACTCTAAGCTGGTAGCCCTCCGGTAGGCCCAGTACATCTTTTAATAGATCTTCAATAAACAAAGACATTGGCTGTATTTCAGCTCCCTCCATGAGACCATACAATCGAAGGTTGTCCCTTCTGGACCTACCCTCTAAGTCCGTACAGTTTGCTTGGAGTGCCAAAGTATGTTGTAGGAGCGAACCCACAGCCTGCGTTAAGATTTCTCTAGAACTCTCCATGTCAGCAATTCTTTGTTCAGCCCCCTCTATTCGGTGTTCCATTTTATTTTGTTTAGCATTTAGGTTTTGAAACTCTTTTTGATTTTCAGTGCGAGAATCTTGAATTTCATGCAGGAGCTTTTCAAAGCGAGATCTTGACAATACCTCATTCTCTCCTTCAGTATCGTAACCAGAACCATGATGGCTGGTAGGAGAAGCACTCCGACTGTGGGTCTGACGGTTTTCTGACAATCCACTGCTATTGGGCTTTTTAGTTATTGTTTTTTGACTTTTTTTGTCTCCTTTGTCTTGTTTGATACCTCTGGGCGGCATATTTCGAAGTTTTAGATAGACATTCAATGTTTAGGAGGTTTTTAAGTTCTTCTTGGGGAGGGAGTTTAACTCCCAAGCTGTTGCTGGAGCCGTGACGTTACCAGATGTCGAGCCACAGTTGGTCTGATGTTTTGGCGCCTAAAAATAGGTCCCTGTAAGTCCCCATGAGCACTTGGCATTTTCCCATGAGGTGCTGTGAATGTCCCACAAGTCCTGGCTTTGTATTCCTGGCTTTCCAATTGGTTGAGGTTGCTTGCAATGGCTGCTTAACCCACTGTCCCTTTAGCAGAAATGAGCTCTGTCCTGAATAAAAGTTCTGGTGCAGCCAGAGAATAAATATTATTTTGCCCCAATGCCCCACAGTCATTTAGCCCAGTTGATATTCCTGCTGTCGCCGCACAGAGAAAGTGTGTGGCTCTACTCATTTTCTTGTCACTACTGCAGATATGTAAGCTCCCCCGCAGCAACAGACAGGCTGACACATTGAGTCCCAATATTCCCACTGCCCTGGGGGCAGCACAAATACAGCGGGAGATCGTGATGGCGTTTGGAGCCCTGAGGGGCTGGATTTTACTTCGGGCTGCAGGCTGGGGCACCAAGGAGCAGAAGACGACCTGGGCCAAAGAAAAAAAAAATGGCAGGTAGATTGGGAGAGGCCCGGGAGAAGAACAGAGGGGCAGGTGGCAGGTGAGCCCAAGCAGACTTTCTAGGATCCCCTGTTTGTAGGGGGGGTTACACCAGTATTGATCCCTTTTGTTGAGCTTGGGCTACAAGATTTTCTGGTGAAAGACTCTCCCCCCTTTGTTCACAAACAGGTGAGACTAGAGCTCTGGGTGTTCACGTACAGCTGAGACGAGGGCTCTGGGTGTTCACGTACAGCTGAGACTAGGGCTGTGGGTGTTCACATACAGCTGAGACTAGGGCTCTGGGGGTTTTACATACAACTGAGACTAGGGCTCTGAGTGTTCACATACAGCTGCGACTAGGGCTCTGGGTGTTCACATACAGCTGCGACTAGGGCTGTGGGTGTTCACATACAGCTGCGACTAGGGCTGTGGGTGTTTACATAAAGTTGAGACAAGGGCTCTGGGTGTTCATATACAGCTGAGACTAGGGCTCTGGGTGTTCACATACAGCTGAGACTAGAGCTCTGGGTGTTCACATATAGCTGAGACGAGGGCTCTGGGTGTTCACGTACAGCTGAGATGAGGGCTCTGGGTGTTCACATGCAGCTGAGACATGGGCTCTGGGTGTTCACATACAGCTGCGACTATGACTCTTGGTGTTCACATATAGCTGCGACTGCGGCTCTGGGTGTTCACATACAGCTGAGACTAGGGCTCTGGGTGTTTACATAAAGTTGAGACAAGGGCGCTGGGTGTTCCTGTACAGCTGAGACTAGGGCTCTGGGTGTTCCTGTACAGCTGAGACTAGGGCTATGGGTGTTCCCGTACAGCCGAGACTAGGGCTCTGGATGTTCACGTACAGCTGAGACGAGGGCTCTGGGTGTTCACATAAATAGATACATAGACATTGTCAGCAGATAAGGGCCTATGACCCACCCAGTCTGCCCATTTAAGCTTGTAAGTTTACTTTATGTTTTTCTAGAAGTCTGTTGCACCTTAACCCTGACCTCCAGAATTTCTTTATATCTATCCCATGCTTCTTAACTCCCGTGATTGTTTCAGCCCCCTTACTTCCTCTGGCAGGGTGTTCCACTTGTCCACCACACATTCTGTGAAGAAATTCTCCCTCACGTTTCCTCTGAATCATCCTCCCTCCAGCTTCATCCCATGCCCTCTAGTCCTGGAACATCTTTTTCGCTTAAAAATAGTGTATTCCTGCACCCTGTTCCTCCCTGTAAGATACTTGCATGTCTCTATCATATCCCCTCTCTCCCTCCTCTCCTCCAGAGAGTACATATTCAGTTCCTTCAACCTGTCCACATAGGACTTGTGATGAAATCCATGTACCATCTTTGTTGCCCTCCTCTGAACCTTCTCTACCCTGTCTATGTCCTTACATAAGTAAGGTCTCCAGAACTGTACACCATACTCCAGGTGGGACCTCACTAGTGTCTTGTATAGTGGAATTATGACCTCCCTAATCCTGCCGGTGATGCCCCTGCCTATGCATCCCAGCATCCTATTTGCTTTACCTGCTGCCTTGTCACACTGTTTCCCTACCTTGAGGTCATCAGAGATGATAACCCCAAGATTCCTTTCCTGCTTGGTGCATGCTATATCCTCACCCCCAACTGATATATTGTACCAGGGTTTTTGTGCCCCATATGCATTGTCTTGCACTTCTTTGCATTGACTTTCAACTGCCAAACCCCTGACCATTCTTCAAGTTTCTGCAGGTCCCTTCTCATTCTGTATACACCCTCTGGTGTGTCTACTCTGTTACAGAATTTTGTGTCATCAGCAAACACATACTTCAGATTCAAACTCCCTTCAGGTCATTACCAATTTTCAACCCTGCCTTTTGCCCTTTCTTTGGCCCCAAGGGTGTTTACAAAGTGCCTAGCACCAGTGGTAGCACACCTTTGAAGGTAAAGTGTGACCATTTTTCCGTATTTGGACGACTGGCTGTTGGTGGGCAGATCACCACAACAGGTCATTCGGTACTTAAATCTTACTCAAGGCCTATTGGAATCCTTAGGATTCATTATCAATCTTGAAAAGTCAGTCCTCACTCCTGCACAAAGGTTGCAGTTCATAGGGGCAGAGATAGACACCCTGCAGGGCAGGGCCTGTCTCCCTCTGAACAGGGTAAAGAATCTTCAAGAGGTAGCATATTCCTTCATCTTGAACCCAAGCAAGCCTGCAAGACAGTTCTTGTGACTTCTGGGTCATATGGCTGCATCCACAGGCACAGTGCTGGGTTCAAGGTTTCAAATGAGGGACATCCAGTTCCACCTCAGGGCTCACTGGAGTCAAAGGAAAGATTCTCTGTCAAAACCCATTCCGGTCACAAGAACCCTGCTGCAGGCCTTGCAGTGGTGGAAAGAAGTTCCCAATCTAAGGGAAGGTGTTCCCTTTCAGAAAGACAACTCCTCAGTTGTTCTCACAACAGATGCATCCCTTTTGGGCTGGGGCGCCCACTTGGGAGATCATACAGGTACAGGGCACCTGGTCAGCTTCAGAGTCCCTCCAGCACATAAACCTGTTGGAACTCAGGGCTGTTTTTCTGGCTGTGAAAACTTTTTCAGGACTGGTACAGTCAAAGGTGGTACAAGTCAGAATAGATAATACCACCACAATGTACTACATCAACAAGCAGGGAGGCACCAGGTCAGGGCCCCTTTGCACAGAGGCCATGAAAATGTGGACCCTGGTGTATTCTCTGGGAGTCTCCTTGCAGGCAATACATCTACCAGGAAAGGACAATACCCTGGCAGATGCTTTAAGTCAAATCGACCAGGTCCATCACGAATGGACTCTGAACAAACAGGTGGTGGACATAATTTTCCGAAGGTGGAGCACTCCAGAGGTGGACTTTTTCGCATCCCACCAGTACCACCACTTGCCTCAGTATTGCTGCAGGCCACCAGATCAGGGCACTTTGCCACTGTATGCCCTGACCCTAGATTGGTGAGGAAGGTTCCTGTACACTTTCTCTCCTTTTCCCCTGGTCTTCAGAGTGTTGCTCAAGCTCAGGTCCCATTCAGCATCCCTGATCTTAATAGCTCTGGACTGGCCCAGGCAGCCATGGTACTCTCTAATGCTCTCAATATCTGTGGCCAAACCGATAAGACTCCCTCTGAGGCACAATCTTTTGACCTCCAACCAGGGGACCCTGTTATACCCGAACCTCAAGTCCTTCAGTCACAAAGCTTGGTTCTTGAGGAGTTAGAGTATGCTAACTTGCAACTCTCTGAATCGGTACTTCACATTCTGAGGGGCTATAGGAAACCTTCTACTAAGAAAACTTATTTCTCTAAGTGGAAAAGGTTTTCCATCTGGTGTTCGACTAAGGATTTGGTTCCATTACAGGCTGGGGTCACAGCGATTTTGAATTTAATCTCTGATTTACATTCTCTGGGTCTACAACCAAATTCACTCAAGGTACACCTTGCAGCATTGTCTGCTTACATTGCTGCTGGTGCTAAGGTATCACTAGCTTCAGACCACATTTTTAAAAGGTTCTTCAAGGGTTTGGCCCATCTGCACCCTCCCCACAGGGTACCGGTGGCAGCATGGGACCTTAATGTTTGTATAGCCAAGCTCATGGGGCACCCCTTTGAGCCTGTGGCTACAGTTCAACTTAAATATGTCACTTGGAAAACAGTTTTCCTAGTGGCAGTTACTTCTGCAAGAAGAATAAGTGAACTACAAGCTCTCTCTGGGGGGCAGGATTATATCTCTTTTCACAGAGATAAAGTAGTTTTGAGAACAAACCGAAAATTCCTACCAAAGGTAGTCTCTGATTTTCATATCAACCAATCCATTACCCTACCTGTCTTTTTCACTGAGCATTCTACTTCTGGTGAAAGAAGACTTCATAGTTTGGATGTGAAGAGAGCTCTTAGTTACTATATTACAGCCACTAAGGACCATAGGCAGGACAGAAAACAGCTGTTTCTGACCTTTGAGGCTGTGGGAAAAGGTAATCCAGCTTCTAAAAGATCTATTTCTCGTTGGATAGTCCAGTGTATTCAATTCTGCTACACAAAAGCTGATAGGGAGCCCCCAACAGGGTTGAGGGCACATTCCACCAGGGGGACAGCTGCTACGCTCGCAGCTGCAAGGGATGTTCCTCTAGTGGATATCTGTAAAGTAGCTACCTGGAAAACAGTACACACCTTTACAAAGCATTATAGTCTAGACATCCAGTCCAGAAGTGATGCTGTCGTACTGCTTTGTAGTCTGTAGAAAGTTATGAATACCTGAGTATTACTGGGGGTTAGAAGAAAAAAAAATGCTCACCTTAGTAATTCTGTTTCTCCCAAGTCACTCTGGTATTCATAACTTCCCACCCTACCTCCCCTTCCAGAACTTAAGCCTCTGCAGTCCCGCATGCTACTCTACCACAAAAGGGTACACCACAATGTGTGTATATATGTTGCCTCATAGTGGTACAAGTTGGTAAACATGGCTCATGGTCTTTTTTTCTTTGTATGTTTTGCTGGCATGCTGACTTTTCATTAATGTTTCTGTGTTTTCTCCAGTTGGAGTTTTTCTCTTATGACCAAATACATCTGACATGAGCACTCTGGGTGTTCATATACTGAGATTAGGGCTCTGGGTGTTCACATACAGCTGGGAATATTTTGGCAAATTTGAAAGTGGCCATTTTTAATGGCCTTGTAAATAGGCTCAAAATGAAGAATGGGCCTCCTTAAGGGTGGTGGAAAATGGTAATTAAAACTGGAGAAAAATGGTACTGGTACAAATGTTGCACCATAATTCAATCTACTTCTTTAATCTCGGCATCAGTTCTGTGAAATTGCTAACTAACTGTTAATACTGTATGCAGATGGTGCAGTGAGATATTTGACTGATAAAGAGCACTGTATAAATCAAAAGTTGGATAGTGAAGTTCAGAAACTAGAGACTTGCTGTTTTGAAAAGTATTTATGAATGCCAGTGTTTCACTTGAAATAGTAGATTGCTTTAGATATTTGGGTAAAATTGTAGATTTGAGTTTGGCATATAAAAATCAAATAGAAAATGTGTCTTAGCAAATAAACAGAAAATAGATGAGACCAGTGTCTATATATAGACTGGTGGGTTCTATATACAGACTGCGTGACTTGCTGACTGATAATACACGGAGGAAAATTACACGGAGTAACTAGTTTTGCAAATTTTAGGTTCTGGAAGTATGATTTGGAGCTTGGCTTCAGTTACAGTCAGTGATGACAGTGAACAGGAACGCACAGGAACTCAGTTCCTGTACCTTTTTTGCAGCAGGAACAGAGTTCCAGTACTACTTCCCACTGACACTGGAACTGAAATTCTTAAACCAGCAACATAATGACAGTTTCTGGGCCTATGTGACCTGAAATCAGGGTTTCCACAACAACATTTGACTTGTACAACAATGCTATTTTCCTAGAAATACTTCAATATCTCTAACTGAATCTACTAGTGTCTAAACAGATAGATGTGTCTTGACATGGCTATCCTTCAGATTGAGGATCTTCATTCTGCATTTCATATTTGCCAGTGCCCGAGTTCCTGCACTTCTGGTCTACCTCTTGCACCACTGGTTACAGTACAACTGAAATGTAGAGTTCTGTACAGTTCTATTTGCAGATTTACACTGAGAGCACATATTACACATATTTACACTGAGAGCACCGCAGGGTTCAGTATTAGGACCAGTCCTCTTCAATGTCTTTATAAGTGACATTGCAGAAGGACTGGAAGGAAAAGTATGTCTCTTTGCAGATGACACTAAGATCTGCAACAGAGTTGATGCACAGGGTGGGGTGGAAAGGATGAGAAGGGACTTGGCAAGGTTAGAGGAATGGTCAAATGTATGGCAGCTTAGATTCAATGCTAAGTGCAAGGTAATGCACCTGGGAAACAAAAACCCAGGGGAAGAGTACACAATGGGGGGTGAGATACTAACAACAACAAAAATGGAAAGGGACCTGGGGGTAGTCATATCAGATGACCTAAAGGTGGGCAAGCAATGTGAGAGGGCAGCAAGGAGGGCTGGGGGATACTGGGATGCATAGGGAGAGGCATCACCAGTAGAAAACAGGAAGTTAATATCCCTCTGTACAGACAGCTGGTGAGACCCCATCTGGAGTACTGTGTGCAGTTCTGGAGACCCAATCTCCGCAAAGACATAGACAGGATGGAAGCTGTCCAGAGGAGGGCAACTAAAATGGTGCAGGGTCTGCACCAGAAGACATATGAAGAGAGACTTAAGGAGCTTAATATGTATAGCCTCGGGAAAGGAGGGAGGGGACATGATAGAAACTTTCAAGTACCTCAAGGGAATCAACAAAGTCAAGAGGGTAGCATCTTTCAAAAAGAGGTGTGCAAGAACAAAGAGGGCACAATTTGAAGATAGAGGGGTGGCTCAAGAGGTAATTTAAGGAAGTATTTTTTTTCACAGAGAGGGTTGTGGATGCATGGAATGGCCTTCCGGAGGAGGTTGTGGAGTCAAAATCAGTGGTGGAATTCAAGCATGCATGGGATAGTCATAAGGCAATTCTAGGGGGTGGGGGTAGGAAGAAGTAGGCTGCTGGTTAACTAGGATCTGCAGCTTATCCAGTAGGTAGGGAAATGGGCAGACTGGGTGGGCCAAGCGGTCCTTATCTGCCGTCAAATTCTATGTTTCTATGTTTCTATGAGAGAACACATTGTGGGTCATACCTACAGTTCATTGTGGGACATTTTGGGAATTGGGCAGTGTTTGGCTTTTTTTTTCCCCATAGAGCTTTTACTTTCACTGATCTCATGGTGACCTGGTCAGTACGTTGTCAGTCACATAAACTCCATCTTATCACCCTCACTGCAGCATTCACCTCCCTATAACGCAGGAACATAGTGATGGTCAGTACATTGTCAGTCAGTTGAACTCCATGCTATCACCCTCACTGCAGCATTCACCTCCTTGTAGCGCAGGAACATAGTGACTTGGTCAGTACATTGTCAGTCACGTGAAATCCATCCTGTCACCCTCACTGCAGCATTCACCTCCTTGTAATGCAGGAACATAGTAATGGTCAGTACGTTGTCAGTCACGTGAACTCCATCCTATCACCCTCACTGCAGCATTCACCTCCTTGTAGCGCAGGAACGTAGTGACTTGGTCAGTACGTTGTCAGTCACGTAAACTGCATCCTGTCACCCTCACTGCAGCATTCACCTCCCTGTAGCGCAGGAACATTGTGACTTGGTCAGTATGTTGTCAGTCACATAAACTCCACCCTATCACCCTCACAGTAGCATTCACCTCCCTATAACACAGGAATTTAGTATCTTGGTCAGTAAGCTGCCAATCACGTAAACTCCATCTTATCACCCTCACTGCAGCATTCACCTCCCTATTACACAGGAACATCACTGCACAATTCACCTCCCTGTAATGCAGGAACATTGTGACTTGGTCAGTACGTTGTCAGTTATGTAAACTGTATCCTGTCACCCTCACTGCAGCATTCACCTGCCTATAGTGCAGGAATATAGTGACTTGGTTTGTACGTTGTCAGTCACGTAAACTCCATCCGGTCTCCCTCACTACAGCATTCACCTCCTTATAACACAGGAACATAATAACTTGACCAGTACATTGTCAGTCATGTAAACGCCATCCTATCACCCTCACCACAGCATTCACCTCCCTATAACACAGGAACATAGTAATTTGATCAGTACGGTGTCAGTCAAGTAAACTCCATCCTATCACCCTCACTACAGCACGCACCTTTATAACTCAGCACTGTACATTGTCAGTAACAATAAACTCCATCACTGTTTCCCTTGTTGCAGTCCACATCTGCCAGTAAGACAGGAACTTAGTGGCCCATGCACACTCTGTAACACAGGACAGAGATGACTTGGCCAGTAAGTTGCCAATCTGTTGCATTAAAATCCCTCCTATCACACTGCAGCACACTTGGCTGAAAAGGGGAGATACTGTTGATGGGGGGCCCGGATATGCCAGATGTTAACTGGGCGACATGGACTGCAGCCACATCCAAGAGCAGGGTCATTCTCGATGCCCTACAGGGGGCATGCCTTAGACAGCTAGTGGTGGAACCCACTCAGGAGGGAACAATATTAGACCTGGTACTCTCAAATGGAGAGAGGATCACAAATTTAGAAGTCAGTAAACATCTGGGAACAAGCAACCACTGCACAGTGTGCTTCACAATAAACACAACCATGGAGACAAGCCATACAAAGACAAGGATACTGGACTTTAGAAGGGCTGACTTTGGCATAATGGGTGAATACCTGAGGAATGCATTAGCAAATGACCAGAAATGAGGGGTGGAAGAACAATGGAGAAAAATCAAAACTGCCATCATGGAGGCAACAAGCCTTTGTGTGAAACAAAGAAAACAAAGCGGAATAAAAAACTACTATGGTTCTCAAAAGAGGTGTCAGGGAAGGTTGAGGAGAACAAGGCTGCATTCAAAAAGTATAAGGAATCACAGAAGGAGCACGACAGGAAACTGTATCAATTAAAGCAGAAAGAAGTGGGGAAGGCAGTCAGAAAAGCAAAGGCCCAAACCGAGGAAAAGATAGTCAACTCAGTTAAGAAGGGGGATAAAACCTTTTATAGGTACATTAAGGAGCATAGAAAGGTTAAGGGAGTGATAGTGAAGATTAATAAAGGAGAGAGGAGGTGGGCAGAGGAGACAATGAAAAGGCAGAGATATTGAATGAATACTTTGCTCAGTATTCACAAAAGAAGAGGAGGAGTTACCTAAACCAAACAGTAGAAGCACTCTGGGTAGTGGGGTTGGCCTGTCCATTTACAGAAGAAAGAGTCCTGAAAGAACTCCTAAAACTCAAGGTGGACAAAGCAATGGGGCCTGGCAGATTCACCCTAGAATCCTAAAAGAGCTAAGGGAGGACCTAGTGACTCCACTAACCACACTTTTTAACAAATCATGGGAAGATGGGGTGGTACCTGAGACTGGAGGAAGGCAGATGTGATTCCCCTTCACAAAAGTGGGAGCAAGGCAGAAGCAGGAAACTACAGACCTGTTAGTTTGACCTCAGTGGTGGGAAAATGATGGAATCACTCTGAAAGAAAGAATTGTTCAGTACCTAGAGGCCAGCAGGGCACAGGACCCAAAGCAGCCGGATTCACAGCAGGAAGGTCATGTCAGGCGAATCTAATAGATTTCTTTGACTGGGTGACCAAAGTAATAGACCAGGGAGGGGCTGTGGATATGGCCTACCTAGACTTTAGCAAGGCATTTGACATAGTCCCACACAAAAGATTAATAATCAAGTTAGCCAGCCTGTGAGTGGGTCCCAGGGTGGTAGCCTGGGTAGCAAACTGGCTGCACAACAGGACACAGAAGGTAATAGTGAATGGAACACATTCTGAAGAAAGGGGGACACTAGTGGAGTACCTCAGGGCTCAGTACTGGGTCCAGTCCTCTTTAACGTCTTTATAGGTGACATTGCAGAGGGTCTGGAAGGAAAGGTATGCCTCTTTGCAGATGACACAAAGATCTGTAACAGAGTTGATACACAAGGGGGGGTAGAAAGGATGAGAAGGGACTTGGCAAGGTTGGAGAAATGGTCAGACATGGTAAGCTTGGATTCAATGCAAAGAAGTGCAAAGTAATGCACCTGGAAATAAAAATCCAGAAGAAGTACACAATAGCAGGGAGGTACTAACGACAACAATAATGGAAAGGGATCTGGGTGTAGTCATATCAGATGACCTGAAGGTGGGTAAGCAATGTGAAAAGTCAGTAAGGAGAGCCAGTGGGATACTGGGATGCATAGGGAGGGGCATCACAAGTAGAAAAAGGGAAGTGGTTATCCCTGTATACAGACAGTTGGTGAGACCTCTTCTGGAGTACTGCGTGTAGTTTTGGAGACCTAATCTACGCAAGGACATAGACAGGATGGAAGCAGTCCAGAGGAGGGCAACTAAAATAGTGCAAGGTCTACATCAGAAACCATATGAAGAGAGACTGAGAGGGCTTAATATGTATACCCTTGATGAAAGGAGGGACAGGGGGGACATGATAGAAACTTTTAAGTACCTCAAGGGAATCAACAAAGTCCAGAAGGGTAGCATCTTTCAGAAAAAGAGATGTGTAAGAACAAGGGGGCACAAATTAAAGTTAGAGGGGGGACGGCTCAGGGGTAATGTGAGGAAATTCTTTTTCACGGAGGGAGTGGTGGACTTACGAAACCGCCTCCTGGAGAGGTTGTGGGGTCTAAAACAGTGGGGGAATTCAAACATGCATGGGAGAGACATAAGGCAATTATAGTGGGGGGTTGCAGGAAGTAGGCTGTTGGTTAACTAGAATCTGCAGCTTATCCAATAGGTAGGGAAATGGGCAGACTGGGTGGGCCAAGTGGTCCTTATCTGCCGTCAAAGTCTATGTTTATACTTCTCCCCATAAAACAGGACCATAGTGGCCTGGCCAGTATGTTTCTAGTCAGTTGCAATAAAGTCCGTCCTGTCCCTCTCTCACTGTAGCAGCCTTATACGGGGTACATCCTCTCATCACCCTCATGCTACAGGAATTTTATGGTACACTGAGAAGCATCTGATTGTACTAGTTCCCAGAGCTTGTCTAAAATGACCCTTCCTCTAGCCTGTGAGGAACTGCCTTTTCCAGTTTAGCTGTGTATCATTGCTTTCAGCGGGAACTCCTTGGCATGTACAAGGGTCGTGGGTGTCACTTGCTTCCTATGGAGAAGATGCAGATGAGGGAAATTTGTGTTGCGTCCCTTAAAGCACTGAATGTATTTGGGTATATGTAAGAGGTGAGGTTATGTCACCATGTAACACTCTCCTTCCTGCAGGGTATTCAGAGGAAGCGACCATCTGAAGTACAGAGTGCCCTTCTGAGGCGCCATCTCTTAGAACTCACACAGAGTTTCATCATCCCTTTGGTGAGTAAGAATGTCACTGGCAGCTGCTGAGTAACATTTGTTGAATCTGGAGAATGTTTCTTTCGAGGAAGCAAGGAAGCCCGACTGCTACTGCTGTGCATACTGTACTTGGATGTTTTGAATATGTTAGCATTCCTGCCGTGTCCCATGCCTTATCGTGTTAAAGACAAATGTAAAGGATCTCATTAAGGGTTAGGTCCTTGGTGGCTTCAGAATTAAAGTCCTAGCTCATGGCTTATTATAAAAGACAAGGGGTTGGATAGTCATTTTGATATGTCTGGTGTAATACGTACAACATAAAAATGTCACAGGTATGCCATAGTAAAAGAAAATATAGTTTCCATTTATGGCCAACAATGTATTTTTAATACACACATAGTGAGTGATCTCTTCTTTGTTAATCAATCAATCAAACTTTATTTTTAAAAAGGGGCTTTTCTCAAAACCAAAGCGCCTGTACAATTTCATAAAACAATAAATAAACAGAATTTAAAACTATTATAGATCATTAAAAGCTGTACTAAAAAGGTGGGTTTTCAAGGCTCCTTTAAAGCTCAGGACAGTCGGACTATTTCGCACCTGACGAGGTAGAGAATTCCACAGGGTCGGGGCCACAAAACTAAATGATCTAGCCCCTGAAGTTTTCAAACGGACCCTGGGAATCTCTAGCAATCCCTCGTCAGTGGATCAGAGGGGGCGGGAGGGACAGTAGGGCAAAGGAGCTCTTTCAAGTAAGTAGGTCCCTGGTTGTGTAGGGCTTTATAGGTCAGCAAACCGACCTTGAAGGTGATTCGCCAAAATACTGGCAGCCAGTGCAGTCCGCGGAGCACAAGCATTATATGGCTGGATCTAGAAGAACCAGTCAATAACCTGGCCGACGCATTCTGCACTAGCTGCAGATGGCAAAGCTCAACCCCCGATAGCCCTAGGTACAGGGAGTTGCAATAGTCAAGGCGGGAGGTAACAAAGGCGTGGATCAACGTTGGAAGATCCTCTGGAGGAACCAGGTGCTTCACCCTGGCGATATTCCTCAGATGGAAAAAGGAAGTTTTGACCACCGCTGACACCTGAGATTTAAGCGTCAAGTGGTCATCAATTATTACACCAAGATTCCGTACCTGATCTGAGGTCGTCAACGGAACGCCCCCAAGCCATAAGCCTGAGGGCGATCCAGCTGGCAAACCCGCCTCACAGCGACCTTTGTCCACAACCAACACCTCAGTTTTCTCTGGGTTTAAACTTAACCAACTCCCATTCATCCAATCTTGGATTTCTGCAAGGCAGTTATTAAATACCAACAAGGCAGCATCGTGGCCAGGCACAAAGACATATACAGCTGGGTATCACCACGTAGCAATGAGAACCCAGACACATCGATCTTATAATCGCTCCCCAATGGCAGCCACACAAATAACGCGCTAGGAATAGAGGCCCTGCGGTACCCACAGGATAAGGAGACTGATGCTGAGGAAAAATTCTGACACCACCCTCTGAGTCCTACCCTCGAAGTAAGATCTAAACCACCTGAGGACCATACCAGATAATCCACAGATGGACCGCAGACACCCTAACAGCACACCATGATCAACAGTATCAAATGCTGCTGAGAGATGAAGAAGTACCAAGATAGAACGGGTCCTACGATCTCTCGCTATTAGGAGGTCATTTAGTACTCGAACAAGTGCTGTCTCGGTACTATGCCTTTTCCTAAATCCAGATTGGAGAGAATCTAGATATTGTTGTTGGTCAGATGATCCTCCAATTCGCTCGACCACCTTCTCAATAACTTTACTCACAAAGGGTAGGTTAGAGACTGGTCTGTAATTTGCTAGACAAGCTGAGTCTAAGGAGGACTTCTTTAAAAGAGGCTTAACTATATCCTCTTTAAGGGGATCTGGAAAGATCCCCCTCTCCAAAGACTTCCAGACTATCAAAGCCAGGACTAGGCCGATTTTGTCCACACAATCCACTAAAAGGCGTGTGGGGCCAGGATCCAAGTCACAGCTGGTTGGTCGCAACGCTCGGATGATCATCACAATATCATCGATTTTGGGGAGGCCAAAGTCAGACCATGCAAACTGGGTGTTCGACATCTCCTGACGACCATCACCGCTCCCATTGGAGAGGGAAGAATGGACATCTGATCTGATTTTGGCAACCTTATCTGCAAAGAAGAGAGCAAACTCCTCACACCGGTCTGTAGAAAAGGCCATTCTGGGCTGAAGACAGACTGGACTGCACAATCTGTCCACAGTCCGAAAAGAGCTGGGCTGGTTCTGTCTGCAGCGCTATCTCCCTGGACAGGAACTCTGCCTTCTTCACGAGATTTTGATTGATAGGCCATATAATGGTCCATCAAACTAAGTTTGTCATCATCCAGACCAGACTTCCTGCAGCGCCTCTCAGCCTTAGTCAACCCTCCTCAACTCCCTCATGGTCCCATCGAACCATGGAGACCTGGGGCGAAGAGTGAGAGGACGAACACGAACAGATGCAATAGAATCCAGGGCCCCTGTAACTGCCCTATTATAGACATGTACTAGGTCACCTGGATCCAGGCAATCTATCGGAAGGCCTGATAGGTCCAGCACCACCATCACGTCATCCGGGGACACACCCCTTAATGGGCGGTACCGGACCATCTCCGAAGGGGCTGACCTAATAGAGGCGGCCTCAGAATTGAACCTAATGGAGTGATGGTCAGACCATCCGAGTGGTTCCACCACCAAATCAGATATCCCCATCCCCAGAAGGAACACCAGGTCCAATGAGTGCCCACCAATATGGGTCGAGGAGGAAACTACCTGTGTGAAGCCCAGTGATAACATCAACTGGAGGAAGTCTTGACAAAGCGTTGAGAGTTCATCGTCGACCCAGGCATTGAAGTCCCCAGTACCAACCATCTAGGGGACCCAATGTCAGGTCGACAATGAAATATCTGCAACTTCCTGCAGGAGCATTCTGCCACCAGGACGGTGTGTTAGAAGTATCCTGCACCCCATACCCTCGCCTAGAACACACTAAAAGGATCTGGTGACTCCCACCGGTATCTCCACCAGGCCCAATTCTGATTTATATTATTTATATTTCTGGTTTATAATTTGAAATAGTGGGAAACTGTATTATTTATTTACAGTTTTTGACCAGGAAAGGTTTTCAGGTGCATCCTGCGGGGGGCGGGATACATGGACCTGTTTCATTGACTGGGGAATGTCTTCCATGACGCTGAGGAACCTCCCCTACTTTCCATCTTCCCGCCCCTACTTTTACTCACTTGAGTTCCACTTGTACGTCTAGGGGCATGAATTATGAGCATCTTCTTTCAGTTACTCTGGGGATCTGCCTTAACCCTATTAAGAGGGATTTCACTTACTGGAGAAGTGTGGCCTTAACATGAGCAACCCTATTGTTTTTTCATACACTTTTTTTTCATGCATCTTTGAAAATTAGCTTACAAATGAACTAAAATTTGGCATGACCGGTTCGGGTGTGAATTATACAGATACTTTGATACTTGGCAAAACTCACCCCCTAGAAATGTAAAAAATCTCCAGGTCTTCCCATATGCAATCCCTACTTTGAAAAAAAAAAAAAGCCAGTATGTGGAAGAGCAGTCAGCAAATGATTTTGTCTATAACAAGAGCTCGGTTATATAAAGAAGTGATGACACAGCTTTTTGTTCAGAGTCCGGATTTTAAGTATTGCTGTCACTTGGTTTTTGCATGGTGAATGGATAGGACAGTCCCTCGTAAAATGTGGGATGTTCTCTGGCTTTGCAGCTATGGATATTCGGGGTCTAGGGCAGTGTATGAAATTTAAGTCACATACAGATAGTGTGTGCTTTGCAAATTGAGACAATGGTAGATGTGTTTCTGGAATGCCCTTTATATTGTTGGTTTCTGGGTTTTCTTGGCTGCTCCCAAACCTAACAGAACTTCGTGTCTGGGTAACTCTGCACAGTCCTGACATTCTTGGAATTACAGAAACCTGGCTGAAGCCTTCCACCCCCAGCTCAGCATGTGCTTTCCCTGGTTACGACCTTATCCGCCAAGATCGTCCGGGAAGTAAGAGAGGTGGTGGCATCCTGGTCTACTACAGGAACCATCTAAACCTGTCCATCCTCCCTGATCAACAGACCATGCAGTCCCCCTGTGAGGCTCTGCACATGGTACTGTTACTAGGGATGGCAAAAAAGATTCACATTGTATTTGCATACAATCCTCCAAAAGGAGGTGTAGAGGGACTGACTGGTCTCCCATGTGCAGTTGATGCTGCAACACAGCAGAATGAGCTAATCATTCTGGGTGACCTCAACCTAAATTGGTTGGGTGGCAATGCCAAGGCCTTTGAACCCTCACTTACCAGTCTCTCTCTGACTCAACTTGTCAAGGATCCTACCAGATGCCCTACTAGTGGTGGTAAGGGCTCACTCCTGGACTGGATCTGACAAATGAGACCAGATAGGATCAGCTCATCGGGTATCCTACCAGACTCTATCTCTGATCACTCCCCGGTGTTCTGTGTCTGGAGGGTACCACATCAAAAAATTCCCCATAAAATTATCCAGATCAGAGACTACTCCAAGTTTGATCTGTCCTCCTTTCAAAATGACATCAAGTACACAGATTGGGGGGCAGTTTGGAATGCTAAGGACCCCGCATCCGCTGTTGGTCACTTTCTTTGCTCTCTAAGGGCCTTGCAGGAGAAACATGCCCCCCTCATCAGACGGAGGGTGAGGGGAATGGCTACTAAATGGCTTCATGGTAGCCTCCTGGCACTCCTCAACACTAGAGATAAGTGCTGGGCCAAGTTCAAGGCCACGGCTGACCAAGCCATCTTTCTGAGATATAGACAACTCAGAAATGAATGCAAAAAGAACATTAGGATTGCCAAGAGTGAATTTTGCAAATTTGCTTTATTGAACTCAGCTAGGGATCCTAGAAGGTTCTGGAGGAACATTAAACAAGTTGTGAGTGGTACACAGAGCACTGAGTCCACTGACATGATAATCGATGGTTCGAGCTGTTAACAGCACAAACCATCGCAACTCCTTCAACCATTATTTCGCGGATCTGTCGGAGTACACCTCGTCATTCCCAAATGATGATGGTGTCAGTGGCAATCAGCCCACAGCACCATCTTCACTCCATCCGCCCCTTTTCTGTTCAGGGCAGTGGTAGTTCAAGGGGTGCAGAAACTGCTAGCAGGACTCTCCCCTACTCCAGTGCTGGACAAGATGGCTTAGAACCCAAGCCTCAGTCTTGGTGCCCCCTGGCTGGCACCTCTGGTGGCACACATTTTCAATTTGTCCTGTCAACTGGAGTTATCCCAGACATATGGAAGGTTGCCAAGGTATTCATGCAATCCTTAAACAAGGGAACCCTAAGTTGATGAAGACTGTCGCCCTATATTATCTATTCTGTCGGTGGCTAGCAAACTACTGGAGAAAGTTGTGGCAGGGCAACTCTGAGTACTTACAGGCACATGACATAATGACTCCTGTACAGCATGGATTCAGGAAGGGGCACGGTACCTCATCAGTCCTAGTTACTGTTACATCATGGATCAGGGAGGCTATGGACCAGGGTAAACTCACGGGGGCCCTCTTCATTGACCTCTCGAAGGCGTTTGACCTGGTCGACCATGCCATGCTGTCGACTCAGCTTACAGCAATTGGTCTTTCCACTACTGCTCTTAGCTGGTTCGACAACTACCTATATGGTAGAACGCAGCAGGTCAAATTTGGCAAAGAGCTTTCGGGTCCCATCACAGTAACGGTAGGGGTCCCCCAAGGCTCCGTCCTTGGACCAATGCTCTTCTCCATTTTTATAAATAACCTCCCTGAAACTGCAGCCCACTGTAAACCAATTCTCTACGCATACGATCTGGTTATCCTGTCTCACTCCCATGAGGTGGTGGTCATCAATCAACAACTGAGTGAAGACCTTATAAACATCCAGGCATGGATCCTGAACTACAAGCTTGTCCTTAACCTAAAAAAAACCCAGGCCATGCTCTTTGGGTCTCGTGTACCGTTCTGTGTATCCAGCAAGGGAGATGTCCCGATCCCTATCACGGACAACTTCAAATACCTGGGAGTAATGCTGGACCCACAGCTCAGCCTTGGCCTTCATATTCAGAGGATATGTAAAACAGTCAACTATAAACTGGGTTTGGCCTACAGGGCAAAAAACAACCTCACACCAATGTCATGCGTGCTGCCCTTGCGAGAGGATGCTTCTCCCCTCTTTTGTGTTATGGGCTTCTGCTGTTTGCTAGCACCACTAAGGCCCATCTCTCCAGGTGGTTGTGACTTATAACAATATCTGTTAACCCAGCCCTATTGGCCCCAGCTCACTCATTACTGTGAGCGCTACAACAAGCTACACTGGCTCTACGCCTACAAGTACATTGACTTTGTCATTGGTTGCTTCACTGGTAAGGTCCTCAACATGGGTACCCCTCCGGGTGGCAAGCTTGCTGGCCCAAACTGCCCCCTCGTCATATCACCTTAGGTCTCAGGGGTCTGCCACACTCAAGGTACCTGTGACTAGGACCAAGATGGGTGAAACGGACTTCGCAACATGTGCCCCTAAACTTTGGAATACCTTCCCAACCCAGGTCTGTGCTGCCCCCTCACAGGGCAGCCTGCGCTCTTCCCTGTGGAGCCATCTTAAAAGTGCATCGGCCTGCGGATGTCAAAAACCCCCATGACATATGTTTAGCACTTGCACCTATACAAAACTGCCGGCCCTTAAAATGTAGTATTTCTGTACTGCCCCAAACTTGATGCAAGATGTGTAATCTTACCTGTAGTCTTTTGATGTGTAATCTGTTCCTAATCATGGGATGTGTAATCTTACCTTGTAGTCTCATGATGTGTAACCTGTTCCTAATTCTGTGATGTGTAATCTTACCTTGTAGTCTCATGATGTGTGACCTGTTCTTAATTATGTACCATGTTGTCCCAAGTGTGTAAGTATGTAATTTCCTGTACTGTCCCGGGTTGTACCTGAAAATAGGCAAATTGCTTGTCTAGTGTACTTACCTGGTTAACAAAAGCTAAATAAATAAATAACAAGATGGCAGCTTCCATAGTTAGAGCACCTCACGTATCACAATTTGGTTTGGGGTTATTTTCCTTCACAGTGCAAGAAGTATAACAAAATCACTCTAATGGGGATATTTGCCTGCGCTTAAAGTGCAAAAGTGCAGTATTTTGTTTTCTTTTGGCAGTGAAAGCAGGCAGCAGCACAAACACTCGATGTTCCACAGTGCTCTGTTGCTGTATCAAGAAACGTGGTGCCATCTAGTGGACCACTATTTATAGTGCAAACAATTTGTGCAATATACAGACAAAATTGTAATAGCCTCCTAAAAATACTAGAGACACCAACAGTAATCCCTTCACATAATACAGACACAGCTCCTTGACATGTATACAGGAATGAAAAAATGCTGCTACTCTTGTGCAATTCTCAGCTGATACTGATCAGAATAATTGTTAAGCCTTAGAATGTAAAACACATACTATACCTACAATGGATTAAAATGGAGGTATTTTATCTAACAGTATCACTGTTTCTAGGAAGATGGATATGTTGTTCAAGCCACACTTCTTGGTAGGTACCTTGCCACTTTAAATGTTGCCGGAAGGTCTTCAAGTTGGCTCCTCCCACCCACCCAGTTGGTAAAACTCTCGGCTCCGCACCATGACGCTAGATCTTCCTTACCACTTGGAAGCTCAGGTTCCCTCCTTAATGCTCTGCGTCTAGACTGGATCCTAACTCTTCGGTTCATCTGAAAATAATTTTAAAGTTTTCCCAGACTTAAGTCTACTTCTTCTTTCGTGGCTGTGATGGACAAATCGACTCCCGGGTTTCGGCGGTGCCCATGCAGGCAGAAGATGTCCAGGACTGTTCCGCACTCCACGTGCATCTACTGTCTTGGGCTCGACCACGACCCGCGGGTCTGCGAGTTGTGCAGGTCTTTTTCTCCTAACATCCTCGAAGACCGTGATGCCCGGCTCCAACTTGGGTGCCCAGAGAAATGTTATCCGCTGTGAAGTCCAAGGAGGCCCATTGGGCGGTGTCCGCTGTAGCTGGCTCGGCTGAGCAACTAGAGCAGATGATTGCCCTCGAGGAGGAGGCGGCCCAGGCCGCATCTTCATCTTTCTCGGTTGCAGCATTTATCCCGCTCTCCTTGGGATCCTCCTACACAGCTTCTTTTAAGGAGCTTTGCCAATCCCTCTCCATGAAGGGTGAGGGGCCATCGGGACAGTCTTCTTGGTCAAAAAAGGAGGACTCGAAGGGTAAGTCCCACCGTCGACGTTCGTGGGAGCGGGAGAGGTCCCCTTTCCCGGAAAGTCGACACTCTACTTCGGTCGAGGTTAGCGCTAAGGCCGCTTGCTTCACGGTTTCCCCATCAGGTCAGCTGGCCGAGACACCTGTGATATGTGGTCGAGATTTTTCGATCCGTCAGATGGCTGTTGACTGGAAGCCGACAACCCTTCATCACCGATTTCCCCGGTGGAAACCGTGGACTTGCCTGTGCCAGAGTCCCTGGTCAAGGCTCCCGAGCTGAGGGAGGAGCGGGCTTCCCCTACTCCCTCCCAGACCCACCCTCGGAAACACCGAGGGTCTCAGTCTCAGTCCAGCTGATCCCGCCGACACCGGCGGTCTCGGTCTCTGCACCAAGGAAAGTGGCGGTGCTGCTCGCCCTCGTCTTCCTCCTCTGAAAAGGAGAGGCTTCAGCGAAAATTGTGTCAACGCTACGAGGACTTAATGTGGCAGCAGCTCCTTTTGTCCGGGAACAAGCCGACACCGGCGCCTTCCCCGGCCATTAATTGGCTGTCACCCGAAAGACCGAAACAACCCCTCGCGGTGGTCGAGGTGCCCAAGCCTGGGCCAGTTGTTCATCTGAAACCAGCTGCGCCACTGATTGTGGTGGACCCTCCGCCTCCACAACCGAAATCGGGGGCTCCGACCAAGGATTCTCGGTCGGGTCATGGTCTGCCTCACCGGTTGTCAGTCACCCTCACTCCTGACTGTCCTCAGCATGTGGAGGGTGGCTCAGGCCCTAGGCAGCTCTTTGCAGACTCCTCGGAGTCTGACAACGACTCCTTCCTATTTTCCAGGCCCCTTGACCTGGAGTCCTCCGGGGGCAGTCGGTGGATGAGAGCCCATCATCGTTCATGGGTCTGCTTCAGCTCATCTCGGAGTCCACCGGGATGCAGCTCGAGCCTGTATCCAAGCGGGCCAAGTATCCCCCCACGGAGATATTGGACCGAGGGGATTCTCCCATGGAGGTCTTTCCAGTGGCTGAAGCCATTGTTGTCCCAGCCTTGGAACTGTGGCAGTGGCTTGCTTCCTGTCCTGCGCCTTCGGCCAGGATGGCCAGGAAGTGTGCAGTCCCTACCGGCTCTTTGTCTGGTTTCTCAGAACACCCCTCTGCGGTGGGGTTAGTCACTGATATCGTTTTCTGGCGTTCCGGGAACGCTAGGGATGTGGACAAGCCCCCTGACAAGGAGTCCAAAAAGCTGGACTATGCCCGGCGCAAGGCATACGCTGCATCCTCCCTCAGCCTCCATCAGGCCAGTTCGGCCGTATGGATGGCACACTTCTCCCACGCCCTCATGGGCTTCCTGGATGAGGTGATTCCTCATCTCCCGACTGATCTACAGACTACAGTCAAGCAGGTGCGGGATCAGGGAAGGGCAGTGGCGAAACAGCAGCTCCAAACGGCTCTTGATATCGGAGACTCCTGTGGCTGGTCAGTAGCGGCCGCAGTGGCCATGCACCGCAGAGCCTGGCTGAGGATATCCACCTTTATGGCGGATACCCAGCACAAGTTTGCAGACGTCCCCTTCTTGGGGATCGACCTGTTCGGCCCTGGAGTGGAAGGTCACCTCCAGAGGATCGAAAAGTCCAATGCCACCTTAGACTCAGTCACGTCTGCTCAGAAGGACAAAGGCCGTCTACAGCAACATAAGTCCTTTCGCCCTTCTGCCCCTGTGGCACATCCGGCCCAGCAACACCAGCATCAGGGCCAGCAGGCTCGCACTTGGCACCCCAAAGCCATGCCTGCAGCTTCCTCTAACAGGAAGCCGGGAGGGAAAGGCCCCGGGAGGTCCCTCGGCCAGTCCTTCCTCCAAGCCTGCCCAGTGACGGGTTGAGGGGTGTCTCCCCCAGCCTCGTCGCTTCCCCCGGGTTCCCCCCGTGGGGGGACAGCTCCACCACTTCCTTTCCGCCTGGTCCACTATAACCACGGACCGTTGGGTGCTGGAGGTGGTAGGAAAGGGTCTGCCTCTGGAGTTCGAGCAGGCCCCGCCCTTCCGAGCCGTCGCCCCACGGGGGGCTACGGGGTCCACAGCCCCTCTGTCGGCCCGTTGAGCCGACATTGCCCTGCTCCTAGAAAAGGAGGTGATCAGGAAGGTGGCGGATCCTCCACCAGACCCAGGGTTTGTGTCCAGGTACTTCCTGGTCCTGAAACGGACGGGGGGGCTGGCGCCCCATTCTAGACCTGCACGACCTGAACAGGTTCCTAAGGTCTCGAAACTTCAGGATAATCACTCTGGCTCAGATCACTCCATCCTTGGAACGAGGCGTGTGGTTCTGTTCTCTGGACCTCCAGGACACGTTCTTTCACGTCCCAATCCATCCGTCCCACCAGCGATTCCTCCGCTTCAGAGCAGAGGGGTCCCTCTACGAGTTCTGGGCCATGCCCTTTGGCCTTTCTCTAGCTCCCAGGGTCTTCACCAAATGCATGGCAGTGGTGACAGCATTCCTGCGGCGCCGCAGGGTCCGGGTGTACCCCTACCTGGATGACTGGCTGATTGCAACCTCCTCCCAGGATGGAGGTGGAGCGGTCCAGGGATCTGGCCCTCCAGGTTTGCTCTCAGGTTGGCCTCCTTATCAACGAGGCCAAGTTGGAACTCGTGCCAAAGCAGGTGATCCAATTCATCGGGGCAGAGCTCGACTCTCTGCGAGCCAGAGCACGGCTCCCGGCGGTCAGGGCCGAGGTTCTTTCCTCCTGTGCCCAATCATTTCAGGTTGTGCAGTTGTGCCCTGCCTGGGACTTCCTTCGCCTCCTGGGCCTCATGGCAGCATGCACCAGCATAGTCCATTGGGCCCATTGGCACATGCGTCCCCCACAATGGGGACTGGCCAGCCATTGGTCACAGCGCTCCAGTCCTTTGGATCAGCCAGTGACAGTAACCCAGGAGATGTGGAACGCTCTCCAGTGGTGGATCATTCCAGCTCATCTGCAGGAGGGCATCCCGTTTGTCTGCCCCGAGCCAACGGTCTCTCTCTCTCTGTCGACCGATGCCTCTCTGATGGGTTGGGGTGCCCATCTGGGGAAGCACAAAGCGCACGGCCTCTGGTCCCCTTGGGAGTACCGATGCCACATTAACCTACTGGAGCTTCAAGTGGTTCATCTAGCCCTCAGTGCCTTCGCTCCGTTTGTATGGGGTCAAGTGGTCCAGGTCCAGATGGACAATACCATGACCATGTAGTACCTAAACCGCTGGGGCGGGACGCGCTCCATGCCCCAGTGCAGGGAATCTTTCCGCATTTGGTCCCTCGTGCACAGCCTGGAGGCGGATCTCCTTGCCATCCATGTGGCAGGGGCCTCCAATATTCTGGCCAATGCCCTAAGCCAGATAAGAGCTGCGTCCCATGAGTAGTCTCTCCTGCCGGAGGTAGTACAAGATCTGTTCTCCCAGTGGGGCATGCCTCAGGTGGACCTGTTTGCCTCCAAGGAGAATGCGAGGCTGAGGCTGTTTCATGCCTGCCCCCCTCAGCAGGGCTTGCTGCAGGGGGATGCGTTTTTGAGGCCGTGGTCCCCGGGCCTCTTCTACGCCTTTCCCCCATTTCTCTTGATCCACAGGGTGCTTCTCAAGGCAAGGAGGGACAAGGCACAGGCGATTCTGGTAGCCCCAGATTGGCCCCACCAGTTCTGGTATCCAGATCTCCTCAGTCTCAGCTCCTGGCTCCCGAGGCGGCTTCCAGCCCACCCGGACCTGATTTCAGTCAATCAGGGGAAGGTATTCCATCCGGACCTTCAATCCCTGCACCTGACGGCCTGGTTCCTGAGCGGCTAGGGTTCCAGGCCTTGGGTCTTTCCGACGAGGTCCTCAGCGTTGTTGAGGCTTCCCGTAAGGAGTCGACCAGAAAATGCTATGCCTTTAAATGGAAGAAATTCTCCATTTGGTGTCAGGGCAAGGGCCTGGACCCTTCCTCCTGTTCCTTGGCAAGCATTCTGGACTACCTGTGGTCCCCTTTCTCAGCTTGGGCTTTGGTCGACGACCCTTAAGGTGCACCTGGCAGCCATCTCTGCTTACCAGGCGCGTGTCGGGAAGCAGTCGGTAGCGCAGGAGAAGGTGGTTGGGCGCTTTTTCAAAGGCCTTGATCACATATCCCCTCCGGTGCAAGAACCTCCATCTCCATGGGATCTACTGCTGGTATTGGCTAAGGTCATGGGCAAGCCGTTCGAACGGATGTACAAGACTGCCTTCTTGGTGGCTATCACATCAGCCAGAAGGATGGGAGAGCTTCAGGCACTTTCCATTGAGTCTCCTTATTTGGTCTTCCACATGGAGAAGGTTGTCCTGCGCCCCCACCCGAAATTCCTTCCGAAGGTGGTGTCAGAGTTTCACCTTAACCAGGTGTTGACTCTGACGGTATTCTACCCCAATCACACCTCGGAGGCCGAACATAGGCTCCATACTTTGGTCCCTAGAAGAGCGCTCGCTTATTATAAGGAGCAGATGGCTGAAGTTTGGGGAGAGGTTCGCCAGCTTTTGTCACCTATGCTGAAGCCGCACCTGGCAGACCTGCAGCCAAGCCGACGATAGGCAGGTGGGTCACCTCTTGCATAGATCTCTGCTATAGGTTGGCGGGCATGGAGCCTCCCAGAGGGATAAGAGCTCATTCTGCCCGCCATACCGCTGCTTCAGTGGCTGCTTCCAGGGATGTCCCTATCCAGGAAATCTGCAGGGCTGCTACCTGGTAGTCATCACACACCTTCATTACCCACTACCACATCGACCTTGAGTCACGCCAGGATGCTGGTTTTGGGACCTCAGTTCTCTAGTCCTTGTTTCCTAGGTAGGGGGTGTGCGCCTTGCCTCCCTCCTCCCAGAGAACTGCTAGGAGTCTGCCAAGAAGTGTGGATTGAACAACATATCCATGTCCCTAGAAATACAGGTTACTCACCTGTAACAGGAGTTCTAGGAATGGTATATGTTGTTCATCCACTAACCCTGACCTCCCGGCCGATGCACAACCTGGCTTCCGGCGGGCTAAATCTGGTGGCGTGGGCGGGCCGAGGTTTACCACCCCAGTGGGTGGGAGGAGCCAGCTTGAAGACCTTCCGGCAACATTTAAAACGGCAAGGTCCCTGCCAAGAAGTGTGGATGAATAACATATACCATTCCTAGAACTCCTGTTACAGGTGAGTAACCTGTATTTGTCTCTGCACGTGGCTGTCTTTTGTCAGTACTTACTCTGAGCCCATACGAGTGAGTTCAGGCTGAACCGATCATCAAATCGCCAGGTCTCTTCAGTCGTCTTCACCATCTTGTCCATGTCTCTCCGACACTCCTGGCAACTTCTTAATAAGGTCTCGTATCGCAGAAGCAGTTTCGGTAATATGTAGACCTGCTGTTTTCCTTTGTCTGTGAGATATACATCATTTCCAGTCATTGGCCGATTCCTTCCGTTTTATAGCGCCCGACTTTGCATGCGTAGGGAATCACAATTCCCTGCTTTTTCAGGGCCTCCTCTGCCTCTCGTGCTGACTCATAGACTATGGGACCCTCTTTCCAGTGCACTCTTAAGCAGGCCGGATATGGTATTTGAAATCGTATCTGTTTCTCTCGTAGACTTTTTATCACAGTGCCCTATTCCATTCTCTGCCATTGTATGGCTGTGGAGTAATCCTGGTCGAAGAACAAGCGGGAGTCTAGGTAAGTCACCAGTTTTTTCCCCCCAGGCTCTATGAAGGACATTTTCCTTTGTACTATAACTATTAAATTTCAATATAATAGACCTAGGACATGCAGTGGCTTCTTTAGGTCTGGGGATCAGCACTCTGTGGGTTCGCTCAATCTGGAGGTTATATGCCGGTGGTAACTCCAGTATATCCCGCAGCAGATCTCATAAATTCGGTAATTTGACCAGTTTCAGCACCCTCCTTTAGTAGATACGTAAATTATCTCTGTGGGATCGACTTTCTAAGTCTATACATTTGTCTTCCAGAGCTAGCACGTACTGGCACAGTGCATTGACTGTCTGGCCCAGGTGCATAATTCCATCTTCTGCCTGTGCAATCCTGTCCTCCATCTCTTGTACCCGACGCTCCACTTGTTGAAGTTTCTGGTTAAGTTGTGAGAATTCTGTCTTATTTTCGGCCGCATTTCCTTTAGTTCTTTTAATAAGATTTCAGATCTTCCCCGCGACAGCCTGCTTGTTTCCTCATCGGTGTCATACCCAGTGGCCGGCTCAGACCCCCCCCGACAGGCCTGCTGTCTTCACCGGAGAGGCCGCGAAAGAGCCGATGACATCCCGGTGTCCTTTGGCTTGCTGAGATCGGAATCTGGAGCTTTTCTCCCTCTGTGTACCCCCTCCTGACATAATTCTTTCTTTTGTCTGATCAATTAGCTTTTTTTAAAGGGGAATTTTGTTTGAGTCGGGCTCGCTCGCTCTCCGGCACCTGCTTTGGTCCGTGGTGGAACCGGAAGTCTCCAGCCTGCAACCTTTTCAATGTCTAGGGTTATCCACAGAAAGAACTACAGTTTTTTTTCTATATTACAACAATCAATTCCACTTTTATGCAGATGCTTGGGGAAATCACATTTTGTGTATACAGATGAGACTGCTTACAAATGAAATTTCAGTACCAAGCTTAAAAGAGTGAAGGGGTCATCTGAAAGGTTTTAATAAACTCTTTATTATTAATCATGATTGTGTTAAAATCACTCAACACAACAGAGTCACTGTGCACAAGTCAGCTGCAAAATTATTGTTGATTCTTTTTTAATGAAGGTCATCTCCCCCAATACTGCGTAGCAAGAGTGTCAGTGGCACAGTAGGTAGCACACTCGCCTCTGTGGCCAGGAGATCAGAGGGCTGTGGGTTCAGTTCCCACATCTGGCACTTGGGTTAATATCCCAGTATTGACACTGTAGTGCAGCATGAGAGGGGTGCTGCACTTCTGAGGTGCCATCTTTCGGATGAGACGTTAAACCGAGGTCCCATCTGCCTGGATTGGTGGTAGTTCAAGTGGACGTTAAAGATCCCAGCGCACTTATCGAAAGAGAAGCGAATTTTCCCGGTGTCCTGGCCAAATTTTCTCATTCACTAAAAATACCTCCAACAGCTTAATCTGGTTCAAGGTCAGTTGGCATTCATCTGTATCCCCCTCCCCCGGGTCGTGCCTGAAAATAGGCAGGATTTGTCTAGTGCACTTACCCGGTCAACAAAAACTAAATAAATATAATGGTAGTGAGGGATTTTCAGTTCCTGTACTGTTCTTGCACACTGTGAATGAGGCTTTCTCTTATGCATCCTTGAGCACCTTATGACAGCCACTACACCAGTAAGCTAGTGTGGCATCCTTGTGTTTTAAGACCTTTTCAAGACTAGAGATATCGATGCTGATGTCAGCCACCAGCTGTTTTCGGGAGACGCCAAGCAAGGCAGCTTTATCCATGAACTGAACTTTCTGCTCAGTGGAAAGGACTGATCTCTCTGTTTTCTTCATTGCACTGAACTGACTAATGGCCATCAAGCCCCTGTTTAAGACAACACCTGGGAGCATTCAAAAATGTATTGGTGCCAGTTAGCAGCTGCTGTATGGTCTGATTAACTGGGAGGGAAACTGAGGATGGCTGCAAAAAATGGCATACTGCTGAACATTTATGTGCACACAACTGATAGAGTTCAGCAGAACAACACAGGGAAAAAATGGGGACCTGTACAAAATGTGCATACATTCAAATGAAATACAGGCAGAGTTGTCTATTATTCATGCCTAAGATCAACAAGAAAGTTCCAGTATTCTGTTCTGCTTATACAAAGATGTCTGAACTTCAGCAGACTGCCTCTCTGTCTCTTGACAGGGTTAGTTCCTTTATGCCTTCCCCCTGATTCCACTAATTTAGTTACAGTATTTTAGCATTTCCATGTGTGTGCTGCAGGATGACTGATTGCTCTTTTATGACTCAGACAGGGGTGGGTTCCTGTTCTAGTAGAGCCTTGCAGTCCCAACTCTCAGGATGGACTGATTTCACAGGAAAGGAGTCTGTTCCCTGTACCGATCCCATTTTCTTCTATTTCATGTCTTAGTTCCTAAAAACATAAGAGGTCTCCTGGTTTGGTTTCTTGAACTAAGAAGTATTGGTAGCAGCAAAACAACTGTCCATCAGAAAAGCATATGGTTATTTGCAGATAGATAATGTTTGTGATCTGGTGTGCCAGTTAATTCATGGACCCATTCTCCTACCCAGCTCTCTTGTTTCTAGAGTGCTTTCTGTATCTCTTGAGCACAGGTCTCCAAGTGTCTTCCCTGAGTACACATTGCAGTCATTTCAGCTGTTCATATTCAGATTCCAGAGAAGCCTTTAGGTACTGATCCAGTATGCTAGATTCATGGATGGACTGATGTGGCTCACAGTACAATCTACAGCTTCTTGAAGAATTAAACATGGACAAGTGTAGAACGGTCCACTTGGGGGAAAAAAAACACAACATGTGTACTTCCTGAATGGGAAACAACTACTAACATCTGAGAGTGTAAGAGATCTAGGAATATGTATCTCGTGTGATTTTGAAACAGCACAAGTACATCACACCATAAATAAAACCATGAAAATAATATGGTCAATTAAGAAAAATATTGTTTCAAAAAATGAACAAGTACTTATGCCACTGTATAGAGCCTATATTAGGCCACATATGGAGTATGCTTCCCAGCTCTGGTGCCCCTCAAAAAAATCAGAGGAAAAAATTGGAGTGTGTACGAAGAAGATATACAAAACGCATACCGTACTTAAAGAATAAAGCATGTGAGGATAGAGTAATACATTTAAACTTGATGACATTGGAAATGCATAGGATGGGGAGCGATCTACTATTATTTAACATCGTAGATGACCCATACCTTATGGCCAAAATGGGGATACAGTTTAAATCATCAGACAAGGAAACTAGAAGTCACCCATTACAGATTGTGGGAAGAGCCGTAAAGACCAATAAAATAAACTATTTCTATACATTAAGGGTTGTCAAGCTATGGAACAGACTACCTATTGCTATAATTATTAGTAAGAAATAAAGGAGAATTCAAGTCAAGACTAAATAGATACATACTAACAGGGGGCAAATTACGATATTATAATTGAAACCTATAGGAACATTCATGGGCATTTCGCCTTCTGGCTCAGTTATGACCTTAGTATGAACCATAGTGTGAATTAATTTAGTTTAAAATCAACTGACAGAGGCCTCCTCTGAACCTGAGACCTTACGGGACTTTGTTTCTCACACTGAATGTCATTTTCTGGAGGCTGTTGCTTCAGCGGAAAGAGTTGGTGAAATGCAAGCTCTAATAACTAACCCACCATTCACAGTCTTTCATGCTGACAGTGTTGTTCCCTGTCCCAAAATTTCTAGCTAAGGTAGCTTTTGGATTTTCATTTACATCAGCCTCTTCTTTTACCAGTGTTCTTTCTCTTAACTGCATACCAGTCAAGGGGGGACTCCTGTGTCACCTAGGTGTTAGGAAGATGCTGAGTTTTTATTTGTACAGAGCAGTCTCTTAGTCCTCTCTGTTATTTGTTTCCTTTTTTTTTTTTTTTGCCATAAAGGTTTTTATCTCACTTTGGAGGAACGAGCAGCTCTTCAGCCCTGTACCCATGTTCCAAGACTGACTTCAGCCTCTCTCAGGCTGGGGGGTGCTTATCCCTTGTGGCTTGCCCGTCATGGCGGGGGGCAGGAGGAGGAGCCCCCCCCCCGACAACATATCTAGACTCTCCCCTCCAGGACCTGAGTGGCAGAGCAGGCCACAGAGAGATAGGCAGGATTCCACATAGCCTGTGCTCCATTGTTGTGTTTTTTCTGTCCCTCCCCCATGCTGCAGCACCAGTATGTGTGTGTGTGTGTGTGTGTGTGTGTGGTCTGTTCAGTAACAACCTGTCAGTGTATGGATTTTGGCAGCACCTTTTAAAATTTATTTAATAAAGCTTTTGAAAACTCACAGGTAAGTGTGGATTGTGTTGGAACTGGCTATCGTTGTTAATCCTTCACCCATGACCAGTGGAGTTGTGCTTGTTGGACTCTGCATTAAAGCGCGCACATCCTGCATAGCTGCAGCCCCTTCCTACGTCACTCGGCCTGCGCTGCCACTGGGCTTCCACCAAGTGGCAGTCATGGTCCGAAATGGCTGCCACCCCCACCCCTCCACCCTCGGGAGGGGAGAGCAATCTCTGGGACGCTCAGTCCTCTCCTGTCCCGCAGACCCCTGGCAATCCGTGCTCGTTCCTGAACATGGTTCGCTGGCATGGCAGGAGGTAGGGCGTCTAACGCCTTAGTCCTCCATGCCACTGTGCCAGCCAGTTATTTGTTTCTTACAGTCTCTAAGCAGTGAATCTCAAAATGGTTATATGTTTATGAGTCTCACTGTTTACTCACTTGCTGGTAGAATCAGTTCTCCGATATCTTACCCCATCTGATCCAGTTGTTTTAGAAGCATATCTGAGTGCGATGGTTATCTGACTGTGTATCTATTATGAACATAACAGAAGGCAGCTGAGCCACAGGTAGAAAAACGAGTGTCATGGATAATTAAGAGGTGGCTAAATGAGTGCTGACTGTAGAACATTAGATGTACTGAGTAAGGCTCAGAGTACTCATGCTATAGCTGCCTCAGTTGCCAACTTCTGATGTGACCCAGCAGTTGAGATTTTCAAGTCAGCAGCTATAAAGTCTGCCCACACATTAACAGAATATTACAACATGGACATAGAGTACCGTAGAGCCTCTCAGTTTGGCCTTGCAGTTCTGCAAGGCCTGTAATCCGAGAATGCCAACCTTTGTACCCACTTCAGGTATACTTAGATCTTACTTCAAGTGGGAGCTCTTGCAGCAGGCTATTACAATCAGGACTACACCGCAGGCACTAGGACCCTCCGGTGAAACTTCTGCCAGTAATACACAGCAGGGATCGCCCCCAGCGTCAGTCAGGGTACAAGAGGGGGCGGACCCAGCTCCACCTCAGTTCTTTCCTGCCGCGTTCTGCACGTGAAGACGAAGGAACAGCTTCTGCTTGCAGTTATAGCTCAAAACTTGTGGATTTCGTTATACAATCAAGATTCTACAATCGTTTTTGACAGGTTTTCTCATCTTAAGGTACCCGACGTCAGTCCGCTGACCGTCAGTTGTTTTTTTCCACCTTTTGAGCGTTGTTATCCTCGCTCTTATCTCCGTTACCGAGTCCGACGTCAGCCATTGCCCAGCCAAGATCGAGTCTTCTCGAGCGTTGGTATCTCCTGAACACTTAAAACAAGTGTGAGTGTGGGAGGCAGATCCCAGTGAAGGACGGCCATTGTCTGTGCATTTTTTTGTCTAGGCACGGACCACGACACCGCCAACTGCGCAGATTGCCAGGCCTTTACCAGCCGTACCCGCATCCACCACCTCAAGGCCCTTAAAGCCTACCTGTTGGAGCAGAAGATGGATCTGCACTCCTCGGAGGGGAAGCGGAAAGAGAAAAAGCGCCATAGCAAGGACTGTAGTCGGTCCCGACACCGGTCCCGGTCTCGCTCGTACTCGCTGCCATCTCCTAAAAAGGCGTGTCCCTCAGGTTCTGGAGAGCTCCCGAAGACTACTCGGACTAAGGCCGGCCCGTCGGGGGAGAAGCCGGCCAAGCCAAAGGTGACCCCGCTAAGGGTCATCGCTAAGCCCTTAGAGGTGCCTGCTTTGGCCCCACCTGCTGAGGCACCAACGTCGCCTGCCAAAGGCGCGCCTCCGGAGCTCAAGGACTCTCCGGCACCCTCCGGTGGCATCCTGTCATCAGTACCTACACCAATGCCGGTCAAAGGGGTGAAGGATGCGGGAACAGTCGCGGAAGAGCCGACATCCCTGTTGCCCAAGTCCTCCTCCCCCCTGGGCCCTCAGGAGAGCTCTCCTTCACGCCCCGATGTTCCGGAGACTTTCTTCCCGAAACGAGCGGCTGAAATATTCACCAAGGATGAGCTCAAGGATCTTTTTCCCTTTTGGTTGGGGCAGGTCCATAAGTGGTCCTCCTCGTCGCTGGCCCAGACACCGGTAGCGGACCCTGCGGAAAAACCACAGCCGGGAGGTGAGTCTTCCCCGAGGAAGTTGCCGGAGCACCAGCCTACACCTCCCTCCAGGGCTCGTTCCCGCACAGGGTCTCAGGACCACCGACGTCGCTCCCGGGACTCGGGTGACCGACGTCGATCTAGGTCACGCTCCAGGAGCCCTTCTCGCTCGAGGCGAGAACGCTCCCGACGTCGGTCACTGCTCCATCGCCGGTCCAGGGACCAGAGTCGGTCTTCGGACCGACGTCGGTCCCCTAGCTACCAATGTCAGCGAAGGCATGGTCATAGGACAGGGTCAGACTATTCCAAGTCGGATAGTCGATCCTCCTCACCGACGTCTACCTCCTCTTCCTCTCTGTCTGAAGCACTCCCGGGAGAGAAGGACCAGCCTCGCTCGCCTCCGGACGATCCTACTTTTATGGACGTCGTGAGGCACATCCAGGCCTCCGAGTGGGACACAGAGGACCTGAATCCAGAACGCCGGAGACTGGCCAAGTACCCGAGGCAAAAGGAGCCAAAGCCTCTGGTTATCCCTCCTTTGGTCGATACATTCCAGGACCTTACCAGAACCACCCGGATACATCCAGCCTCAATCCCGGCAGTTCCAAAAAAGTCAGACAGGCTGTATAAGGCCCCGAGGGCAGAACCCTTTCTAGCGGAACACCCTCAGGCCGATTCTTCGGTGATCACGGCTGCCCGACCTGGAGTCTCGCTACTTGGACCAGGTGGGCAAAAAAGTATATGCTGCTTCCACCTGTTCCATCCGTTCCCTCAACTTTCTGACGCTTATGGTACAGTACCAGAATGCACTGTGGGAGAGGGGACTAGAGCTGATGAAGATCATGCCAGACTCTGACCAAAAGGCAGAGCTCCTGGCCCTCCAAGTCGGGCTCAGATGTAGGCTGTCATGTCCTGAGAGCCTCGTATGACACTGCAGACACGGCAGCCAGTGCAGCCGCTTCTGGCGTGTGCCTCCGGCGCCATGCCTGGTTGAGAGTCTTGGGCTTTCACCAGGATCTGCAGGCCGGTATCAAGGATCTGCCCTTCCAGAGTACCGTGCTGTTTGGGCAGGAGACGGAGGCCTTGATCTCCTGCCTCCAGGAGTCGGGCAAGTCGATCTGGTCGATCCGTCAGATGTACCGTGGCGCCCAGCGACGACAACACTGTAGACGGCCTTTTCATAAGTCCTCAGGCAGTCAAGGTCCAGCCCGTGGCAACCAACAGGGGCAGAGAGGAGGCTTTCGCAGGAGATCCGGAAACCAGCAATCTGGTGGACCTCCTGCCCGTGGGCTAAGTCCTCCAGGCCTCTCTCCCCACTCCTCAGCTCTGTGACTCCTTCTGCCCCCTTCCGCGGGAAGATCCAGGGGAGCCGGTTGGGGGCCGCTTCTCCCTTCATTTCAAAGGGTGGAAGTCAATCACCGCAGACCAGTGGGTCTTGGATATCATCAGGAAGGGAAACATGCTGGAGTTCACAGAGTTTCCACCAAACACTCCACCAGAGCTCTCCCGTTATCCTCCTTCTCACATCCCACTAATAGAAGGAGAGATCCAGACCTTCTTGCAGAAGAGAGCGATAGAGAGAGTCCCCTTGCATCAACAAGGGCAGGGGTTCTATTCCCACTTCTTTTTGGTCCCAAAAAAGACTCAGGACCTTCGTCCCATTCTGGACCTCAGTCCTCTAAACCTCTTTATTGAGTACAGAAGGTTCAGGATGGTGACTCTTCAAGGACTCCTTCCCTTGCTGCACCAGGGGGACTGGCTCTGCTCTCTCGACATGCAAGATGAATATATGCATATCGAGGTCTATCCTCCCCACAGGAAGTTTCTGAGATTCCACTTCCAAGGGGAGCACTTTCAGATTTGAGTGCTTCCGTTTGGCCTCTCTTCCGCTCCATGAGTCTTCACCAAGTGCCTAGCAGTGGTGGCTGCAGCTCTAAGGCGCATGGGGGACTATGTGTTCCCCTACCTAGACGATTGGCTGCTTACGGCCCCGTCAAGAGTAAGCCTTCTACGAGCTCTCAAAGACACTTATACTCTGTTCTGAGAGCTGGTGATCACCCTGAACTTACGAAAATCATCCCCGGAGCCCAGCCAAAAGCTCACCTTCATAGGAGTGATCCTGGATTCCATCCAGTGCATGGCCTTCCTTCCCCAGGACAGGGGAGTTCGCCTGCGAGAAATGGCAGAATGGATCTCCATAACTCCTCGAATTCCAGCTCGGAACTTCCTCAGTTTACTGGGGCACATGGCGGCGGCCATTCCTGTCACTCCCTTGGTCCGCCTCCACATGAGGGTCCCGTAGTGGTTGCTCAGGGTGCAGTGGGACCAGAGCCACGATGATCTAGACTCCCCAGTCAAGATCTCGGACCCAGTCAGGAGAACTCTGCTTTGGTGGAGGGACCCCAGCAATCTAGAGAAAGGGGTCAGTCTTCGTCTGGAGCCACCAGGTCAGACTCTGACAACAGATGCCTCGGACCTGGGTGGGGGGCACACCTGGGTGCTCGTCGAACACAAAGGGTTTGGTCACCCGAGGAGCAGTCCCTTCACATCATTGTGCTGGAAATGCGAGCGGTCCTCTACGCCCTACAGGCTTTTCAGGAGGATCTGGTGCCAGGCTCTCTTCTAATTCAGACAGACAACATGGCGGTCGTCTTTTACATCAACAAACAAGGGGGCACTCATTCGTATCCTCTTTGCAGGGAGGCAATGAGAGTCTGATACTGGGCGCTGGAGCGGGGCATCCTGCTGTCCGCAGTGCACGTTCCAGGCATCCTAAACGATCTGGCCGACAGCCTCAGCAGGTCGCGTTCCAGAGCGCACGAGTGGGAGCTGCTACAGTCCGTGGCGGACCAGCTCTTCAACAGGTGGGGTCTTCCAGAGCTGGACCTCTTTGCGTCACCACGCAACGCCAAACTGCCAACGTTCTGCTCGCGAGAGCACACGCCTGGAGTTTTCTGGCCAGACGTGTTATCCCTTTGCTGGGCAGGGAGGTTTCTCTATGCCTTTCCGCCCTTCCCTCTCATTCAGAGAGTGCTGCTCAAGTTACAGGCAGAAGGGGCCCAAATGATCCTAGTGGCCCCCAAATGGCCTCAGCAGATTTGGTTCCCACTGCTGCAGCGGTTATCAACGGAACCTCCAATTCCGCTGCCCATATGCTTGCAGTTGCTGTCCCAGGACCAAGGTTCGCTGGTCCATCCGGATCTTCAGTCCTTACACCTACATGCTTGGCTCCTTCAGACGTAGTTCAACATAGATATGGGGTTTCCCCGGAAGTGGCGGCGGTCCTATTGTCGGCAAGAAAGCCCTCTACTCGCTCCGCCTATGCTATGAAGTGGAAGTGTTTTTGTCTTTGGGCATCGCCGCAGCGTTTGGATCCTGTCACCTGCCCTGTGAACTCAGCTTTACAGTACCTCCTCTCCTTGTACGATAAGGGTCTGAGTTACTCCTCTATCAAGGTGCACATGTGGGCAATCTCCGCCTATTATGCTGTCGTGGGAGATAGAGCATTGGCACAATTGGATGTAACCCGCACCTTTCTTAGGGGAATTCTGCATATGAGACCTCCCATCCGGGACCCTATCCCACCCTGGGACCTCCTTTTTGTATTGGAGAAACTCACCGTCCCTCCTTTTGAACCAGCAGCAGATTGTGAGCTGCCTTACCTTTCTTGGAAGGTTTGTTTTTTGGTTGCTGTTACCTCAGCTCAAAGGGTTTCCGAGCTTCAGGCTCTGATGTGTAAAGAGCCCTATTTGGTTTTCCATAGGGAAAGGGTTTCCCTCAGAACGAAGCCTAAGTTTCTTCCGAAAGTGGTCTCAGAATTGACCCTCAACCAGTTGGTTGACCTTCCTGTTTATTTTCCCTTCCCTTCCAATAGAGGGGAGGCTCTCCTCCACACATTGGATGTCCACAGGACTTTGAGGTACTACCTCAAAGGACAGCTCAGCACCGTCAATCGGAGCAACTCTTTTGGCATTTGCGCCACATTGCTTGGGTGACGGTGTCAAGCAAACCATCTCTAAATGGATAGTTCGTTTGTATCTGCGTTTTGTTACGAGAAACACAATAAACCCCTACCAGGCCCGGTTAGGGGTCACTCCACCAGAGGAATGTCAGCTTCTTTTGCCAACCTGCGAAATGTCGCCATAAAGGACATTTGTGCGGCCGCAACCTGGAACTCTGTGCATACCTTCGTCAAGCATTACAGCTTGGATATCGTCTCCAGACACCGAGCTGGCTTCGGCCTAGCCATATTACAAGGGCTTTTGTCCTAAGGCCTCTGGAGTCAGCATATTCCACCTCCCGGGGTCGTCTTCCTCCTTGTCATGAGACTGCTTGGGACTCAGTCCTGATTGTAATAGCCTGCTGTAAGAGCTCCCACTCAAAGTAAGATAGTACAGTTATGTAAGAACTTACCGTAACAGTAGATCTTCGAGAGGAGCTCTTGCAGCAGGCGCTACTTCCCAACTGCCTTCCCCCTCAAGGTGTGCAGATCCATTTTCTTTCTTCTCCAACTCTCTTCATGGTAGGCTTCATCTCCTTCTCTTGTCAGGCCTTCTTCGGGTCTTGGCGGGAGAACTGTGGCGGAGCTGGGTCCGCTCCTTCTTGTACCCTGACTGACGGGGCTGGGCCGGCGTCGCGGGCAGTCCCTGCTGTGTATTGCTGGCAGAAGTTTCACTGGAGGGTCCTAGTGCCTGCGGCATAGTCCTGATTGTAATAGCCTGCTGCAAGAGCTCCTCGCGAAGATCTGCTGTTAACTGTAAGTTCTTACGTAACTACTTTTGCTTGGCAGTCAACCAAAGAGAGGGGATCAGCAGAGCAAAAACTTCTCAAAAAAGCTAATCACCTGTAACTGGGGATCTTTAAAAGTATCTTCTTAAAGCCACACTCACTGTACTCAGCCTCACTAGTGCAGAGTTTCTTTTTTTTGGTAGTTAAAGTTGGGTTTCATAACCCTCCTTTATCTTATTCTAGATGTCATATTTTTTCATTGCCTCCTTTCCTCAAGACCTCCTCGAGTTTTGTTTGTCTTGGAAGGAGTGTTTTTTTTTTTTTCATTTTGAGGGGGGTGATATTTTGTGTGCCATAGGGAAACCCGTAGCGTAATTTGCCGTTATAAAGCAGTGTTTATAATGGCAAACACACTTGCCAGGTTTCCATCGCTCTGTGCATACGACCGCCACAGCTCGTCCATTTCTGACAGCTTGGCACTTGCCCTTCCGCTGGAACTGCACTACCATTCAGACTTGGTAGTAGGTTATTTTTTAAACATGTTGGACATTTTGGACATTTAAAAATGTTGGACATTGGAAGTGTGGGAACCGGACTAAAAACATTTAAAAATGTTGGAGAATGGAAATGTGAGGTTAAAACCAGACTGGACCGTGGCCGCACCGGAAAGTCTGCTATTTTATATAATTGCTGTGGTAAAAATGGAAAACCCAGTAATTATATAAAATAAAATATGGGGTGATGCAGAAAGTCGAAGTTTACGCACACTCTCAGCGTTGGATGCCTAGATAAACCCCTCGAGCGTCACTCTCTGGGTTTATGTGGCATTGAACACCTTGGGTGTATGTAAAATTCTTGTTACACACACCACCCCATATATTATTCAATATATAAGTATATATTTATGCAATAGGCATCCAGTGTGATAAATCCATTCATCTGAGTAACTGTGTACATAAATTTATTTCTAGGATCGTGGATATGTTGTTCATCTACACTCTTTGGCATGTCCCCTTCCACTTTAAATCTTGCCTGAAGTCTTCAAGCTGGCTCCTCCTACCCACCCGGGTGGTATAACCTTGGCTCTGCCCCATGACGCTAGATCTTCCTTTCTGCTGGAAGATTCAGGTTGCCTCCTTCGTGCTCACGCATTTTGTAGGCCCTGGCTCTAAACCTTTCGGTTATTCTGAAAATTCGTCTAGTTCGCATTCGCGATCGCAACTTTGATTCTTCGACTGTGGAAGACAAGTCTTCCCCCGGATTTCATCTGTGCCCCTGCGGCCAGAAAATGTTGCGCACTGATCCCCACACCGTGTGCGTTTATTGCCTCGGTGTCAACCATGACACCTCGCAATGCGATATGTCTCTCTTTCCATCCTAACATCCTCGACGACCATCGTGCATGCCAGTGAAATCCAAGGAGGCTCAGTGGGCAGATTCCGTGGCCACAGGATCCACCGAGCAATTGGAACGCATGCAAGCGTTCGAAGAGGAAGTGGCTCGGGCTGCAGAAACTACTCTGAGCTTCTTCGTTCCGCTCAACCTGGGCTCCACCTTCTCGGGTTCCTTCCGAGAGTTGTGCCAGTCTCTCCCCCAACCAAGGGAGAGAGTCATGCGGGCACGCACTCCTCTCGATCCCGTAAGCAGGAGAAGGATCCGGGATAGTCTTCCTCCCCACGGAGACACTCTTGGGAGCGGGAGTGATCTCGGTCCAAGGAACATGCGGTCTCAACTTCGGTTGAGATTGCTTCTTTGGCTGCTGGCTTCTCGGCTTTGCCATCTGGCCAGTCAACCAAACTGTTGATCGATGATGTAGAAATCTTCATCGACCCAATCAATCCCTTGTCGCCGACCCCGGTCGACGATTCCCTTGATCGAACTCCAATTCTTACTTTCCCCAATGAGGAGACCCAGCCTGCTAGGACTCCCATCAAGGAAGTGGTCCCCGACCCTAGGAAATCTTGCCGGTGTCTCCCAAGTGACTGAATCGGACTGTCCCATCTCGATCTAGGTCTCTGACCCCCTTGACCCAAAAGGCCAAGGAAGAGCCATAAACGCTCTAAAAAGAGGCGACACCATTGGTTGTCTTCGTCCTCCTCTTATGAGGAAATGCTCCTGCGGAAACTCCGATGGTACTGCGAGAACCTCATGTGGCAACAACTGATTTTGACCAGGCACAAGCCGACTCGGCTTCCACCCCAGCCATTACTTGGCTTTTGCCTCCTAGCTCAGCTGACTCGTTGAGCCGATCAGTCAGTCTCCCCACCAGCAGAGCCGCAAAACCCGGTTCGGTCTAAAACGGTCTCTCCACCGATTGTGGTGGAACCACCGCCCAAGCAGCTTGTGGGAGGGGCCCCTTCCAAAGAAGATAGGCCAGACACCGGGCTTCCCTGGCGTCTGTCAGTCACTGTCACCCCGGACCACCCTCAGCTGGTCGAAGGTGACCTGGGCAGTCGACCGTTATATCCTGATTCCTCGGATTCGGATATCACCGGCCTGCATTCTCATCCTGGGGATGATGAATCAGCTGGTGGGGTAGAGACGGAGGAAGGTCCCTCGTCTTTTATGGGCATTCTCTGCCTCATCTCTGTTTCCACAGGGATGTCCCTGGAGCCAGTCCAGAAAAAGGCGGAGTACCCTCTCATGGACATCCTCAAGAGAGGGGATACCCCGACAGAGGCCTTTCCTGTGGCCGAGGCCATTGTCTGCCCAGCCTTAGAACTTTGGTAGCGCCCTGCCTCTTGTCCAGCTCCATCTGCCCGCATGGCCCACAAGTGTGCGGTGCCCATAGGGTCCCTTGCGGGGTTCACAGAGCACCCTTTGGCCGAGAGCCTGATGACTGCCTCTGTGTTCAGGTGTACTGGCAGTTCTGCCAGTACTGACCGACCTCCTGAGAAAGAGTCCAAGCTGTTGGACCATTCAGCAAGGAAGGTCTGTGCGGCTTCTTCCTTGGGCCTTCGTCAGGCAAGCTCGGCTGTCATCATGGCACACTTCTCCCACGCCCTCCTAGGGTCTCTGAATGAAGTCCTTTCACATCTCCCCACGGACATGCAGACCACGGTCAAGCAGGTCCGGGACCAGAGCTGAGCTGTTTCCAAACAGCAGCTTCAGACGGCCCTGGACATTGGGGACTCTTGTGCCCATTCGATGGCAGCCGCAGTTGCCTCTCTTTGCAGGGCTTGGCTGAGGCTCTCCTCCTTCCCAGTAGACATGCAGCACAAACTAGCTGATGTGCCTTTCCTAGGGACCGACCTGTTCGGCCCAGGAGTGGCTGGTCACCTTCAGCGCATTGAGCAGTTCAGTGCCACCTTGGATGCTACTTCTCCCAAGGGCTCTTCGGGTAAGAACCAGCAGAAGAAAAAGAAGAAGCCTTTTTGGCATTCTTCCCGTGCGGCTCAACAGTCCTCTTTCAAGGAGGACAGCAGCATCAGCAAGAGCAGCAGGCTTAAGCTTGGCACCCCCGGCCCAAGCCCCGACCCTCCCAGGCCTGTAAAGGAGGCCGTGGTTCCGGTCCTGAATCCTCCTCCTCCAAGCCTGCTCACTGATGGGCCGGGGGCTGCCAACCTCTCTCTCTCATCACACCAGCTCTGGGTCCTTCCATGGGGGGCTGGCTCCGCCACTTCCTTTCTGCCTGGTCCACTGTCACTTCGGACAGGTAGGTTCTTGAAGTGGTCGGTCAGGGACTGCCTCTGGAATTCGAGCAGCACCCTCCAAGTTGAGTCCGCACCCCTCAGGAGGAAAGAGTATCCGCCCAGACTCAGTCAGCTCTCAGAGACGACATCGCTCAGCTCCTCCTCAGGGAGGCTGTGGCTCCAGTGGCAGATCCTCCAGCAGACTCAGGCTTTGTCTCCAGGTACTTCCTGGTGCCCAAGCGGATGAGGAGTTTGCACCTCATTCTAGATCTGCACGACCTGAATCAATATCTCAGGTCACAAACCTTTCGGATGGTCACTCTGTCCCAGATCATACCATCCTTGGAGCGAAACATGTGGTTCTGTTCACTGGATCTGCAGGACGCGTTCTTTCACGTCCCAATCTGTCCATCCCATCAGCGGTTCCTCTGCTTCAGGGTCAAAGGGACCCAGTGCGAGTTCTGAGCCATGCCATTTGGCCTGTCATCGGCCCCACGGGTCTTCACCAAATGCATTGCAGTGGTGGTGGCCCATCTCAGGCGTTGGCGGGGGGGTTCAGGATTTATCCTTACCTCGACGACTGGCTTCTAGCAGGTTCCACCCAACAGGACGTGGAGAGGTCCAGGGACCTGGCCCTCCAGACCTGCTCCCAACTAGGCCTCCTGATCAATGAGGCCAAGTCAGAACTCGCGCCTTCTCAGGTGATGGGCTTCACTGGGGCAGAGCTCGACTCCCGGCGGACAGGGCGGAGGTTCTCTCCTCCTTTGCCCAATCATTTCTGGTTGGGCAATTGTGCCCTGCGCGGGACTTTTTGCGCCTTCTGGGTTACATGGTGGCGTGCACCTCAGTGGTCCGTTGGGCCCAGTTGCACATGCGCCCCCTCCAATGGGAGCTGGCCACCCAGTGGACTTAGTGCCATGGTCATTTCGACCAGCTGATCACTGTAACCCAGAAGATGTGGGACGCTCTCTGGTGGACCACCCCAGACCGGTTGCAGGAAGGGATCCCGGTTGTCCACCCCGAGCCGACGGTCGTCCTTGCGACCAATGCCTCTCTCATGGGCTGGGGAGTCCACAAGGGGGACAAAAGGGCCCACGGGCTCTGGACCTCCGAGAGTCCCAATACCACAGCAACCTGGTGGAGCTCAGAGCAGTCAGACTGGCACTGTGAGCTTTCGCTCCTCAGCTCTGGGGTCAAGTGATTCAAGTCCAGACGGACAATACCACAACCATGTACTACCTCAACAAAGAGGGCGGCACACACTCCTGTCTGCTGTGCAGGGAGGCGCTCCACATCTGGACCCTCGTGAGCCGTCTTGAGACAGATCTCCTAGCCATCCATGTGGCAAGAGCCTCAAACCATCCGGCAGATGCTCTCAGCCGCTTAGGCGAGACATCCCATGAGTGGTCTCTCCATTCAGAGGTAGCTTACAGTCTGTTCTCCCACTGGGAGAAACCAGTGGCGGACCCGTTTGCCTTCAGGGACAACACCAAACTGAGGCTGTTCCATGCCCGCCCTCCTCAGCAGGGCTCGCTGCTGGGGTATGCCTTCTCGAGGCCGTGGATCCCAGGCCTCCTCTACGCCTTCCCTCCATTTCCCTTGATCCACAAAGTGCTTCCCAAGGTGAGGAGGGACAATGTGAAGGTGATTCTGGTAGCCCCAGATTGGCCACACCAGTTCTGATATACAGATCTTCTTAGCCTTAGCTGCAGGCCCCCAGAGTGGCTTCCAGCATGCCCGGACCTGATATCTCTCAATCAGGGGAAGGTATTTCATCCGGACCTTCAGTTCCTTCACCTCACAGCCTGGTACCTGAGCAGCTAGAGTTCCAGGCTTTGGGTCTCTCCGAGGATGTCTTCACCTTAGTGGAACATTCAGAAAGGAATCGACCAGGAAATGTTTCACTTTCAAATGGAAATGGTTTTCCATTTGGTCTCAGGGCAAGGGCCTGGACCCTTTGTCCTGTCCAGTGGCTAACATTCTTGACTACCTTTGGTCTCTCCAAAGGGGGTCTGCGGTCATTGACCCTTAGGGTGCACCTGGCAGCCAATATCTGCTTACTGGGTTTGGGCTGGTCAGCCGACGTTGGCACAGGAGACAGTGGTCGGGTGCTTTTTCAAAGGCCTGGATCACATATCCCCTCCGGTGCGTGAACCTCCACCTCCATCTCCATGGGATCTTCAGCTGGTACTGGCAAAGCTTATGGGCAAGCCAATCGAACCAATGCACAAGTGTGCCCTGTCACACTTGTCGTGAAAGACGGCCTTCTTGTTGGCTATCACATCTGCCAGAAGGACAAGGGAGCTCCAGGCGCTTTCGGTGGACTCCCCTTATCTGGTCTTTCACAGGGACAAGGTTGTCCTATGCCCCCACCCGAAATTCCTTCCAAAGGTGGTGTCAGAGTTTCACCTTAACCACGTGTTAGCTCTGCCGGTTTACTACCCCGACTGCACCTCGGAGGCCGAGTACAGGCTCCATACTTTGGACCTGAGACATGCTTTCTCCTATTATAGGGGGAGGATGGCAGACATTTGGGTGAGGTTCGCCAGCTGTTTGTCACCTAGGCTGAAGCAGCTTCTGGCAGACCTGCAGCAAAGCAGACGATTGCAAGATGGATTGCATCATGCATTAGTCTGTGCTATGAGTTGGTGGGCAAGGAGCCTCCCAGAGGGATAAGAGCTCATTCTACCTGCCATATCGCTGCATCAGTGGCTGCTTCCAGGGACATCCCTATCCAGGAAATCTGACAGGCTGCTACCTGGAAGTCAGCAAACACCTTCATCACCCACTACCACATTGACCTTGAGTCACGCTGGGATGCTGGTTTTGGGGCCACAGTTCTCCAGTCTCTGTTTCCAAAGTAGGGGGTGTGCACCTTGCCTCCCTCCTCCCAGAGAACTGCTAGGAGTCTGCCAAAGAGTGTGGATGAACAACATATCCATGAGCCTAGAAAAACAGGTTACTCACCTGTAACAGTAGATCTTACTTCGAGAGGGCTGTTGCAGTAGGTAATTACATATAGGACTGACTTCGCTGCCATCCGGGGAGCCCGAGTCGCCCCAGCCTGACCCCGGGGACTTTTCCCCTCCGTCAGCGGCAGGACCCCATGGAAAAATTTCTAGCTAGCAGTCCCTGGCAAGGGACCACCCCCACATCAGGTGACCGGTGTCATGCAACGTCGGTATTAAGGGGCAGTCCCGGACGCCCGCCTTCTAGTTCTTTCCCACCATCAGCACGTGCAATGCCTCACAGTAAAGTTCGTGCTCAGCCCTGTGCTTTCATCGGTTTTTACCGAAAATTATTAGTATTTTCTTACTGTATCTTCAGGTGAACGTTGGTGTATGTCGTCCCCTTCCAAAAATAAGTGCGACTCGTGCGGTGCCCAACTGCCTCTGGGGATGGCCACCTCTCTGAATTTTTGTCTAGGCCCGACCACGCGTGGTCGACAAGTGCCCGCGATTGCCTGCATTTCACAGCGACTCACCGCGAGACAATGCCAGCAGTCTTTGGAAGCCCATCTGCTCAAAAAGAAGATGTCTTCAATGGAGAAGGAGTTGAAGAAGCTTAAGTAGACATCGACCTCTCCAGAAGGACACCACAGAAGCGGGACAAAGAAAGGCACAGGAGAAAGCCTCCTCGTCTCACGCCACAGCGGGTCTGGTTCAGGTAACATCCTCGGGATTGTCCAGCCAGCAGCCTCAAGGTTTTGGAGAGGCGTCGGGCTCACACTCGGGTCCTCGGGTGCCTCAGGCTAAAGGAGCCTCTGCCCCAGTACTGCCACAGGCTTGCGGCCTACTGGCGCGGGCACCTCCCATAAGTCGGACGTCGGCTCTCTGGCGCCCACAGGGAGAGACCGATGAGCGCCCAACCCTTTGGGGCAGCGCCGCAGTCTGTCCCCGCCGGACAGCCGCTTCCCACCCTCGGCCTGCCTCTGACGAGGGACCCCCAAACCAGATGCGGCTCCTCTGGTGTCCGCTGGATTCCAGCCCCTAAGCCGCCGCGCGCCTCGGCTGCGCGGGCGTTGGAGCCTCGACAGACCCTCCCATCGTCTGTCGTCCCAGGGTTCCCCAGCCTCGCTACCGTCCGGGGAGCCGAGTCGCAGCCTGACCGGGGACTTTTCCCCTCCGTCCCAGGCGTGCAGGATGCTTTTCGCCGTCAGACCCTCCTCTGGGAACCAGATCTGATGCGGCTCCCGGGCGCCCGGCCCGATGGCCCGGCTCCGACACGGCCCTGCGCGCGCCTGTTCTGTGCCCGGCTCCACGATGCGGCGGGGATATCCCTCCTCCGTGGGCCCGACCCCCACGGGCTATCACTGTTGATCTGCCCGTGGGGCTCCCTACTGGGCCGTCTGCTCCGACAGCTCCTCCGGTACCTGGGTATCCGCTGTCCTATCTGGCCTTCAGCTTACCGGGTCCGCAGTATCCAGCGCCGAGTACCCGGCGCTGGCTCACGATGCCGCCAGTACCCGCGCGCAATACCCGGCACGGCGGTGTTCCCGCGGTTATGGATACTCGCCTTATGGATATAATCCTTATAATTATCCCCTCCTCCTCCTCCACGCCCCCCAGGCGCGGTGGATCTTCAGAAGACTCTGGCTTCCTGGTGGGCTGAGGCCAGGCTCAGCTCACCAAGAAGCGAGCTACCTCCGCAGCGATGGTGCCACCCTCTGTCCCCACATGCGCCGAGATGGCACACTCCCTCTCCGCCTCCGGATTCCCGAGCTCTTCCCTCTGGATCCAGAGAGGGGCAGGACACGTGTCCAGGGATTCCCCCTAAGGAACCCGTTCCTCCCCCTAGACGGGTCAGGGAGTCTTACTCTGCTTCTAATTATTCTTCTTCTTCACTCTTGGATTCCTCCGATGGATGCTTCGAGAGAGACGACAAGCCTCGCTCTCCGTCCAAGCCCCGGCTGAGGACTCCTCCGAAGTCTCCTTCGGAGGATCCTTCCTTAACGGAGTGCTCAGGAAGATCCAGGAAGTACATCAGTGATGTTCTTTGGAACCAGATCCTCAGCGGGTTAAACTCGCCGAACATCTTGACCTGCCCCTTACGGCCCCTACTCTAGTGCCACCCTGGATCGAAACTCACGCCCACCTTGTGTCCACTATTTGGAAACAACTGTCGGCTTTAGCCCCGCTTCCTCGGAAGTCCAGCAGGCTATACCAGACTCCGGAAGGTGTAGATTTTTTGGATTCTCACCCCCGTGCAGACTCGTCGTGATTAGCGCCGCTCACGGCCGGTCAGCACACCCCAAACATTTAAGCTTGTCCCCCCCGGGTAAGGAATCTCACCTTCTGGATCAGTATGGAAGAAACAAACACGCTTCTTCCACACTGGGAATTAGGGCCCTAAATTATGTAGCACATATGGGGGATTACCAGAAGGCTATCCTTACCCAAGCGGAATCTAAGATTGACTCCTTACCTGACTCCCAAGTCAAGCAGGAGTTAGCTGACCTAGTCCGTTCTGCTCGTTCGGCCATTCGTCACATCCTGAGGACGACCTACGATGCAGTGGACACTGCAGGGCGGAGCTCCGTGTTTGCCGTAAGTCTTCGGCGTCATGCCTGGCTCCGCGTGTCAGGTTTGGTCCCGGAGGTGCAGTTAGCAATCCAGGAGGCACCTTTCAGTGGTTCAGTGCTTTTTGGCGGTGATGTCAAGGACATCATTATCGATTTGCAGGAGAAGGGGACGGCTCTGAAATCTGTGGATTCCATGTACCGTCCCCATCCCCATGGCGCCCGTCCTTTTCCATAGTGCCGGCCTCATCAGCGAAACCCCAAGGAAGGCGGGCCACAGCGCTGGGCCACCACAGCAGCTAGGCCCCGCCACCCAAAAAGCAGCAGGTGCCCCAGCTGCGGGCTCCACCTGACTCCTCCCCTCTCCCACCGCCTCCGGACTCCCCAGAGGAACTGGTAGGAGGGAGATTCTCCCTCCACCTTCCGGGTTGGGAGAGGATAACATCGGATTTATGGGTGCTTCCGATTATCGCAGAGGGGCACGCCATAGAGTTTCTACAGAAACCTCCACGCCACCCCCCTCTGAAGTCCTCGTATGCAAGGGACCATCTTCCTTTGGTCAGGGAAGAAATATCTGCCCTTCTCGCGAAGCAGGCCATAGAACCCGTTCCTCCTCACCTTCAAGGGACGGGTTACTATTCCCATTTCTTCCTAGTACCAAAGAAGATGGGAGATCTCAGACCCATTCTCGATCTCAGCTCCCTGAACTTCTACGTGGAATACAAAAGGTTCAGGATTCTTTCCCTTCAAATCCTTCTGCCCCTTCCTCGGCCGGGTCAATGGCTTTGTGCACTGGATATGCAGGATGCATATCTGCAGATCCCCATTCGTCCCTCGCATCGCAAGTACCTCCGGTTTGCTTTCCAGGGGGACCATTACCAATTCTGGGCACTTCTGTTTGGTCTTTCCTCGGCTCCCTGAATTTTTACCAAATGCCTGGTGGTGGTAGCGGCCCACCTGCGTACTTTGGGAGTTCAGGTGTTTCCCTACCTGGACGATTGGCTCCTGGCGGCCTCATCCAGGGAGGAGCTCCTGCATTTTCTCTCCCTCACCCAGCAGGTTTTCACTTGCCTGGGTATCACTATCAACCATTCCAAGTCTCATCTGGACCCCTCCCAGAGACTTCAGTTCATCGGGGCGATCCTCGATTCGACAGTGAGCAAGGCCTTCCTGCCTCCGGACAGGCGGCCTCCCTCCAGTCACAGATTTCCCTGCTATCAGAACACAGGAAGGTTCCGGTGAGGTCGGGTTCTCCGTCTTTTTGGGGCTTATAGGCCGCCATCCCGGCCAGTTCCAGCGGCGGCTCCACATGAGGATTTCTCAGTGGACTCTCCGCTCTCAGTGGGATCAACTCGTAGATGACCTAGATCATCTGGTGTTGATCTCCTGCCTGATGACAAGAGACTTGCAATGGTGGATGGTTGAGAGAACCTGTTTGAGAGGTCCCTCTGTCATCCTCCCCCCTCCCAGACTCTGACCACGGACGCGCAGGCGAAGGTTGGGGAGCCCATCTGGGTCCTCATCGAACCCAGGGTTTATGGTCCAGATTGGAGTTAGCTCTCCACATCAATGTATTAGAGCTACGAGCAGTACTATATGCTCTCCAAGCCCTTCACCAATACATTCTTCCTGGTCACCTAGCTGTCCAAATGGACAACATGTGCATGGTGTGGTACATAAACAAGCAGGGAGGGACTCGATCCTACCCGCTGTGCCGGGAAGCGATGAGGGTTTGGGACTGGGCAACGCTTCACAACCTTCACCTCACGGCGATCCATGTTCCAGGAGTCGACAATACTCTAGCAGACAAGTTAAGTCACTCCTCGGCTCTGCCACATGAGTGGGAACTGGACCAAAAGGTTCTAGACGACATCTTCCAGCTTTGGGGGACTCCACAGGTAGACCTGTTCGCCTCTTCCCAAAAAGCAAAACTTCCCACCTTTTGCTCACTCGCTCCAGAGCGAGGCCCTTTCTGGAGCGACGCTCTGTCTCTAAACTGGAAGGGCAGATTCGTCTATGCTTTTCCCCCAATTCCTCTGGTCCCTCGTGTACTGCAGAAACTTGCAATGGAAGGAGCGAGAATTATTCTGATCACACCTTTCTGGCCCAGGCAAATCTGGTTCTATCTTCTACAACAATACTCAGTAGTTCCTCCTCTTCCTCTTCCTTTATCTCGAGGATTGCTGACCCAGGATCAGGGGACCCTGGTCCATCCGGGACTCAAGTCCCTACAGCTTCATGCATGGCTCCTGCAGACCTAGCACAATCTCACTTTGGCATCTCCCCAAAAGTGGCCGAGATTCTGGTGGAGGCTAGAAAACCCTCCACTAGATCTACTTACGCCATGAAATGGAAGAGATTTTCTATTTGGGCTGCCTCCAGGAAGGTAGAGCCTTTCTCCTGTCCTGTGGCCTTTCTGCTCAAATATTTTCGTCACCTCTTCGACCTGGGTCTCAATCATTCCTCTTTGAAAGTTCACATGGCTGCTATTTCAGCCTACCATGTTCCTTTCGCTGATAAAGCCTTTGCCCAATTAGAGTATCCAAGACTTTTCTCAGAGGGTCCTTCATCTTAGGCCCCTGTCGGACTCCTGCTCCCCTTGGGATCTGAACTTTGTTCTCGAAAACTTACCCTTCCTCCTTGAGGCCTGCGGCCTCCATGAATTTGAAGTTTCTGTAGTGAAGAGCTCTTCTTAGTGGCCATTACCTCTGCTCGAAGAATTTCCGAGCTCCAGGCCCTTATGTGTAAAATCCTCTATTTGATTTTTCACAAGGAACGAGTAGCTCTTCGCACAAACCCTAAGTTTCTACCGAAAGTGGTAGCGGAGTCTACCTTAAATCAGTCTATAGAGTTACCTGCCTTTTTCACGCAGTACTTCAACCAGGGAGAATATTTGCTCCATACCATGGATGTTCACAGGATCCTGAGATACTACACCGATAGGACGAAGGATCTCAGAAAGACTGATCAGTTATTCGTCTCTTTTGCTTACAAAAGGGAAGGCAATGCTGTTTCCAAGCAATGCCTGTCAAAGTGGTTGGCTCATTGCATCACTTTCTGCTATGACAAGTACAACAAGACCCTTCCGGGTCAAGTCAGAGGTCACTCCACTCGTGGAGTAGCAGCCTCTGCGGCTTGTTTCAAGAATGTGTCTGCGGCAGACATATGTGCTGCCGCCACTTGGACTTCCGTCCATACCTTTACCTAAACACTACAGTTTGGACATTGCCTCTGCGTGAAGAGCAGGCTTCGGGTTAGCAATCTTGCAAGGCCTCCTGTCTTGAGGTTGCAAGATTTTTGTTCTTCTTGGAGTAGTTCCTCCTCCGGTGCCTTTCATTTGTTCCAGACTGCTTGGATTCTGTCCTTATGTAATTACTCTGCAAGAGCCCTCTCAGTAAGATAGTACAGTTACGTAAGAACTTACCATAACAGTAGATCTTCGAGAGAGGCTCTTGCAGTAGGTAATACCTTCCCACCCTCCATCCCCCTAGACTTTTTCAGCTCCTTTTCCATTGAGGGAAGTTTCTGCTTCTCTCTCGTCTGGGCCTTCCAGGCCTGTGGCGGGAAAGAACTGGAAGGCGGGCGTCCGGGACCGCCCCTTTATACCGACGTCACATGACACCAGTCACCTGACGTGGGGGCGGTCCCTCGCCAGGGACTGCTAGCTAGAAATTTTTCCGTGGGGTCCTGCCGCCGGCCGGCATCAGTCCTAAATGTAATTACCTACTGCAAGAGCCTCTCTCGAAGATCTACTGTTACGGTAAGTTCTTACGTAACTGTACTTTCTAGGAGTGGTATATGTTGTTCATCCACATGGCCCCACCCGACCTCCCCAGCTGCGGACGCACAGACCTGGCTTCCAGTGGGCTAAGATCTGGCATCATGGGGTGGAGCCGAGGGTTATACCACCCGGGTGGGTGGGAGGAGCCAGCTTGAAGACTTCCAACAAGATTGAAAGTGGAAGGGGACGTGCCAAAGAGTGTGGATGAACAACATATACCACTCCTAGAACTACTGTTACAGGTGAGTAACCTATTCTTATGTACACAGTTACTACGTCACACTGTTTATGTACATATTACTGATGTCACCACCACCACCTCCCCCCGGCACTGCAGCAGTAACTAGCTGCTTTACATTTACTGCACAGTTTGACTTGCTACAGCAATGTAATATTCATAACGCTGCGCTGATAAAAAACCTCGCAGAATCACATTCTAGTCTTCAGTTTAATAGACAACCCTCTGTAGCCTTCAGGAAAATGCTGTCTTTGTCTCCCTCCCCGCCTGCCACTCCTGCGGCTGCCGCTGCTATGTCTAGCTCCCTCTGCCTCTTAGATCCATTCTTTCTAATTCTTCCGTCTTAAGAATGAAAAGAACACCACTTGTTCCTAAAACCGCCCCCCCCCATTTTCGTACATTACAGTTGTGCTCCCACACTGCACTCACTTTCTCTTTTACTATGCTGCTGCATGCTGCACAGTTGTTACCTGGCACTCAGCACTCACTCCCGAAAACTGCGCTCATCTTCCAGGACCAAACGGAAGATGATACTACTCTAACTAACCACCGTGGCAAAAGATAAACTATTTAACTGAGGAGCACATGATCTCTGTCGCACTCCTGCATAGAACACTCCGACTTACCGATAGGTAAACCCGTCCACCATGAGCTCAGACAAATTATGACGACACCTCCATAGTAACGCCTGTGGCAATTGCTCTCACAAGCAGTGCAGCTTCTTATTGCAGTAGAATCCCATTCACAAAAACGACCCTGCTGCAGAAGTTTGAACCCGCAGAGCAAAGAGTACCATTGTAAAATAATAAAAATAAACCAAAATCCATCTCCATTTTAAACAAAAATGATGTTAACCAAGAAGGGCCTGTTGCATAAATGGAATATGCCGGGGGGGGATGACTGTGTGATAACTCATTTATCTGGGACAGTTGCCTGTGAATTCTCATAACCCTCACTTATGGCTTCACTACTCATGAGATTACTTGAGGTTACAGGCAACTGTCCCAGGTAAATGAGTTTCCACAGTCACCCCCTGCATATCCTTTTTGTACACAACTTATGTGGATCACAAACAAACCAAATAAATCTGTTATTGTGAATGTCTGGTGAGCCATCATGAAAATGAATGAGCGAAAGTAGAAATAAACAATTTAGTTTCACTTTTGCAAATTTCTGTTTCACTTAGATATGTCATCAAAATCTGAAACTTCCAAGCTACTTTTTTTTTTTTTTTATCACAGCTATTTTGTCCTCACCTGCTGCGGTGCGATCGGCGGGGGCATCCAGCCGCTGGCTCCCCCCACCTGGAGGGCAGCAGGCTCAGTCGCATGATGTGTGGTCCGGTACGGCCGTTCCCTGACCTGCTGGGAGGCCCACCTATGCCTTCCCATATCGGGCCGAGACCAGATCCACCGCAGCGCGATTCCACGACAGACCTCCAGGCGGTATGAGCGCAGCTATCAAGCTGCTTGCTCGCACCCAGCCATTTTTCCTCCAGTATTGCCCCTTGGAGTGCGGACGTGCAGTGACATCAGAGGCACAACGTGCCGACGTCTGCTGCACTCCACCCCTAAGTGCACCAGCTCTAGTAGTGCCCCCAGTCATCAACAGGGGCCGCTACAGAGCGGTGGGATCCCTCAGCCCTCCCCAGGGATAGGAGAGCAGTCCTCCGGATGCTCGATCCCATCCCTCCCCAGCCGACCTCTGATGACCCAGGCGTGTTTCTAAACGCGGGTCACCAGCATGGCGCGAGATGTGACGTCCAGCACCGCAACCCCCAGCGCCACCGGGCCGGTTACTTCAAAGCTACTCTATTGAGAACTACAGCATGGGAGTTGGGCTCTGAATCTACTGGAGATTCAAACCAATCACAGCACTGTACTGAAAATGAAAACCCTGCTCCCACAGCCATGTTTTTCCTCCGCATATCTTGTTTCAGACCCCCAGAGTGCAGTTTTATATGTATATATTAAAGTCTGATTGTCCATAAATCTAATATACTGGCTCCATGTCTTTGTGTCCTGGCTGTCTCAACTAAACTGCCATACATTTCGCTCCATGCCATGAATGCAACTGATCTTGTGACCACAAAAACACAGATCCCGCTCCCTCACCGGCCATGTATCAAAATTGAGATCTCACTCCCTTTATTGGCTCCCTGTCATGTTCACAAGTTGTGATTAAAAAAGGCTGAAATAATTTTTTTTTTTTTTTTAAATACAGCGTTGGCATCCTAATACAGCGTTGGCATCCTGCAATAGGCAAGTCAAAATATGCAGTCAACAAACACTTGACCTGGCTCCCCTTCAGTTGGTGAAATCTTGCGGTATATACCCTACCTATGCCAATTTATCGATTTGTCACTAATGTGGTTGATGTGTCTCAATGTTTTGTTTACCTGTTTGTAACTGACGTGGAACTTTTGGAAAAGAGCACTTGTGCTCAAAAGTGTTATCCGATCCTCAAATAAATAAATAAATAAAACAAAGGTGTAAACGCTAACTCTCCAGCTTTTAACATTCTCTTGTCCTGTGTGTAACACTGCCCTTGATATGTGTGCATATTGTGCATGTGTTGTGAAATGCTTAACTTCTCAGCTGGGTGGTAATGTTTTATTGTACTCTGCCTAATAATACTGTCATCGATATTCGCATGTTGTATATATGTACCCAGGTCAAGCCTATAAAAGGGTCATGTGGCCCACTGCTTTTGTCCCTGGTTAACACATGTTAAATAAAAATAAATAATAAAAAGGGGGGCTCATCAATGAGTAAAACATTAAACGGAAAAAAATTGAAAGTAAAATGCTTTTGAAACAAATCAGCCTGTGTCGTACACACAGTGCATACAATGGCCTGTGGACAAATATGCCATTTATTTCTGTTTGTGAGGGGGTGGGACTTTAATTACTCACTCATGAGTTATAGTCCCACCCCTTCACTCCTGGAAATTAATGGTATATTTCTACCCGGGTCATTCACATATGTACTGTATATAGTTGACAGAGAACTGAAGGCCACGGTGACATCAACATCCTATATTTGCTAAGGAGCGTTACAGCATTACACACCAAGGTCATTGGATGCCAGTGTCGCCAAAGTTCCAAGTTTACGCGGAGTCCTTGTGCCTGCCATCACAGGATCAAGGAGTGTGACTCTGTTGGGAATGTATGCTCAAAGATCAACAGTGAAGTCAATTATTTTTTCTATGCCTTCTTGCTGTGTTTCATAAATTGATTCAAACCTAATCTGCAGTGATTCAGCAAAGAGCGGTAAGTGGGGAAAGTGAGGCAACACAGCCAAGGGTCCAACTGGTTCTCACATAAATTGACTTGTGGCTTGTGTTGAAGCAGTGAGACCAAAGCAGGAGAGTTACACAGTAGAAGCGGAGGTATCTGATTAGACGCTGTTACTGCCAGGATTTGACTAATTGCTGTTCTGTTTCTTGTTCTTTGAAGGAGCGCTATGTGGCCAGCCTGATGCCACTACAGAGAACTGTTACTCCGTGGAAGGTAGGCACGCTTTCTATCTGGCAAAATGTGCAAATAAAAGTCATATTTAAATTTCAGTTGTAGTGGTGAGTTCTCTGATCCTCTGATTTGAATCTTCCTGTCTCAGATAAGGCTTCATCCCCACTGGTCAAGCGCAGGGCCACTGAGTTGCTGTAAATAAAGTAATCAGGAGCCAGCCTGGTAGCGCTGAGGGCTGAGGTGCTGGACATCACACCTCGCGCTATGCCGGCAACCCGGGTTTGGAACGACTTTGGGTTGCCGGGGTGCTGGCACCGGGGGGGGGGATGTGGGAACAGGATCGAGCGTTGGCTCTCTTCTCCTGGGTGAGGGTGGGTTGCCCACCTGTAGTCCCATCACCCGAATGGAGGTTGGTGCGGGCGCAGGCAGTCGTGACACAACTGGAAGGAGGGCGCCCAGACAGAGCACACACGTTCTCCACACACGGACACGCTTACGCCAGGGGCGCATGGTGTAGGGGTCGGAGAAAACCCACAAAAACCCAGAAATTACATATGAGAAAAAAAAGAAATAATCAATTTTTGTTTTCCAGGCTTGGAATTCTGGGCTTGCAAAGGGATTGCATTTCTAATTTCTGTATTTTAATGAGATTCTACAGTCTAACAATAATGTGTATAACTACAGTATATAGAATAAAATATAGAGTTAAAGGAGTATTTATACAGTAGAGGCGAGCTGATAAATCATGATATAAATTTGTGTTTCTTCACCCATGGAATAAACTACAATGACATGTCTGCAATGTAGATACATTACATTTATCCATATAGTAGATACATCATCACAGTTTATCGACACAGTAGACAGGTCATCTCCCTACTGCTGTAGGCCTGCTGGCAGTACCACAACAATCGCACACTCTTTAACTGCAACTGCACACCACTGAAAATGCTCATGAACTACAAAACATACTGCCATTTAGTCACAACGATTTTTTTTCCTTTCTTTTTGTAATCTCACCATTGGTACTCTTTCATTTTAGCATCCTTTGCAGCACCTGCTCTCCCCACCACCAGATCTGCAGACTTCCTTGTCACCCGACACTCTGCTCATTCCAACACACACCCTCAGCAACCACCTATCAATTTTTGTAAAATGAAACATTTTTGAACACACAAAAAAAAGCAGGCACTGTTCCTAATCTCTGACACCAGCTCCTAAAAATGCAACCGCCATATTGTTAAAAACCCTACAGCCCTCCCACATACAAACTACACCCTGTCACGGTGTGTGCTTTCCGTAGCCAAATTTTCATGACATATTCCCCAGCCAATCACAAGTCACCACCCACACATCCAGCCAATCACAAGCAACAGACACAAACCCATTCATAAAACTCACAACACATGGAAGAGTAAAGCTCATTCAGCAAAACAAAAAAAGTGCAACTAAAACTTTTTTCTTTAAAAAATAAAATAGAAAAAAAAACACTCTCGGCAAGAAAACCAGGCCTATTGTATAAATCGGATACATGATGGCCGGTCGTTGAATACACTATTTATCTGAAGTCATGGAGAGTGACCGTGGGAACCATTACTTGTGGCTCTGCTGCGCTCCACTATTCATGAGGTTACCCGAGGTCACTCTCCACTTGTTCAGATAAATAACGTAATCGGCGATCGTCTTTCATGTATCCCCTATGGAGAGTGACCTTGGGAACCATCACTCGTGGCTCCGCTGCACTTCACCTCTCGTGAGGTTACCTGAGGTCACTCTCCACTCATTCAGATAAACAGCGTATTCAACGACTGGCCTGCACATATTCCCTACTTATACAATAGGGGTGAGCTGATAAATCATGATATAAATTTGTGTATCTTCACTCCCATGGAATAAACTAAGATGACGTGTCTCCTATGCAGATAAATTACATTTGTCCATATAGTAGACACGTCATAGCAATTTATCTACACAGTAGACGGGTCATCTCTCTCTCCCCCAACTTCCGTACGCCTGCAAGCAGTACCACAACTATACCCGCTCTAACTGCAACTGCACACCACAAAAAATGCTCATGAACTGCAAACCACACTGCCATTTAGCCACAGTTTTTTTCATTTCTTGTTCTTTTCTTTCTTTTTGCAATCTCACCTTTGGTACTCTTTCATTTCAGCATCCTATGCAGCACCTGCTCTCCCCACCGCCAGCTCTAGAGACTTCCTCATCACCCGACACTTTGCTGTGATGCCCATTCCAACACACACCCTCAGCAACCGCCGATTAATTGTTGTAAAATTAAACTTTTTCAAACAGAAAAAAAGCAGGCACTGTTCCTAATCACTGACACCAGCTCCTAAAAATGTGACCGCCATATTGTTAAAAACCCTACAACCCTCACACATACAGACTACACCCTATCACAGTGTGCACTTTCTGTACCCAGATGTTTGTGATGCAATCACCAGCCAATCACAAGTCACCACCCAACATCCAGCCAGTCACAAATAACAGACACAAACCCATTCATAAAACTCACAGCACACGGAAGAGTAAAGTTCATTCAGCCAAAAAAAAACACACAACTGAAGCTTTTTCCTTTATAAAAAAAAAAAAAAAAACACAAGAAGAAAACCAGGCCTATTGTATAAACTGAATACATGTTGGCTGGTCATTGAATATACTGTTTATCTGAACTCGTGGAGAGTGACCTCGAGAACCATCGCTCGTGGCTCCGCTACACTCCACCATTCGTGAGGTAATCCAAGGCCACTTTCCATTCATTCACATAAATAGTGTATTCAATGACCATCCATCATGCATCTCCTATATATCCATTATACTGTGATTATCTAGCAATGACGTGTATAACTACCATATAGACTAAAATATAGAAATAAATAAAGCCGTATGTATACATTTTACCATGGTTCTATTATCTAGCATTGATGTGTATAACTACAGTATCAGGAACAAAATAAAGTCATATGTAACCCCCCTGTTACCTGGGGTTCCTAGAATCCCAGTAAGACCTAGTGGTAGGCAAGGAAGGCAGCTTGTGAAACTCCAGTTAAATGGATTTCTCACTGGCTCACTCTGTTCTCAGTCTCAGCTGAGAATGAGGGATGAAATCATCTTAGAACTGTCACAGCTGCATAAGCCACACTGGAATGTTGCAGTTGGAGGTTAGTTTAGAACATTGGGGACTTTGAATTCAGTCTGTGTGCAGTCTGAGAGAGAGAGAGAGACAGTAGTACAGCTGAGTGTGTGCAGGCTCTCAGAGCGTTAAGCTCTGTTTTAGAGCTACTTTGGGAAGGTGTGTGTTTCCACCTGAAGAGGAACACAGGAACTGGTAATTGAAGTGGTGGGGACCGCTTTCAATGGTTCAGGAGCCCCATCCCTGAGGGGATGGGGGGAAGGTTTTTGCCTGTTTTCCAGGGGCAACCCTCCTGTGTCTGGCTAAGAGAAAGAAGCTGCCTATTCAAGTTGTGCTGAGGCACCAGAAGCTCTGAGAGAGAAATTCCTTGTCGAGGAATCGCCTGTGGGGCACCTGCAACTAAAGGGGGAGTTCGCTCTGAAAAAGGGCCAGGTGTTTTTTCACCTAAACAGTTGGAAAGTGGGGATTGGACTGCTTAACTCAGTGGGGGGTCTAGAGAAATGGACAATGCCACTTAAAAGTATGTTCAAGTCCAGCACAAATCGGAAGCAAGACAAGTAGATGGAATGTGATATACATTTAGCAAGAATCTACATTGCAAAGCTTTACAGGATGAGGTGTTTACTGTCCAGAGAAATGGCCGGGTATGAATTGTGGGGCCGAGAGGTGGGAGACCCCCCATCAGTAGTAACCAAATTCACCTCTACGGATTTGCTCTGAGACACCTTTTACTTTCTCTCAGGTACTTGGCCAGTGCCTGAGGAAAGTACCCAGACGTGGGATTAAGAGGAAGAATTCTCTGATGGAGCCGAGGTGCTCTTAGGTGGTTTAGGGAGCCACCAGAAAATGTTTCCATGAAATATGGAAGGTGTCCGAGTGGCCTGCAAGGGAGTCGAGCGAGGGAAAACCCAGAACAGTGTACAAGTTTGGGCTGTGAACCCAAAGCAGCGTGCCAGTCCGGGCTGTGTGCCTGGTGGGTTCAGAGCCTGAGGGCTAAGGTGTTGAGGAAGTGTTCTTGGTTCTTTTAATCTGCATTACCAGAAGTGTAGCCCTGTGAGGGTCCATCTATGCTTTGTTTATTCTGTTTGGAAGTGAATAAAAGCGACACTTTAGAATCCCACTTCTGGTATTGGACATTACAGTTATTGCTTCCTGTGTTCGGAATTACTTGGGTGCCCCTGTGCAGAGTAGTCAAACCTAGCCTTTGTGCCGAGTAACCTGTTCTTCCCCGAACCCAGCCCACCTGGTATTACTGTCAGATTCAAACAGCATACCGGCCCTGGGTTACACATATATACAGCAAATTAACAAAAATTGAAAATAGTACAGGAATCAGTTTATAGCATAGTTCATGTAATGTAGGTGTAGTACTATGAAATGACTAATTTTATAATGTTTACTGTAGTGCAGACAGGTTACATGATTCCTACCTTTTTCTGTCATGAACATCATAAATTTGTTTCCCTGGCCATGCCATTGAGCAGAGGGAAGGCTACTAGGGTTGAACCCCAATTGTTATCTGTCCCATCCTCCGAGCAACTGGCTTCCCTGACTTTGGAAAGATGACTTGTTCAGACCGGATCCAGCAGCACTCCATGGTGACTGGGGTGAAAGTGATGCTGACTGACTAATGCTTGGTTTTGCTTTTGTTACTTTCTCACGCCAATGTGCCATTCCTGTACCTTATGTAAGCGATAAGACACGATGGGGTGGTGGTTGTCATGGATTAATGCACACCCAGGTGCGTAGAGGGGTACAATGCTGGAGTGTCTTGTTACACTTTACAGAATGGGTAGTATGCTAGAAAATCTGACCCGCCACCAAGAATAAATAAAAAAAATAATAAATAAATAGTTCATCCTGCAGGTTTTTAACCCTATGTGGCACTGTTGTGAATCAGATCTTCCAAGAATTAGTCTTCACCATTCATTACTGGTGGGTTTATGCTGGAGGCATGAGGACCCTGCGGGAGCTTATGCCTTTAAAAACTTCAGAGGTAGGGGACTAACGTCGGAGACAGCATCGCCTGTGAGGCAAATGTATGACGTGGTGCTTGTGGGCTGGCCAGTAACCAGCACTGGTCCCCTTCCCTCCACAATTCTGTTCTTCCCGCCTTTGAGGTATCATTTTGTGGGAGCAGTCACCATTTTTCAGCTGCATTACACGGCCTAGTTCTGTTCATTGCCAGTTGCTCAACACCGTAACACTTAATCTTACTTCAAGGAAGGTTCTTGCAGCAGGCCAGCACTGGTAGGACTTAGCTGACAGGTGCCAGGACCACACAGAAACTTTCTAGCTAGCAGTGTACCACAGGGGACTGCCCACCACCGACATCACCCTCTGACATCGGCCTGTCCTATAAAGGCAGGCGGTCTACCACACCCTCCCCAATTTTTCCCTGCCATCGACCCATGCATGTCGGACCTTAACAGACACCACAGCTACAGTCAAATGCCATTACTTGTGCTTGCCATGCTTTTTAATTTATTTTTCTTTTAGTATAAACATCGATTTTTCGGCATTAACAACCATTGAATTTATGTTTTCTCCACGTGCTTCATCTTCCAACTACTCCACAAAGTGTGCCTACAGCAAACAAATTCCTGTAAAAGGCAGCCACTTTGCGTGCATCTTTTGCCTGGGCTCCAGCCACGATACTGAAGCCTGCCAGATTTGCCAGAATAGAAATTAGAAGGGATAGAATTATAAGTAATTTTTTATACAAATGTGTAAATGGATCTGTCCCCGAATACCTCAGAAAAAAATTGGTATGGAATTCTACCTCTTATTCGTTAAGAGATGTTAGAGGGAAGGGATTAAAGGTCCCACACATAAAAACTAAATATGGAAAATTGTGATTTGATTATATTGCTGCCATTAAATGGAACTCGATCCCTCCACTGGTGCGAAATAAGCCAACTTATTCAACTTTTAAGTGCGCTATTCTGGATTTATATACATTCAACTGGTCTTATCATTGAACTTTACATGGTTATTACTGTATGTGTGTATCTATTTTTTTCATTTGTACCTGTAACTATGTACTGTATATGTCCTTTTATTTATGCATAGCAACAATGTAACAAGACGGCCCTGAAAATAGGCTCATGCCTAGTGCCTCATCCTGGTGAAATACATGAATGAACTGAACTGAACTGAAGCGAGCAGAGCGGAGCACTAGAACAGACGAAACAAAAGAAAACCTGAAACCAGGTCTCAAAGTTAAAATATGCTTTTATTCCATAAAAAAGCTAAGATTCAACATGGGTGACAGTTACACCCCTCCACCAACGTTTCACGTAGCTCTCACGCTTTGTCAAGGCGGGGCGTAAGAGCTACGAGAAATGTTGGTGGAGGGGTGTAACTGTCGCCCATGTTGAATCTTAGCTTTTTTATGGAATAAAAGCATGTTTTAACTTTGAGACCTAGTTTCAGGTCTTTCTTTTGTTTCGTCTGTTCTAGTGCTCCGTTCCGCTTGCTTCAATGTTAATTTTAGATTTGCGGTAGTACAGACCTGTCTCGAGTAGCTTCCTCTTCCTTTGCAATAGTGAACTGAACTGAACCAGGCCACTCGGAAATGTTGTCTTAAAATACTGGAGAGCCATCTCATCAAGCAGAAGTTGGTCGCGATGGAAAAGGAGCTGCAGGCCAGGAGCTGTTCGGCCTTACATACATGGTCTTCCGGGGCTTCCTCTTCATCTCAGTCCTGGAAGAAATCTGGTGGGAAGCATAAGCAGAGGGACAAGCACTGGGACCAGTCTGCTTCCCACTCGTGGTCACCGCATAAGCCCTCAACTGTGTCGGCGTCGTTCTTCTGCAAGGGATCGGCTTCTATGGCCCTGCCAGCCCTTACCTCCACCAGGTTGCTGGTGGAACAGCCGCCTGCCCTCATTTCTTTCACAGGTGGCGGCTGTTTGGGGCAGGGGATTCTGTCTCCTGACCCTCAAGCCCATTTTCTCTACGGGTTCTCAGCGAGGAGGCTCGGCCAGTGTTGGTGCTGCTGGCGTCAGCTCTTCGGCTGTCACCCTCCCCCCGGCCAAGGCACTGCCTATTTCGGCTTTCTCTAGGGGACCTGACGTCAGCCCTTCCAGGCAGCACAGACAGCTGGCTATTGCTGCCTCCACCAGTCCAGTGTCGCATCTGCCTTCACCTGGGCAGTCTCCATCCCCCCAAATGCTTACTTCTCCTACAAATCTGATGCCGGTGGATTCTTTGCCCAGTCATTCTCTGCCAATGCCCACTGGGTCGCCGCTGCCAATTCTGCTCCTGCCTCAGTCTTTGGCCCAGCACCTGCATTGCCGCTCTAGCAGCCTGTACCCTTGCCAACCCCTGCAGGCCCAGTGCCTGCCCCATAGCCAACGCTGGTGGGTGCCAGGGTACCCTACACCAGCTGCACCGGTCCCGCCACCGTCGTACCCCTACCTGGCACCAGCTTACCCTTACACACTGGTTTACAATTTCCCTGCTCCATGTGGTGGTCCTTTGTACAGAAGCAGACCCCTGCTCCTCAGGGCCTGCCTCCAGCATCCCCCTGGCAGCCAGTAAGGGATCTTCTACCCCAGGATCAGGGATGGTCTGGTGCCGGCAATCTCCGGATGCTGGGATCCTCCTGGTCCCGACCCAACGTCAGTTCTGGCTCTCTCCAAGAAGGGTGCCTGCCACTCGAGAGTGATCAGGAGGAGCCAAATGAGGATGACTCGGACTACTCGGAGTCTTCCTACACTTCAGGGGAATCTTCCCTGGGTGAGGAGCCCACCAAAGTGGTTCCCAAGTCCCCTTCTGATAATCCATCATTCACGGACATCATGACACATCCAGTCCATCATGGGCTGTGAAATGGAGGAGCAAGACCCAGAGAGTCGTTGCCTGGCCGTTTATTTGAGGCAGTGGGATGCCCTCCCTGTGGTGGTGCCACCCCTGATGGACACTTATGACAATGTCACCAGGGCAGCCTGGAATCACCCCTCATCTACTCCTCTGCTACCCAAGAATGTGGATAGGCTCTACCATGCTCCAGCTGGTAAGCCTTTTTTGGGGGGGCCACCCTAAGGCTGACTCAGTGGTCATCAAAGTGGCACACGACTGTACTAAGAAGCCCAAGCACCTTAGTGCTCCCCCACCGGACAGGGAATCCTGACAGCTGGACCACTTGGGTAAACGCATCTTTGTGTCCACTGCCTTAGATAGCCAGGCCATTTACTACCTGGCCTGTATGGTCTAATATCAGAACTTCAGGGGGACCAGGCCAGGGACCTCATTCAGGCTTTGCCTGAGGATCCCAGCACAGTGCAGCTCGCCCAGCTACTTAAGTCGGGCTCCAGTGTTGGCAGACATGTTCTTTGAGGTGCCTATGATACCATGGATGCCTTGGGCAAGGAGCAGCCACTGGTGTCTGCCTCCGGTGCCATTCATTGCTCCGGGTATCTGGTTTTGCCTCGGATGTGCAGTCCAGCATTTTGGATGCCCCCTTTCAGGGCTCTGTCCTCTATTGTGGGGATGTTTAGGATATAATCTCACGCTCCAGAAGTCAGGCCTTGCCCTCCGGTCTGTTCACTCGCAGTACCACACCCAACCTAGGACGGGTCTGCATCCTTCCTTTTGCCACTCCTCCTGTAAACACACCCGCCAATCTGCCAAAGGTCAGGGCAAGTACAAGGCAGTGTTGGCCTTCTCTGCTGCTGCCACCAGAGACCCTCGAGTGCCTGCTGCCGCCCTGCCGGCACCCACTTCTACCTCTTGACTCCTTAGCTGACCCTCCCACCCTTCTGGAAAGGGGGGAGGCTGTTGGGGGTCAGTTCTCCCTCCACCTCGATGGGTAGAGGAAGATAATCACGGACAGCTGGCTGCTTCAGATCATAGAGCACGGCCACCCTCTAGAGTTTCTAGAGTGGCCCCAGTAAATCCTCCGATAAACTCTTTTAGCCCCCAGCCCAGCTGCCCCTTGTCTGGGAGGAAATTCAGGCACTTCTACAAAAAAGGGTCATAGAGCCAATCGCTCAATGGGGAAGGGGGTTCTACTCCTATTTCTTCCTTGACCCCCAAAAAGACTGGGGATGTCCAGCCCATCCTGGATCTAAAACATTTGAATTTGTACATAGAGTACAAATGTTTCCGGACGGTCACCCTTCAAGGGTTGTTGACCCTCCTGCACCAGGGGGATTGGCTCTGCTCTCTGGACATGCAGAATGCGTACTTACATATCCAGATTTTTCCTGCCCATCAACGCTTCCTCCGCTTCCACTTTCAGGGGGCCCATTTTCAATTCCAGGCCCTTCCTTTTGGCCTTTCCTTGGCCCCCTGGGTCTTTACTAAGTGCCTAGCGGTGATGGTGGCTGCCCTGAGGAGGCAGGGCTTCTACGTGTTCCCATATCTAGACGATCGCCTCTTGGCTGCACCCTGCAGGGACCACCTGGTCCAGACTCTAGAATACTCCTTCTGTCTGTTTCAGGCCTTGGGGATCAGCATCAATCAGCCAGAGACCTGCCTCTCTCCTTGCCAGAACCTCCAGTAAGTAGGGGCAGTTCTGGATACCACCCAGGGCATGGCCTTTTTGCCCGTGGACAGGGCGGAAAGTCTGATGGCCCAGGTCCATCTAGTTTCCTCCAGTTGACAGGTCCCTACCAGGGTGTTCCTGCAGCTTTTGGGTCATATGGCAGCAGCCATTGGCATGGTTCCCCTCGCCCGACTGCACATGAGGGTTCCTAAGTGGACATTAAGGGTCCAGAGGGATCAATGCATGGATGACCTGGACCAGATGGTCATTGTCTCTGACCCAGTCAAGAAATTCCTGTCATGGTGGCTGGAGCCGACCAACCTCCTTTGGGGGGTCTCCTTTCAACTCTCAGCCCCTTGTCAGATTCTCATGACTGATGCCTCGGGTCTGTGCAGGTGAGCTCATCTGGATGATCACCAGACTCAGAGCACTTGGATGGAAGTAGAACAGCGTCTCCATAAAAATGTCCTGGAGTTGCGAGCTGTTCTTTACATTCTACAGGCCATTCAGACTCATCTTCTCCCCAGTCCACTGTTGGTGCAGATGAACAACATGTGTGTGCTGTGTTACATCAGCAAGCAGGGGAGCACCCACTCTAACCCCCCTGTGTTGGGAGGCGATGAGAGTTTGGTATTGGGCTTTTGAGCATGGGCTAGAGCTCTAAGCCGTGCATGTTCCAGGCGTCCAAAATGTTCTGGCGAACAGTATCAGGCCCTCCCAGTCACAGGCTCGTGAGTGGGAGCTCCTGACCCTGGTGGTCGAAGATCTCTTCGACAGGTGGGGTTGGCCATAGTTGGACATTTTTTGCATCACAACTCGACGGAAACTGCTGCTTTTCTGTTCGCTCGATCCTGGGCCTGGCATTTTCTGGTGAGACGCATTGTCCGTGTCCTGGAAGGGGAGGTTTCTGTGCGCCTTCTCTCCCTTCCCACTCCTACAGAGGGTCCTGCTCAAGCTCCAGTTGGAAGGGGTGGAGATAATGCTCATAGCCCCTTCTGGCTGCATTAGATTTGGTTCCCCTTGCTGCAACAGCTGGGAGTGGAACCTCCAGCGCCCTTGCCCCTGTGTACTGGCTTGCTCTTTCAGGGCCAGGGCACCTTGGTCCATCCGGATCTAAAGTGCCCACATCTCCATGCGTGGCTCCTGCAGACCTAGCTATCGCCCGCTTCACAGTGTCCCCTAGGGTTGCAGTTGTCCTGGTGGCTGCTAAAAAAACCCTCCACCAGGGCCACTTATGCCATGAAATGGAAGTGTTTCACCCTTTGGGCTGCTTCATGTCGCTTGGACCCCTTCACGTACCCAGTGAGTCTGGTGTTGGAGTACCTTCTCTCCCTCTCAGACTTGGACTTGGGGTACTCCTCACTCAAGGTGCATCATTCTGCCATCCCTGCATACCGTGCGCCTATAGAGGGCAGGGCTGTGGCTCAGTTTGAGGTGTCCGACACTTTTCTGTGGAACATTTTTCATCTGAAACCTCCTATTCAGGACCCAATCCCTCCTTGAGACCTCAATTTTATGTTGGAGAAACTCACATTACCTCCCTTTGAACCAGCCGCGAGTTGCGAGCTGCGCTTTCTGTTGTGGAAAACTCTTTTTAGTTGCTGTTCCTTCTGCTTGAAGGATTTCTAAGCTTCAAGCTCTCATGCGTAAAGAGCCTTACTTAGTTTTCCACAAAGGCAGGGTGTCTTTGCATACCAGTACTGAATTTCTTCCCAAGGTGGTGTTGGAATTTACTTTGAACCAATCCATCCACCTACCGGTTTGTTATCCTGAGTATTCTAATCAGGGGGAGGCTTTGCTCCATGCTTTGGATGTTCATAGAATCTTGCATTACTATACACATTGGACTAAGACTTTGAGGAAGTCTGACCAGTTGTTTGTTTCCTTCGTCCCCAAGAGAGAGGGTGCGCCAGTTTCCAAACAGTGTTTGTCTAAGTGGTTAGCCAATTGCATTGTTTGATGCCAGAAGTACGACAAGGCCCTTGTGGGAGGACCATTCCACCAGGAGTATGGCCACCTCCATGGCTTGTTTCAGAAATGTGTCTGCTGCTGCCACCTGGAATTCTGTCCACACCTTCACCAAGCATTACAGTCTAGACATTGCCTCTTGGCGCAGGGCCAATTTCAGCCTCACGGTTTTCAGGGCCTTTTTTTCCTGAGCTACTGGCTGTTTCCCATAACCTCCTCCCAGTGCTGTTTTCCTGGTCTCACCTGGAACAACTTGGGACTTGGCCCTACCTGTGTTGGCCAGCAGCAAGAGCCTTCCTCAAAGTAAGATAGTACAGTTTCGTAAGAACTTACTGTAACAGTAGATCTTCAAGAGAAGCTCTTGCAGCAGGCCCTAATTTTCTCTCCCTCGTTCCCCCTATGGTCTCTGCTGTTCCTTTTTCCCATTCACACTACTTTCTGTTTTTCTTCTTGTGGCTCTCGGAAACCTCAATTCTTCATTCGCTGATTGCTCTGGGTCTCTGGCGGGAGAACTGAGGAGGGTGTGGGGGACTGCCCGCCTTTATAGGGTAGGAGAATGCAGAGGGTGACGTTAGTGGTAGACAGTCCCCTGTGGTAGACTGCTAGCTAGAAAGTTTCCATGTGGTCCTGGCACCTGGTGGCTAAGTCCTACTGGTGTTGGCCTGCTGCAAGAGCTTCTCTTGAAGATCTACTGTTACAGTAAGTTCTTACATAATTGTACTTTTTAGCTTTTCATCGCCACTTTTTTCTTTTCTGTCCCTTTTATGGCACTGGTTTTGTTTTGTTTCTGTAGTCAGTTATGTCCGGATCCCAGAGGCCCAAGAAACCTAAGAAGATGGAGTCTCCCACCATGCATCTGGTGCCCCAGTGGGAGAAACATGTCTGTGAGAGACCGACATGATTGCTGTTGGACCGGAACATGATAGGAACCACTGCAATGCCTGCTTCTCATGGACTTCTGCACTTTAGAGATCTGTGCAATGAGGGGTAAGGACCCCTCGCACTATGGGCTCCAAGGTAAGGTCCCTGGGCTCTTCCCCTGAGCCCCTCTCCTTCTCCTCATCTCATCAAGGCAGAAGGCCTGGGGGAGGGGTCTGTGGGACTGCTGGCCCCCACCCCAAGGGCTAGTTGTGCACCCCTCCCAGTCTGCTACCCCCTTGGGGGGGTCTGGATGCCCCCGGTGGTGTGGTCACAGCTGTATGTCAGGCCTGCACTGGTGGGTCCTTTGGGGCTGTGGTCCAGTGCCACTTCAGCTCCTGGCACTGAGGCTGATGCTGGTGAGTGGAGTGGTGCCACCCGCACGACTGTGTCCCCTTCTGCTGCCACTTGCGGCTCTGGGAGAGGGAAGGTCTCTGGAGCCAGTGGACTGTTGGAAATCTTCAAGCTCTCGTCCTCTGAGTGGTTGGATGATTCAAAGGACGAGGACATGGACCGGGATGATCCCAACTGGCTTCCGTGCTTTGGTGAGGAAGGAGGCTTTTCTGGGCGTAGCCGTAGGCCTTTAGCGTCCACATCTTTGTTCCAGGGTGTTTCTCAGTCCGGTGCCGGCCACGCCGCTGCATCTCTTTTGTCTCACGGTGCTGCTTGTGGTGCCGATTCCGGTGCCGGGAGAGAGGTCGGTGCCGGGCACGATACCGGGTTGGGTTCGGCCTAGGCCTCGTGTCTAACAACGCACCTGAGGCAGAATTATATCCTAAGATATCACACACCTTGTTGTATATTATTATGTTGATGGAATGGACTTATTGTCCATCTTTTCTGCTCATGGTGCTGCATGGCTATATCCCTACCCAGTTACAGCATAGTCTTTTATCTCAGCTCATTGGCCAGAATGTTACCATACACATTTTTATTTATTTATTTATTAAACTGTAAGATTACATGTACCTTTGAGCAGGGACTGCTCATTTACAAAGGTTCCACGTCAGAGGATGGGGGGTGTCATAATACAAAGGTGAACAGTGGTTACAGACTTAACATGTTGATTACTAAAGCCCAAATAGTACAGTCAGTATGTTGAAGTAGAACAACATAAGCTAGCTTTTAACAGAATTCATGGTAGAACAGTATCTTTGTAGGAGGAAGTCAGGAAGAAGCCGGCAGGTAGGTGCCGTTGTCAGACAAGGATGGAAAGAGCGAGGGGGACAGGGGCCAGTGGCCACAGATAGGAGTGTGTTCTTACGGAGGGCATGGGTGGGTGAGCAGGGGGCCAAAGGGAGAGGGGGGGGAGGCTGGTGCCATGAAAGCAAGGTCGGAATGCTCTATGCTGGTTTACATCAAGAATATGTCTAATCCTATTTTGGAAGCCTGAACAGTGCTAGTTTCCACAATCTCACTGGGGCGTCTATTCTACATATTATCCCCCTTGGTGTTTATTAATGCTTTCTAATAATTCCATTTATTCTTACCCCCCCTCCAGTTTAAGGGCATATCCTCCTCTTTTGCTTGCATTCCGAATATCTCTGTATGCTCCACCCTGTTGTTCTGTATTGCTCCCAGTTGTCAGTGTGGAGTAAATATATATGAGTTGCGCACATCCTTTTTGCTGCTCTTAAAGGGACACCGTTAACATTTTTTGCATCATATTCTAGTTAAAACCCCACATTTTATGAGTGCTTACCTACTCTAAAATCCATTGATGATGCTGTTTTTTGTATCTGCCTTTTTGATTAGTAGGAGTGAAATGCATGTTAATGTATAGTAATAAACGACTTTGGTTTGAATCCTAGACCTATTTTTATTACATACTGCCTGAACAATCGAAACACCCCCAAATAGTCCAGTCACTCATGATACAATAGTCTCCTCTACTCCCACTGCATAATGAGTGGCTAGACCGTGTTGGGGGTCCAGCAGCAATGAGTGGGACTTGATCAAAGAATATAAACAAACATATTTTGGTGTGGTAATGCCAGGATGGTGGGCAGTCTGTTTTTCATTGTTTAAAAGAAAAAAGAACCAGAATCCGACAACCAGCTACATCAGCAGTCTCTACACAATGTGAACAGTCATATGATGCGATCTTACTTTGAGAGGGCTGTTGCAGTAAGTAATTACCTATAGGACTGATGCCAGCCGGGGTCAGGACCCAATGGAAACATTTCTAACTAGCAGTCTCTGGCGGGGGACTGCCCCCACGTCAGGTGACCGACGTCATGCGGCGTCAGTATAAAGGGGCAGTCCCCCACGCCCACCTTCCAGTTCTTTCCCACCGTTGGTTCATGTCAGCGCCTTGCGGTAAAGTTCAATGCTCATCAGCTCTCTCAGTAGTTTTTAGCATCTTTTTTCAATTCTTCAATTAAAATTGTCAGGCATTTGTCGGTGTATGTCGTCCCCTACACCTTCCGAGCACAAAAATAAGTGTGACTCGTGCGGTGCCCAACTCCCACACAAGGACGGCCATTCCCAGTGCCCCTTCTGTCTAGGTCCAGATCATCAGGTGGAGAAGTGCCAGCACTGCCTAAAATTCAATGCCGCCACCCGCAGACAGAGGCAGCAGTCCCTTGAGGCCCACATACTAAAGAAAAAATTGTCCTCCATGGAGAAGGAGTTAAAAAAAAAAAAAAAAAAAAAGCTCCGGTAGGTGTCCACTTCCCCCGAAGGCCATCGTAAGAAGAAAGACAAGGAGAAGCACCAGAATAAAGGGCTCTTCCATCCGTCTTGAGGGAATCGCTGTGTACTACAAATGCGTTCCCTCCGGGGAGACCCGCTCTCACGGCAGCAGCTACAGCAAGGAGGCTTCAAGAGTGGCATTGGCCCGCCTGGCCTGGCTCTCAAGGCCGGGCCCTCCCCCGGTGCCTCCGGCTATTGGAGGCCCTCGCTCCAGGTAAAGCCACCATCAAAGCGGCCTACTGGTTCTAGCGGCCCGGTAAGCCAGACGTCAGCTCCTCTGACTCCCGCACGGAGACAGTCGATAGGTCGCCCAACCCTTCGGGGCGGCGCACGGCCCCTCTTCTGCCTGACAAGGCCGCTCCTCCTTCGCGACCTGCCTCAGGCAATGGGTCCGATAAGTCGGATGTCGGCTCCTCAGGCATCTGCCCAGACTCCGTTGATAAGTCTGACGTCAGCCTGCCCGATGCCCGCACGGCGGCTGAGCTGATGCTGGACCCTCCCATGTCCGTCATTCCTGGCTCCCCGCAGCCTTCGCTGCCCTCCGGGGACCCTGGGTCTCCTCAGCCTGACCCCGGGGACTTTTCTCCTCCATTCCTGGACGATGCCGAGGTTCCTGCTGCACCCCCGTAAGGCTATCCGCCTGCTTGTCCTACTGACCTGACGTCAGTTCCCCGGACGCCGGCTCCGACGCCAGTCTTGCCGACACTGGATGACATCTCACTTCCAGGTGCCGCTCCAACGCCGGGCCTTCTGCCCACGGGCCCTCCAGCCGGACCATCTTCTGCAGACCCCCCCCCCCCCGGCTCCCGGGTATCCGATGCCGTCTTACCCGGCTCCACAATATCTGACGCCCCAGTACTCAACGCTGGCCTATCCGATGCCACAGTACCCGGTGCCTCACTACCCGATGCTGGGTTTCCCGCCATCGGGTTATGGATATGCGCCTTACGGGTACAATCAATACCTGTATCCCCTTCCTCCTCCTCCTCCGCCCCCTCAGCTGCCAGTGGACTTGAAGGAGACTCTGGCCTCCTGGTGGGCTGTGGCCAAGGCTCAACTCACCAGAGAGGTGGAGAGTCGTCTCACGACGATGGTGCCGATTCCGGCTTCCGTACGTCCGCGACGACAGACTCCCTCCCCACCTCTGGACACCAGGGGCGAGCCCTCTGGTTCCAGGGTGGGGCAGGATACGCTTCCCCAAGGACCTTCCAAGGGATCCATTCCTCCCCATCGCCGAGAGAGGGAGTCTTCCTCTTCATCCTCTTCCTCCTCGGACGACTTTGACGGTTGCTTCGAGCCGGACGACGAGCCACGCTTTCCGTCTAAGCCCAGGCCTAGGACTCCTCCGGAGGATCCTTCCTTTACGGAGTTGCTACGCAAAATCCAGGAGGTTCACAAGTGCCATTCCTTGGAGTCGGATCCGTAGTGTAAGAAATTCTCTGAACATCTGGACCTACCCGAGACAGCTCCTACATTGGTGCCACCCTGGATTGAGCCTAATGCTGATCTTGTTTCCACTATTTGGAAGCTACCGTCGGCTTTAGCCCCGCTTCCTTGGATGTTGAACAGGCTATATCAGGCTCCCGAGGGTGTTGACTTTTTAGATTCTCACCCTCGAGCTGATTAGGTCGTGATTAGCGCCGCTCATGTATGGACAGCTAACCCGAAACATCTGAGCTCGTCTCCACCTGACAAAGAATCCCGTCTTCTGGACCAGTACGGGAAGAAGATCTATGCTTCTTCCACTCTGGGTATTAGGGCCCTGAATTATTTCGGTCGCATGGGAGATTACCAGAAGGCGATTCTTAGTGAGGTGGAATCCAAATTGGACTCCCTTCCGGACTCTCAAGTCAAACAGGAAGTGGCTGACCTCGTCCGCTCTGCACATTCGGCCAGTTGGCACATGCTTCGTGCTACTTAAGATGCAGTGGACACTGCTGGTAGGAGCTCCGCTTTCACCATAGGCTTACAGTATCATGCCTGGCTCCGTGCGTCAGGGTTGGTCCCGGAAGTGCAGTCCGCTATTCAGGAAGCACCCTTCCGGGGTTCGGTGGTGATGTCAAGGACATTATCACCGATCTGCAGGAGAAGGGGACTGCACTGAAGTCTGTGGACTCCATGTATCATCCCCATCAAACGCAGCGCCGTCCCTTTAGCAGGTGGAATCGGCAAAAGGCGAAACCCCAGGAAAGCGGGCCACTAAGCGCGGGGCCTCCGGCTGCCAAGCCCCACTGCCCAAAAAGCAGCGGGTGCTTCAGCGCGATGCTGTCCCACACCACCTGACTCCTTTCCTCTCCCACAGCCTCTGGGCCTTCCGGAGGAACGGTAGGAGGGAGGTTTTCCCTCCACCTCCCAAGTTGGGAGAGGATAACTTCAGATTCCTGGGTGCTCCAGCTGATCGCAGAAGGACACTCAATAGAGTTTCTTCAGAAACCCCCTCGACTCCCTCCCCCAAGGTCTTTGTACTCTCGGGAACATCGTCTTCTGGTCCAGGAAGAGATTTCAGCACTTTTGCTGAAGGAGGCGATAGAACCCGTCCCCATTCCTCTTCAGGGAACGGGTTACTGTTCCAATTTCTTCCTGGTCCCGAAGAAAACAGGGGACATGAGGCCGATTCTCGACCTCAGCTCCCTGAACTTGTTCGTGGAGTACAAGAGGTTCAGGATGCTCTCGCTGGAGAGCCTCCTGCCCCTTCTTCCATCGGGACTGTGGCTGTGCGCTTTGGATTTGCAGGATGCCTACCTGCATATCCCTATCTGCCCTTCCCATCGCAAATACCAGCATTTTGCGTTCGAGGGGGACCACTAAGTTCAAGGCCCTCCCATTTGGTCTTTCCTCGGCGCCCTGAATGTTCACCAAATGCCTTTCGGTGGTAGCGGCCTACCTGCATACCCAGGGGATGCAGGTTTTCCCGTACCTGGACAATTGGCTCCTGGTGGCCCCGTCCAGGGAGGAACTCCTGCGCTTCCTTTCCCTTACCCAGCAGGTCTTTGCCTGCCTGGGTATTACCATCAACCAAGCCAAGTCCCATCTGATCCCGTCCCAGAGGCTCTAGTTTATTGGGGTGATCCTGGACACAACCTTTGGCAGGGCCTTCCTGCCACTGGACAGGGCGGCAACTCTTCAGGCCCAGGTCAGCCTGTTGTCCAGCCGCAGGCTGGTCAGCGCCAGGTCAGTCCTTCGCCTCCTTGGGCTAATGGCGGCTGCGATTCTGACAGTCCCTCATGCTCGGTTCCACATGAGAATATCTCAGTGGACACTTCGGTCTCAATGGGATCAGATGGTGGACGACCTAGATCAACTTGTCCTGGTCTCCACTCCCATGGCTCGGGACTTGCAGTGGTGGATGGTTCAGGAGAACCTCTGCCGGGGAGTTCCCTTCAGTGTCCCTCCCACCTCACAGACGTTGACTACGGACGCCTCCGGCGAGGGTTGGGGAGCCCATCTCGGTCCTCACAGGACCCAGGGCTCCTGGTCCAAGCTTGAGAAGTCCCTCCACATCAATGTGCTGGAACTAAGGGCAGTACTGTATGCTCTTCAGGCTCTGCATCTGTATCTGTCTCCAGGTCACCTAGTGGTACAGATGGACAACGTGTGTGGTCTGGTACATCAACAAACAGGGAGGAACTCATTCCTACCCACTTTGCTGAGAGGCGATGCGAATCTGGGATTGGGCAGTACAGCACAACCTTCACCTCACGGCATCTCATGTCCTGGGGATCGAGAACACACTGGCAGACAGGCTAAGCCGGTTATCTGCTGTAGCTCACGAATGGGAACTGGATCAGGGGGTCATAGACGACATCTTCTTATGCTGGGGAACTCCACAGGTAGACCTGTTCGCTTCTCCCCAAAACACAAAACTTCCCGTGTTCTGCTCACTCGCTCCAGGGTGCGGCATTTTTTGGAGAGACGCCCTGTCTCTAGACTGGAAGGGCAAATTCGTCTATGCCGTCCCCCCGATTCCACTGATTATGAGGGTCTTGCAAAAACTCGGTTCAGAAGGAGCTCGAATGATTCTGATTGCTCCTTTCTGGCCCAGGCAAGTTTGGTTCTCTCTTCTGCAACAGTACTCGGAGGAACCTCCTCTTCCACTGTCGCTATTTTTGCTGACCCAGGATCAGGGGACCCTGGTCCATTCAGGCCTCAAGTCCCTTCAGTTGCACGCGTGGCTCCTGCAGACATAGCTCTGGCCCACTTTGGGGTTTCCCCCACTGAGTAGCTGAGATTCTGGTGAAGGCCAGGAACTCCCCAACCAGATCTACTTGTTCCATGAAATGGAAGCGGTTCTCTATTTGGGCTGCCTCCAATGATGTCGAGCCCTTTTTGTGCACTGTTGGCCGACTTCTGGATTACCTGCGACACCTCTTCGATCTGGGTCTCAGCCATTCATCCTTAAAGGTTCACATGGCGGCCATTTCGGCCTATCATGTCCCCTTTGCAGACAGAATGTTTTCTCAGCTGGAGGTCTCTGAGACCTTTTTGAGAGGGGTCCTTCACTTATGTCCCCCTATCCGGATTCCTGCCACTCCTTGGGATCTGAATTTCATTTTAGAGAAACTTACTTACGTCCCCCTATCCAGATTTGTGCCACTCCTTGGGAACTGAATTTCATTTTAGAGAAACTTACTCTGCCTCCTTTCGAGCCAGCAGCCTCAGTGGACCTAAAGTTCATTTCTTGGAAGACTCTCTTCCTAGTGGCCATTACTTCTGCTCGACTGATTTCCGAGCTTCAGGCCCTGATGTGTAAAATCCCGTATTTGATTTTTCACAAGGAACGTGTTGCTCTGCGTACCAAGTTTCTCCTACGGTGGTAGTGGAATTGACGCTGAATCAATCCATAGAGTTGCCTGCCTTTTTTACGCAGCACTCCAATCAAGGAGAGTACCTCCTGCATACTTTGGATGTTCACCGAATTCTGAGATACTACACTAACAGGACGAAGGATCTCAGAAAGGCTTATCAACTGTTCATCTCTTTTGCCCATAAAAGAGAAGGCAATGCAGTTTCTAAGCAATGCCTATCAAAATGGTTGGCTCATTGTATCACTTTCTGTTATGACAAGTACAACAAGACCCTGCCGGGTCAAGTTAGAGGCCACTCCACCAGATGGGTCGCTGCCTCTGTGGCTTGTTTCGAGAACGTGTCACCAGCTGGCATTTGTGCAGCCGCCACTTGGACTTCTGTACATACCTTTACGAAACTTTACAGTTTGGACATTGCCTCTCGCCGTAGAGCAGGCTTCAGGCTGGCTGTTTTGCAAGGCCTCCTTTCCTAAGGCCTTCACAACCAGAGGGTCTATTTCTGAGTAGCTTTCCTCCCCTCGTTTGCTTCTCCTTGTTCCAGACTGCTTGGGACTCAGTCCTATATGTAATTACCTACTGCAAGAGCCCTCTCGAAGTAAGATAGTACAGTTACGTAAAAACTTACCGTACAGTAGATCTTCGAGAGAGGCTCTTGCAGTAGGTAATACCTTCCCGCCCTCCGTCCCCCTAAGCTTTTTCAACTTCTTTTCCAGGAAGGGAAATATCCGCTTCTCTCTCATCTTGCCTTTTGGCCTTTGGCGGGAAAGAACTGGAAGGCAGGCGTTGGGGACCGCCCCTTTATACTGATGCTGCATGACGTCGGTCACCTGACGTGGGGGTGGTCCCCCGCTAGCTAGAAATTTTTCCGTTGGGTCCTGACGCTGGCCAGCATCAGTCCTATATGTAACTACCTACTGCAAGAGCCTCTCTCGAAGATCTACTATTAAGGTAAGTTCTTACGTAACTGTACTTTTTTAAATCCAGGGACACTCCAAGGCCTAAGGGGTTGATAGTGTCCCTTTAAATCAGCTGCTGCATTCCAATGTTCAACAGGACGTCCCCAACACACCCAAACCAAAGGCGGGCCCCTCAGGTGGGGAGGGGGTACGGGCCCATACAGGCATGTCCAGGTGTGCCACAGCTCACCCAGTTTTGCAGACAACCTCGACCTTGACTTCAAGGATGGTCAAGATTAGGATCCGGGGGGCACAGGGAAAATCCTGACCTGATGGCACCAGAACAGTCAGATGAAGAGGAAGATCCCTCTAAGGAGGAGGAGATGGAACTGTTACACGAGGTCCCTGTACCCTAACTGATACCCTCAGGGGTACACTGTAGACAGCTAATGTTTAGGCATAGGCTATACTAATACATAGGGCTAAGGACATCTACCGTACAAGAGTAGATGTCAGGATATGAATACATATTATTGTAACCCACTTTGCTTGCTAATGCACACATATTATACCATGTATTTTCTGTCTATTTCTTGTCAGATGCCAAGACACCTGTCCTTGAAGTAATTGTAATATGTAAGGCAACATTGCCATCCTTTGGTGATGTGCACCACTTCACCTTGTTATGTAAGACTCTGTATAAGAACGTCTTTGTTCTAAAACTGATGACTTTACAGAATTATATAATGTTATCTTGGACCGTGGAGCCACCTCTAATTTAGCCAATAGGGCTCATCTCTGTAACTAGAAATGTTTCTATCTTTTAGTAACCATAGTAATTATCACAGGTATATAATGTTATGCACAGGCTTTACACCTCGGAGATCCAAGAGATCCCAGGAGACTACAGAGAAACCTCGAGGTGTAGGGAACGCTTAGCACTGGCTCCCGGTTCGTATTGGTAAGAACTGCTTAGGGCAACTGTGATTTATCCCTTTTGTAGTAATAAACTTGTTTATTACTCGAATGCAACTTGTCTGTGATTATTTGCATTCCCAATATTGCCAAGAGCCTGAAGGTGAGGTTCAGACCTCTTACAGAACCTAAGAAAAAGATTCCAGTACCACCTTTGTTTGATGCAGAGTCATTGTCTTATTTTATAACGGAAGCATGTTGAACACTGCAGCTGAAAGAGTTGTACAACTCACATGTATTTACACCCCATTAACAACAACATTTGAGCTAGCAGAAAAGGAAATGACAGTAAGTATGAAGGAATTTCTTGTAGGCCCTGTAGTATTCAGACAGCCATTGTGTCCCTTCTCAGCCATCTCTTCTCTAGGCTATATAATCTGAGTATATCCAGTCTTCCCTCATAGCTCTTGCCTCCTAAGGAGACCAGAAAGCACTTTTTAACTGAAAGGGTGGTGGCAGGATGGAATTTACTGCCACGTGAGGGTTGTAAATGACAGTACAGTTGGGGGTTTAAAAGAGGCTGGTATAGATTCAAGGGGAAGGTTAGGGTGACGGGGGGGGGGCGAAGGAACAGTCATTTCGCATACATGCGTAATCTCTGCATTTAGCAGACTCGATAGACCTCTGGGCCTTCTTTGACCTTTCCCGTGTTCATATGTTCGTGTGCTACTAATCAGCTTGGTGGCCCTGGCGTTGAACCTTCTTAATATTTTCACTGCGTTTTCTGTACTGCAGTGAGTATGATTGGACACAGAACTCCAGGTGTGGCCAAACCAAGAAAACTGGCACCAGCTTTATAAAGTTTTTTTTTTATGTGAACATTTTTGTCTTGCACTGGCGGCCCCTGTCAGCCCGACCACCCTCCCCCAAGCCCCGACATCCCAAAATTACTGGGGCTTACCTTAAGCCCAGCCTGGGAGTAGAGCCTGCAGAGGGTTAGGCGTCATCCTGCCACCTGTGCCATGAGTTTCCATGTTTCTGAGGTCCCCCATTTTAACCCCAGGGCCCTAGGAGTAGAGATGCATGCACGTGGAGGCACGCATACAAACTACAGCCCGGTGACGGCCCCACCAACCCATCCGTCGGCATAGCACCTGGCGCTCCCTCTGGCCTGCGCTGTCCCCAGCCTCCACCATGGGACAATCAAGAGCCGAGGGATACCACCAACCCTCCCCGGAGAGGAGAGGAGAGCTGCCTTCCGGCAACTCCATCCAGCTCCACACCCTCCCCCTTCTTCTGACCTCTGATGGTCCATGCTCATTCCAGAACATGGGTCATCAGCACGGCGCGAGGTAAGGTGTCCAGCGTCTTAGCCGTCAGTGCCACTGGGCCAGCCGCTTTATAAAGTTTATTAATAAAATCAAGTGCAGTTACATACCAGGTATAAGCAACATCAAACTCCACTTGCACTGCTTATCCAAAGGTGCAGTCCTATAGTGAAAACTAGCATACAGAAATCGGGCTGCACGCAGGAGTGCTGAGTGAAAGATTATTTAATTACAAGTATCACAAATACATTTAAAAGTTCAAAAGCACAGAAAGCAGTGGCTCTTTACATCTGTTGTAGATACAAGTATAACAAAATCTGGCCAGAGCCGATAGGGCTGCAGCTGAGGAATTTTGGGTAAAAATATTGTAAATTACCAAAGTTACAAGCGTGCATTTGCAAAATATAACATAGGCTCATAAATGTGTTGGGTTTTAATATTTTTACACCAAATTTTCAACATAGCCTTGTTATGACCCTGCCTCATGAAGACCGGCAGGCAAAATGTTCAACTCCTGGCTTAAAGGTGTTTTTGCGCCAGGACTGCAAAATCAACTTTCGGGACACATAAACACATTTTGGGCAGGAGTTGAAAAATGGCTGCTGTCACATTTATAAGATGCTGTAAAGAAATGGCTGTGTTGAAAATGTGGGGAAAAATATTGAATATTTAATTTCTAGGGACATGGATATGTTGTTCATCCACACTGTCTGGCAGGTGTCCTTGCCGCTTTAAATCTTGCCGGAAGGTCTTCAAGCTGGCTCCTCCCACCCACCCAGGTGGTAAAACTCTGGGCTCCGCCCCATGATGCCAGATCTTCCTTACCGCTTGGAAGCTCAGGTTCCCTCCTTAACGCTCTGCCTATAAGACTGGTTCCTAATTCTTCAGTTTTCCGAATTTAAAAGTTTTTTGCTTAAAAGACTTCGGTCTTCTATCCTTTGCGGCTGCGATGGACAAATCGACTCCCGGTTTGTGGCGGTGCCCTTGTGGGCAGAAGATGTCTCGGACGGATCCGCACTCCCGTGTTGTGTACTGTTTTAGGCCTCGAAACACGACCGCATGAGCTTCGACCTGTGTCTTCCTTCTCCTTCGTCCTCGAGAACCGTGCGCCCGTTTACAACTGGGCGCCTCGAGAAACGTTTTCACGGTTAAGTCAAGGAGGCCCGTCGGCGGTTTCATGGCAGCTGGCTCGGGCGGATCAAGCTAGAGCAGATGATCGCCCTTGAAGAGGAGGCGGCACGGGCCGCATCTTCCTCGACCGTGGCTTTTATTCCGCTTTCCCTGGGTTCCTCTTACACAGCTTCTTTTAAGGAGCTTTGTCTGTCCCTCTCCACTAGGGGAGAGGGACCAACGTCTGCTGGACCTTCTTCTTCTCGGTCCAAGAAGAAAGACAAGGGTAAGTCTCTTAGTCGATGCTCTTGGGAGCGGGAAAGGTCCCTCTCCCCGAGTTGTCGGCCATCGACTTCGGTCGATCGTTCGGCTTCGGCCACTGGTCTCACGGTGTCCCCATCAGGTCAGTTGACCGAGACTCCCGTCGACGCAGTCGAGATCTTTCTCGACCAGTTGGATGGGTTGTCAGCCGGCGAAGCTGAAAATCCCCTCTCCCCGGTTCGCGCGGTGGGAGTTGAGGATCCCGTGGGCTTGCCAGTGCCTCTGGTTCCGGAGCCCTTGGGTGTTCCCTCCGAGCCGAGGGAGGAGACGGTTCCACCCGTCCCCTCTCCGCACCGTCCTTGGAAAAGCCGAGGTTCTCGGTCTCGGTCTCGGACTTCTTCGCGGTCCAGCCGATCCCGCCATCACAGGCGGTCTCGGTCTCAGCACCGCGGTAAGCGGCGCCGCCGCTCATCCTCCTCCTCGGATGAGGAGCTTGACGCCAGTTGCGTCGACGATATGAGGACCTCATGTGGCAACAGCTCTTTTGACCGGGAATAAGCCGGCGCGTTGCCTTCCCGGCCATTAAGTGGCTGTCACGGGCCGGCGAAACAACCCCGTTTTACCGAGGAGCCTGTTGTCAGGCGGTTGTTCGGCGAAACCAGCTGCTCCACCAATTCCGGTGGAACCTCCGCCTCCACAGCCGCGGTTTGGGGCTCCGACCAAGAATTCTCGGTCGGCTCAGGGTCTGCCCCATAGGCTGTCGGTCACCCTCACTCCCGATCGCCCTCGGCAGGTGGAGGGTGGCTCAGGCCCGAGGCAGCTCTTTGCGGACTTTTCCGAGTCTGACGACGACTCCTCCTTCTCCAAGCGAGTGGACTTGGAGTCCTCTGGAGGTCAGTCGCTGGATGACAGCCCTTTGTCCTTCCTGGGGTTGCTCAGACTCATCTCGGAATCCACCGGGATGCAGCTCAAGCCCGTATCCAAGTGGGCCAAGTATCCCCTCACGGAGATATTGGACCGAGGGGATTCCCCTACGGAGGCCTTCCCTGTGCCTGAGGCCATTGTGGGCCCGGCCTGGAGCCTGGGTGCCCTGCTTCTGCCCTGCGCCCCGTCCCAGGATGGCCAGGAAGTATGTGGTCCCTACTGGTTCCCCGTCCGGTTTCTCAGAACATCCCTCGGCCAAGGGTGTTATCGACAGCGTCTTTCCTGCGTGCGAAACGCTAGGGACGGACAAACCTCCCGGCCAAGGAGTCCAAGAAATTGGACTATGCCGGGCGTAAAGTCTACGCTGCGTCCTCCCTTGGCCTTCGCAGGCCAGCTCGGCCATACTGATGGCGCATTTTTCTCACGCCCTGTTGGGCTCCCTGGACGAGGTGGTCCCTCATCTCCCGGCTGACCTGCAGACCACGGTCAAGCAGGTGCGGGGGCAGGGCAGTGGCCAAGCAGCAACTTCAGACTGCTTTGGACATCGGTGATTCATGTGCCAGGTCAGTAGCGGCTGCAGTGGCTATGCGCCGTCGGGCATGGCTGAGGATATCCACCTTCACAGCGGATACCCAGCACAAATTGGCGGATGTCCCCTTCTTGGGGACCAACCTCTTCGGCCCTGGAGTGGAAGGCCACCTCCAGAGGATCGAAAAGTCCAATGCCACCTTGGACTCCGTATCATCCGCTCAGAGGGACAAGGGCCGCAGACCTCAACCCAAGCCCTTTCGTCCGTCTGCGCCCCCGGCACGCCCGGCCCAGCAACACCAGGGCCAGCAGGCTCGCGCTTGGCGTCCCAAACCCAAGCCTGCGGCTGCCTCCTCCAGGAAGCAGGGAGGTAAAGGCCCAGGCGGCCCCTCGGCTGGTTCCTCCTCCAAGCCTGCACAGTGACGGGTTGAGGGGTGTCACCCCCAACCTCGTCACCTCACCCCAGGTTCCCCCCGTGGGGGGACGGCTCCAGTACTTCCTTTCCGCCTGGTCTGCTATTACCACAGACAGGTGGGTGTTGGAGGTGGTAGGAAAGGGCCTGCCTCTGGAGTTCGAGCAGGCCCCACCCTTCAGAGCCGTCGCACCTCTGGGGGCCTCGGGGTCCGAAGCCTCGCTGTCAGCTCGCCGAGCCAACATCGCTCTCCTCCTCGAGAAGGAGGTGATAAGAGAGGTGGCGGACCCTCCTCAAACCCGGGTTCGTGTCCAGGTACTTCCTGGTTCCAACGGACGGGGCTGGCGCCATTCTCGACCTACACGACCTGAACAAGTTCCTAAGGTCTCGAACCTTCAGGATGGTCACTCTGGCTCAGATAATCCCATCCTTGGAACACGGCGTGTGGTTCTGCTCTCTGGACCTACAGGACGCGTTCTTTCACATCCCTATCCGTCTGTCCCATCAAAGATTCCTTCGCTTTCGAGCGGTAGGTTCCCTTTTCGAGTTCCAAGCCATGCCCTTCGGCTTATCTCCAGCTCCCAGGGTCTTCACCAAATGCATGGCAGTGGTGACAGCATTCCTGCGGCGCCGAGGGGTCCAGGTTTACCCTTACCTGGACGATTGGCTGATAGCAGCCCCCTCCAGACAGGAGGTGGAGTGGTCCAGAGACCTGGCCCTCCAGGTTTGCTCTCAGGTCAGCCTCCTCATCAATGAGGCCAAGTCGGAACTCGAGCTGAAGCAGGTGATTCTTTTCATTGGGGCAGAGCTCGACTCTCTTCGAGCCAGAGCATGGCTCCCGGCGGACAGGACCGAGGTTCTTTCCTCCTTTGCCCAATCATTTCTGGTTGGGCAATTGCTCTCCGGGACTTCCTCGCCTCCTGGGTCTCATGGCGGCCTGTACCAGCATGGTCCATTGGGCCCGCTGGAACATGCGCCCCTTCAGTGGGGGCTGGCTAGCCAGTGGTCACAACGCTGCGATCCATTGGACCAGCTAGTGACAGTGACCAGGGGATGTGGAACGCCTCCAGTGGTGGACCGCTCCAGTTCATCTGCAGGAGGGCATCCCATTCGTCCGCCCGAGCCGACGGTCTCTATCGACCGATGCCTCTCTGATGGGTTGGGGTGCCCATCTAGGGAACACCGAGCGACGGCCTCTGGTCCCCGCGGAGTCGATGCCACATCAACCTGCTGGAGCTCCGAGCGGTCCGCCTAGCTCTCACCGCCTTTGCTCCGTTTCTTCGGGGTCAAGTGGTCCGGGTCCAGACGGACAATACCACGACCATGTACTATCTAAACCGCCAGGGCGGGACGCGCTCCATGCTCCTATGCAAGGAAGCTCTCCGCATCTGGTCACTCGTGCGCAGCCTGGAGGCGGTTCTCCTAGCCATTCATGTGGCAGGAGCCTCCAACACCCTGGCCGATGCCCTAAGCCGGATAGGGGCTGCCTCCCACGAGTGGTCTCTCCTGCCGGAGGTAGTACGAGATCTATTCTCCCATTGGGGCACACCTCAGGTGGACCTGTTTGCCTCCAGGGAGAATGCGAAGTTGAGGCTGTTCCATGCCCGCCCCCCTCAGCAGGGCTCTCTGCAGGGGGATGCCTTCTCGAGGCCGTGGACCCCGGGCCTCTCGCCTTTCCCTCCCCTTGTTACACAAGGTGCTGCTCAAAGCAAGGAGGGACAAGGCGCAGGTGATTCTGATAGCCCCAGACTGGCCCCGCCAGTTCTGGTACCCAGATCTCCTCAGCCTCAGCTCCAGGCTTCCGAGGCAGCTTCCAGCTCACCCGGACCTGCTCTCAGTCAATCAGGGGAAGGTATTCCATCCGGACCTTCAATCCCTGCACTTGACGGCCTGGTTCCTGAGCGGCTAGAGTTCCAGGCCTTGGGTCTTTCCGACGAGGTTGAGGCATCCCGTAAGGAGTCGACCAGAAAATGCTATGCCTTCAAATGGAAAAGGTTTTCCATTTGGTGTCAGGGCAAGGGCCTGGACCCTTCCTCCTGTTCCCTGGTGAGCATATTGGACTACCTGTGGTCCCTTTCTCAGCAAGGGCTTAGATCGACGACCCTTAAGGTGCACCTGGCAGCCATCTCTGCTTACCGGGCGCGGGCCGGGAAGCAGTCTGTGGTGCAGGAGAAGGTGGTCTGGCGCTTTTCAAAGGCCTTGATCACATTTCCTCCGGTGCGAGAACCTCCACCTCCGTGGGATCTACTGCTGGTACTGGCAAAGCTCATGGGCAAGCCATTCAACCATTGCACAGGTGTGAACTCTCTCACCTGTCGTGGAAGACCGCCTTCTTGGTGGCTATCACGTCAGCCAGAAGGATGGGAGAGCTCCAGGCGCTTTCCATCGAGTCTCCTTACCTGGTCTTCCACAGGAAAGGTTTTCCATTTGGTGTCAGGGCAAGGGCCTGGACCCTTCCTCCTGTTCCTGGTGAGCATATTGGACTACCTGTGGTCCCTTTCTCAGCAAGGGCTTAGGTCGACGACCCTTAAGGTGCACCTGGCAGCCATCTCTGCTTAGCGGGCGCGGGCCGGGAAGCAGTCTGTGGCGCAGGAGAAGGTGGTCTGGCGCTTTTTCAAAGGCCTTGATCACATTTCCCCTCCGGTGTCAGAACCTCCACCTCCATGGGATCTACTGCTGGTACTGGCAAAGCTCATGGGCAAGCCATTCGAACCATTGCACAGGTGTGAACTCTCTCACCTGTCGTGGAAGACCGCCTTCTTGGTGGCTATCACGTCAGCCAGAAGGATGGGAGAGCTCCAGGCGCTTTCCATCGAGTCTCCTTACCTGGTCTTCCACAGGGACAAGGTTGTCCTCGCCCCCACCGAAATTCCTTCCGAAGGTGGTGTCGGAGTTTCACCTTAACCAGGTGCCCAGCTCTGCCGGTGTTCTACCCTAATTACACCTCGGAGGCCGAATATAGGCTCCATACTTTGGACCCTAGAGGGCTGGCGCTACATATAAGGAGCGCGACGGTTGAAATTGGAGAGGTTCCGCCAGCTGTTTGTCACTCACGCTGAAGCCGATCTGGCAGACCTGCAGCCAAGCTGACGATAGGCAGGTGGGTCACCTCCTGCATAGATCTCTCTATAAGTTGGCGGGCATGGAGCCTCCCAGAGGATAAGAGCTCATTCTACCCGCCATACTGCTGCATCGGTGGCTGCTTCCAGGGACGCCCCTATCCAGGAAATCTGCAGGGCTGCTACCTGGAAGTCAGCACACCTTCATCACCCATTACCACATCGACCTTGAGTCACGCCAGGATGCTGGTTTTGGGGCCTAGTTCTCAGTCTCTCTTTCCCAAGTAAGTATCGGGGTGTGCGTTTGCCTTCCTCCTCCCGGAGAACTGCTAGGAGTCTGACCAGACAGTGTGGATGAACAACATATCCATGTCCCTAGAAATACAGGTTACTCACCTGTAACAGGAGTTCTAGGAATGGTATATGTTGTTCATCCACATGACCCACCCGACCTCCCTGGCTTCGACGCACTACCTGAGCTTCCAGCGGGCCAGATCTGGCATCATGGGGCGGAGCCGAGAGTTTTACCACCCGGGTGGGTGGGAGGAGCCAGCTTGAAGACCTTCCGGCAAGATTTAAAGCCTCAAGGATACCTGCCAGACAGTGTTGATGAACAACATATACCATTCCTAGAACTCCTGTTACAGGTGAGTAAACTGTATTTACGAGCCTGCGTTCACAAAAGTCAACATAGGCTCATAACTTTTTTGTTTTTGAATGTTTTTACACCAACTTTCCAACATGGCCTTTATGTGACCCCACCTCATTAACAAGGGCAGAGAAAATTTTCAGCTCCTGGACGAAAGGTAATTTCATGCAGGGACCGTGAAATCACCTTTCAGGATGTTAAAAAACATATCGGCCAGAATTTGAAAAATAACAGCTGTCACATTCATGAGGTGCTGTAAAGATATGGCTATGTTATAAATTTGGGGTAAAAATATTGAAAATTACCAAAGTTATGAGCCTGCATTCACAAAATTGTACATGGGCTCATAACTTGGTTATTTTGTAATATGTCTGCACCAAATTTTCAACATAGCCTTCTTATGACCCCACCTCATTAACGAGGGCAGAGAAATTTTTCTACTGGTGCCTGAAAGGTGATTTTACACAGGGACCATGAAATCACCTTTCGGCGTGTAAAAAAACCCCATCTTGGACAGGATTTGAAAAATGACAGCTATCACAGTCAGGAGATGCTGTAAAGATATGGCTATGTTGTAAATTTGGGGTAAAAATATTGAAAACTACCAATGTTATGAACTTGAATTCACAAAATTCAATGTAGGCTCATAACTTTGTTTTTCAGTATTTTTACACCAAATTTTCAACATAGCCTTCCTTTGACTTCGACTCATGAACAAGGGCAGAGAAAATGTTCAGCTCCTGCCCGAAAGATGATTTAGTGCAGGGACCACGAAATCACCTTTCAGGACAGATCTGCCTAATGACAGTGACATTGTTCATGAGGTGGGGTCCCAAAGAAGGCATATTGAAAATCTGGGCCAAAAATATGTACAAATGCCCAAGGAATGGCACCAAGTTTAATACCCCATTGAAATACATTGAATTGCATACCTATGTCTTCAGTTCACGGTCCAGCTTTGAAGAGCGAAGATGTGTCTGCAGTCCAGAGAGGATTAAGTCGATTGGATTCCGCCGTATGTAAGGACTTTAGGGTAGGGTGGTGGATGCTTAGTGGGAGGATCGGTTGGGGGTAAGGAACGCCTGCAAAAGTCATCAATGGACTTTTTTTTTTTTTATATACAGGTGAGGAAAAAAAACTCATCTGATCGTGACACTGGCCGATCGGAGACCCCCAGTGTCAGTTATGTGGGGGGAAAACATCGATGGACCATTTTTTTTTTTTACAGGTGCAAAACAAAAAGACAAACGATCTTCGATCGTGACACTGGGGGATTGGGCAACTCCAGTGTCATTTCTGTGTTTCTCAGGGGATGTAGAGTGGTAAAAAGGACTGAGGATCCCTGATCGTGACACTGGGGATTGGGCACCCCAGTGTCACAGTTATATTCTGGGGCCAATCGCAGTACTGGAGATTGGGCACCCCAGTGTAATTTCTATAAATTTGGGGGTGCTGAGAGAAAGTTGGGCAGGAATTTCTATAATTTAAAAAATATTAATTACTGCCTGCATTCACAGTGAAACTTGGTCCACTCCACCGTGGCCAAGATGGCCACCGCATGCTACTATGCATGCACGACTGCTAGCCCATGCACAGTACAGTGCGGTGGCCATCTTGGACAGGACAGAGTGTGCTGTGTTCCACCGTGACCGCCGGCACTGTGAAATAGTACAGTGCTGTGGTCAGTAGGGACAACATGGCCGGACTGCTTCACAGTCGCGGAGACGACTGTGATGCAGTCCAGCATGTTGTTTGTTCGGAAGGAATACAGAATCCTTTTTCTCAGTGATCGTAAAAGGTCTGCAGGGCTCCACTTACTGCAGCCCTAAAAACTGGGTGCACATACCAGGGTAAATGTAGATGCAATTCAGAACATACAACCATTGTAGCAGAAAAGGTCAGCACTCCACAAACTGTTCAGTCAATTCTTAAATCCTTTTTATTTCACCAAAGCAGCAGCATCAGTCCAGAAAAAAGCAGGCTGAGGATCTCATATATCATAATCCATTTGAAATTGCTGTTGCGGTCCACAATGGGGAGATACATGCTTAAAACACTTTATTTTTACTGCCAACCATCATATTCTAAGCCAAACGCCCACGTGACTGTTGATGTTTCAACGTTATAAATGACATCTTCCTCAGAACATGTCAAAAGGATTTAAGAATAGATTGAACAGTTTGTGGAGTGCTGTCCTTTTCTGCTGCATTTAAAAGTGCATCAGTGTAAATACCAAGTTACTGCAAACTGTTCCCCCAGCACATTTGGAGCATCCTCACTCCTTCATCAGGGGCTGGAGCTATGGTGTTTGAAAGACAATTTTGTAGTGCCAAACACCAATCATTGTGTCAGAATTACCAAATGTATGTGACTTCATTAAAAATTCATAAAAACACCCATTCACTGTCGTCACCCACTCCTCCCCACGGCTCACCGTCAACCTACCACTCTCTGCAGTTGACAGCATTGGCTGTGAAATTGGCAAAGAAAAAGGACAAGTCTGCTAAATCTGTGGATAAACACAGACATGCAGACAAGGAAGAGCAGAGGCCTAGGGAAAAGGTTACCTCTTCTGGTAGGTCCCACTCTCCTCTTAAACGAGGTAAGTCTGTAGAAAAAGACATCCCAGGCTGAGCTGTCGGGTTCTGCTGCCCCCCCCCCCCACACGTCTGTCAGACACCAAGGTCGGGGACTGGCACTGGATCTAATCCCCCCCCCCAGGGGATTTACAGCCTATTCCACCATCAGGCAGTGTCCTCTCAATGGATCCATGGTCGAAACAAAATGGTTGGCCTGCTACAATTCTTTCTATTACCAGGAGCATGGTAAGCAGCGTCCTGGTCCTGTCTGTGGTTACTCCATCTGTGTGGTGTGGCAGCTTCTGTGGCTTGTTTTTACAGTGTGTCTGCCCCTTGGACTACTGTTCATATATTCACTAAACTTTACAATCTGGACCTTGTGTCTCGTAGATGATCCAAATTTTGCCTTAATGTCTTGCAAAGCCTCCTTAATCAGAGTAATTAAATCCTTCTTTCCTCCATCAATGCTTTGGTACTGCTTGGTAATCATTTCATGATGTTGCTCAACGGAGGGAGATATCCTTGAAGAAGTTAGAAAAATTATTTATCATAACAGTAAGTCTTCGAGAGAATCTCCTCCACTGAGTGAGAGCTCTTGCTCTCTTCTTCTTCCTTTTTAGGTGACTGTCATCGAGGCACAGGTCAGGAAGCATAGGAAAAACCAGGAGCAGTTGTAGAATTTATAAAAAGTGTTTATTAGTACTAGCAGTAACATAAAAAAATTAAATTGTTCAGAATAACTATTTACAAAGGCAGAATAAACAGAGAAGAGCCATCTGAGTTTTCCATCAGTCTCTGTCTCTCACCCAAAACACTGCAGCTCTCTTAAGTCCATGCAGCCCCTTCTTAACAAGCATCCTGTTTTTTTCTAAAATGTTATTGTAAATTTCAGGCAGGTGCAGCCAAAACACAGTGTCCCAAAACTGAGGCCCCTTCTTCACAACTTCTAAAAAAGGGCCTAAAAACTGCTCTCAGGTTAACCCCTTGAGTTCCCAATAGCTTTTTTGCAGTCATCTCAAACTATAATTATATACATTTCAACAGTAACACTATATAATTTCTAAACAAAGGGATCCCAATATCAGTTATATTTCCACATATTGATTTGCACAAATTTTTATACTAGCAGATATGCATGAGAGGAAAAAGATAGAAACAGCAAGGGAAGACTGGGAGACAGTGAGAGGCAAAGAATTGCAAGACTGTCGAGGTGATCAAATCCTAGGTCTCACAGGAAAATTTGGTTGCACAACCAGACAGACAAGAGACAGGAAAGGAAAGAACAGAACAGATCCCTGCATTCAAGCTCTCCATAACAACTGGGACAGGGTCCTCCTATTCAACCCTGTCACAGTGACAGGTGGTTATACTGCCTGCTCTCACAAGCTGGTGCTCCTCTTATACCTGAATTCTGCATATTTAATCACATTTCCATATCCTGTAATGGGTACCTGGTTTGGTCCTAGTTGCTTTGGTCCTTTGCTGCCCTCATTATTCTCTGAGCTTGTCTCTAGGGAGGACCTGAGACAGAATGGGACTGTCCATGGTGACGTGCATTGTTGTCACCTTGATAACGTGTGCAGCCCTTTCATGCCTCAGTTCCCAACTAGCAAATGTTTCCAGGTGGTAGGGATGCGGACAGCTTGCCTTTCCATGATGTCATGATGTGGCTGAATGGAGGAGATTCTCACTCAAAGACTTACTGTTATGGTAAATAACTATTCTTTAACAAAAGTAACATCATCTACACACAAGTTCACCATACTAGTCAAGTTAGTGGGTACAATTAAACAGGTTCAAGAACTGACTAAAGCTGTTTTGTTTCACTCCACAGAACCCTCCTCAGATCAGGCCTTTTAGCCAGGATGAATTCATGAAGACCCTAGAACACACGGGTCCGCAGCTTACCTCTGCTGTCAAGGGTGACTGGCTAAGTCTCTACAGGTAATTCCGTGAGCTTTTGTGTAGCATAAAATTAAATCTACTTGTGACTTCCTGGGAAGCTTCCTTGTTTGTTTTTTTTTTGTTTTGTTTTTTTTTTTCAACACCATTCATTTCAGAATTAGATCATCAGGTTAGAGAGAGTGCAGCCAAGTCAGGAGTGCGCTCACCAGTGAATGGTACAGTCTTCCTTAAATCAGTTTTTTACATTGAGTCCCACTCTTGGGTATAAGCTGGAGGTGCTTGGACCCTGCTGGAACAAATATTTGGCCAGGGGGCCAGCAACAGCTACTGGCTCATGGTGCCTTCGTAGTACAGCATGGTGACGTGCCTGCCAATAACTACTGCTAGGTCCCTTGCTTGCCTCAGTTCTGTTTTTTCTGCCAGTCAGTGTGCACTGTGGGAGTGAATTACTTCACCTGAGTTTGTTATCTTTGTGACATTTTTCTCGTTTGAAATGCCCAAGTCATTTAAAAAGAAGGGATCTACAGTTCCTCTCTTCTGTCATTGCGATTAGGTTAAGAAATTTCGCAATGATGACAAACATTCAGTCTGTTTCATCTGCCTAAGGCCTAGCCATGACAGGGACTCCTGTGGTGCCTTCTTTTCCATTGACCACTGCCAGATTCATTTCTGAAAGATGGGCCAGAGGTCCCAGACTTCAGTGGCAGGGGTTGGATGAGGAGGTCACTAGGCAGGTCTTTGGATTGTTTCCCCCAGGTCTCCTCACCACTGTTCAGAGTTAGATGAAGTACAGAGCTCTCTTCCCCCACCGTGCTGGGGCTGTGTAGGAGTCTCCAGTGGTAGGGTCAGGTGGTCCATCAGCTCCTTCTGTGTGGCCAGTAGAGAACCTACCACGGTTTGCTTGCCTTTGGCCATCCCAGAGTTGGGACAAGGCCTCTGGTTTTCTCTATCACTCTGGAGACGTCCAAGCCAACTATTAGTGTCACCCAGGGTGATGTCAACATCCACGGTGTTAGAATCAGTGCCATTGTCAGTTATAATGTCAGCTTTGGACTGGTGCCACTTGCGGCACTAAAAAAGAGGTCAGTGTTGAGCACAACTCCTACAACAGTTCCGGGAACCACCTCAGTGTCGGGACTGTGAGCGCTTCAGGCGTCGGTGCCATCGACTGTTTCAATACTGAATTCTCCCCTGGCTCTGGCATTGATGTTTATTTATTAATTTGTTGACCAGATTGGCGCACTGATCCAAAGACCTTTTTCAGGCATGGCCCGGGCCAGGTACTGGCACATACAGGGGTTGAAAACAACATTCTGTACAAACAGCAAAAAAAAATCAGACAGGAATCATAACAAGCAGAACAAACTGGCAGATAATACAGTGGTGAGGGGGAAAATACAATAGACAGCACCAGGTGCATTTATAAGGCAAACATTGGAACCGTTCTAACAGACACAGTACAGGGCAAATGTAACAACACAGGCAGCAATTTTGAGATAAATGACTGAATAACAAACCTCAAGTGTAAAACATAGTCCAAGAAGGATTGGGTTCTGGTAGGTAATCATCAAGTTAGCCAGAGGAGAAAGGCAGTTAGAGGGTCTGTTCTTGGGACAGGTGGGGGGGCTGTAATTGGAGGAGGAGGAGGTGGGGGGCTCGTGATGAGGAACAGAGGTAGTTGCCAGTGGACAGATTTGGGCTGAGGAGGACAGGAAATAAGCTCTCATCAGTGCATTAGGTTTGGGGGTCAGGGGAACGAAGTGGGGGGTCATCTCAAAGTGAGGGTCCGGCCACTAAAAAGCTCTTTGGCCCATTTTGGTGGTATTGTTAGGGCATTCAAGTAGAAGGAGGGATGGTTGACACAGATTGCGTCTGAAGGTTTTGGGCTGGATCAGAATAGATAATGATGAATAGGAGGGATTATGTAAGACATCCCCAACTGTCCGGGCCAGGAGATGGGAGCGTCGTGCCTGTTGAGGGAGCCAGTTTAGGGACTGGTAGAGTGAACAGTGGTGGGTAGTGAGAGGGGCATGGAGGGCAAAGTAGCATATTGGATTATAGGTAGTGTTCAGACGGTTTAGGTTTGCAGCCGAGGTAAGGGAGTAGACTGGACGCCCATAGTCAAGGAGAGGGAGAAGGTTGCCACAGGCAATGGCTATACCAGCTTCAGGAGTGAAGTGATCAATGAGGTGATAGCAAAGCCCAATTTTTTGGTTTATGCGCTTGATTAGTGAGGCTGTGTGCTCGGTGTAAGTGAGGGATGAGTCCAGGATGATCTCCCGATGTTTGAGGGCAGGAATAGTATCAAGTGGGAAACCATCTGGGAGAAAGGACAGAGAGACAGCAGCCAGAGTGGGCAAGGGCAGAGAGTTTTGGTTTGGAAACAAGACAGCATGGCCTTCGTTTTGGAAGCATTGACCAGAAGTTTGTTGTTGGAGAACCAATGATGGGCCTTGCAGAAATTGGTGGTGAGGGTGTTACATAGAAAGGTGGGGGATGTGTATTCTGGAATAGTATTAGATCGTCCACATAGAGAAGTGCTTTATGGGTGAGCCCCTCCGATGGGAGAGAGTTAATGAAGAGGGTAAAGAGGAGGGGGCCAAGAACAGAACCCTATGAGACACCCACTGTAATAGGCGAAGGGGGGAGGAGGCATCAAGGCAAACCATTTGGGTTCTGCCGGAGAGGTAGCTAGTGAGACAGGGAGGGGAGAAGCCAAGGGCAGCAAGTTTCACTGTCAGCATGTTACATTTGACGAGGTCAGATGCCTTGGACAGATAGACACATCGGTGCCAGAACAGGGGGGCCACTAGGGCCATGGCCCTACCACATTCATAAGTGGCCCTATCAGTTTTTGTAGTCATTGTAATGTATTTAATAGGGTAGAATTTAACCCTTACATCCTTGGCCCTACCACTTTTCAAACCATTCCAGCACCAATGAATAGACAAACATTACACCAGTTAGCTTCCCATCGTCCATCTTCCTTAGAACGTGGTCAGTGAAGAGGGCAAGTGCTGTAATGGTTCTGTGTCTCTTCCTGAAGCCGTGTTGCTGTGGGCAAAGGAGATTATATTTCGAGATATGCTCGGTGATTTGGAGGTTTGCCGCCTTCTGTAACAGTTTTCCATGGTGAGGCAGTATCGAGATGGAACGGTAGTTGTCCATGAGGCTAGAGTGCTTTGGTAGGTCATCCATAAGCTATGTGCTACTCCAACTGTGGAACAGTATGCAAAAAAACATGAAACTGGTCCTCCCTGTCAGCCTCCCAGCACTCAAAATGCTTTATGCTTGCTCTGTCAAAGTATCATGTAGCTGTTTCTCTTGAATTGTGGCCTGCCATCATCTGTCAGAATAACGGAGACACCATGCCACATGTACCCACCCTACCCCACTTCCTCCAGCTTCTCCTAAGGTTCCTATCTTTTACAAGTATGCTGCTATATCTCCCTGAATTTACTCCCTCCTGCCTTCTGCCACTTATCCCCTGTCCATTCTAGCCTCAGTGAACTAATCCTCCTCCTCCTTCACTAGCACCCTTCCTGTCTACCCTCCCTCCTCTTGGTTTTGTCTCAGCCCTATCTTCAAAATAGCTCCTTCCTCTCTCCCCTTTGATCCCCTATTTCTTGGCTACCCTCCCATCCCAAAGTTATTCTTTATATACTACTTCCTAGGTATTGAGTCTTCCCTACATTGCCTGTTCATTGAATATAGTCCCTACATTCCTGCTCATTGAATATAGTCCCTGGGTATAATTCCCTCTTTGAACCTTAACTTGCTGTAAACTGATAGAGTATAGTCTAAGTCTCTGGTCCACTTATGTTCACGATATACCGAGTGTACCCGGAGTGCTGGCCCCGATTACTGATTATTTACAACCCTGTGTGCTTGAACATTGTACTGTCAGGATAATTGCCCTATGTATCAATACTGTTTACTGTCTGTATATCCTTTTCTGTGTATGGAAAATATTCAAGGTGTATTTTATCTGATTGCAGTTATTGAAAATATGTATTTGTACCTTCTTTTGTCTTCTCCATCTTGAAAATTAGCTTTTGTTCAAGGGTGATCGCCTGGTTAAATAAAGACTTGATTGATTGATTAATTGAGGGTCATCTGATTTGTGGATGGGGACAATTTTTGCCTGCTTCTAGGCAGCGGGACAGAGGCCATAGTGAGAGAAATGTTAAATATGAAGGTGAGTGGATAGGTAATGTCCTAGGCAACAAGTTTTAAGAAATGGGGAATAGTCCATCACTACCAGCACTCCGTCTAGCTGGTAGGCTGAGGAGGAGCTTGAGAGTACCAGTTGGGGGAGATGGGCTTAAAATAGAAAGGGAGCTGCTGGAAGTGGTAGGTGGAGGGAGGGCAAAATGGTGAATGGGTGGAGTTTAGGGAGTAGTTACTAAGGTTGGAGAAGTGGGTATTGAGGGCATCCACAATTTCAGCAGGGTCAGTCAGGGGGCCTTGTTGTGTATTTAGAGGGAAAGGGGACTGCTTAGAAGAGGGGGAGAGCAAGGCATTAATAGCAGACCAGAATCGCTTGGGGTTACCTAGGTGTTTGGACTGCAGTGATTGGAAGTAAGCAGACTTACTAGTTTTAATTTGCAGCGATTCCACAGTTGCCGATAGTTATTACAGAGGGCTGGGGATGGGGTGGCTTTAAAGGCAGCCCACAAAGAGTCACTCTTTTTCATCAGCTTGAAGAGTTCCAATGAGGGCCACCGAGTGTCACCTCCTCGCCCTGTACGAGTAGTGAGCAGGAAGTGCTTATCTTGGATGGATAAGAGGGCTGTAACAAAGATGCCAAGTGCAAGTCGGCATTGGAGGCATTATAGCGGTCAGTCCAGTCTGAGTGTGTCGTAGTCAGAGAAGTGCAGAAAGACAGGAAGGTGGGTGGGGGCCCGGGGGTTGGTGCCAAACACAATAGATGGGGGAGTGCTCACTAATGGCGTCAGACAGAGTGCAAGCATGGGCCACTTTGTCAGCTCGAGTCGTCAGGATCCAGTCAAGGATTGTGTGTTTGTTAGACTGATTGTTGAGACTTGTGTGAGTAGTGATCAGCTGAGATAGGTTATGTTGTTGAGTGATAGAATTGCAGTCAGAAAGGGGGTTAGTATCCCAATCAATGTTCAAATCTCCTAGAAGAATGGTGTCTCTTGAGAGGGAGAAGGGGGCAAGGATGCTGAGGAGAGCAGCAAGCCCAGGGACTCCAGATCTTGGTGGATTATAGCAACACCCAATGAGCAGCTTTATATTGGTAGCTACTGTTAGCTCAGCTGGTAGCCACTCAGTAGGAAAGTCCCTACTGGACTGGCCAAGTAGAAAGGCAGAGTAATGGCTCCTGTAGTACAGGAGTACACTTCCACCACGGCGGGAGGTGAAATGATCATGACGGAGAAAAGAATAGTCAGGTAGGGAGCAGCAGTGATAAGGGGTAGTGCTTTTTAGCTAGGTCTCAGAGATACCTAGTAAGTCGGATTTATACAGGGAGACCCAGGCTTCCAACTCAGCCATGTTAGGGAGAAGGCTCCTCACATTTAGATGGGCGATATTTAGGCCATACTTGATGTCCAGTAAAGGGTGGTTGTGGGATAGAAGAGTGTTTGTTTGAGGGGGGAATAGGAGCAGGGCCTGGGTTACATTCAATGTCCCCAGAGAGGAGGAGTCAGGTGGAGTAGAAGTTGGATCGGAGGAGAGTAGAGGCAGCTGGGACCTGGAGGGAGAGAGAGAAAAGAGCAAGAAGAGACAGTGTCGGTCACGGGAACTGATGAAGGCCAGAGCAGCAGACTGGCATGAGAGGAGCAGGCTGCATTCACAACTGGGCAGTAAGTGAGGTGGGCAAGGGGTTGGATGGGCATGCTTTAAGCAATTTGCTCTAGTGCCAGGACTGTGCAGCAACATCAAAAGGGAGGCAGAGACAGAAGAATAGAGAAAGAGAGATACAGAGCAGAATGTGTGGACATCGTGGTGGGGGGGGGGATATAATTAAGGTGAGAGAGTTTTGGAAGTGGGGAAATAGTGCATAGACAAGGGAAGGTGACGTGAAAGAAGTGCAACGCCACCTGGTGTGTAAACCAGGCCAGAGGAGAGGGAGAGCAGTGGGACGAGATGGAGACAGTGAGCAGCAGGTGGGGAGAAAGCAGGACAGGGCAGTAGGAGGAGCAGGAGGAGAGAAAGCAGGGCAGAGCAGTGGGAGGAGATTATGAGCAGCAGGTGGGGGGGGTAGAAGAACAATTAGTTGGATAAACAGACAGACCCAATTGTTACTAGGGATAGCTTAGTGGTGAGAGCTGCTGTCTTCCAGATGGGTCATGCAGCATTGGTTGGAGGTTCGAATCCCAGGTGCAGGAAAGGAGAGACAAGGATAAGGGGATGAATGTTGGAAGGCAAGTCCTAGCCAGAAGTGGGGAGGAGCTAGAAAAGGGAAGGATACCACAGAATACAGTAATTATATTAGGAGTTTGGGGGTGGGTAGGAGGCAACAGGGGCCTCTAGTGGTCCAACAGTAAAACTGCTAATGGAGTTATGGGGAGTTAGAAATAATGCAGTGGTAGGTCACGTGACAGTCACATGACATGGACAGGTCATAAAGGAAGTGATGACCAAGGTGGAGGGGCAGGCAAACATAGGGTTACCACCTTTTAAGAAGCCCAAAGTGGGACATTTCTTAATGAAACATGATTTTTCGCAGGACAATATGTAACCTCGACCAATACAACAGATTTGTTTTCACTAAATAAGCAGAATTAAGACTAAGTGTTGTAGTTTTTAAGTTGTTTCTAGTGTTCCTTATCATTTTAAGGCATTTTAATAAAGGTATTATAGTTTTTTGCAACATTTAGAGGAAAGTAAGAAAATATTTTTTCTACTATAATGTCAGGACAAGTAGTATTTTTCATGTTTTTTCTCAGGACACAGCTGCCCAAATCAGGCCTGTCCTGCGAAAATAGGGACAGGTGGTAACCCTAGGCAAACAGTGCTTCTGACATGTTGCAGAAGTCCTGTACCTAATGGGGTAGGAAGCAGCAGTGAACCAGCAGTTGGTGGGGGGGAACTCCAATGTTCTTGGCTCCACGCGGTGGCAAACTGAAAAGCAAGGGAAAGAGAGATGTAATAAATACAGGGTCTCCTGGAGGGCTGCAGGGTCAGGGCAATGAACAAAGGGATCCAGAGAGGTCGGGGGGGGGGAGGGGGGCCAGGACTAATGGCGACCAGGACAGTGGCAACCAGGCAAAGCTAGCTAGCACTCGACACAACTGGAAATAAATAGGCTACTCAAGCTGCAGCAAGTAGTACCTGGAGAACAACTGCATGACTTAAGGTAACTCTCTAACACAATTGCACGGTCTCTCACTGGTAACATCGCCTTAAAGTTCCAGGCAACATAGGCGAAAATTCCCATGCAACACACAGTATTTAGAGCCCGGTAGAAACAATTGCATTAGTGCCTCTGACATATTGCAGAAATCCCGTACCAGATGGGGTAGGAAGCAGTGAGCCGGTAGTTGGTGGGGAGAGCCTCCGATATTCTTGGCTCCATACGTCAGCAAACTAATGGGGTAGAAAGCAGCGGTGAGCCGGCAGTTGGTGGGGGGCACTCCAATGTTCTTGGCTCACGTGGCAGTAAACTGATTGGGTAGGAAGCAGTGGTGAGCTGGCAGTTGGTGGGGGCCTCCGATGTTCTTGGCTTCACTTGGCGGCAAACTGATAGGGTCAGAAGCAGCAGTGAGCCGGTGGGGGGGGGGCTCTGATGTTCTTGGCTCCTCTTGGCAGCAAACTGATGGGGTAGGAAGTAGCAGTGAGCCTGCAGTTGCTGGGGGGGAGCCTCTGATGTTCTTGGCTCCACATGGCGGCAAACAGTTGGCTCCATTGCGCCAAGCTGGAGTATTGTTCCTCAGTGGGGCCTACTCAGCCATGGACTTTCTCCATCAATTCCAGGGTTTGCATTTAACTCTTTCTGCATAACGAATGGGACAGAGCCTTATTCAGCCCTGTCACATACACCCTCTTTAAGAGGGCACCTGTTTTAAAAAAAAAAAAAAAAACAGGTTTCCAAAACATTCTATTAAGTCTCTTCTAACATTAGCTTATAACCTTTACAGTTCAGTGCATATGCAGCATAGCAAACAGAGAAGTTTCAAGGCAAATTTTTTCAGCCTTTGGAATTCTCAATTGCTGATTCATATCTTGACAGAAAATCAGCGTTGACATTCTCTTTCCCAGATTTGTGCATCACTTTAAATTTAAATGGCTGTAGTGCCAGGTACCACCGTGTGATTCTAGAATTTTTATCCTTCATTTGGTTAAGCCAACAGAGAGGGTTGTGATCTGTTACAAGTACAAAGTCATCTCCTAGAAAGTAAAACTTAAGGGACTCCATGGCCCACTTTGCTGTAAGGCATTCCTTTTTAGTGGTGGAGTACCTTTTCTCTCTGTCGTGCAATTTCCTACTGACACATAGAATAGGATATTCAAACAACATGAAGTCTTGCTATATTATGACAGATGCAGTTTGTCCCACCATTAGAACTGCTCCGGAGGTGAAAGAGTTAACTTCCATGCAGTGCATGGAACTTAGAGTGCGAGCTGGGTTAGAGAAGCTCTGTTAGGGTGGTTTCAAACCGAAACCGTCAGATTCTTACTCCGCCTCACTGAACAGTCGCCCGAGATTCCTCCTGCTGCTCGGTTCATTCCTCGGTTTAAAACGCCTTTTCTCGGTTAAATTCAACCGCGATATTATTTATTTTAACAAACCGATCGGTTCAAGCTCTGTCTATGGTATTGTAAGTAATAGATAGGTTTTCTGTGTGGAACTTGTAAATGTTTATCGGTTCGGTTTGAACCGATCGAATTGTATTTAAACTTTGTTTTGAAGCCTTTTAAGGCTTGTTAGAGTGCGGTTCCCGGTTCTTATCGGTTCTAAAAAAAACGGATTTCATTACGTTTTTTCCACGACCCGTGACACGGTTGGGAACCGATAAGGGTGTCTTGCCTGGCACTGCCATCAAAAGGGCAAGTTTTTGGTTAGGCTGGCATTATGTCTGAGAAACCCAAAAGAAGAACCGGGCCCACTGGGTTTCAACACTGTAGTGTCTGTGGGGAAGCCTTTGCCAAGGCTGACCCACACACCACATGTGTTTATTGTCTGGGGTTTGACCACCTCAGTGCAGACTGCCAGATTTGCAAGAATTTCCCTGCAGCCACCCTAGATAAGAGAGTTGGTAGGCTCAGGAACGAAGGCCAAAAGTCCGCTGACCCGATGGCCAGCCCAGTTCGGTGCCAGCCGAACCGGAGGGAGTGCCCTGACCAGGGCCAGACTTCTCGGCAACGAAGCTGACTCTGAGGAGCCAGTTCCAGCAAAGAGAACTAGAAAGTCAGCAGGTGTGGAGTCCAAAATCCCTTCTCCAACTGCTGCAGAGATAGCCAGGGCAATACAGATTGTCCAGTCACTGTCCCCGGTTCCCTCCGAACCGCCACTATCTGGCAAAATGTCGGTTCGGTCGGTTCCACCGGTTCAAGAATATGATATAGAAGAGTTTTATGAACCAGAGGAGGGGGAGGATGATTATGATCAGTGTGAATGTGACTTTGAAAGTCTGGATGTGCCCATTGAACCGGACATCTCCCCAGACAGACCTTTAGGTGAATCTCCTCCTAGGCTTGCTGAGTCCCCTTCTCATTTTTTGTTTTATAAAAAAGTTGCTGAGACCCTCCAGCTTCCTTTAGAGGAGGCTTTGGATGAGCAAGAGGAGCCTGGCTATGTAGAGATGATGGATATCCCAGAGTCCAGGAGATTGTCCATCCCTTTACATAAATCTTTTAGAAAACGAACAATAAAAATTTTAAAAGCTCCTAATTCTGTGCCTCCTGTAGATAAAAAGATGGACAGGAGGTACACTTTGTCAGGTCCTGATACAGATTTTCTTTCACAGCAATGCAGTCATGTTGGGGTAGTTGAGGCTGCAGCCTGTGATAAAGCTAATATTCCCCTGGCTTCACATCCTTCTGACAAGGACTCCAGCAAGATTGATGCCATGGCCAAAAAACAATACATGGCAGCATCTTTGGGACTCAGACAAGCAAACTATATGGCTTATGTTGCGAGATACCAGAAATCTAGATGGGATACTGTCATGGCCTTAGCCAAACAGGTCCCTGGCCAGCTTGCAAAGGAGCTGGAGCAGGTGGCTGTTGATGGTATTGAGGCATCTAAGGTGCAATTCCATGCTGCAGTGGATTCTAATGATGTATCCTCTAGAGTCATGGCTACATCTGTGGCTTTTCGTAGATTGGCCTGGCTCAGGTGTACTACTTTGTCACAGGATACCCAGTCTAAGGCTATGGATTTTCCTGTGGTGGGAAATTCTCTGTTTGGGAGCAGACAGAGAATTATATGAAAAATGGATGAATATAGAACCACTTATAGGAGTGCACAAGCCAAGGCAAGCCACTCCTCAGAGGGCAGCCCCCAGGGGTAGGGGCAGGCCTTTTCACAGGCCTTTTTACCAGACCCAGGCCTCCTCTTCAGCCTATGCTCAGAGGGGGTTCTTCAGAGGGAGAGGCAGACGGGGTACGAGCAGGCCTGCTCCCACCCCTCAGCCTAAAGCCCCTGCCAAACAGGCACCCTGATGGGATGCCCAGGGTCGGCTCTCCATTACCTGTAGGGGGCAGGCTGGCTTACTTCGTCCAGGACTGGGAGTCTTTAACATCAGACAGGTGGGTCCTGGAAGTAGTGAGCCAGGGTCTGGTTCTCAGCTTCAAAAAATTTCCAAAGATGAGAGCCAGATCTTTTCCACCTGCAAACCCTTTAGAGACTCTTGCTTTGGAAACAGAAGTCTCAACCCTCCTGGCTCTCAGAGCTGTAGAAAGGGTTTCTTCCCTACACCAGGGCAAGGGTCTGTACTCCAGGTACTTCCTTACCCCAAAAAAGACAGGAGAGTGGCAGCCTATCCTGGATCTAAGATATCTGAACAAGCACCTTTTAAAACCAAAATTCAAAATGGTGACTCTGGGAATGATTTTACCCTCCCTAAGGCCAGGGGACTGGCTAGCTTCCCTGGACCTCAAGGATGCCTACTTCCATGTTCTTATCAGAAGCTCCCATCGAAAGTACCTCAGATTCGAACTGCCCTCAGGCCATTATCAGTTCAGAGCAATGCCCTTCTGCCTTACCTCTGCCCCAAGGGTGTTCACAAAATGTCTGGCAGTAGCAGTTGCTCATCTAAAGCGGCAAAAGATTGCCATTTTTCCCTACCTGGACGAATGGCTCATTGTGGGTCAGTCTCCAGACCAGGTCAAATCACACCTGCTAGTTACCCAGCAGCTGCTTACCTCTCTGGGCTTTCTTCTCAATCTTCCAAAGTCAGTTTTGGAACCTGTCCAGGTACTCACCTTTATAGGAGCAGGAACTGGACACAAAAGCAGGCCAGAGCCTTCCTTCCCCTGGAAAGGGTAAGGACCTTGGTGGCCCTGGCCTCGTCCTTCACTCTGCAGGTCTCACCAGCAAGGCATTTCCTGCAGCTCCTAGGACACATGGCTGCTTCCACAGCTGTAGTGCAAGGGCAAGATTTCAGATAGGGGACATTCAGTTCCATTTGAGAGCTTTCTGGTCTCAAAGAAGAGACCCTATCCAAGTTAATCCCAGTGACTCGAACCTGATCCAGGCCCTTCAGTGGTGGCAGGATCAGAGCAATCTGAGACAAGGGTGCCTTTCATCCTCTGTCCCACTCCTTGACCCTTACTACAGATCGTCCCTCTTGGGATGGGGAGCTCACATGAGCCTCTCCACCCAGGGGTTATGGTCCTCTCAGGAATCTCTGCTCCTCATCAATCTGTTGGAACTCGGAGCTGTTTTCTAGCACTTCAGGTTTTTCTGCATCTGTTCAGAACAAGGTGGTACAGGTCAGAACAGACAGCACCACTACAATGTGGTACATCAACAAACAAGGGGGCACTCGGTCTTCGGCCTTGTGCACCGAGGCGATGAAGTTGTGGTCTCTGGCTTATTCCCTGAACACTTCCCTCATAGCAGTTCACCTCCCAGGCTAGGACAATGTCCTGGCAGATGCTCTCAGCAGGATTTCCCAGGGCCATCACGAATGGTCACTGGATCCCCTAGTACTGGGGATAGTTTTTGCCAGATGGGGCACTCCTCAGATAGATCTTTTTGCAGCCCCAGACAATCATCAACTTCACTTTTTGTTGCAGGCCCCAGTGTTGGGCTCAGTCCCCTGGATGCCTTTCTCCTTGATTGGGAAGGAAGTTTCTCTGCCTTTTCCCCTTCCTCTCCTGTTCAAGGTGCTAGTCAAAATCAGGTCTCAGCCCTGCAAGATGATCCTGATTGCTCCAGACTGGGCCAGGCAGCCCTGGTACCCACTCCTTCTGTCCTTAGCAGTCCATCTTCCCCTGTGTCTCCCCAGGAACCACAATCTGTTAACCTGTGCTCAGGGGAGAGTCTGGTATCCGAATCTCAAATCCCTCAACCTCAAGGCCTGGCTCTGGAGGAGTTAGAGTTTGCTGATCTCAACTTTCTCGAAGTGTTCTCGAAATCTTGAAAGCTGCTAGGAAGCCTTCCACCAGGGCTACCTATAACTCCAAGTGGAAAAGGTTTTCCATATGGTGTTCTAGGAAACTATATTTCCCGAATCTGCTGATTTACCCACTGTATTGGATTATATGGTCCATCTTAATTCTTTGGGACTGAGACCAGCTACCCTGAAAGTGCATTTGCAGCTGTCTCTGCTTTCATTTCAGCAGGAAGCCCTCTTCTCTTTCTGCTCACCCTGTATTTTCCAAGTTTTTTAAGGGATTGCTTCATACCAATCCTCCATTCAGGATCCTGCCCTGCTTGGGATCTTAATGTATGCATTGCTCAGCTGATGCAACCCCTTTGAGCCTCTGTCTTGCAGAGCTTAAGTATTGACTTGGAAAACTGTATTTCTTAGTAGCCATCACTTCTGCCAGGCGATAAGTGAGTTACAGGCTTTATCAGTGGAGACTGACTTTATTTCCTTTCACAGGGATAAGGTAGTCCTCAGGACTAACAGGAAGTTTTTGCCTAAGGTGGTTTGATTCCACCTTAACCAATCTATTCACTTCCAGTGTTCTTCACTACCATTCCTCCTCTGGTGAGAGGAGGCTGCACAACTAGATATTGAGGGCCTAAGTTACTACATACAGCGTACCAAGGGTCACAGGTTTGACTCCTCCACTATTTCTCACTTATGGTGAGGTTGGGAAAGGAGACCTGCCACTAAGAGATCCATTGCCAGGTGGATCGTCTCTTGTATCCAGTTTGCTATCAAAACTGGGTAGTTCCCCCCTCAGGCCTGAGGCTCACTCACCAGAGGTACAGCTGCATCTCTAGCTGCTGCTAGAGACATCCCTATCTTGGAGATATGTCAAGCAGCTATTTGGAAAACAGTACACACTTTCACCAAGCATTACTCCCTGGATATCCAGGCCAGGAGGATGCTCGGTTTAGCACAGCCATGCTTCAGAGCCTATTCCCAAAGTAGGTTCTGTCCCTCCTCCATGGAGTACTGCTGTGTAGTCTGCATCTGTCATAATATAGCAAGACTTCATGTTGTTTGAAGAAAAATTACTCACCTTAGTAATGTTGTTTCTTCTAATGGAGTCTTGCTATATATGACCTCCCCAGCCTGCCCTTTCAGAACTTCTACTTGGGTATGGGGTGGGCAGTCCACTGTTAGCAATTATTGATGCCCCTTTTATGTTTGGTGTTGTGTTTTATTTAGTTATTTTATCTTATTTTCTGGTCCCCTGACTTGAGTCTTGGTGTTGGGACCAGGAAAATGTGTGAATATTTTAGTAGCCAGTTGGCTAGTGTAGTTACAACTTCCACACAGAGCCTTAGTGAGTTTTGCTCGTAAAGATCTGACGGTTTCGGTTTGAAACCACCGTAACAGAGCTTCTCTAACCGAGCTCGCGCTCTAAGTTCCATGCACGGCATGGAAGTTAACTCTTTCACCTCCGGAGCAGTTCTAATGGTGGGACAAACTGCATCTGTCATAATACAGCAAGACTCCATTAGAAGAAACAACATTACTAAGGTGAGTAATTTTTTCTTCTTTCCCATCTATATGCTGACTCAAGGCTGCACCTAGGCCTGTCTCTGATGCATCTGTCTGTAACAGAAACTGTTTCTCAAAAGTCTGGGCTTCTTAAAACAGGGGCTGAACATAATGCAGCCTTAATGGCCCGAAAAGTCTCGTCACACTCTGGGGTCCATTTCACATTATTCAGGAACTGTTTCTTTGTGAGTTCAGTGAGGGGAGTAGCTAATTTAGCAAAGCTGGGAGCAAATCTCCAATAACTAGCCAGCCATAAAAATGACCAGACTAGGTGGGCCAAGTGGTCCTTATCTGCCGTCAAAGTCTATATTTCTGTGTTTCTTGGTTTTGGGGACAGGGCTGTTAGCTACAGCTTCTGTCTTGGAAACCTCTGGCTTGACTTTCCGTTTCCCAAAACATAGCCCAAATATCTGGTTCTAGGGACATGGATATGTTGTTCATCCACACTATCTGGCAGGTTCCTTGCCGCTTTAAATCTTGCCGGAAGGTCTTCAAGCTAGCTCCTCCCACCCACCCGGGTGGTAAAACTCTCGGCTCCGCCCCATGACGCCAGATCTTCCTTACCGCTTGGAAGCTCAGGTTCCCTCCTTAACGCTCTGCGATTAAGTTTTGGGCCTAAAATCCTTCGGTTTAAAAAGAGAAAAATTTTATAACTTTTCTCGGTCTTCTTCCTTGCGGCTGCGATGGACAAATCGACTCCCGGTTTCGGAGATGTCCCTGTGGGCAGAAGATGTCTCGGACGGACCGCACTCCACGTGCGTTTGTTGCTGGCCAGGAGCACGACCGCGGGCTTGGACCTGTGTTCCTCCTTCTGGTCCTCACGTCCTCGAGGACGCGCTGCCGCTTACATCTGGGGCGTCCGAAGAAGATTTCCTCGGTCAAATCCAAAGAGGCCCGACTGGCGGTTTCGCGGCCTGCGGGGATCCGCGAACAACTAGAAGGTTGGTCGCCTTGAAGAGCAAGCGGCTCAGGCGCCGGCTTCCTCTTCTCGGCCCTTTGTCCCTCTATCGCTCGGGACCTCATATTCAGCTTCCTTTAAGGAGCTTTGCTTGACCCTCTCAACTAAAGCGAGGGTCCTACTTCTTCGAGTCCGTTCATCGGTCGAAGAAATCTAAGAGTAAGTCTCATCGTCGGCGCTCTTGGGAGGCGGGAAGATCCCCTCCCTTGTCGACAATCGACTTCGGTTAATTCTCGGCCTGACCACTGGCTTCACGGTGCCTCCGCCAGGCCAGGTGACTGAGACTCCCACCGGCGGTCGAGATTTTCCGACCCGTTAGGCGAGTTGTCGGCTGGAGAAGCCGAGATTCCTCCTCCCGGTTTCCCGGTGAGGCTGAGGATATCGTCGGCTCTTCCATACCGGTGAATCAGGAGCCGTCGGTTTTGCCGACCGAACCGAGGGGATCGCCGATCCTCGGCTCCCCGCCTCACCGACCTCGGCCTAGACGAGATTCTCGGTCTCGGTCTCGGACATCTTCGCGGTCCAGCCGTTCCCATCGACATAGACGGTCTCGGCACCGCGGCAAGCGGCGTCGCCGCTCTTCCTCTTCTTCCTCCTCGGACGAGGAGGGAAGGCTTCGGCGTAAGCTACGCCGAAAATACGAGGACCTCATGTGGCAACAATTTTTTCTGGCCAATAAGCCGGCTCAGGCCTCTTCTCTGGCCATTAAGTGGTTGCCACCGGACCAGGTAGTGGTCGAGGAGCCTGTTTCCAGGCCAGTTGTCCGACCTATTCCAGCTGCCCCACCAATTGTGGTGGAACCGCCTCCACCTCAGCCGACAGCTGGGGCTCCGACGAAAGAGTCGCGGTTGGCCCAAGGCCTTCCCGTTAGGCTGTCGATCACTCTCACGCCTGACAAGCCTCGGCAAGTGGAGGTGGCTCAGGCTCCAGGCAGCTATTAAACAACTCGTCGGAGTCGGATGACTCCTCCCTGTTCTCCAAGCGTTTTGACTTGGAGTCCTCTGGGGGCAGTCAGTGGGCGATAGCCTTCGTCCTTCCTAGGACTTCTTAGGCTCATCTCAGAATCCACTGGGATGAAGCTGAACACATGATCCAAACGGGCCAGATATCCCTCACTGAGATTCTGGACCGAGGGATTCTCCAGAGAGGCCTTTCCAGTGGCGAAGCATTGTCGGGCCGGCCCTGGAACTTGGCAGCGTCCGGCTTCTATCCTAGCCTTAATGCCAGATGGCCGAAAGTATCACGGTCCCTACTGGCTCTCTGTCCGGGTTTCTGAACACCCCTCGGCTGAAGGGCTGGTCACGGACAGTGTTTTCAGCGTGCCGGTAATGCCAGGGGCGTGGACAAACCGCCGACAAAGAGTCCAAGAAATTGGACTACTCGGGCGGAAAGTGTATGCTGCCTCTTCTCTCGGCCTTCGCCAGGCCAGTTCGCCGCCCTCATGGCACATTTCTCCCATGCCCTGTTGGGTTCCCTGGATGAGGCAGTCCTCATCTTCCGCTGACCTGCAGACTACGGTCAAGCGGAGTGCGGGATCAGGGCAAGGGCAGTAGCCAAACAACAGCTCAGACTGCTCTGGATATGGGAGACTCATGTGCCCGGTCGGTGGCGGCCGCTGTGGCCATCGTCGTGAGCGTGGCTGCGAATATCCACCTTTGCAGGATGCCCAGCACAAGCTGCGGGACGTTCCTTTCCTGGGAACAGACTGTTCGGCCCTGGAGTGGAAGGCCACCTCCAGAGGATCGAAAAATCCAATGCCACCTTGGATTGGTCTGTCGCGCCAGAGGGACAAGGTCATAAGCCCCAGCCTAAGCCCTTTAGATCCCTCTACTCCCGCCGCGCGCCCGGCCCAACAACAGTGTCAGGGCCAGCAGGCTAGACCTTATTCCAAGCCCAAGCCATCGGCCTTCTAATAGGAAGCAAGGAGGAAAAGGCCTGGTGGTCCCCAGGCTGGTCCTTCCTCCAAGCCTGCTAAGTGACGGGCTGAGGGTGTCACCCCATCCCGTCACCTCGCCTTGGTTCCCCTGGGGACGGCCCGACACTTCCTTTCCGCCTGGTCCGCTGTTACCACGGACAGGTGGGTTTTGAAGGTGGTGGAAGAGGCCTGCCTCTGGAATTGAGCAGGCTCCACCCTTCAGAGCCGCCGCCTGCGGGGCTTTGGGGTCCCCAGAATTCTACCAGGCTCGTCGAGCCGACATCGCCCCTCCTCCTTCAGAAAAGGGTGATAAAGAGATAGAGACCCTTCACAGAACTAGGGTTCGTGTCCAGGTACTTCCTGGTCCCGAAGCGGACGGGGCTGGCGCCCATCTTGAGACCTACGAACTGAACAAGTTCCTAAGGTCCTCAGACCTTCAGAATGGTCACTCTGGCTCAGATAATACCATCTCTGGAACACGGCGTGTGGTTCTGTTCTCTGGACTCCAGGACGCGCGTCTTTCATGTCCCTATCCGTCCGTCTCATCAGAATTCCTCCGCTTCAGAGCGGAAGGGATCCCTCTTGAGTTCAGGCCATGCCCTTGGCCTTCTTCAGCTCCCAGGGTCTTCACCAAATGCATTGCAGCGGTGACAGCTTTCTCATGGGCGCCGAGGTCCGGTGGACACCTTACCTGGACGATTGGCTGATAGCAGCCCCTCCAGGTTGGAGGTGGAGCGGTCCAGAAATCTGGCCCTCCGGTTTGTTCTCAACTGGGCCTCCTGGTCAGCGAGGCCAAGTGGAACTTCGAGCGAAGCAGGTGATATCCTTCATCGGGCGAGCTCGACTCTCTTGAGCCAGAGCACGCTCGGCGGACAGGGCGAGGTTCTTACCTCCTTTGCCCAATCATTTCTGGTTGGGCAATCGCGCCCTGCCCGGGACTTCCTGCGACTCCTGGGTCTTATGGCGGCCTGTACCAGCGTAGTCCGTTGGGCACGCTGGCACATGCGCCCCCTCCAGTGGGGTCTGGCCGGCCAGTGGTCACAGCGTTGCGATCCTCTGGACCAACGCGTGTGGACGAGCCAGGAGATGTGGAACGCTCTCCAGTGGTGGACCGTTCCGTCCCATCTGCAGGAGGGTATCCCGTTTGTCCGCCCCGAGCCGACGGTCTCTCTATCGACCGACGCCTCTTTGATGGGTTGGGGTGCCCATCTGGGGGAACACCGAGCACACGGCCTCTGGTCCCCACGGGAGTCCCGATGTCATATCAACCTGCTGGAGCTCCGTGTGGTCCGCCTAGCTCTCACCGCCTTTGCTCCGTTTCTCCGGGGTCAAGTGGTCCGAGTCCAGACGGACAATACCACGACCATGTACTATCTAAACCGCCAGGCAGGCGCTGCCCTGCCTCTATGCAAGGAAGCTCTCCGCATCTGGTCACTAGTGCGCAGCCTGGAGGCGGATCTCCTGGCCATTCATGTGGCAGGGAGCCTCAACACCCTGGCCCGATGCCCTGAGCCGGATAGGGGCTACGTCCATGCAGTGGTCTCTCCTGCGGGATAGTACAAGACCTGTTCTCCCGCTGGGGCACACCTCTGGTGGATCTGTTTGCCTCAGGAGAGCAGCGAAGCTGAGCTGTTTCATGCCGCCCCTCAGCAGGGCTCGCTGCGGGGGATGCCTTTTTCGGGCCGTGGACCCGGGCCTCTTTACGCCTTTCCCCGTTCCCGTGATTCACAGGGTCCTGCTGGCGAGGAGGGACAAGGCGCAGGTGATTCTGATAGCCCCAGACTGGCCTCGCCAGTTCTGGTACCAGATCTCCTCAGTCTCAGCTCCAGGACTCCGCGGCAGCTTCCAGCTCGCCCGGACCTGCTCTCAGTCAATCAGGGGAAGGTGTTCCATCCGGATCTTCAATCCCTGCACCTGACGGCCTGGTTCCTGAGCGGCTAGAGTTCCAGGCCTTGGGTCTTTCCGACGAGGTCCTCAACGTCGTTGAGGCGTCCCGTAAGGAGTCGACCAGAAAATGCTATGCCTTCAAATGGAAGAGGTTCTCCATTTGGTGTCGGGGGAAAAAGGTTGGACCCTTTCTCATGTCCTGTGGTGAGCATTTTGGACTATCTATGGTCCCTATCTAGTCAAGGGCTTAGGTCGATGACCCTTAAGGTGCACCTGGCAGCCATTTCTGCTTACCGGGCGCGGGCCGGTCAGCAGTCAGTGGCGCAGGAAAAAGTGGTCGGGCGCTTTTTCAAAGGCCTTGATCACATTTCCCCTCCAGTGCGGGAACCCCCACCTCTGTGGGATTTACTGCTGGTACTGGCAAAGCTCATGGGCAAGCCATTCGAACCAATGCACAGGTGTGGTCTCCCTCACCTGTCGTGGAAAACCGCCTTCTTGGTGGCTATCACGTCAGCCAGAAGGATGGGAGAACTCCAGGCGCTGAGCATCGAGTCTCCTTACCTGGTCTTCCACAGGGACAAGAAGTCCTCGCTCACCGAAATTCCTTCCGAAGGTGGTGTGGAGTTTCACCTTAATCAGGTATTGACTCTGCCGGTGTTCTACCCCAATCACACCTCGGAGGCCGAATATAGGCTCCATACTCTGGACCCTAGAAGGGCGCTCGCTTATTATAAGGAGCGCACGGCTGAAATTCGGGGAGAGGTTCGCCAGCTGTTTGTCACCTACGCTGAAGCCGCACCTGGCAGACCTGCAGCCAAGCGGACGATAGGCAGATGGGTCACCTCCTGCATAAATCTCTGCTATGAGTTAGCGGGCATGGAGCCTCCCAGAGGGATAAGAGCTCATTCTACCCGCCATACTGCTGCATCGGTGGCTGCTTCCAGGGATGTCCCTATCCAGGAGATCTGCAGGGCTGCTACCTGGAAGTCTGCACACACCTTTATTTCCCACTACCACATCGACCTTGAGTCACGCCGGGATGCTGGTTTTGGGGCCTCGGTTCTCCAATCTTTGTTCCCCAAGTAAGTATTAGGGGTGTGCTTGCCTCCTCCTCCCGGAGAACTGCTGGAGTCTGCCAGATAGTGTGGATGAACAACATATCCATGTCCCTAGAAATACAGGTTACTCACCTGTAACAGGAGTTCTAGGAATGGTATATGTTGTTCATCCACAATTCCTCCGACCTCCCGGCCCCGTCGCACAACCTGAGCTTCCAGCGGGCCAGATCTGGCGTCATGGGGCGGAGCCGAGAGTTTTACCACCCGGGTGGGTGGGAGGAGCTAGCTTGAAGACCTTCCGGCAAGATTTAAAGCGGCAAGGAACCTGCCAGATAGTGTGGATGAACAACATATACCATTCCTAGAACTCCTGTTACAGGTGAGTAACCTGTATTTTCCTGCATGCCCAGTGCACACTTGGTAGAATTGTCAGGCCTGCCTTTTTGATCACTTGGATACCTCTGCCATTTATTCCAGCCTGGCCAAGGCCTTTGATGCAGTCTCTCACTCCCTTCTCCTCAACTCACTCCCAGCAGCTGGCCTATCTACCTCCGACACAAACTGGTTCAAGGCCTACCTTGTTGGCAGAACCCAGTCAGTTAGAATCTTGGACGCCACTTCCCTCCCCTCCCAATCAGCACTGGCTCTGTATTAGGGCCCCTCCTATTCTCCATCTTCTTAAATGACCTTCCCTCTGTTTGCTTACCCTCATCCACTATACATATGTATGCCAATGATACAGTTCTGTATGCATCTGGCTCCTGTCCTGCTGAGGTTACAACCAGCTCACAGCAAAACTTCAACAAGGTTCACCTCTGGTTTAACCATCAACTTTTCCTCAATGCCAAGAAGACTGTCTCCATGACCTTTGGCACAAGGCAGAGACTCTCTACGCTTCCCTGCCTACCCACTTTCCACACCTTTGATGGGGCTTTACTTGAGGACACATCCTCCTTCAGGTACTTAGGTGTTCAGTTGGACCAACACCTAAACTTCTCTGAACATATTGACACCATCCAGAAAAAGCTGCGCCCCAAGCTTGGTGCCCTGTTCAGGAACCATAGTTGCAGCCCTCTTATGTCTAGGCGTGAACTTGTTCAGAAGATGATACTGGCCATTTTCGACTACTTTGACGTAGTCTGTGGTGCTGCCCATAAGTCCTCCTTGGCCAGACTGGACACCCTCTTCAGTTCCTTCTGCCGCTTTGCCCTGGATGTCCCCCCCCCCCTCCAAGCACTCACCACTGCGATCTTTATCGTGCCCTAGCCTTCCCCTCTCTTAAAAATAGGCGACTCTCCCAATCTACTAAATTCAGCTCCAAGCACTGGTTGGATGAGCTCCCTTCCTACCTCACCTCCTCCTTTATAACACCCCCATCCTCCCATTCCCTTAGATCAACCGACTCCCGCACCCTGGTAGTCCCCTGCGGATCCACCCAAATCAGCCAATCCAGTTACTCTCACCACCTCCCAAGAATTTGGAATGCCCTCCCCTCTCAAATCTGGCCATCCTTCACCTACTCCATCAGCTCTGCCCTCCGTAATTACCATGCACCTAGCTGTTCCTGCCATGTCCCTCCCTAATTCCCTCCTCTAAGCCCTGGACAAACCCTAACCCTCTACCGTCACTTTCATTTTACTGTGTGCACCCCCACCCCCCCCAAATTTCTACCTCTCCTCCCCTCCCCTTCCCCCAAATTGCTCCAAATGCTCTCCTTGGGTCCCTGTCCTGCTCCCCCATGGGGCTTGTATCTCTCATCTACTCCCTTCCCCCACCATCTCTCCTATCTCACTAGACTTGCAGTCCTCTTACAGGGTTCTTAGCATCCTGAATGGGGCCTACTGCATCTAGGCTTGTCTCCTCTCCTTCCCTCTCCCCCATCCACTTGTCTCCCTAGTCTTCGCAGTCCCCATTGCAGGGTTCTCAGCATCCTGAAAGGGTCCTACTGAGGCTAGGCTTGTCTCCTGTTCTTCCCCTCCCCATCTACCTTTCTCACTAGTCTTCGCAGTACCCCTTGCAGGGTTCTCAGCATCCTGAGGGGGTACTACTGCAACTAGTCTTGTCTCCTCTCCTTCCCCTCCCCCATCTACATTTCTTCCTGGCTGTCGCAGTCCCCTTGCAGGGTTCTCAGCATCCTGAAGGTGTCCAACTGAGCCTAAGCATGTCTCCCCTATTCTATCTAGCCACTGTCTTGGCTTTCCATGACTACTAGCAGGGTCCATTGCATCCCGATGGACTATTGATTATTTTTAATTTTTATTTAAAATTTTGTTAACTGGGTAAGAACACTGGAACCAGTCCATTTTCAGGTTCAACCAGACATATAAGACAGAACAATAACAATACAGTTTCAGTAACACATAACAATATTATACAAAACAGTTAAACAACACAATTACAAGCATCTATAAATAGCAAATACAACTTGAACTTTTGTTTGAATTGCAACATTGAACTGGGAGAGCGGAGGTCTGCAGGTAATGAATTCCAAAACATGGGGGGTAGCAACCAAAAATGACTGGGAACCAATCTTGAAATGATGTAAAATAGTTTGAAGAACAGCATTAGATGAACGTAAGGAACTAATTGAAGTCTATGTTTCTATGTTTCTAAGTCCTTATATCAACCAAGTCAAGACAATAAGTAATATTCAAGAAAACAGTTTTAAACACCTGACAGCCGAAGAAATATGTGATTTTAGAATAAGGAGACAACCAACCCAAATTAGCATAAAGTCGACAATGATGAAGACGATAAGAAGAGTCCAATACGAAGCGACAAACGTTATTATAAGTGACTGACAGTATCTTGATTTCTTTATCTAGTAGCCCGTAATAAAGGCTAGCAACATAATCCAAGTGTGGGATTAATGTCCCAACCGCAGTTGCTCTACAGCTGTCAGCAGAAAAGTATTTCTTGAACTTATATAGCAGTCCCAACTTTTGATTTACCTTTTTATAAACTGCTTTGATCCAAAGGGAAAAATTCAGATCTGGATCCAATACGACACCCAAATATTTGAATCCTTGGACACATTTGATTGCTGCTCCCTTGTCATTGTGAGAGAGTATGAGGTACCAAAAATCATAGATTTAGTTTTTTTGGCATTGAGTGTTAAACGATTAACAGAGAGCCAAATACACGCGTTGTAAAATTCCGGTTCAAGCAAAGAATTAATCTGGGGAGCAGTTTTAGCTTGTGAAAAAATAATGAGATCATCAGCATATAATAAACATTTACTTAATTTAAAAATAGAGGGAAGTGCAATAATGAACAGTGAAAATAATAAGGGGCCCAATATTGACCCTTGTGGAATCCCTAAATCGATAGGTTTGACAGATGACACTACAGACCCCAGTGTAACGATCTGAGACCTATCAGATAGGTAATCTCTTCACCAGGCTACAACTTTGTCTGAGAATCCAAATGTTCCAGTTTTAGGCACAGTAAAGAGTGATTTATAAGGTTGAATGCCTTGGTCAGATCCACGAAGACTGCTCCAGTTAAGAGACCCTTATCTAGTCCCCATACCCTCCAAAGATTCAAATTCTCTTCCACCTCAAAGGTTCAGTTCTCACTCCCTCCCTCTCATATCACTCTCTTAAACCCCATCTACTGACCCCCCCCACCCTTGCAGGGTACCCTGTATCCTGAAGGGTCCTGTCTTGGGTTAGGTCCTATTCCCCCTTCTAGCATTAAGTCATATCTCCTCCTTCTCTCTCCTCCCTCTTTAAATCCCTACAGCTTATCCCCCTTTCTGTCTAGCCCCACAGGCCCCTTGCAGGGTTCCCCACATCCTGAAGGGGTCTATCTGGGACACTACCTTATCCCCTTCGCTCTGGTCCCCCCAGTCCCCTTGCAGGGTTACTCACATCCTGAAGGAATCTCTAGGGAAACAACTCTTCCCCCTTCCCCCAGCTCACCCCTTCTCTCCTTTCCCCTTTTCTTTCACATAAGCACTTGTTTACTTATTAACCCGGCACTTATTATTGTCCACTCTTTCTACCTATTATGCACAACACTGTTGTAACACTGTTTGTAACACCTGCCTTACAACTGTTTGTTAATGTTGATCTTGTAACTTGAATGTTTAATGTCTATTCCCTATAGTACTTGCCGGTCTCACCGGAGACAAGCGACCGTCGCCTCAGTGTGCCTTCCTGGTGAAACATTTCAATAAATAAATAAATACGTGCTCGTATGTGTTCCAGGTGGCTTTCCCAGTCTGGACTATACACCACGATATCATCCAGGCATGCAGCACAATAACCAGTGTGAAGGGATAAAATTACATCCATGTTTCACTGGAATGTAGCAGGTGTGCCATGTACACCAAACGGCATGGTGATGAACTGATAGAATCCTGTAGGATTGGCAAATGCAGTTTTGTCTCTGGATTCTTTAGCTAGGGGGGATTTGCCAGCAACCCTTGGTGAGATTGAGGGTACTGTTATACTTGGCACTCTCCAGTCTGTCCACCAAATCATTTATTCTGGGCATAGGATAACTGTCAAATTCTGACACTTGATACATTTCCTAAAATCCAGGCAGATTCTTACACCCCCTTCTTTTTTATTTACAATCACCATTGGTGGTGACCAAGCACTTCTCGACTCTTCTATGATACCCAGTTCTTTCATTTTTTGTATTTCCTTAATTACGTCTACTCTTAACCGCTCTGGTAATCTGTATGTCTTTTGTCTAATAGGGTGAGCATTCCTTGTCACTATTAAATGCTCAGTCCCTCTTGCTTGGCCTGGTACTGTGGTAGAAATACTGTTAAATGTCTTTAGCAAGCTACGAATTTCTGTTGTTTGTTCAGAGGTTAAGGAAACATTCACCTTTAAAGGATCAGCAGTTACAGTTTGTTGCAGTCTGTCATAAGCCACATCAGTATCTTGATCAGTTTCTGGTAAAAATAACAGAGCAGCTTTTGGTGTTTTTTCAACCCATTTCTTGAGGCGGTTAGGATGGTATATCTTAGTAGGATTTTTCCTATCAGGGGTCTCAGTCTCATAGTTAACTGTGCAAGTATGTCTAAGCACTTTATAAGGCCCTTGCCACTTCATTAACCGTTTATTTTCTGTAGTGGGTAACAGTAGCAAGACCTTTTCACCTGGCTCAAAAACTTTTTCTTTTACCCCATGGTCGTAATACACCTTCTGCTGGTTTTGGGCCTCTTCCTGATTACTATGGGCAATTTCAACATATTTTGCCAGCCTCTTTCTCATGGGCACACTTATAAGAATATATAGATTGTTTCTGACTGGGGTTATCTTCCCATGTTTCTTTTATTACATCTAGTGACACTCTAGGTTGTTCACCATACAGCATTTCAAACGGTTAAAAACCTGTTGATGCCTATGGCACTTCTCTGTAAGCAAAAAGTAGGTAAGGCAAGTAATGGTCCCATTCTTTCCCTTTTACAAACCTTTTTAACATGCATTTTAGGGTTTGATTAAAACACTCAACAAGACCATCTGTCTGAGGGTGATAAGGGAAGGTTCTTATGGCAGTGATACCTAGTAATCGGTACAGCTCCTTCAGTAATGCAGCACTAAAATTACTACCCTGATCAGTAATAATCTCTTTAGGTATTCCCACCCTGCTGAAAATTTTGACAAGTTCTGCTGCCACTTTTGGGGCTGTGACAGTACGCATTGGAACTGCCTCTGGGTATTGAGTAGCATAGTCAAATACTACCAAAATGAATTGTTTACCCTTTTGACTTTTGTCTAAGGGGCCAACCACATCCATTGCAATTCTCTCAAATGGCACATCTATCAAGGGTAGGGGCACCTTGTGTTTTTATGTGGGCTTGCGTGTGCACAAGCAACATCTTGCGGTAGTAGCACTTTCAGAGGTGTGTCGGTGTTGTTGCCAATGCAGGGGGTGCTTTAGTGAGTGCGTCCCTTAGCTGCCAATTTGTGAGCATGCTGGCGATGACAGCAGTTTCAAAGAGAGCCATGAAGTTGAAAGAAATCTGCCGCTCCAATGAGGTGCTGTTTCCTCATTGCAGCGGCAGATGACAAGACTCTGGCCATGCGCATTACAGTGCACAGTAATATGCATGGCCAGAGTTACCAGCGGAGTTTCAGTGTACCTTTCCTGGTGGAACATTTCAATAAGTGAAATAGTCATGGCACGGCTTTCCACAATGACGACTCCTGCCGCCTGACACACACTTCCCAGAAAGCCGACATTGGGGTGCCCAATCCCCATGTCAGCATGTCCTCCCCCATTATGTGGCACACTGGGAGCTCACCCCAGTGTGCCGAAACATGGCGCTGCCCACCACACAGTCTCTCAAAGCAGACATCGGGGGTGCCCAATCCCCATGTAGGCATATCCCCCATTATATGTCACACTGGGAGCCCACCCCAGTGTGCCGAAACATGGTGGCTCTGCTGCCTGCCACACAGTCCCAGAAAGTCGACACCGAGGGGGCCCAATCCCAGAGTTGGCATGTATTCTCCCCCATTAATGTGGCACACTGAAGCCCACCCCAGTGTGCCGAATAATGTTTCCGACACCGGGATGCCCACCCTGGTGTCAGATGCTGCCCCCCGACCTGTCTATGTTCTTTGTCGACAACAGGTGCCCAATCCCCATGTTGGTAATGTCATGCATCTCCTCCCCCCATTGTGGCAGACTGGGAGCCCACCCCAGTGTGCCTAAATGTTTTTTTGTTTGTTTCCCCCTGTAAAATAGAAAAACAGTCCCCCATAGTCTTATTTTATTTAACCTGTAAAACAGAAGACGGTCCCTCGTGGTCTCCCCCGTCCCCCTCCCCTAACCTGCACCCACCTCCCTGCACCCCCTCGCCTCATACCTTACCTCCGGTCAGGGTCAGCGATCTTCTGCAGCTGGGAACACGTCTGCAGTCTTCAAAGCCAACCGCAAACTGAAGAAATGACGGTAAGCTTTATAATGGGGGGTTTCAACTTAGGTTGATATCTCGGCCAGTTTTTGGAATTTGGGCCCCAAATTTTCAACATGGGGTTCTTGGGACCGCACTTCATGAACACGTCGCTGTCATTTCATTACTCGGTCCTGAAAGGTAGTTTTGCGCTCACTGTGCGGAATCACCTTTTGGGACTGATTTACGGAACGACAGTGCCACTGGTCATGAGGGGAGGTCCCAGAAAGCTCATGTTGCAAATTTGGTGAAAAAATTCCATACAATGACTGGGTTACGAGAGTGCGTTGCGCAGTTTCTATGCACGCTTGTAATTTCGCTAATTTTTTATATTTTCACTCCAGATTTTCAGCATTGCCATTTTTTCACACCTCCTTATGAACAGTACAGCTGTCATTTTTCACATCCTGCCCGAAACATGTTTTTACACTTGTGGCGTAGAATGGGAAGGGGAACATTGTTTAACCAGGAGTAGAACACTAAGCTGAAGCTTGTTTCCAGATGCAACCTGGCAGCACAAGGAAGTTAAGTGGATTTGCTCAGGATCACACAGTATGCACCTAGGCGGCTGTGGGATTCAAACCCAGGTCTCCAGATCTGCAGCTCAGAGTCTTAACTCACTGTGCTATACTGTCTCCTACATTGGCGCGGTCACTGTGGGAAATCAACTTTTGGGACAGATTAACAAAATCACAGTGCCACTGTTCATGAGGAGAGGTCAAAAAATGCCCATGTTGAAAATTTGATGAAAAAATTTTAAAAAATCATTGTGTTACAGGCGTGCGTTGCAAAGTTTCTACGCACACCTGTAATGTTGCCAATTTTTCATATTTTCACTCCAGATTTTCAGCATTGCCATATTGTCACACCACCTCATGAACAGTATAGCTGTCATTTTTCACATCCTGCCCAAAATGTCTTTTCGCACCTGTGGTGCCAAATGGCGCAGTCACTGTGCAAAATAACCTTTCAAGTAATGAACTGCTGAGGTGGGGTCACAAAAAGCCCATGTTGAAAATTTGGAGTGAAAATACCAACAAATGCCTGGGGCATTCAGTTTTCCAACTGTAACACCCCACCCTGTAGAGACTGACAGACGTCGGGGGTGTGACTTGAGATCATCGGCTATAATGCTCACGCCATTCCATCCCCACCCTGCAGCTACTGACAGGCATCGAGGTGTGCCTTGGAATCTTTGGCCCCAAAGTTCACCCCATTCTCCTATACTGCACCCATCTCAGCGTATTTCCTTATGGAATGGGGTGAGCGTAAGGCCCGAAGACCCCAAGGCACACCGTGACACCTGTCAGTGTCTGCAGGGTAGGGTGATGTGAAATGGTGTGAGCATTATGACCGACACCCAAAGGCACAGCCCCAATGCCTATCATTCTCTGCAGGGTGGGGGTGAGATTGGCGTCAGTTCAACACTTCAGTGCCATTCCTATTATGCATCTCTCTAATTCCTGCACTACCAATGCCAGCAAGCCAACATTCAGCATTGACAAATGCTTTTTAGTCACTGGGGCTACTTTCTGTCATTCAGCAGAAGTGCAATAGGTAGCAACATCTTCATGAATTCCAGGCCAGTAAAATCTGTACAGCAATCTGGCAAGAGTGCGATCCCTCCCTTAGTGACCAGCCATAGGACTATCGTGCTATTTGTAATAACTCAGATCTGTTCTTTTGTCATGTAAGCAATTGTTCTGTCTGGTTCTGTGTCTGAGGTTTAACCCAAACTCTGTACAGTAGACCATTACATTTTTTAAACATAGGTTCACCCTGTTTTGGTTTCCTCCCCAGCTGCTTAAAATAACCCTGGAGAGAAACATTGTTAGATTGTTCTGAAAGAAAATTGCAATCAGTGATCAGTTTAGTTTCAGCATTTTCATATGTTAACCCCTTATGCCCATTGGTCTTTTGTTGCCACTGTTTCTTCAGGTGTCGTCTTTCTTTCCTGGACTTTCGGATCTTGGAGCTATGCTCAAACAAGTCCGAATCAGACTCAGCAAAAGGAAAAGAGTCCCCACCATTTGAGATTTTCTTTGCCTGAGCTGCTGAAACATCAGGATTTACCCCCTCTTTAATTAACTCAGTAAATCCTGGAAAGTCATTTCCAGTAATCACAGGTACAGGTAACTTGGGTACTACCCCCACTTTGATTTGCTGTGACACTCCATTAATAGTCAGAGTCATTTGGCTGGTGGGATAGTATTGAGTGTCCCTGTGGATGCAGATGACACCAATAACTGGTCCTTGTGAACATTGTTTTCCCAGGACTTCAATATGCACTAGGGTCTGTCTGCTTCCCAAATCTATAAGTCCCTTCACAGTCTTATCTCCCACCTTCACATCTGTTAAGTACTTGCCTAAATTTGCTAAGGACAAATCTGCTCCAGTGTCACTCTTCTTACTATGGCAACTTCTTGCAATATGACCTGGCTTATTACAGTTATAGCAAATAAAGTCTTTGGGTGCAGATTTGTTACCCCCACCAGAGTTCTTATCAGACTTGGAGTTTAAATGGGAAAAAGAGTGTTTTACCAGTGTTTGGCTGTTACCTCGCTGCTGTGGTGTCTGGCCATTTGGTAGTCTTCAGCCAAAGAAACAGCCTTTTCCCCTTTTTGGTCAGTGTTCTTTTACCCAGTGCTGTATGTCTGTGGGTAGGATGTTGATGAACTGCTCCATTACAAATGTTTCTTATGATCTGTGGGAGTGTTTTGCCCTCTGGGTGGAGCCATTTCACAAGGAGTTCTCTGATTCGGGTGAAGGCTTCACGAGGATTATTGACTGAGTTGTACTTCAGAGACCGAAATCTCTGCCTGTAGGTCTCTCCTGAAATGTTGTATCTTTTAAGGACCTCTCTTTTCAACAGGTCATAGTTTTCTGACTGTGCAGCGTCTGTGTTGCTGTAGGCAAGTTGGGCTTTACTTATCAGGTAAGGTATCAGTCTGATTGCCCATTGCTGCTTTGGCCACTGGCAGGCTGCGGCAACCCTTTCAAAAGTTGTCAGGTTTGCTTCGATATCATCCGAGAGACACAACTTTGTAAGTTTTAGGTCTTTTAAGTTGTTTGTGCCTTGTTGCTCTGCTGGACCAGTGCCAGATCCTCCAGCTTTGATAACTTGCAAGGCATTCATCCATCACTGCATCTCTTCTCTTCTTTGTTGCTCCTGTCACTGCATTTCTTCTTTTCTCTGCTTCTCGAGTTGGTGCATTTATTCTTTTCTCTTTGCCCAATGTTGAATCTCTTTTTCTCTCTGCTACATCTCCTCTCTTCTCTGTTTCTCCATCTCTGTTTGTTGTATAGCCACCATTTGAAAAAGGCAGTCAGGCTTTCAGGTTCTGTCACTGCCTGATTTTTTTTTTTTTTCCCCCATCCTTGGTGCTGGCTGTACAGTCTTAGTTCGGACTTTTGTTTCTGCTTCTAGTTTGGCTGCCATTCTTCTGGTAATGACTCCTGGGCTTGCTGTTGCAGAATCCATACCTTTCTTCTGTGCTTCCCTGGTGCCAGGTCTTGTACCCACGTACAAAGCTCCTAGCTTAGTGTGCACGGTGTAAATCCCACTTTTACCACTATCTGTCATCAAGGCACAGGTCAGAAAGCACAGGAAGACAAGGAGCAGCTATAAAATTCGCAAATAGTGTTTTATTTTTCTCAACAACAGCAAAAAAAATTAAAATTATTCAGTATAACTATTTACAAAGGCAGTACAAATAGAGTAAACTAAGTCCTTCTTCTGAGGGTATCTCTTAATTCCAACTTTCAGTCTCTCACTCTCTTTGTCTCTCCAGCAAAAGCATTGTTGCTCTTTTTATAACTAGTCTTTGCCTCGTTGACATCCTGCTTCTCACAGAATGTACTTGTAAGTTTACAGAATGGTCTTGTCAGTTTCAGTGCAGTTGCAGCAAAAAGAACATAGTGACCCAGAAATGACATCATGTTTACAGCTCTGCAAAATGCTTAAAAACTGCATCTCGGGTTAACCCTTTGAGTTCCAAATAGCTTTTTGCAGTCATTTCAACAGTTTAACTATATACAGTTTTAGCTTTGCGATCATTTCAACAGAATAACTATATACAGTTTTAAACAAAGGGATCCCAATATCCGTGACATTTCCACATAAAGATTCACATAGTATATTTTTATACCCACAGATAAGCAAGGGGGAAGAAAAAACAGAAATAGCAAAGGAAAGCAGAGAGCGAGAAGCGGAGAATTGTGAAACAGTCGGAGTGATCAGTTCCTAGGTCTCACAAGAAAATTTGGTTGCACAACCAGACAGAAAAGAGACAGAAAAGGAGAAAATAGAACAGATCCTTGCATTTAACTCCTTCTGCATAACAAATGGGACAAGGTCTTATTCAACTGTGTCATAGGGTGAGCACAGAAGAGGCTTGGTATAGGGAGTCCAACAGGTCCCAGTTTAGGATCCCTTCCTGGTGCCTCACCCAGGTAGTTTCTTGACCTGCTCTCCGTCAACATCCTCCTTGGAGAATGAGTCTTCTCTCTACCGGACCTCATCTGCTGAATGCATTCAGTGTCAGTGAATCCTGGGAAAGATGTTGCAGACATTCCTATTTACATCAGTCTTGATTCTGTCACCCTGCTACTAGGACTTCTTAGCATTCATAAGTTCATAAGTTGTATCAGAGCTTAAAAGACCATTATGTCCATAATGCTCGCCATAAACTTCTCAATATCCCAAAATACTGTTACCTGTCAGATATTTATCTAAATTTCTTTTAAAGGCCTGCATAGTACTACTAGATACCACTTCCAGGGGCATTATATTCCAGACTGGCGCAACCCTAACACTGAACCAGTGTTTTCTTTTTGTAGACCCAAACTTTTCAATATTTAGCTGAAAGGGGTGTGCTCTAGTCTGGTATGGCTGTTCTCTTGTTTTTAAACCCAATGATTCCCTTAGTGCAGTATCAGCAAAGGCCTTATAAACCAGACGCATATCTCCTCGTAACCTCCTATACTCTAATGTGTACAGTCCAAATTTGCTTAATCGGGTCTGATAGTCACATCCTTGATTTCCTTCAGTCATTCGTGTGGCCCTTTTTTGGACCCTCTCCAAAGCTACAATCTGCTTTTTGTAGCCTGGGGACCAAAACTGCATGCAATACTCCAGATGTGGCCGCACCAGAGAACTGTAAAGTGGCAGTAAAACCTCACTCCTCCTAGACTTAATATGTCTGCCTATGCAGCTCAGTATGTTCTCAGCCTTCTTTACCATCAAGCTGCAATGATGATTAAACTTTAAATCATTTTGGATCATCACTCCCAGATCCCTTTCATCAGTTACTTCTCTCAGTATTTGTCCGTTTAACCTATGTGGCCTTTATATTTTTCCTACCGAAGTGCATGACTGTACATTTATCTACATTGAAGGTTAGTCTTGAGGCATATGCCCAATTTTGTAATTTATTTAGGCTTTCCTGAATTTTGTCAATGTCCTGGCTATTGTTCAGTATGTAGCCAATCCTTGTATCATCAGCAAATTTGGCTTCCCAGATATTCCCAGTATTGATACTTGCATCATTCAGTTCTGTCATATAGCCATGTAGGAGGCATCAAAGGTACTAGGGAGGCATTCCCTACACCACCCTCCTGACCCAGAGAACTCCTAGTCAGTTATTGTGCCACACCATGCCTGCTAGGGCCATATCACACACCCAACCTTGGGTTTTCAGGTCCCTTAGACCCAGACTGTACCACAGTGCCCAATCTGTGACCCATCCGCCCAGTCAGGATTACACAGAATTTTATACACTGGCTAGAAAAGTGTCCTCTTTGGCCAAATAACTGTTAACGATTTCCTCACACCAGGCATACATGGCAGCTTACTAATGCTGCTCTTGTTCACAGGTGTACAACTTCCTTGCTGCAATACCTGCACATGAAGGTACTAGACTGGCCATGGACGTTTCCATCATGGGCTGTGAGGTGGCATGGCACCATCGAGTGCATTCTGTGATGCCAGTGAGTTTGCCTCCAGGATTTTAGCCATCTGAGCCAGGCAGATGTCCTGGCTACATCTGTCCTGGCTAACACCATTGGCCCAGCAAAAGGTGCTGAACGCCCAGATCTTCCAGGAATCAATCTTCACCATTGACTCACCTTAATGGGTCTGAGCCAAAAGCACTAGGACCCTGCTGGAGCCAGAACCTTTCAGGAAGGCTGGTGGCGAAGTAAGCTTTGTGCACACATGGCACCATGAGACTGGTTCAAGCTGCATGGCTTACCTCAGCACCAGACCTCAACTGCCTCAGTTCCTTTTTAAACCCCCCCCCCCTCGAGTGTGCATCAGTGATGATGTCGGTTGCCCACCGGAAGTCAGAACTTCACATCTATACGACCATTCAGTTCTTCTCGGTTTTAGTGTTTAAAGCTAGAGTTCCTTATTTTTGTGTCAGTGTAGTGATTGTACAAAAAAGTTTCTGTTAGTCTCTCACAGGGAATACACTACCCCTAAGGATAGACCAGTGTATGTTTCTCAGCTTATAGCTGATGCTATTGTTATTCTTACTGAGAATGACAAAGCCATTCTTCCCCAGGAGGTCATTGTGCACCCTGTTAACAAAGAGTCACTCAAGATTGAGACTATGGGCAAGTGGACTTTCGCAGCAGCTACTGTTGGCAAGAAGATTACTAGCTACCAAGGGCATTTTTGCAAGTATGAGTATACTCTTTGGAGCTCAGCAAAAGTGTCTGGAATAGTCCTTGCTAGACTCTAAAATTAAACAGAAGATTCTGCAGTTTGCTACTCATGGTATTGAGTCTCAACAGTCATCAGCGCTAAGCTGCTATGGCTGCCTTTCATACTGCCTTCCAATCTGCTGTGGCAGGCATCTTTATCAGAAGACACTCTTGGTTACGTACTTCTGGTCTTTCTCAAGATGACCAGCAATGGGCAGTGGATGTCCCCTTTGATGGCATTTACCTGTTTGGACAGCAGGTAGAGAAATCTCTTGTCCATGTCTCGGGAATATGAGGATGCCCATGTTCTTCGGGGTGCCAAAGCCTCTAATGTGGGAGCAGAACCATGGTTGGGTGAGCACAGTAGAGGTGTGGTATAGGCAGTCCAACAGGACCCAGTTTAGGGTCCCTCCCCGGTGCCTCACCCGGTAGTTTCTTGACCTGCTGTGCGTCAACATCCTCCTTGGAGAATGAGTCTTCTCTCCATCTGGCCTCATCTGCTGAATGCTTTCTGTGTCAGCGATTCCTGGGAAAGATGTTGCAGACATTCCTGTTTACATCAGTCTCAGTTCTGTCACCCTGCCTTTAGGACTTCCCCACATTCCCAGTACTGATACTTGCGTCATTCATTTCTGTTACATGGCCACATAGGAGACATCGAAAGCACAGTGGTGGCATTGCCTGCACCAGCCCACCTGCACCAGGGGACTCCTAATCAGTTATTGTGTCCCACCATGTCTGTTAGGGCTATACCACACCCTGCTTTGGGTCTTCAGGTCCCTTAAACCAAGACTGTGCTACAGTTCCCAGTCTTTGACTGTCCGCCCAGTCGGTATTACAGAGGATTTGATGCATTGTGTAGGAAAGTGTCCTCTTTGGCCAAATAACTGTTAACAATTTTCTCACACCAGGCATACATTGCAACTTGTCAATACTGCTTGTGGTTACAGGTGTACAACTTCTTTGCTGCAATGCCTGCACGAGAAGCTAGTAGGCTGGCCATAGACATTTCCATCAGGGGTCTTGAGGTGGCATGGCACCATCAAGGACATTCTGTGATGCCAGTGAGTTGGCCTCCAGGAATTTTGGATCAACCATGTGTACCAGGTGGATGTCCTGGCTACGCCTGTCCTGGCTAACATCATTGGCCCAGCAAAAGGTGCTGAATTCCCAGATCTTCCAGGAATCAGTCTTCATCATTAATTCTCATTAATGGGTCTGAGCCAAAGGTGCTAGGACCCTGCAGGAGCCAGAAGTTTTCAGGAAGGCTGATGGCAAGGTAAGCTGTGTGCACGCGCGGCACCATGAGACTGGTTCACGCTGCATGGCTTACCTTGGTACCAGCCCTTAACTGCCTCAGTTCCTTTTTAACCCACCATTGAGTGCATATCAGTGACGACATCGCTCGACGACCGGGTGTCGGAACTTCATGTCTATATGACCATTCAGTTCTTACCAGTTTTAGTGTTTAAAGCTAGAGTTTCTTATTTTTGTGTCAGTTTAGTGATTTTACAAAAGATTTTTCTGTCGTTCTCTCACAGGAAGTACGATGCCCCTAAGGATAGACCATATTTCTGAACTGATAGCTGATGTCATTATTTTCATTGAGAATGACAAAGTCATTCTTCCCCAGGAGGTCATTGTGCACCCTGTTAACAAGGAGTCGCTCAAGATTGAGACTGTGGGAAGCGGGAATTCGCAGCAGCTACTCTTGGCAAGAAGATTACTAGCTACCAAGGGCATTCTTGCAAGTATGAGTATATTCTTTGGAGTTCACTAAAGTCTCTGGCAGAGTCCCAGCCAGTCTCTGAAACTAAACAAGATTCTGGAGACTGCTACTCATGGCATTGAGTATAACAGTCATTAGGTCAAAGCGGCTATGGATGCCTTTAATGCTGCCTCCTGATCTGCTGCAGCAGGCACCTGTATTAAAAGGCACTCTTGGTTACATACTTCTGGTCTTTCTCAAGATGTCCAGCAACAGGTAATGAATGTCCCCTTTGATGACACTTATCTGTTTGGACAGCAGGTAGAGAAGTCTCTTGAGGTGTCTCAGAAAACTAGAAAGACCATTAAGACACCTAAGCGAGAATCATGCCCCTAGACCCAGCCGAGGTTTTACTGAATCTAGAGATGTCTCAGCTCCAACCCTCACAGCAGCTGATATTCATGAGAGCTCTTCTGGACATGTTCAAGGCCCAGACTTTCATTCCACAGAGCAGAATGTAGACAGTCTGGCAGGTGGCATGCTACATAATGGAGCACGAATCTGGGCAGGCCCACTCCATGCTGGGTCTGATAGCCTCCTCAGTGTTCAGGTGCCTCTGGCACAACTACACATTAGAACACCTCAGTGGATACTCAGTGCATAGTGGGTGCTCAGTGCACAGTGGTCACAGGTATCACATCCTCAGACCTACCCCATACAAGTGATCAAGCCCTTGGTTCGGTCACTCACATGGTGGTCAGTGGAGGACAGTTTCCTCCAGGGGTTTCCTTTCTCCCAGTTGGAGACCCAGATGACTTATCACCATGGATGCCTCCCTGTTGGGGTGAGGTGCCCATTGCTAGGGCCTCCAAAGCACAAGGTATCTGGAACCTGTCAGAGACTCATCTCCAAATCAGTGTGCTGGAGACACGAGCTGTTTTGTATGGCCTGGGAGCCCTAGTGGATGTCATCAGCCACAAAACAGTCCTCCTCCAGACAGACAACACGTCTCTGATGTATTACATCAACCAGCAAGGAGAAGCACACTCTTACCCTCTCTGCAGGGAAGCAGTGGGAGTGTGGGAATGGTGTCTGGAGCAAGGGGTACTGCTCTAAACCGTTTACCTGCCAGGAGTCCAAAACACTCCGGCATACGAGGTCAACTAAACGGAGGCTGATCCACATAAGTAGCTACTAGCTGCAGACATCATGCGATAACTATTTGATGAGTTGGCACCCCAGATGTTGACCTTTTTGTGTCCCCACTCAATGCCAGACTGCCTCAGTTCTGATTCAGAAATCCAGGACATGGCATTTTCAGTCAAGATGTATTCAGACTGCAATGGCAAAATCTTTTTCTGTATGGGTCCCCTTCAATCCCTCTAATGCAGAGGGTACTACTCAAACTGGAGATGTATAGGGGTAAGATGATATTAATTGCCCCGTGCAGGCCTCGATAAATATGGTTTCCTCTGCTGAACAGACTGTCAGTCAGCAGACCGAGGATCCTTTCACTCAGGATGGACTTACTGACTTAGAGTCAGCTGTCCATTCCAATCTACACTCCCTTCACCTTCAGGCCTGGCTCCCGAAGAGATAGAAGTGAACAGGTGTAAGATATCTCTGATGGTTTCTGAAATACTTTTGACTGCCCATAAACCTTCCATTAGAAAGACTTACACAGCCAAGTGGAAAAGATTTTCCATCTAGTGCTCAAAAACCCACATAGACCCCTTTGGGTGCCCACCTGACAAGGTTATGGAGTACTTGCTGGACTTTTCTGATGTTGGCTTGCAGTATTCCACAGTCAAGGTCCACTTCAAACAACATGAAGTCTTGCTATATTATGACATATGCAGTATAACCCCAGGTTAGAACTGCTCCGGAGGTGAAAGAGTTAACTTTCCATGCAGGGCATGGAATCTTGAGCGCGAGCTCGGTTGAACACTCTGTCTGTTGTAGCTCAAACTTAAACTGTCAGATTCTTTACTCCGCCTCACTGAACAGTCGCTCTGGAGATTCCTCCTGCTGCTCGGTTCATTTGTCGGTTTTAAAGTGTAATTCTCGGTTTATTTTACCGAAATTTAACTGCAATCGTCGGTTCAAGCTCTGTCTGTGGTATTGTAAGTAATAGATAGGCTTTTGTTTGTTTTCTTCTGTGTGGAACTTGTAAACGTCTTTTCGGTTCGGCTTGAACCGATCAGATTTGGTTTAAAATGACTTTCTAGTCCTTTAGAGTGCGGTTCCCGGTTCTTATCGGTTCTAAAAAAAACAGATTTTGTTACTTTTTTTCCCCGACCCGTGACACAGTTGGGAACCAATAAGAGTCTTGCTTGGCGGATTGCCATTAACGGGCAAGTTTTGGTTAGGCTGGCACTATGTCTTAGAAACCCAAAAGAAAAACCGGACCCACTGGGTTTCAGCACTGTGGCCTCTGTGGGGAAGCCTTTGCTAAGGCTGACCCACACACCACTTGTGTATATTGTCTGGGGTTTGACCACCTCAATGCAGACTGCCAGATTTGTAAGAATTTTCCTGCTGCCACCGTGGAAAGAGAGTTGGTAGGCTCAGGGAAGGGAGGCCAAAAGTCCGCTGACCTGATGGTCAGCCCGTTCGGTTCCAACCGAACCTGAGGGAGTGCCTCTGACCAGGGCGATACTTCCTCGGGCAAACGAAGAGCCAGCTCTGAGGAGCCGGTTCCAACTAAAAGGACTAGAAAGTCAGCTAGTTTAGGGACAAAAGTTCTTTCTCCAACCGCTGAGGAAGTAGCCAAAGCTATTCAAATTGTCCAGTCTCTTTCCCTGGTTCCGTCCAAACCGACCCCATTAGGGAAGCACTCGGTTCGGATGGTTCCTCCGGTTCAAGATTATGATTTTGAGGATTTTTATGAACCGGAGGAAGGGGAGGAGGGGTATGAAGAGAGTGAGTGTGATTTTGAAAGTCTGGATGTGCCCATTGAACCGGACATCTCTCCAGACAGACCTTCAGGGGTTTCCCCTCCCAGGCTATCTGAGTCCCCTTCTCATTTTTTGTTTTACAAGAAAGTTGTTGAGACTCTGCAACTCCCTGTTGAGGAAGCTGTTGATGATCAAGAAGAGTCTGATTTTGTGGAATGATGGATATTCCAGAGTCTAGGAGACTGTCTATTCCCTTGCACAAATCTTTTAGGAAACAGACAGTAAAATTCTGAAAACCTCATTCTATCCTCCCTGTGGATAAAGGATGGACAAGAGGTATGCTTTATCAGGCTCTGATACGGAGTTCCTCTCCCAGCAATGCAGCCATGTGGGGGTAGTGCAGGCTGCAGCCTGTGACAAGGCTAATATTCCTCTAGCCTCTCACCCTCCTGAAAAGGATTCTAGGAGAATGGATGCCATGGCAAAGAAACAGTACATGACAGCATCTTTGGGACTCAGACAGGCAAATTATATGGCTTATGCAGCTAGGTACCAGAAATCCAGATGGGATACTGTCCTGGCCCTAGCAAAACAGGCCCCTGACCAGCTTGCCAGGGAGCTGGAGCAGGTGGCGTGATGGTATGAGGCATCCAAGGTGCAATTTCATGCTGCAGTAGACTCTAATGATGTTTCCTCAAGAGTCATGGCTACATCTGTGTCTCTTCGCAGAATGGCCTGGCTCAGATGTACTGCCCTGTCACAGGATACTCAGTCTAAGGCTATGGATTTTTCCTGTTGTGGGCAATTCTCTGTTTGGGGAGCAGACAGAGAATTATATGAAAAATGGATGAGTATAGGACCACCTATAGGAGTGCACAGGCCAAAGAAAGGCAAGCCACTCTCAAAGGCAGCATGTCAGGGGCAGGGGCAGGCCTTTCATAGGCTCTTTACCAAGCCCAGGCCCTCTTCTGCTTATGCCCAGAGGGGTTCTTTAGAGGAAGGGGCAGAAGGGGTTCTAGTAAGCCTGCTTCTCCCCCTCAACCCAAAGCCCCTGCAAAACAGGCTCCCTGATGGGGTGGCCAGGGCCGATTCTCCACTACCGGTAGGGGGCAGGCTGGGCTTACTTTGTCCAGGACTGGAAGTCTTTAACAATAGACAAGTGGGTCCTGTAAGTAGTAAGCCAGGGACTGGTTCTCAGCTTCAAAAAATTTCCGGAGTTGAGAGCCAGGTCTTTTCTACCTGCAAACCCATCAGAGGTACTTGCCCTGGAAACAGAAGTTTCTTCCCTCCTGGCTCTCAGAGCCGTGGAAAGGGTTCCAACCATACACCAGGGCAAAGGGTTGTACTCCAGGTACTTCCTTACCCCGGAAAAGACAGGAGAATGGCGGCCCGTCCTGGATCTCAGGTATCTAAACAAGCACCTTTTAAAACCAAAGTTCAAAATGGTGACTCTGGGGATTATTTTACCTTCTCTAAGGCCAGGGGACTGGCTAGCCTCCCTGGACCTCAAGGATGCCTACTTCCATGTTCTCATCAGAAGCTCCCATCGAAGTACCTCAGATTCGAACTGCCCTCAGGCCATTACCAGTTCAGAGCAATGCCCTTCGGCCTCACCTCGGCAATGAGGTGTTCACAAAATGCCTGGCAGTAGCAGTTGCTCATTTAAGAAGGCAAAGATTGCCATCTTTCCTTATCTGGACGACTGGCTTATTTGTAGGCCAGTCTCCAGAACAGAGGTCAGACTACACCTACAAGTAAACCCAGCAACTGCTCACATCTCTAGGTTTTCTTCTCAGTCTTCCAAAGTCAGTTCTGGAGCCTGTCCAGCTTCTCACCTTCATAGGCGTAAAACTGAACACAAAAGAAGCCAGAGCCTTCCTCCCTCTGGAAAGAGCAAGGACCTTGGTCTCTCTGGCCTCTTCTTTTCACCCTGCAGGTCTCTCGACCAGCAAGGCATTTTCTACGGCTCCTGGGGCACATGGCTGCTTCTACAGCAGTAGTGCAGGGAGCAAGATTTCAGATGAGGGACATCCAGTTCCATTTGAGAGCCTTTTGGTCTCAAAGGACAGATCCTCTAACCAAATTGATTCCAGTGACTCGAACCCTGATCCAGGCCCTTCAGTGGTGGCAGGATCAGAACAATCTGAGACAGGGGGTTCCCTTCACTCCCCAGTCTCATTCCTTGACCCTTACTACAGATGCATCCCTCTTTGGGTGGGGAGCTCACATGGGCGACCTTTCCACCCAAGGGCTGTGGTCCCCTCAGGAATCTCTGCTCCACATCAATTTGCTGGAACTCAGAGCAGTTTTTCTAGCACTCCAGGTTTTTTCCACATCTGTTCAGAACAAGGTTGTTCAGATCAGAACAGACAATACCACTACAATGTGGTACATCAACAAGCAAGGGGGCACTCTGTCTACGGCCTTGTGCACCGAAGCAATGAAGTTGTGGTCTCTGGCTTATTCTTTGAACGCCTCCCTTACGGCAGTTCACCTCCCAGGAAAGGACAATGTCCTAGCGGATGCTCTCAGCAGGATTTCCCAGGGCCATCACGAATGGGCACTGGACCCCCTAGTACTGGAGGTAGTATTTGCCAGATGGGGCACCCTGCAAATAGATCTCTTTGCAGCCCCAGACAATCACCAACTTCCCTTTTTTTGCTGCAGGCCCCCAGTGTTGGGCCCAGTCCCTCTGGATGCCTTCCTCCTCAGTTGGGAAGGGAAGTTTCTCTATGCTTTTCCCCCCTTCCCCTTCTTTTCAAGGTGCTAGTCAGAATCAGATCTCAATCCTGCAAGATGATCCTGATTGCTCCAGATTGGGCCAGGCAGCCGTGGTACCCACTCCTCATGTCCTTAGCAGTCCACCTTCCCCTGTGTCTTCCCAGGAATCACAACCTGTTAACCTGTGCCCAGGGGAGAGTTTGGTATCCGAACCTCAAATCTCTCAATCTCAAGGCATGGCTGTTGAAGAGTTAGAGTTTGCTGACCTACACCTTTCCCAAGGTGTATTGGATATATTGAAGGCCTCTAGGAAGCCTTCCACCATGGCTACTTATAATTCAAAATGGAAGAGATTTTCCATATGGTGTGCTGGTAAGCATATTTCCCCAGAATCTGCTGGCGTCCCCACGATCCTGGATTATTTGGTGCATTTGAATTCCTTGGGGCTGAGACCAGCTACCCTAAAAGTGCACTTGACAGCTGTGTCTGTCTTCTTATTAGCAGGTTAGCCTCTTCTTTTCAGCTCACCCTGTGTTCTCTGTTTTTAAAGGGTTGCTTCACACCAACCTCCGCTCAGGACCCTGCCCCTGCTTGGGATCTTAATATTTGTATTGCTCAGCTTATGCAACCCCTTTGAGCCATTGTGTTCAGCAGAGCTTAAGTACTTGACTTGAAAACTGTGTTTCTGGTAGCCATCACCTCTGCCAGGCGATAAGTGAGCTACAAGCATTGTCAGTGGAGCCTGATTTTATCTCCTTTCATAGAGATAAGGTGGTCCTCAGGACTAACAGGACGTTTTTGCCTAAGGTGGTTTCAGACTTCCACCTTAATCAATCCATGTCTCTTCCTGTGTACTTCACTGACCATTCCTCCTCTGGTGAGAGGAGATTGCACTAGTTTAGATGTCAAAAGAGCCCTTAGTTACTATATAGAACGCATTCAAGGGTCACAGGTTTGAATCCTCCAATTGTTCCTCACTTATGGTGAGGTTGGTAAAGGAAACCTGCCACTAAAAGATCCATTGCCAGGTGGATTGTCTCTTGTATCCAATTCTGCTATGAAAAACTGGGTAAGGTTCCTCCCTCAGGCCTGAGGGCTCACTCTACCAGAGGTACAGCTGCGTCTCTGGCTGCTGCCAGGGACATCCCTATCCTAGAGATATGTCAAGCAGCTACCTGGAAAACAGTTCACACTTTTACTAAGCATTACTCCCTGGATATCCAGGCTAGGAGTGATGCTCGATTTGGCACAGCTGTGCTTCAGAGCCTATTTCCCAAGTAGGTTCTGTCCCTCCTCCATGGAGGTACTGCTGTGTAGTCTGCATATGTCATAATATAGCAAGACTTCATGTTTGAAGAAAAAATTACTCACCTTAGTAATGTTGTTTCTTCTAATGGAGTCTTACTATATTATAACCTCCCAGCCTGCCCTCTCAGAACCTCTATTTTTGGGATGTGGGTGGGCAGTGCAAGGTTGGCATCTAGATGCCCACTTTATTCTCACCTTTCTTAGGGTGCTTAGGTGTTATGTTATTTTTCTCTTTCTTGAATCCTGACTTGGAGTCTCTTGTTTTGGGATCAAGAATAAAAATGTGTTTTTGTAGTTAGTAGCCAGTGGGCTAGTGTAGGTTTACGGCCTCCACACAGAACCTTAGTGAGTTTTTGCTCGTAAAGATCTGACAGTTTAAGTTTGAGCTACAACAGACAGAGTGTTCAACCGAGCTCGCGTTCAAGATTCCATGCCCTGCATGGAAAGTTAACTCTTTCACCTACGGAGCAGTTCTAACCTGGGGTTATACTGCATATGTCATAATATAGCAAGACTCCATTAGAAGAAACAACATTACTAAGGTGAGTAATTTTTTCTTGTGTGCTATTTCTGCATACCACAAGCCTCTTGGTAGCGTCAGCCTGGCACAGCTGCCATTGTTCAAGTGGTTTCTTAAGGGCATCTTACATACAAGGCCTCCCATCAGTAAGCTGGTAGCTGCCTGGGATATCAACCTTGTGCTGGATATCCTCTTCCACAAACACTTTTAGCCCCTTGCAACATGTGAGCTAAAGTTCTTAGCTTGGAAAAAGTATTTTCTAGTGGCCATCACTTCTGCTCATAGAATGTCTGAAATCCATGCCTTGATCACAGATTTTTCATGTACTGTTTTCCACAAGGACCGGGGTAGTTCTTCGCACACACCCTAAGTTCCTTTCCAAAGTGATGTCAGAGTCCCATCTCAATCAGCCACTCATATGCTGCCTTACTACTTTGCTGACGTTCCAGAATGAGGGGCAATGCACTCACCATTGTCTGGATGTTAAGAGTATCCTTAAATTTTAGCTGGACAGAACTAAGGACTTGAGGCAATTCAAAGCACTGTTTGTCTCCTTTGATCCAGTTGGAAGGGACAGCCTGTTACAATCAAGTGCATTTCTGCTTGGATTGTGAACTGACCACACCACTGGTATGCCATGGTGCAGGTGAAGTTCAAAGGTCAGGTATGTGCCCACTCCACCAGAGTAGTCACCACATCTCTGACAGAGATTTGCGCTGTGCCTACCAGTAATATTTGCAGAGCTGCAACTTAAAGCACAGTGCATGTTTTTGTTAAGCTCTATGCCTTGGGTGTCCACGTCAGGCAGCTTGCCACCTTTAGCAGGACAATCCTGAATGGACTTCTATCCTGGGTGAGTCCTTGGCTCCTACCGCCCTAGTCTGAAGGATTTTGTCCAAGTTTGGTACTCTGACCCATTGGTGTGAATCAGTGATGAAGATTGATTCGTGGAAGATATGAAACTTATGTACTCACCATAACCCTAGATCTTCTAGGAATATCTTCATCATTGATTCACATGTCCACCTGCCATCCCCGGTCTCACTCCAGTCTGTTTATTGGTCTTCACCCCTTGTTCTTTATTGGGTTGTGAAGGCACTGTCTTACTGGTTTGCTGATGACTCTTCTTACATGGGTCATCAGAGCTATTGTATGCCCTCAGGTTTAGTGCACAAGTGCTAGTTAGGTTATGCTGCACCTCCTCAGTAAAAAACATACTGAGGTGGTTGAGGGCTGGTGCTGTCATAAGCCATGCAGCATGAGCGGTCTCGTGGTGCCGCATGGGCACATAGCTTACCTCAGCGCCAACTCTCCTGAAAATTCTTGGCTCCCGCAGGTTCCTGGTGCGTCCGGGACAGACCAGTCAGTGTGAATCAATGGTGAAGATATTCCTAGAGATCAAGAATTATGGTGAGTACATCATTTTCATTTTTCTCTAAGTTGGTAGTTAAGTTTTATTTTGTTTCTATTTTTATATTCTACATCCTGTGTCCTTTTCCTACCCCTTTTATACTAGAAGCCCTCTCTTTTTCTTCACTTGTTTCTTCTACTGTCAAACAGAACTGCGGAAGGAAGGGGGGCCATTGTCGGTTACTGGCTAGCTCATGTGCGTGACGTCAGTACACTGGCCGCATCGGTGGGACCAGTGGCTGACATTGGTCCCCTCCTAGCTGCAAAAGACTTTGCTCTTGCGGGGTCCTGGTGCCTCCGGCTTACACCCATTAGTGTGAATGAATGGTGAAGATATTCTGGAAGATTAACAATTACAGCAAATATGTAATTTTCATTTGTCTTTCTACTGCTATTCCTTTTACTTTTACATGGCCAGCAGCCTTCCCTGGATACAGGTCTTTGAATGCTTGAAGAGCAGCTTTCCATTTTCCTTCAGTTCCTGAATGATCTGGAGCATAGAGGGGTGGGAACTCGAGAAGGAGGAGTCTGTGTTGAGGGTCCAGGCAGTAGCTATTTAAGTACTCTGTACCTGTTTATTGGATGCTGCTATAGTGTGAATTCTGGAAAGAATAGCAACAGTAGATACTTCAGTACAAGTAACTTAGCCGTACCTTGTTTTTTTTATGTTCAGCTGCTCACCACATACCTTGTCTCCTTTTCAGCACATTGTGTGTTTAAAATCCAATGTAAACCCTTTGCTATGTAAAACTGAGTAGTTTCAGGGGGATTTTCATACAAAATACACAGGGGCCACTTCTAATACTAGTATTCCCCCCACCCCAAAAAAAATGCCAAAGTGGTCCGGCAGGAAGTGGAGCATCATCCGGCAGGACAGGCTTCATATCTAGGGAAGGGAAGCTTCCATCCTTCTTCATGACAGCCACCTGGTGTTATAGGCCAGAAGTTGCAGGCCAGGTGAGGACGTGCATTGACGGGAAGAAAGAGGTTGAGGGTGGGCACACTGCATCCTGCAGGGTAGTTTGGGTCCCTCCTCTGATGCCTTTGGAAAGGGGGAGTGAAAAAAGCAGGTCTTGTTGGGCTGAGGGTCTCAGTGCCACCCCCATGATTGTACAGGACCCTGAAGGCATGGTTCCTCCAACCACCTGCCAGCTGAATTCAGGCTCCAAGCACTGCCAAGTCAGATAGCGGCTGGCTGCATTCCACTGCAGGGAGACAACCAGTTGGAGACTATACTGGATGGACACCTCGAGTGGGAATGGGTCTGGACAACAGAAGGCGGTCCTATCCAGAGCGGCCAACCAGTACGAGCAAAAAAACACAATACTTCTTTTTCAACTGAGCTCTCGCTCTCTGCTTTACCCTGAATCATGACTGAGCCAAATGTTGATGGTTTGAATGCACCTGTAGGGGACCTTGGCTAAATTGCTAAATTCTGCTTTTTTGTGTCATTTTTAGACGGTTTTTCAAGTCTGCTAATTTTGATGGCTGGTACCGTCTGAGGTTGAAGGAGATGAGCCAGAAGCTGGAAACCCTTCACCTGGAAGTGATATGTGAGGCAGTAAGTTCATGCCTGCATAGATACATGGCAGCATTTTGTATAATTTGTACTTTAGTCCGTGCTTATTGCATGATTTCATTGTTTATCATTAGTTAGCGGTCACTGGCTGTTACCTGTATCATGTGTTTTGTATTCTTCTCGTGATATTGTTACCTATTGTGCTGTCCCGGGTTGCACCTGAAAGTAAGCATTTACTTGTCTAGTGTACCTTACCCGGTAAACAAAAACTAAACAAGTGAATAAAATAAATAACCCAGAGTAGGAAATGATTTGTCTCAGTGTTCCAGGACCCTCGACGGATAACAGGTTCATCCATGTGGGATCTAGACAGACTTGTATAAAATGCATGTTGATCTAGTGGCTGTAAGGTTACATTAATTTGTGGTTGAGAATTGTGAGTTTTTGATTTTCATTTACAAAACCTTGAAGAGAAGACTGAATCAATAGCAGAGTGGGGTTCAAGAGGGCCGATCTCCCTCCCCCAGTCTACACCATGGGCACTGTGAGAACAGGTAGCAGCAAGACTGATGTCCCAACCAGTTGACACTAGGGGGTGCTGTGTGAATGGGGGGAGGGTGCAGTTGAGTTGTTGACTCCCCTCCCCAGTGCCAGATCTGGGTCTTGATTTTGCAGGCATAGTAATAAGTCATCTGCACATAGTGCCATGTTGTGTGACCTTCCTCCCATCACACATCCCTGAATGGCTGGGTGAGTCTGAATAGCTTCTGCCATGGGTTCAAGAGATAATATGTATGGGGGGAGGGGGGGTAGCTGTGTCGGGTTCCCCTGGGGAGCCTAAAGAGAGGTGTCAGATCCCCATTGATCATTATTTGGGCTTCTGGGACCCGATATAGAGTACTGATCCATGGGATTACCTGCTTTCCTTATCCAAATCTCCTCAGTCTCAAACCTCTACTCCCACTCCACCTGGTCAAATGCTTCTTCTGCATCTAGAGCAAGGACTGCTGCACCAAGTCTTCTGGGGTTTTCAGACCATTTTTACCTAATTGTATGTATGTCAGTAAGTACATATGTATGTAGTTATTTATTTATCTATTGATTTAAAGGGTTTTACCAGGAAAAATATACCAAGCTGATAGCGGCTCATTTCCAGATGCCGTGGGGGAAGGGGAAGTTAGGAAGAGCGAACAGATATAAAATACAGAGTATAAAATACATAAAATGGGAATAAGTATATCAAAATAAAACCGCAATACTTAATAAATATACAGTTTCACACAACAAATTGCGGAACTGGCAAAAGAACAAATTAAATTGTAATCAACATAGCAGTATAAGGAACAGAGGAATGACTGAAGCTAGGGAAGTGAGAAGTGCTGAAGGCATCGATTTGGAGTAACTGGTGAAAGGGTCCAAACCAATATCAGCAACAACTGCAGGAGTGAGTAGAGGAGTCACAGAGGAGAGATTTAATAGCATGAAGGCAAACAGCGAAGGGAATAGAAGGTGGAAGAGAACCCCATAGATTAGGGAAACTAAATGAGAAGGCAGCCAGGCCAGCAGTAGATTTCACATGAGGGCTAGCAAAAGAGTGAGAGCAAGCATTGCAAATAGAGTAAGTATACAAAAGGAAAAAGAGAAAGTAGAGAGGAAAATACGAGGGGAGAGAGCCAAATTAAAATTTGGAGATAAAGGAAACATGGTGGGTAAGGCACCTGGTATGAAGAGAAGGAAGAGAGAGAGAGAGAATAAGTAAGCAATAACCCATGTCAGGGTGTGTGGTTATTGGGGATTAATCAGTACCCCAGGTGTGTTGTTCCTATAACATGGGCTATGTTTAAGCAACAAAAAATATCTAAAAAGGTGTTCTATTGGTGTTTAAATAGTACAAAAGGTACTGTATCTTGCCACCTTGTAAAGTAGTCCATCACAAACAATGTATACTGCATTGCTATTATGCACCTAGAAATGTCAGAAATACAGCAGTGATATGATTTCTGACATTTCTGCTGCATAACATTCTTTCTAGGGACGTGGATATGTTGTTCAATCCACACTTATTGGCTGGTTTCTTGCTGCTTTAAATCTTGCCGGAAGGTCTTCAGGCTGGCTCCTCCCACCCACCCGGGTGGTAAAACTCAAGACGCTGCCCCATGATGCCAGATCTTCCTTACCGCTTGGAAGCTCGGGTTCCCTCCTTAGCGTTCTGCGTTTTAGGCCTGGATCCAAACTCTTCCGTTCACCCAAAACTAATTTTAAAGTTTACAAGACTTCGGTCTTTTTCTTCCCTCATGGCTGCGATGTACTAATCAACTCCCGGATTTTATCTGTGCACTTGTGGGCAGAAGATGTCCCAGACCGAACTGCACTCCACGTACGTTTACTGCCTGGGGCCTGGCCACGATTCGCAGGCCTGCGACTTGTACAAGTCCTTTTCGGCTACGGTCTTGGAGGACCGCGCTGCCATATTACAACTTGGATGACCCCAGAAACGTTATCCTCCAGTCAAGTCAAAGCAGGCCCATTGGGTGGTGTCTGCGGCTGCGGGCTCGGCTGAACAGCTCGAGTAGATGATCGCCATCGAGGAGGAGGTGGCCCAGGCCGCTGCATCATCATCCTCAGTCACGGCATTTATCCCTCTCTCCTTGGGATCCTCCTACACAGCTTCTTTTAAGGAGCTTTGCCAGTCCCTCTCCACTAACGGAGAAGGGCCTTCGGGACATTCCTCTTGGTCCAAAAAGAAGAACTCTAAGAGTAAGTCCCACTGTCGACGTTTGTGGGAGCGGGAGAGGTCCCCTTCCCTTGACAGTGGACACTGGACTTAATGAGGTTGCGGGGTTAAGGCCGCTGGCTTCACGGTGTCCCCATCAGGTCAGCCGCCTGAGACAACTGTCGATGCGGTCGAGATTTTTCTGACCATCGGACGGTTTGTCGACTGGAGAAGCCGACAACCCATCTTCACCGTTCCTCGATGGAAACCGAGGACTTGCTCTGTGCCAGAGTCCTCGTTAAGGTTCCTGAACCGAAGGAGGAGCGGGTTTCCGCCTCTCAGACCCACCCTTGGAATCCTCTGAAGGTCTTGGTCTCAGTCTTGGACCTCTTCCAGGTCCAGCCAGTCTCGCTGACGCCGGCGGTCTCTGTACCATGGAAAGCAGCGCCACTCATCTTTGTCATCTCTTCGGAGGATAGGCTCCAGCGCAGTTCTGTCGGCGCCGACGAGGATCTAATGGCAGCAGCTGCTTTGTCCGGGAACGTCGACACTGGCCGCCTTTCCCTGGCCATTAAGTGTCTGTTTGTCGAGCGGCCAAAACAACCCTCGAGTAGTCGAGGAGCCGAAGCCGGCACTGGTTGTTTGGCCGAAACTGGCTGCGCCACCCATTGTGGTGGAACCCCTGCCTCCACAACCTAAAACTGGGGCCCCGACAAAGGATTCTTGGTCAGATCAGGGCTTGCCCCATCGGTTGTCGGTCACCCTCACTCCCGATCGACCTCGGCAGGTAGAGGGTGGCTCAGGCACTCTGCAGCTGTTTGCATACTCCTCGGAGTCTGATGATGACGACTTCTTGTTCTCCAGGCCACTTAACCTGGAGTCCACTGGGGGTCACTCGGTGAACGAGAGCCCATCCTCGTTTTGAATGCTTCACCATCTCATAGTCCACTGAGATGAAGCTCGAACCCGCTATACGGGCCAAGTATCCTCACGGAGATACTGGACCGAGGGGATTCCCTCACGGAGGTCTTCCCGCAGCCAAAGCCATTGTTGGTCCGCTCTGAGCCATGGCAGGGCCAGCTTGTCCAGCACCTTCGCCAGAATGGCTCGGAAGTATGCTGTTCCCACCAGTTCACTCTCCGGTTTCTCGGAGCACCCCTCTGCGGAGGGGTTAGTGACCTATAGCGTTTTCAGGCGTTCCAGGAATGCTCGGGATGTGGACAAGCCTCCCGACAAGGAGTCCAAGAAATTATACTATTCCAGGCAGAAAATTTATGTTGCTTCCTCCCTAGGCCTTCGTCAGACCAGCTTGGCCGTCCTGATGGCACACTTTTCATACGCCCTTTTGGGCTCCCTGGATGAGGTGATTCCTTATCTCCCGGCTGACCTCCAAATGACGGTCAAGCAGGTGCAGGATCAGGGAAGGGCAGTGGCCAAACAGCAGCTCCAGACTTCCTTGGACATCGCTGATTCATGTGCCCGGTCAGTAGTGGCCGCAGTGGCCATGCGCCGCAGAGCTTGGCTGTGGATCTCCACCTTTACGGTGGATACCCAGCACAAGCTGGCAGACATTTCCTTCTTGGGTACTGCCTTGTTCAGTCCCGCAGTGGAGGGTCATCTGCAACGGATCGAGAAGTTCAACGCCACCTTGGACTCAGTCAAGTCTGCCCAGAAGGACAAAGGCCACCAGCAGCAGCATAAGCCCTTTCGTCCTTCAGTCCCTGCAGCTTATCCGGCCCAGCAACACCAGCATCAGGGCCAGCAGGCTCGCACTTGGCACCCCAAAGCCAAGCCTGCTGCTTCCTTCAGCAGGAAGCCAGGAGGGAAAGGTCCAGGTGGCTCCTCGGCTGGTCCTTCCTCTAAGCCTGCCCAGTGACGGGTGGAGGGGTGTTGCCCCCAACCTCGTCACGCCTCCCCGGGTTCTTCCCGTGTGGGGATGGCTCTGCCACTTCCTTTCCGCCTAGTCCGATATCACCACGGACTGCTGGGTGTTGGAAGTGGTAGGCAGGGATCTGCCTCTGGAATTTGAACAGTCCCCACCCTATCGAGCCGCTGCTCCCATGGGAGGCTATGAGGTCCGCAGCCTCTGTCGGATCGCCGAGCCAACATTGCCCTGCTCCTCTGGAAGGAGGTGATCAGAGAGTGGCGGATCCTCCTCCAGACCCAGGGTTTGTGTCCAGGTACTTCCTGGTCCCAAACGGGGGCTGGTGCCCCATTTTAGACCCACACGACCTGAACAAGTTCCTAAGGTCTCATACCTTCAGGGATGGTCACTTGGCTGAGATCATTCCATTCTTGAATGAGGCATGTGGTTCTGTTCTCTGGACCTCCAGAACATGTTCTTTCATGTCCCAATCTGTCCATCTCACCAGTGATTCCTCCACTTCAGGGCAGAGAGATCCCTTTACGAGTTTCTGACCATGCCCTTCGGCCTCTCTCCAGCTCCCAGGATCTTCACCAAATGCATGGCAGTGGTGACAGCATTCCTGCATGTGCCGAAGGGTCCGGGTGTACCCTTACCTGGATGACTGGCTGATTGCAGCCCCCTCCAGGTCGGAGGTGGAGCGGTCCAGAGATCTGGCCATCCAGATCTGCTCTCAGATTGGCCTCCTCATCAATGAGGCCAAATCAGAACTCGTGACAGCGCAGGTTATTCAGTTCATCGGGGCAGAGCTCGACTCTCTTCGAGCCAGAGCACGGCTCCCGGCAGACAGGGCCGAGGTCCTTTCCTCCTTTGCCAAATCATTTCTGGATGGCAATTGCACCCTTCCCGGGACTTCCTCCGCCTCCTGGGCCTCATGGCGGCCTGCACCAGCATGGTCCATTGGGCCCGCTGGCACATGCATCCTCTGCAGTGGGGGCTGGCCCGCCAATGGTCACAATGCTCTGGTCGTCCTCTGGACCAGCCAGTGATAGTGACCCAGTAGATGTGGAACGGTCTCCAGTGGTGGCTCATTCCAGCTCATCTGCAGGAGGGTATCCCATTTGTCCACCCAGAGCCGATGGTCACTCTAACGACCGAAGCCTCTCTGATGGGTTTGGGTGCCCATCTGGGGGAGCTCAGAGCGCACAGCCTCTGGCCCCTCAGGAGTCTCGATGCCACATCAACCTGCTAGAGCTTCGAGCAGTCTGACCAGCCCTCACCACCTTCGCTCCGTTTGTACAGTGTCAAGTGGTCCAGGTCCAGACGGACAACACCACGACCATGTACTACCTAAACCGCCAGGGCAGGACGCGCTCCTTGCCTCTGTGCAAGGAGGCTCTCCGCACTTGGTCTCTCGTGAGCAGACTGGAGGTGGATCTCCTAGCCATCCATGTGGCAGGAGCCTCCAACACTCCGGCCGATGCCCTCAGCCGGATAGGCGCTGCATCTCATGAGTGGTCTCTCCTGCCGGAGGTAGTACAAGATCTGTTCTCCCACTGGGGCACACCTCAGGTGGACCTATTTGCTCCAGGGAGAATGTGAAGCTGAGGCTGTTTCATGCCCGCCTCAGCAGGGCTCACTGCAGGATGCCTTTCGAGGCCGTGGACCCCGGGCCTCTTCTGCGCCTTCTCTCCATTTCCCTTGATCCACAAGGTGCTTCTCAAGGCGAAGAGGGACAAGGCACAGGTGATTCTGGTAGCCCCAGACTGGCCCCACCAGTTCTGGTATCCAGATCTCCTCAGCCTCAGCTCCAGGCTCCTGAGACAGCTTCCAGTCCACCCGGACCTGATCTCAGTCAACAAGGGGAAGGTACTCCACCCAGACCTTCAGTCCCTGCACCTGACAGCCTGGTTCCTGAGTGGCTAGAGTTCCAGGCCTTTGGTCTTTCCGACGAGGTCCTCAGCGTTGTTGAGGCATCCTGTAAGTAGTCGACCAGAAAATGCTATGCCTTTAAATGGAAGAGATTCTCCATTTGGTGTCAGGATAAGGGGTTGGACCCTTCCTCCTGTTCTTTGGCTAGCATTCTGGACTACCTGTGGTCCCTTTCTCAGCTAGGGCTTCAGTCGACGACCCTCAAGGTGCACCTGGCAGCCATCTCTTCTTGCCAGGTGCGGGCCGGAAGGCAGTTGATGGTGCAGGAGAAGATGGTTGGGCGCTTTTTCAAAGGCCTTGATCACATATCCCCTCCGGTGCGAGAACCTCCACCTCCGTGAGATCTACTGCTGATATTGCTAAGCTCATGGGCAAGCCATTTGAACCAATGCACAGGTGTGAAATCTCTCACCTGTCGTGGAAGACCACCTTCTTGGTGGCTATCACGTCAGCCAGAAGGATGGGAGAGCTCCAGGCGCTTTCCATCGAGTCTCTTTATCTGGTCTTCCACAGGGACAAGGTTGTTCTGCACCCCACCCGAAATTCCTTCCGAAGGTGGTGTCGGAGTTTCACCTTAACCAGGTGTTGACTCTGCCGGTGTTCTATCCCAGTCACACCTCAGAGGCCGAATATAGGCTCCATACTTTGGACCCTAGAAGAGCCGGACGGCTGAAGTTCGGAAGAGGTTTGCCAGCTGTTTGTCACCTACGCTGAAGCCGCACCCGGCAGACCTGCAGCCAAGCGGACGATAGGCAGGTGGGTCACCTCCTGCATAGATCTCTGCTGTAGGTTGGTGGGCATGGAGCCTCCCAAAGGGATAAGAGCTCATTCTACCCACCATACCGCTGCTTTGGTGGCTGCTTCTGGGGACGTCCCTATCCAGGAAATCTGCAGGGCTGCTACCTGGAAGTCAGCACACACCTTCATTACCCATTACCACATCGACCTAGAGTCACGCCGGGATGCTGGTTTTGGGACCCTGGTTCTCCAGTCCTTATTTCCCAAGTAGGGGGTGCGTGCTTTGCCTCCCTCCTCCCGGAGAACTGCTAGGAGTCTGCCAGTAAGTGTGGATTGAACAACATATCCTTGTCCCTAGAAACACAGGTTTCTCACCTGTAACAGGAGTTCTAAGAGTGGTATATGTTGTTCATCCACACAACCCACCTCGACCTCCCGGCCGAGCATGAATGTGGTTTCCAGCTGGCTAGATCTGGCATCATGGGGGGCCGAGTTTTACCACCCGGTGGTGGGAGGAGCAGCCAGAAGACCTTCCGGCAAGATTTAAAGCGGCAAGGAACCTGCCAATAAGTGTGGATGAACAACATATACCACTCCTAGAACTTCTGTTACAGGTGAGTAACCTGCATTTTCACACATTGCCTTTGTAACAAAGCCGCTAGAAGCACTCGTGCTCCAAAACTTTCATACTGATAAATTAATGGTAGTGATGTATCAGTTATGCATAAAGTCTTGCTTTTTTGGGTGGGGGGGTGACTCTGTGGAGCCTGAGCATAGAAGCAGCACTTAACAATGGTGCCTGTATTTCCTACAAGATTAGAGCATTAAAAACATGCGTTTTAATATTGTAGACTTTTGCAACTTTTATAGGAAGAAAGTGGATTATATGAAACACAAGATGTGAAATCCTGATAAGGACAAAGGCAGTAAAAACCTAGAAAAAAGGAAAACTGTAGCAGCAGGTCAGTTCTTGTCTTCTGTGGTTGCTCCTGACTCTGTGGTTATGCAGATTTCACGAGCAGAGACTTTGCAAACTTTGGGGCATAAGCTGCAGTGTCTGATATCCTCCATTACAGACCTGAGCCAGCATGTGGACTCATTTAAACTCTTCGGTCACTGTGGTGGAGACCACAGTCAACTGTATAAAGAAAGAAAGCTGGATGTCCAAAGTCAGACTTTGACAACGATGAGCGCAGCTGCCATAATGAAGAAGGAGGCGCAGCATTTTTGGGCCCGATTGGAGACTATGGAAAACCAGCTCAGAGCTTCTAATGTACGCATTATAGGTTTACCTGAGGGGATCAAGGGAGACCATCCGATTATGTTTGTCAAGGACTAGCTGGTGGAACACTTGCAGCCGGAGGTGGTTTCTGAGACTTTCCATATACAAAAAGCCTATTGTATCACACGTTGTGGGTGGCTTGAATCTTCTATTTAACCACAGACATTGTAAGTGGTGACTGCAGGCGTTGGAGAATGGGATAGAATCCTGAGCCTGACAAAGCAGAATGCATCTCTCTCACAAGATGGACATACAGTACAGTGCACCTTTTTCTTGATATCAATTATGCCACGAGGCAGCAAAAAATTTGAGGGGGTGAGAGGTGTACTTCACCAATCCAATATAGCCCACTTGATTGTTTCCAGCTCGCCTATGTATTCTGCATAATGGAAAGGTGTGGATTTATTCAGATGCTATGGAGGCGGGTAACTGGGCTGCTTGGGTCTCAGCAGAGCAGTGGGCCCATAGTGAATCGCATCCTGGGGTCACGGATGGTGAGGATACTGGATCATGTTCCACCCAGCAAGTATAACTCTTTCGCCTAACTCACTGACCTTTAGACTCTGGACTGTTGTGCTTTTACAGTCTTGACAGCCATTGCCTTTGACTACATCTGATAGAGTTGTTTTTCACACTGTAACTGTTTCTTCAATGTTCCAGTTATATGCTAGTCCGCCATACCGCTACTTTGGACATTTAGTGCTGGGGACATTCCCCTTTATCAGGTTACATAGTTTTCTTCAGCTACAGCTTACTGTGCTAACTTAGATAGTTTCCATAAAATAATGATGTTGGATCTCTCTATGGGGTTTCTTGTTCTCTGCCACATTACATATCGATTAGTACATTTTAGGGTGAATGCTTTCTATTAGTTTAATGTTCTATTTGTGCGTCTTTTAAGACTCATAATCTAAATCCTCAGGATCGTGGAAGCAGCTGCACGGGAGAGGGAACTGGACGTCATTGTCCACTTAGGGACAAATGACCTTGCTGGGAATGGGATCAGAGCAGTGCAGGAGGAGTTTTTGGAGTTAGGGAAGGGCCTTAGACAGGTAGCACACACAGTAACCTTCTCAGAGGTGCTGCCTGTCTATGGCATGGGTAAGGCAAGGGTGCTCTGTACCATGGGATTCAATGAATGGTTGAAAAACTGGTGTGGAGCACAGGGCTTTGGCTTCACTGGGGACTGGAGGTCCACCTGGAGGGATACAGGCCTATACTGGCATGACGGTCTGCATCTGTCCAAGAGGGGAACCCAGGGTATTAGGTGATAGGTTTAGACTCTTCATAGGAAAGCTTTTAAACTAGCCAAGGGGGGGGGGGCATTGAACAGGAGCAGGGAATTCCCAGCCCCCCCACACAGAACAGGGTAGTTTGTGAAGAAAACAACAAGATAGAGAAGTTGACAGGAAGCAGGACTGGGGGAATTTAATTACTGGAGCAAAGTGCTGTCCAAATCTGTGCTATTTTAAAGTGATGCTAAGGTTATTGGATTATTTCAGCGCCTCACCGATCCCTCTCTGTCCTGCATAGTTCCCCTCCTCCACCCTCACTCCTGTCCTATCTCCTTCCTCCTGCCTCAGTATATGAATCTTACCTCCGCTCTTTGCTGTCCACAGGTTGGACTCCTGGATCCTGAGAGGACCCCGACCCGGAGGTCATGAGGGCTGCCGAGCCTGCCTCCCCCAACCCCCAGAGCGAGCCATCAAAGGTAAACGCCGACTCGAGCCTGCGCCAGACTGTGGTGCCCAAAAGCCTAGTACGTGAAGCCAATTTTCTGCTAGAAAAGCAAGACGGATTTTAAAACAAAATATTACCCTTGCATCTAGCGTGAGCACCTTTCTCCTGGTGGGCTATGAACAGTTGGACTTGCACACTGCCTCGTGGGGTGCTCCACTGCCCAGGAGCTGCTGGAAGCATTTGGCCCTGCCGGCTGCCCCACCGCCCCCTCCACCATCCTTGGTCGTCACCGAGCTTTATACTTGAAATCACGTATTATGTAAAACCAATCAGCCCACTTTGCCATTTGCAGGCTATACTTTTTCGCCACTAGAGGCCTTCCCTGATTTAAAACGCATGTCCAATGCTGACAGCCTGCATTTAATTACTTGAGCTGTTCTTGGACTCCTTTCCAAGCCTACGCAGGCTCCCCACCCCCTAGGCTTCCCCTGATCTCTCCTAGAGCGCTGCCAAGCATATCCTAAATCTAGCCTTGTCCACTGGTTTCCTCTACTTCTGTCTACCACTCCCCAGGGTACTACCTGGGGGGCTCAACTCTACTCCAATCCTGACCTGTCGCTTAGGGTGGGACCCCAGCTTGCTCCCTAGGTACTCGGCTTTACCCTCCTACCAGACAGCCTCTAGGCTGTTAAGCGCCCGCACTGCGTCAACACCTGCTGACCTTGGCCGTGTTGCCTTATCAGTTGATCCCTCATCCGCCGGGTACCTCATGAACCACCGCTGCGTCAACTGCTTGGGCCATGGCTCCACTTGCGCAGGCTGGGAACTTAACCAGCTGCCAAGGTCCCATGACAACCCTGTACTCCCTCAAGCCCCCCTCAGCCTGGCTATGCGCCAAAGGCTTAAAAATAGCGCACCTCAATATCCGCAGCATCCTCCAAAACCTAGCTGAACTAATGGCCTGTGTGGCCCACTACATGCCTGACATTTTGGACATCACAGAAACTTGGCTGAAGCCTCACATTCCTGACTCCGCGTGTGCCCTCCCAGGCTACAGCCTCATCCGGCAGGACAGGCAGTAAGCATGGTGGGGTGTGCTTCTTTACTACAGGGTGCACCTTAACGTGTCGTCAGTTTCTCAGTCACCACCTGAAACCACTGCCTGCAAGTTCCTTCACTCCCTCCCTCCTCCTGCTGGGGAACACTAAAAAGGTGCATCTTGTCTGTGCCTACAACCCTCCAAAAGGTGGTGTCCAAGGCCTCTCCTCTCTACTTGACATCCTTAAAGAAAGGGTTGGCTCAAACGAGCTTCTAATCTTGGAGGACCTCAACCTCAACTGGCTGGGCCAAATACCAAGCTATATGAGCCTCTTCTCTCAGGCCTTGCCCTCAGCCAGACCATCTCGGGACCCACAAGAATCTCCCCCCAGGGGGACAAAGGGTCACTGATTGACTGGACACTGAGCAACAGACTGCACAGAATTGTACACTCGGGAATTCTCCCGACGCCATCTGTGATCACTCCCCAACCTACTGCGTTTGGGGCACTACCACAACCAAAGTCCCCAGCAGAGTGCTCCTGATAAGGGACTATTCCAAACTCATCCTCAGTGACTACCTTGAGGATCTACGAAGTGTCGACTGGTCTAGGGGCACCGCCACCAATGACTCTATTGCAGCCCTAGATCATTTCCTTGCAGGATTTGTCCCCATGCAAAACAGACATGCACCCCCTACGAAAAGGAGGGTGAGGGGGACAGTCACAAAGTGGCTCCGTGGAGGACTATTCTCCCTCATGAAGCTGAGAGACAAATGCTGAGTGAAACACAAGATCTCTGGCAACAATAATGACCCCCTCGAATATCAGTGGCTCAAACTCCTGCAAGAGAGCCATACGCTCCGCCAAGAGTGAGTATTGCAAATCGGCCCTGCTAGATTCGGCAAAGAACCCACGGCACTTTTGGCAGAACGTCAAAAACTTGGTTGGGAGGTCCGCCAAGGAAACGATCACCGATATGAACATCAGAGGGACCAACTGCAGTAACCCTCTTACTATTGCCACTGCATTTAACTGCATGATCTTCCTGGACATAAGTCTCTACCACTCATTCACATTAATGGGAACTGCGCCAGAGGCACTAGGACCCAGCGGGAGCAAACTTTTTGCTAGAGGGTCGGCACCAGAGATGGAGCCATGAGGAGTGGCACCACAAGCTCCAGCTCGGAGAGATGACTGTCTCGGTCGAATTCCTCCAACCGCCTCAGTTTCTTTTTTCCCCGCTGTCGAATGCACTTCAGTGATGACGTCACTCACCCATCGGGAGTCAAACTTCAAACTAGCAGCATAGTTTTTCAGTTTTATTGTTTTGTAATAATATCTCGAATAAAGTATCGCTTAGTTTATTTATTCTTATTTAGCCAAGAAGTCTCAGCCTACATTGATGGAGTCGACCATGAGTGGGTCAGGTGTCGGTAGGGAGACTTCGTATGAAAGCTGTTCAGTCAGCCAGGCTGGGTCCGGTCCACCACCTTCTCCGGAGGGGGGGGTCTGACAACAGACAGTCCAGTGCCCGAGGGGGTGGGCGGTCCCCTCGAAAGCATAAAAGTAAACGGTTGCATTCTCAGCACCGTTCGGCTCGAGCTCTTCTTCGGCCCACAGGTCAAAAAAGAGAAAGCATCACTCGAGGTCGCCCTCTGATATGTCTGTGCATAGATGGTCAGTTATTGGGGCTAGTTGCTGGTCTCCTCCTTCGGAGTCGCCAGCTTCTGTTTCTGGTAGCCGATGTGTTCGACATCGGAGCCCTACCCCGCCCTCTGGTAGGTCTTCAGATGAGCAGTTTCATCAGTGGGCTGCTCTTATGGAGCAATGGGCTCGGAGGTTGGTCCAGCTGCCTGGCCCAGTCACTCAGAGGCCTTCAGATTTTCTGGGAGATCAGGCAGGGCGGTTGGGCCTCCCTAGTCGTGCGGCACCACCTTCAGTGCCGTCGACTCCGTGCTTAGGTGTTTTCCCCCCTCACATGGCTATGGCGCAGGGGGCCACACCAATGCTTCTATCTCCTGGTCTTCATCCTTCTTTCTCCTCAAATCCTGTTTTTCGGAGTCTTGGGATGTTTTCGATGCCCTCGGGCCGATGCGGCGCTTGGAGTCGCCTTCGTGCCGATCGTCGTCTGCTCTGCGCCCGCCCTCGCACTTTTTGAGTACCATGGCGCTGTTCCTTAGTCGGTGCTGCTCCTCGGTGACGGCAGCCTCGCCCTTCGGTGCCATTTGGCTCGGCGCCATGCACTGGTCGGTGTCTTAGCGCTGTTTTGGCACCATGCGTTTTTTTGGTGCCGAGGCCTGTTAGGACGTCATCCAACCTTCAGGACTCCTCCTTCAACTCTTTTCCTTCCTCATTACCTTCTGATTTTCACTCCTTTCCTGTCCATACAGTCCCTCATGGATTGTCAGGAGATGACATTGAGCCTGACCCAGACCTTAGACTGGGTGATGATATGGAAGGAACAGGATCTATTCCTGCTGCAGAGCCTGTGGTTGAGGACCTGTCTCTTAAGTCTCTGCTGAAAAACTTGATTTCCACTCTTTCTCTCCAAACTACAGATATCAATCCTGGGAAACTGTTAAGACTCCAATACCTTCATGTTCCGGAGATCCCTATGGATTTGACACCTCCGGTACAGCCCTCCTTTGAGATGCTGTCTCAAATGGTATGAAATAATCCTGCTCTCATTCCTTCGGGGGCTAAGTCCATAGATAGGAAATACTCTACCCCCAAAGATCGACCCATTTTGGCATCCCAAGCCTTTGCGGATCCTATTGTAGTCTTGGCAGAGAATGATAAGGTCGTCCTTCCCCAGACTACTACAGCTCGACGTATTAACAAAGAATCTCGTAAGATAGACACTTTAGGTAAGAGAGTCTTTGCTGCTTCCACCCTAGGTATGTGTATTGTCAGCTACCAAGGCTATTTCTCTCAATATGAGTATATCCTTTGGCATTCACTCAAACAAATGGTTGAAGCTGTACCAGAGTTGGACACAAATTCGGAGCTTCTTCAAACCATTACCAGCTGTATCGAGTCCAACAACCAGCAGGTTAAAGCAGCTATGGACGCTTTCGATACTACTTCCCGAGCAGCAGCGGTGGGCATTTGTACCCACCATCATTCCTGGCTGTGCACTTCAGGTTTTACGAATGATGCACAGCAACAGGTAATGACATTGCCTTTCGACGGTGTTTATCTTTTCGGCTCTCAAGTGGAACAGGCTCTAGAGGCTACACAAAAGACTAGGTTAGCCATTAAATTGGCTCGACCTCCTCCTGTCCCCTCTCGAAGGGGTGTTAATAAACGCCAGTTTCATAACGTCAGTCTTTTCGAGGCAAAGGCAGGGGAAATTTTAATAAAAACCAAGCCCCCCAGCCTCAAAAGAAAACGCAGCAGAAGGCACAGGGACCCAAAGTGCCCAGCGACGCCTTCTGAGTTGTTGGCCCAAGTCCCACCTCAGCTGCCCGAGGTGGACTCTTCCTCAGTGGTGGGAGGTCGTCTGACTCACTTCTGCAGTCAGTGGAAGTCCATAACCTCGACCAAATGGGTCCTCCGGATAATTCGCAAAGGGCATTCACTCAATCTTTCGGAGACCCCTCCGGATCGTCCCCCCAGATGATAGCCCAGGCTGTCAGCTCTTCAGTCAGATCTTCTCGCCTCCAAGATACAGGGCCTTCTGAACAACAGGGCAGTGGAAGTAGTTCCACTGGATCAACGGAACACAAGGTTCTACTCCCATTACTTTCCGGTTACAAAGAAAACCGGGGGCATGTGCCCCATTTTGGACCTCAGAAAACTAAACAGATTCCTTCCCAAAGAGAAATTCAAAATGATATCACTAGGAACCCTGTTACCTTTGCTTCATCAACACGACTGGTTAGCCTCCTGACATGCAGGGTGCTTACTAGCATATTTTATTCACCCAAAGCATCACAAATACCTAATGTCTGTGGTTTTGGGACAGCATTATCAGTTCAGAGTCCTGCCCTTTGGTTATCCTTGCGCCGTGAGTTTTTACAAAGTGTTGTGCAAATTCTCGCAGCGATCTCAGAAAATTCTGAGTGTTCGTGTTCATATCTTGACGATTGGCTTCTAGCAAACCCTTCCAGACAGGGAACTCTAGACGCCGGGCCACTGCTTCACACTTCTCACGCCCATGGGAGTCCTGCAAACCTACAAATCGCAGCTGCAGCCCTCCCAGAGGCTCTTTCATAGGAACTTCTGACTCCTCTTGTGCTAAAGCATTTCTTCCAGAGGACAGGAGGAGCGATATCCTTCAGATGGCCTGATACACCGGGAAAGCAGCTCTGTTTCAGCTCTCTCGATGCAATGGATACTGGGTCTCATGGCATCCTCGGTGTCTACCGTACCCCTAGCACGCCTTTACGAGAACCTCTCAGTGGATGCTCAGCACTCAGTGGTCCCCGACCACTCACCCTTAGTCCTTTCTCATCAAGGTGACAGACCCTCTGAAGAGATCGCTCACCTGATGGTCGCAAGAAGACAGTCTTCTAGAAGGGTATCCCTTTGCTCCTCTGGATCATCAGATTTTCATTACCACAGATGCATCCCTGATGGGGTGGGGAGCTCTCTGTCAGACTCTCCACGCTCAAGGTATGTGGACTTAGGATGAGCTTGGCAGAAGACACCAGGAGAAAGGACTGCTGTGTGACTTAACTTCTCTGCTGGGACTAAAGTAGAAGAACTTTTGTACTTGGACCTTTAATTTAGGGTAAAAAAACCAACATACAAAAAAAAAAAAAAATAAATTGTGTGTTTGGGTTAACTGAACTGAATGGGTATCTGAAGAGTTATCTAGGTGTAAATCTCAGGTGACTGAAAGGACTTAACTGCTGTGAGGTTTAAATTACTTGTAGAAAGACCTGGTAAGTAGGGGGAGTGGCTTATCTAGAAGGAAGCTACATTTAAAGATTGCCTTTAGAAAGATTCTGCTAATAGCTTGAGCAGAAGACACCAGGAGAAAGGACTGCATGTGACTGAACTTCTGCTGGGACTGTATTGCCTCCTTCTCTCCCCTCCACCCAAAGCTAGCCTTCTATTTTTATAGGCACAGGATTTGACTGACAACAGGAACTTCCTGTTTAGGGCAGGAAATGAGTGATCACAGAACCACCAAGGACCCACCATCCTAGAAGGGCAAGAGTAGCCTCCTGCCCCTCTAGCTGGAGGTCTGCCTCTGAGCAAGTAAGGGTCTACTGAGAAATATAGATATTTTGTCTCAGAACAGGACAATCAGAAGCTTAAAGGGCACACAGGCAGAAAGTAAGGAGAGAGAGAGAAAAAAACAGAGGAAAGAGTAAGGATTGCAAACAGTTAAGGGGCCAGAAATAAGACATGATTGAGTGGTGAGTGCAGTGGCTGTGGAGCAGCAGTCTTCCGGGAGATGTTCTGTAGGATGCGGTGTTGTCCCATCTGCAGGCACCTCTCTGGGCTGAGGGAGGAGGTTGCTCATCTCCAGGCTGAGTTGGCTAGGATTTGTGGGACCTCCCTTCCATCCAGGGACCACCAGTGCCACTGCCGCTGCCTCAGAGGTTGCCAAGAAAGAGGAGCGGTGACCACAGTGGGCTCAGGGAGGGTGAGGTGGTGGAACAGAGGTGCATCCTCCAGTTGTACCTCTCCACACCCTATGCCATTCTGGCAAAGTATGGTTCTCATGGAGGCACCCATGGTGGAGACCAAGGAGGATGCTGGGAACCTCCACTAAGGAGACCCACAGGAGGGTGGCAGAGGACCCTGCAGGGGAAGAAACAACTCCTGGTGGGGGACCTATTGTTAGGAAGGTAGAACTGGGGAGGAAGGGAAAGGAGGTAGGTGCCTGCCTGGCGCCTGGCTTGAGGGACAGGGAGCGTAATCCTCAGGATTGCCGGAGAAGGTCACAGGGAGGGAGCTGAATGTCGTGTCCACCTAGGGACAAATGACCTGGCTAAGAAAAGGGATTAGAGAAGTACAGGAAGAGTTTTGAATTGGGAGGGGCCTTAGTCAAGTAGCACGCACGGTAACCTTCTCGAGGTGCTACCCATCTATGGCATAGAGAAGTTAGGTGTTCCGCACTATGAGATTCAAACTAGTGGTTGAAAGACTGGTGGAGCTCAGGATTTGGCTTCATTAGGGGCTGGGGTCCACCTGGAGGATGAGCTCTATACTGGCATGATGGGCTGCATCTGTCCGGGAGGGGAACCAGGATCCTAGGTGATAGGTTTGAATGCTTCATTGGCAAGCTTTTAACCAGCCAAGGGGGAGGCACTGAAAGGAGCAGGAAAACCTCGCCCCCACAAATAATCACGGTAGTAAGTGTGGCAAACACCAACATAGAGGTGCTCATAGGGAGAAGGGCAGGGTAAATGGAGAAAGTGACAAAGGCAAGAAGGACAGGGATGGGGCAAAAGGGAGTAATGCCATCAGGAAATGGAGGGTAATGAGTACCATTGCTCCATAGTCTGGGCAACAAGTCCTGAGCTGATGGCCTTAATGGAAGAGGGATGCCTGATATCGTAGCAGTCACAGAAACATGGTACACAGAGAACCATGACTGGGATGTTAACATACCAGGGTACATAAACCACAGGGAGAGACAGGCAGGGAGAAGAGGGGAGGAGTAGCTCTCTATGTAAAGGAAGGATAAAAGCAACTGAACAAAAGAGTAAACGGGGAGGAGAGGAGGCACTGTGGGTCACCTTGGAGACTGGAAAGGGCACCACAATCCGCACAGGGGTTGTGTACAGACCCCCATGTCAGGGGAAGGGAATGGACAAGGATATGATAGAAGGCATTCTTAGAATGGCAGAGAAAGGGGAGATACTGTTGATGGGAGACCTGAATATGCCAGATGTTAACTGGAGCACATTTGCTGCAGCCACATCCAAGAGCAGGGCCATTCTTGATACCCTACAGGTGGCAGGCATTAGACAGCTAGTTTCGGAACCCACTGTGAGGGAGCAACTTAGAACCCTCGTGACTCTCAAACGGGGCAGGAGAGGATCTCAGATCTAGAAGTGGGCTGCCATCTGGGGACAAGTGACCATCAAACAGTGTGGTTCACGTTAAACTCAGCTACAGAGTCAGCTTCATACAAAAATGAGGGTACTGGACTTTAGGAGGGCTGACTTTGGCAAGATGGGAGAGTGCCTCAGAAAAGCACTAGCAAACAGGCTAGAAGGAGGTGGAGCAACAATGGGAATTATCAAAACTGCCATCATAGAGGCAACAAGCCTTATGTGAAGCAACAAACAAATCAAAACGAAAGAAAAGCCACTATGGTTCTCAAAAGAGGTGGCTGTGAAAGTCAGGAAGAAAAGATAGCATTCGGAAGTATAAGGAAACACAGAAGGAGCAGGACAGACAGCTGTAACAGTTAAGGCAGAAGGAAGCAGGAGGAAGTCAGAATAGCAAAGGCCCAAACTGAGGAAAAGATAGCCAACTCAGTTAAGAAGGGGATAAAACCTTTATAGGTACATCAGCTGAGAAAGACAAAGGGAGGGATAGTGAGGCTGAATATAATGAACGTGGGTGGGCAGTGAAAAGCAGGAATACTGAACGATATTTCTGCTCAGTATTCACAAACGAAGAGGGGAAATGCCTAATCCAATTAACAGAAGCACTGTTGATGGGGGTCGATCCCAGTCCTTTCACAGAAGAAAAGGTTCTGCAAGAACTCCTAAAACTGAAGGTGGACAAAGCAATGGGTCCTGATGGAATTCACCCCAGAATTCTAAAATAATTAAGGAGGAACTAGGAAACCACTGGCTACTCTTTTTAATAAATCATGGGAGGATGGTGTGGCACCCAGGACTGGAGGAAGGCGGATGTGATTCCCTTCACAAAAGTGGGACCAAGACAGAGGCAGGAAACTACAGACCTGTCAGTCTGACTTCTGTGGTAGGGAAAGTGATGGAGTCACTTCTGAAGGAAAGAATAGTTGAGTACCTAGAGGCCAGTGGAGCACAGGACCCAAAGCAGCATGGGTTCCCAGCAGGAAGGTCATGTCAGACGAATCTAATAGATTTCTTTGACTGGGTGACCAAAGTAGTAGACCAGGGAGGGGCTGTGGACATGGCCTACCTAGACTTTAGCAAGGCATTTGACACAGTCCCACACAAAAGATTAATAGTCAAATTAACCAGCCTGGGAGTGGGACCCAGGGTGGTAGCCTGGGTAAAACATTGGCTGGACAACAGGACACAGAAGGTAATTGTAAATGGAGTCCACTCTGAAGAAAGGGGGGTTACTAGTGGGGTACCGCAGGGTTCAGTATTGGGTCCAGTCCTTTTTAATGTCTTCATCAGTGACATTGCAGAGGGACTGGAAGGAAAAGTATGCCTTTTTGCAGATGACACAAAGATCTGCAACAGGGTTGATACACAAGGAGGTGTGGAAAGGATGAAAAGGGACTTGGCAAGGTTGGAGGAATGGTCAGAAGTATGGCAGCTAGGATTCAATGCAAAGAAGTGCAAAATAATGCACCTGGGAAACAAGAACCCAGGGGAAGAATACACAGTGGGTGGGGAGGTAGTAACAACAACAAAAAAGGAAAGGGACCTGGGGGTAATCATATCAGATGACCTTAAGGTTAGCAAGCAATGTGAGAAGGCAGTAGGGAGGGCTGGGGGTATACTGGGATGTATAGGGAGAGGCATCATCAGCAGAAACAGGAAGTTGTTATCCCTCTGTACAGACAGTTGGTGAGACCCCATCTGGAGTACTGTGTCCAGTTCTGGAGACCCCATCTCCGCAAGGACATAGACAGGATAGAGGCAGTCCAGGGGAGGGCAACTAAAATGGTGCAGGGTCTGCAAGAGAAGCCATACGAGGAGAGACTAAAGAAGCTTAATATGTGTACCCTTGAGGAAAGAAGGGGAGGGAGGGATGATAGAAACTTTTAAGTACCTCAGTGGAATCAACAAAGTCCAAGAGGGTAGCATCTTTCAGAAAAGAGACTTGCAAGAACAAGGGACACAATTTAAAGATAGGGCGTTTCAGGGGCAATGTGAGGAAGTATTATTTCACAGAGAGGGTAGTGGATGCATGGAACAGCCTTCCTGAGGAGGTTGTGGGTCTAAAACTGGGGAGAATTCAAGAATACATGGGACAGACATAAGGCAATTCTTGTGGGGGCAGGAAGAAATAGGCTGTTGGTTAACTAGGATCTGAGGCCTATCCTGTAGGTAGGGAAATGGCAGACTAGATGGGCGTAGCTGTCCTTATCTGCCGTCAAAGTCTATGTTTCTATGAGTCCCAGCTTCACATAAATCTCTTGGAGATGAGAGCCATCCTTTATGCAGTCCGAGCTTTGAAGGACATTCTCTGTCACAAGAACATTCTCCTTCAAATGGACAACAAAGCAATGATGTATTACATCAACAAGCAGGGCGGTGCTCACTCTTACCCCTTATGCAGAGAAGCTACGAGAGTGTGGGAATAGTGCTTGGAGCACAAGGCTCTAATTCAAGTGGTCTACCTGCCAGGAGTACAGAACGAACTGGCAGACCGTCTCAGCAGAACAGAGACAGATCCTCACGAATGGTCTCTCGACTCAACCATAGTTCAGTCAATTTTCGCAGAGTGGGGAACTCCAGACCTGGACCTTTTTGCATCCCCACTCAGCACAAAACTGCCTCTCTTCTGCTCCAGAAATCCAGGGCCTGGCATTTTCTGTCAGGATGCATTCAGGCTGCAGTGGACAAAACGCTTATATGCCTTTCTGCCTCTTTCTAATTCAGAGGGTATCTCAATTTTGAATACCAGGGGACAAATGATCCTCATTGCACCCTTCTGGCCTCGACAGATGTGGGTTCCATTACTCAACAGTATGTATGAAGCTCCTCCGAAACCACTTCCCTTCAGACGAACCTTCTGACTGAGAGGCCTGTGGTCCATCCCAACCTGAGGTCGCTCCACCTTCACGCTTGGCTCCTGAAGAGATAGAAGTGAACAGGTTCAGTGTCTCTCATAGGGTTTCAGATATTCTTCTGGTCTGCAAGCCAGCCACTAGAAAAACTTACACAGCCAAATGGAAGCGTCACCCGCATGCAAAATCCACTTTGAATCCTTTTCCTGCCCACCAGATAAAGTTTTAGAGTACCTCTTAGATCTCTCAAATTCAGGTCTGCAGTACTGTACAGTTAAGGTTCACCTTTGTGCCATTTCAGCTTATCATGAGCCAGTACTTTCCTTGTCACTGGCTCAGTTATCTGTGGTTAAGAGGTTTCTTAAGGGAATTCTGCATACCATACCTCCTATAAGACGTCCAGTTGCAGCCTGGGACATTAATCTTGTGCTAGACAAACTCACTCGAAAACCTTTCGAGCCTGTAGCTACCTGTGAGCTAAAATTTCTCACTTGGAAAAACGGCCTTCCTAGTGGCCATTACCTCAGCCTGCAGGGTCTCTGAGATACATGCCTTGATCACAGACTCTCCATATACTGTGTTTCATAAAGACAAAGTAGTCCTTAGAACCCATCCTAAGTTTCTCCCCAAGGTTCTTTCCGAATTCCATCTAAACCAACCTTTGGTCCTTCCTACTTGCTTTGCGAACTTTCAAAATGAAGGAGAGCGTCTTCATACCTTGGACGCCAAAAGAGCTATGCATTTCTATCTAGATAGAACAAACACTTTTGCAAAGCTCAACAACTGTTTGTTTCCTTCAGCGAGACCCGCTGAGTCAGCCTGTCGCTATCAGATGTATTTCAGCATGGCTGGTGGCATGCCTTCGCCACTGTTCTTCCATGGCGAGGTTAAGCTGAGGGCAGAGGTACGATTACTCTACTTGAGCGGTCGTGGCATCTCTAGTGGAAATCCGCAACGTGCCCATTGCAGATATTTGCAATGTGGCTACCCGGAGCTCAGTGCATACTTTCGTCAAACACTATGCCCTGGATGTCCATGCCAGATGACATCTTTCTTTTGGCAGAACCATCCTTAATGGACTCCTGTCCTAAAGCTGTGAGCTCTTGGTCTCTCCTGCCACCCTCTTGGGGGATTACTAGCTCGGTACTCTCCCATTAGTGTGAATGAGTGGTGGAGACTTACTGTATGTCCAGGAAGATATGGAAAATACGTAACTACCGTAATTCTTGATCTTCTTGGACGAGTCTCCACCACTCATTCACACGCCCACCCTCCATCCCCTGAGCTCACCTCTGTTGTTGGTCTTCACTCCCTCAATCTTCAGGCTGTGAAGACTTCTTTGTTGACCCTTTTTATACGGGTCGTCCGGACTATCTTATGTCCGGTTTTTGGTTAGGCTGTCCTTCTAGGTTAGTTACGCTGCACCTCCTCGGGGAAAAAAGGTACTGAGGCAGTTGTAGGGTCGACGCCGAGATAGTCATTACCGCATGAGCTGAGGCTCGTGGTGCTGCTCCTTGTTGCTCCATCTCTGGCGCCGACCCTCTACCAAAAAGTTTGCTCCCGCTGGGTCCTAGTGCCTCCCGGCGCAGTTCCCATTAGTGTGAATGAGTGGTGGAGACTTTCCAAGAAGATCAAGAATTACGGTGGGCAATGCACTTCCATTTTTCAGACCTGCCTGCTCCTCCCACCGCTAAACTCCCTGCCCCGAAACCGCTAGGTGGGCACCCCCAACCGCCTTTCTATTTCAATGGATGTCGGTTGAGAGACCGAGAACTCTTGCCGGTCTCTCCCACCACGGGGCAGGTCATGACAGCCTTGAACCAAAGCTGCTTAGCTTGGGGCTCCCTCCTCGCCAGCCGACTCATATATTCCAATTCTCTCTTAACTCGGGAATCATATTAGACGTATGGAAGGTGGCCAAGGTAGTCCCTGTTTCAAACAAGGCAACCCTAAAGACATGAAAACGATCGCCCATCGCCATACTTCTGCCACCAGTAAGCTCCTCGAAAGGCTGTTGTCTCACAACCTCCCACTACCTACAGAGTTATGAAGTTCTCTCCCTGCTCAACATGGCTTCAGGAGGGGAACAGCATACAAACCGCGCTGCCGTGGTTACCTCAGAGATTAGGTCTGCGACTGACCAAGGCAACCTGACCGAGCCATCCTCATCGATCTCTCAAAGGCCTCTCAGGGCTGACCATTCCCTCCTCCACTCCACTTCTTCATTCTCTCGGATTCTCCCTGTGCCCTTGCCTGGTTCTTCAACTACCTGGGGAAGGCAGCAATCCACCTGCTTCAACCGCGCCCTCTCCCCTATTAACTGCGGGGTCCCCCAGGGATCCACTCTTGGACCCATCCTGTTTTCCCTTTACATAAACGAACTGCCCTCAGTTGCAACCTATGGGCACCCAACTCTGTATGCGGACAACCTCGTCGTACTGTTCAGTTCCCAGGATCTTACTACCATGAACTCCCGACTTAATTCAGACTTCGATCGTATCCAGAACTGGCTTGAGGGACGCAAACTCACCATAAACCTGGAAAGGACCCAGGCCATGCTCTTTGGTTCTGTGGCCAAAACCGCTTCCCGTACTGCTCCCCTAGCTATCCATGGTGCAAATGGCTCCCTCCTGACGGTCATTGACTCAGTCAAGTATCTAGGAGTAACCCTGGATCCACAACTGGATCTCACCGCACATCTTCGGAATATCTGCAAAGCTGCGAATGGCAAGCTTGGACTTGCCTACAGAGCCAAAGACTGCCTCACCCCCGCTGAACGGCTCGCCATAGCTAGGGGTATACCCTTCCCACGCTTTGTAACGGCTTGTAGCCTTTGCTCTAGTCCCAATTTCTAGCCTAGCAAAATGGGATACTGCCTATAACAATGTATGTCCTTCGCACTCACTGCCCCACACCTTACGCATTGTTGTGAGCTCTACTTTCGGCTGGAGTGGCTCCCCCCTGAAAAACACCGTGCCTTTGTCCTTGGTAACTTCGTGGATAACATAGTCAGAACGGATACTCCTTCCCCTCAATCACAGAACCCCTGCCTACCACTTAAGATCAAGTGCTGCTCAGCTCCGCCTGGTCCCTAAGACCCACCCTCACAGGTGGCAGGGCATTCTCCATCCATGCGCCTAGACTGTGGAACTCCTCCTGCCCTAGTTCGTGCCTCCTCCCATCCCTCTTCAAAACCTCCCTATGGACCTTCCTCAAAGCCGCCTCTGCCTGTCTGTGTGCTATATAGGCACAGAGTAGTCCCGTCCCTCACCCCTGACCCCACTCACTAATGGGAGACTGTAGCTGACTCACTGACCTTTGCTGTTCTCTCGCTGATAACCAGCATAAGGCACTGCGCCCTTTGGTTTGGGGAGGCGATCCTGTCGTATCGGTACTTGTTTCTAGCTGTACTAATTCGATGATCACTGTATTTCAGGATAGGCCCTCATGGCATGCTAATATACATGCTGTACTTTTATTTATTTTTGATGTATGCTCTGCCTTGATGTTACCTGTTGCTATTCTACCTCTTAATTACTGTTATGTATCTTGTTGTCATACTGCCAACTGTCTGAGATGATGTACCTGTTTATATTCTACCTCTCATTGCCGTTATGTATCCTGTTGACATACTGCCAACTGTACCTTTGTATAGCCATTTGTACCATTTGCTGTTCCTCCCACTTGTCTGGGCCAGCATGTTACCCAGACTCTGTATTTTGTACTGTTTCTTATGTACTGTAATCTCCCGGGTCGCACTTGAAAATAGGCACCTGTTGTCTAGTGTGTTTACCTGGTTAACAAAAGCAAATAAATAAATAAATCACTACTGTTACATCACAGCTCAGTGACCTAAAATACAAAAGTAATAAATAAAACACACTTGTGCATTCCAACACTTGTAGCACAACCACAGAATACTCGTGCATATGAACAGAGGGAGAAAAGCAGTGTGTACAACGGAATCAGCAAAGACTCTGACTAAACATGGAAGACGACATACTAAACTCAATAGAAGACACAGAAACAAAATTTTAAAAAGCAAATTCACCACAAATAAAAAGTGCAGTTACCACCAAATAATGGATATGAGGACCCTAGTATAATAATATTAATAATAATATTCTTTATTTATAATGCGCTTTTCAAGAAGTCAAAGCGCAGAACAAGTTATAGAATCACAACATGATAAAACATTAATATAAAAATTACAATAAAATAATTAATACATTACATAAAACTTCATAAGACAATAATAAAATCAAACCCGAATCAATCAGTCGTTTCTCCATAAGCCTTAATCCATAAAAAGGATTTTAAGGCTTGTTTAAACCCCCCCACTGTCGCACACTCTCTAATCTGACGTGGTAGAGAATTACAGAGGGTCGGAGCCACAAACGCAGCGCCTGGCACCATGATTTCAAATGACCTCGAATCTCCTGCAACCCCTCAGTCGACGAGCCGGAGCAGTTGCTCTGGGAGACAGGGAACCAGAAGCTCTTTCAGGTAGTCAGGACCCAAACCATGCAGGGCTTTGTAGGTCAGTAGACCCACTTTAAAGGTGATCTGCACATTGAACTGGCAGCCAGTGTAGTCTCCGCAGCACCGCAACATGGGAAATACGAGAAGTCCCAGTTAACAACCGGCTGCAGAATTCTGCACCAGCTGCAAGTGGCGGATATCAACCCGGAAGCCCAAAGTAAAGGGAATTGCAGTAGTCCAGACGCGAGGTCACAAAGGCATGGATCAGCGAGGTAGATCCCTGGACGGAACAAGGTGTTTGATCCCAGCGATGTTCCTAAGATGGTAAAGGAATCTTTTGACCACGGCCGACACTCTGATCACGAGTGTCAGCCGATCGTTAAGAATCACCCTAGGTTCCGCACTGCTCAGAGGTGGGGAGCCCCACCCCCAGGAATAAACCTGAGGGATGGTTTATCCCCACCCCTATCCGCGACCGGATCCAGGACCATCACCTCCGTCTTCCCAGGGTTTAACTTCAACCAGCTGGACCTCATCCAACCTTGGATTTCCCCGAAGCAGCTATTAAACACAGAGAGTGCTCTGTTCTGGTCAGGTGCAAAAGACAGGTAGAGCTGAGTATCATCGGCATAACAATGAAGCTCCAGCCCTTACCGTCTCACAATGTCTCCAAGGTGAAGCATGTACACCGCAAACAACATGGGAGACAGCACTGAGCCGTGGGGCACCCCACATGACAGAGAGGCAAGATCGGAAGAAAACACTCCCGATACTACCCTCTGAGTTCTACCGGTGAGGAAAGATGTAAACCATCTGAGGACCAAACCTGAAAGCCCACAGATGATTCTCAGGTGCTCAAGCAGAACCCCATGGTCTACAGTGTCAAATGCTGGTGATAGGTCCAAAGGACCAAAATGGACCGTTTTTTCTGGTCTCTCTCCATCAGGAGATCATTGAGCACCCGAACCAGCGCAGTCTCGGTGCTGTGCCTCTTTTGAAAACCCGATTGAAGGGGATAGTAGATGCTATGGATGGTCAAGTGGTTGTCTAACTGGGTAGTGACTACTTTCTCAATTACCTTCCCAACAAAGGGAAGGTTTGAGATAGGCCGGTAGTTACCGAGGAAGTCAAGGTCCAAAGAAGCCTTCTTCAACACTGGTGTCACCACTGCTTCCTTCAGGGAGCAAGAATATTCACCAGAGTCTAAGGAGCACCAGACTATCCTCGTCAGAACCGGGAAGATAATCTCCCCACAGCCCATAACCAAGGCTGTGGGGCCCGGATCTAAACTACAGGACGTAAGTCGCATACCACTGACAATCCTCATAACATCCTTGATTTCCGCCTCTTGAAGAAACCCCAGGAGTAGGAGGGCATGTGACCGCGCCAGATCCACAGCCATTCCTACAGAGAGTATCGACAGGTCTCGCTCTGATGTCTTCCACCTTATCTGCAAAGAACCGCAGCTCCTCGCACTGAGATTGCGAAAAAGCTCTATGAACCTGCAGACAGGCTGGGTTGCACAGTCTGTCTACAGTGCAAAAGAGCTGAGCCGGTCGGTTCTGAGCAGCAGCAATTTCCCCGGACAGGAATACTGCCTTCTTACGGGCAGTTGCTGACTGATAGAGTTGATGATACTCTAGCAGTCTAAGGTGGTCGGCATCTAAGCCGGATTTCCGCCAACATCTCTCTAACCTGTGTCCAAGTCGGTGCATCTCTCTCAAGTCCCCATCAAACCATGGGGACCGGGGGAGAAGGGAGAGAGGACGCACACTGATGGGAGCAAAAGAATCCAGGGCATCGGTGATGGCCTTATTATAGGCCAGAACCAAGGCCTCAGGATCCATGCTCATCATCGGAAATTCTGATAGGTCAAGCACCGACGATAGACCATCGGGAGTCACATCCCGTAAAGGGTGGTACTTGACCATCTCCACAGGGGTAGGTCTATGCAAGGGGGTGCTGAAATTGAATCTCACAGTGTGATGATCAGACCATCTGACAGGTTCCACCCCCACGCCGGAGGCTTCCATCCCCAGGAGGAAAACCAGATCAAGAGAATGGCCGCATTTATGAGTGGCAGAGGTAACAACCTGTGAGAGGCCCCATGAATTCA